>BLAL01000017.1:0-718990 GCA_015698045.1 Rhizophagus clarus | reverse complement strand
AATTTCTTCTTTTTGTCATTTTTTTTTCTCTACGTCAGGCCGTTTTCCTAGAATATTAAATAAAGAAAAATATTTTTTTTTTTTATCGAAAAATAGATGCAATTTTTAATTTATTATGGGAGGTTCAATAATTTTGGAAATCTATTGTCAAAATTAGTTTAATACAAGCGTAAAATTATTTTAATCTTATCCAATAAAACTTCGCAAACCGTGATTTTTTTTATTAATTAATTATCATAAGAACGGCAATGCCATCCTTTAAAAAAATTTCTCGTGATTTGAACTTTGTGACCGTGACTTTTTTTTTTATTAATTAATTATCATAAGAACGGCATTCGAATGCCATCCTTTAAAAAAATTTCTCGTGATTTGAACTTTGTGACCGTGACTTTTTTTTTTATTAATTAATTATCATAAGAACGGCATTCGAATGCCATCCTTTAAAAAAATTTCTCGTGATTTGAACTTTGTGACCGTGACTTTTTTTTTTATTAATTAATTATCATAAGAAAGGCATTCGAATGCCATTCTTTAAAAAAATTTCTCGTGATTTGAACTTTGTGACCGTGACTTTTTTTTTTTATTAATTAATTATCATAAGAAAGGCATTCGAATGCCATTCTTTAAAAAAAATTTCTCGTGATTTGAACTTTGTGACCGTGACTTTTTTTTTTTATTAATTAATTATCATAAGAAAGGCATTCGAATGCCATTCTTTTAAAAAAATTTCTCGTGATTTGAACTTTGTGACCGTGACTTTTTTTTTTATTAATTAATTATCATAAGAAAGGCATTCGAATGCCATCCTTTAAAAAAATTTCTCGTGATTTGAACTTTGTGACCGTGACTTTTTTTTTATTAATTAATTATCATAAGAACGGCATTCGAATGCTATCCTTTAAAAAAATTTCTCGTGATTTGAACTTTGTGACCGTGGACTTTTTTTTTATTAATTAATTATCATAAGAAAGGCATTCGAATGCCATCCTTTAAAAAAATTTCTCGTGATTTGAACTTTTGTGACCGTGACTTTTTTTTTATTAATTAATTATCATAAGAAAGGCATTCGAATGCCATTCTTTAAAAAATTTCTCGTGATTCCTATCCAATAAACTTCGTAGTGAATAACAATTGTTCTGGTTAGAATGATATATGTATTATTATTTTTTTGATTCTTATTTAGCAAGAAAAATTTAAATTTTTTTGTGTAAACTGAATTAACCAATTACAATTTTGATATTTGTATTATTACTACATCAGAATCATTTCAACTTTATAATGAATTTCCCATTGTTATATTTGTGATTCTAGAGGCGTCTTAGTCTTAAAAATTTAAATATATTTTAAGTGTGTCAAATGATTAATTATGTGCTGTGCCTGCGTAAAAAAATTTTTCAGTTATTTTACATCATTTAAAAATATCTTATTATTTTAATTACATGCGTAATGCTATGTGCCGAATAACAATGAAGATCTGCAATCAATTAGATGAACAACAAAAACCTGATCGCCATTATAGTGTACATTTTTAAATTTAGGATTACATGACTTGGGCTAATTCCTCGATGAAAGCACATATTATTTAATTAAATTTTTTTATTATTGATTGTGTAAACTGAATTAACCAATTACAATTTTGATATTTATATTATTACTACATCAGAATCATTCCAACTTTATAATGAATTTCCCATTGTTATATTTGTGATTCTAGAGGCGTCTTAGTCTTAAAAATTTTAAGTGTGTCAAATAATTAATTATGTGCTGTGCCTGCGTAAAAAAATTTTTCAGTTTATTTACGACATTTAAAAATATCTAATTACATGCGTAATATTTAAAAAAATGTGCATTATAATGCCGATCAGATTTTTGTTGTCTAACAATCGACATCTAATTGATTGCAGATCTTCAAATATTATAATGTGTCGGCCTTCCACGTCACTTAAAAAATATCATTATTTTAATTACTCGCGTAATTATAGCACTAAGATTACATGATTTTGACTAATTCCTCGATGAAAGCACATATTATTTAATCGAATGGTGTTTATCATATAGTACAATTAAAAAAATATATATATAAAAAGAGATAAAATTCCTTTTCAAAAAAATCAGAAA
Organism: Rhizophagus clarus; assembly: GCA_015698045.1. Classification (NCBI taxonomy): domain Eukaryota; kingdom Fungi; phylum Glomeromycota; class Glomeromycetes; order Glomerales; family Glomeraceae; genus Rhizophagus; species Rhizophagus clarus. The sequence continues at coordinate 716,872 of BLAL01000017.1, read as the reverse complement.
AATCATCATAATAAACAATCAAGAAATTTGTCTGGTTTCGTAAATTTTAAAATGTCCCAACCTTCGCCATCATTTCATCCTGAAGATAAATCCAATTCAGAACTTCCATTAGAAAATTCTCCGTCCTTAGAAAATGATGAACAAATTGCGACGGCAGGTCCGTCAGATGAACAAATTGTGACGGCAGGTCCGTCAGATGAACAAATTGTGACGGCAGGTCTGTCAGATGAACAAATTGTGACGGCAGGTCCGTTAGATGAACAAATTGTGACGGCAGGTTCGTCAGGCGAACAAATTGTGATGGCAGGTCTGTCAGATGAACAAATTGTGACGGCAGGTCCGTTAGATGAACAAATTGTGACGGCAGGTTCGTCAGACGAACAAATTGTGATGGCAGGTTCGTCGAGGAAAAGGAAGGACGAAAAGCCTATTGAAAGTAAAGAAGCAAAAAAAGTCAAATTAATCTCGGTAGGAAACTTGAAAGAAAAAGGTAAAATATATATATTATTATATACATATACTATTCTAATAGCTGTAGAATCATACATTATGTAAAAATCTGACTTTTTTTATGAGAATCTGTTATTAATTATCGCATTACAAATTTATTTTTATTCAAGACACAATCGAAATTCTTTCGGAAGATCATTACGAAGTCCAGCAATTTCTAGAAAATATTCCCGCAAATACTTTGAAAGACGGGTTGGTTGCTCTAAAGACCATGAGTGGCAGCAATTGTAAAAAAATAATTTTGAATATAGATGAACAAAAATTGACTGCAGTACTTCCGTCGGGTTCACTAGATATAAAACCGACATTTTACATGGCTGATCAACGTTTTATAGAAACGGAAGAGAGCAGGTTTCTAGATAATCCCTATATACTTCGGCGATTACCTGCTGAAGACAATAGCAATAATAATACAACAATAGGGATCAATCTTTTATATAAAGAAAAGGCAGCTAATGATGAAAATCTTAAGGAAGATATATTAGCCGTTGCATGGCTAATATATCATTTAAAAACAGTCCAAGATCGTCTGCCAATAAACCCCCCGATGATGCAACCTAATTACGATAACAAAAAATATATACAGAATCTACAGGAATATTATGATAATTATTTGGAAAAGGGAATGGAGTTTGATGGCTCCAAAATAAAAGGTGCTATTTCCCTAACTAAAAACATTGATGACGATCATAATTCAAGAATTAATTTTCTGGATAAAATAGACGATGGTAATATGTCTTTATTAATAGAGGATATGCTTACAATATTAGATGAAATAAAATCAGAAGATGAAACTTCTGAATTATCAAGAAGAAGAAACGTTAGGAGATACTCGTATTTTCACGAGTTATATAAGAAAACATTAGAAGCAGTCGCTTCCGAGCCAAAATCATTTGGCGAAACGAATGCTTCAAAAGCTAAAGATATATTAGAAAACTTTCTTAAGAAAGCTGAAGAAAAACTGACACAAAGACAATGGAGAAGCTACAGAACTTCAGCTGAGAGAATGAACAAGTTGTGGAATATATGCAATAAAAGTTTTGTAATATTCGATCTTGTAACCGGTCTCACGCCCAATTTATTTGAACGATTACCGAGTAGGAAAAGTGCAGAACGATGGTTTATAATAATCGAAAAAGGAATCTATTATACCCAGCAGGAGTATAGAGGTATTCAAAAGCAACAGCAGGAGGAGAAGGAAGTTACTGATAATGACGGTGGCAATAGTAGTAATAATAGTGGAAATGAAGGACAGGGAAGTGGAAAGGGAAGGGGAAGCGGAGGACGGGGAAGTGGAAGGGGACGGGGAAGAGGAAAGGAAGAGGAAGAGGAAGAGGAAGGGGAAGAGGAAGAGGAAGAGGGAATAAAGCTGGTAACAGTAAAGGAAAGGAAAAAGCAGTCTAAAGAGATAAATATCTTTTTCATTATTATAATTAATCCAGAACGTGTTATTTTTTTTTTATTTTCTTAGTCGGCATCTTTTAGTTCTATAAAATAATAATACAATAATAATAAATCGAAAAATTTATTAAATTTTCATCGAAAAAATATATAAATAATTCATATTTACCACCTCATTCCTCTTAAGAGACTATATGTTAATTCTCAAAATGTATGCAGAACTTTTAATAATAAATATAAGATCTATAAAGTATTATATTATAAACACTTAAAACATTTATAGCAAAGTTTAAAGATACTAAAGGATTCTATAATTTAATAGATTCCTTAAGAAACTTTAAACATTTTATCTTTAAGGAATTTTTATAAATTGAATTAGGTATTAACTATATAAGAACTTTATTTTAAACATTATTTAATCTTAATCAAATTTAAAGTCGATCTCATGGGATTTATAAAAATCAATCTGTACCGAACATTGATATTTCCGCATTGCATATAATAAAAGATTTTCTTTTTTTACTATGCTACGCTGCATAATGTTGTAACGAATAAAATATTGATCTACAATAAAGTAATCCATTTATTGCGAGTCAGATACCACACAGCAGGGCCGATGATATTTTGTGTTTCGCAGAATATCACATAAATCACAAAATTTTGTGATAAACAAAAATTTCAAAATATCACAACATAATTTCACAAAATTTATTTATTTATATATACGAGCGCATAATTCCACACAATTGCCATGTAATTTCTATATAATTTTCATGTGGCTTCCATAATTAGCATAGTTTGTGTAATCTAGAAAATTTTTTAAGGAAATTCGAATTGTAAAAATTATGAGAAATTATCGCAGAAATGGCACAAAATTTTATTTAAAACGCCACAAAATTACACAAAATTACCAAAAATAGGAAAACACAACATAACACAAAATTTATTTTTATCACACACAAATTTTACCTTTTAGTGCCGCAGAAAATCATCGGCCCTGCCACACAGGTGCCGCAGATGAATCACGCGTCGCACAATTCAAAATTATTTATACGGGGTAATCTAGATATGACTTTTTTTATTCGAGATTAGATTTTTTTTATATACACACGTAAGTACATTTTTTCCACACTTTTTACCACAGTATACTCACGTAAGAATATTTTTTATTAATAATTTGAAATCTTTTGTTTCTTTTCCATTTAATATACTAATGAGAAATAATTTTTTTTTATGAATATTCTCAAATAATAAATCATTCAAATAAAATCTCAAATGTCTACCGATAATAATAATACAGGACTACCAAAATTTAGAATTAAAAGAGTTAACAATGAAAATAATAATAATTCTAATAATAACACATCAAATACTCTTAAAAATTTTATAAAAATAACAAAAGCAGTTCAGTTGTTGGACTACCAAAATTACAAGTTATTCCCAAAGACTTTGAAATTGCAAAAAAAGTGAATTTGGCACCACAATCAGAAACTGAATTTCTAGTAAATCTCCTAGAAGCACCACAACCAGAAACATTAATTACGAAATTACTTCCGTATCAGAAGCAAGGCCTTGGTTGGATGTTATCAAATGAACACCCTAAAGAGCCAACTATTGATGAGGAAGTTCAATTCTGGATTCAAAAGGAGGATCAAACGAAAAAAATACTCTACTTTAATACATTAGCAAGGTTTGCAACAATAACACGCCCTAATCTTGCCAGAGGTGGAATACTCGCTGATGATATGGGTCTTGGTAAGACGATACAAATGATTGCTTTGATAGCTTCCAAACCTGCAATCAATTTAGATTCCACATATTCTAAAACTACTCTGATTGTTGCTCCTTTAAGTGTGCTTGAAAATTGGATTGACCAAATCAACAAGCATGTTAAGAAAGGGTCTCTTTCTTATTATGTTTTTCATGGCGTTGATCGAATTAATGATCCAGAATTTCTTAAAACTTACGATATAATAATTACTACATATGCTATTCTTGCACAATCAAATATAGAAGAAAGGAGTGGATTATTTGCCATTAAATGGCTTCGAGTTATCTTAGATGAAGGACATATTATTCGTACACAATCAACAAAACAAAGTATTGCCGTATGTAATTTGGATGCTGAGAGAAGATGGATTCTTACAGGAACCCCAATTATGAACGAATTAAATGATATATATTCTTTAATTAAATTCTTAAAATTCACTCCTTTTGATAGTCTAGAAATATGGAATAGCATATTTAACAACAAAACAATAAAGTTTAAAGATGGTAACAATCTTAGAAGCTTAATAAAAGCCGTTTGTCTTCGTAGAACAAAGGATATGAAATTCAATGGACGTCCTATAGTATGTCTTCCTCCTATTAATTTCTATACTCATAAAATTAAGTTTAAGACGGATGAGAAAAAGATTTATGATAACATGGAAAGTAATATAAAAGAACAATTTAGGAGTTGGAAAGAATCAAGAAATGGCGATTTAAAATATAATTATGTAACGTTTCTGGAAATGCTCCTGAGATTACGACAGATTTGCAATCACACAGAGCTTTGTAAGAGACAAATAAATGATGCTGATAGCAATATGAATGATGAAAGATTGGCTGCCCTGAAAATATCTGTTAGTAATAATAAAAGTTGCTATATGTGCTCTAAACCATTAACAACTCCTACAATTACTCCTTGTAAACATATATTTGACAAAGATTGCATCAAAATTAGTTTTGGAGATGAACCATTTTCTTGTCCGATATGCCAAAATTCAGTTAATATGAATCAATTAATTGAATTAACAACAATTCAAATAGAAGAAGAAATTAGAAATTTAGATGATTTTAAAATAAGTTCCAAAATTGAAGCTTTATTGAAATTTTTAAATCAAAATAACGATAAATCAGTAGTCTTCAGCCAATGGACATCTTTTCTTGATTTGATTGAAATTGCATTTAAAGATGCAAATGTCAAATTTGTTCGATTTGATGGCAAAATGTCACGTAATCAGCGAGAAGAGACTGTAAATAATTTCAACAATGATCCGGAAATAAAGGTTCTTCTAATTAGTTTAAAATGCGGATCTTTGGGATTGAATCTTACTGTTGCTAATCAATGTTTTCTTATGGATCCTTGGTGGAATCCAAGTATTGAGGATCAAGCTATAGATCGAATTTATAGAATTGGTCAAACTCGGCCAGTTTCTGTCTTTAGATTTTTTATTGAGAATACAATTGAAGATCGCGTGTTTGAACTTCAAAAGAAAAAACGTGGCTTGATATTCCAAGCTTTTGATGAGCAGCGATCTGAGAATCTGAATATTGTTGATGAAGCCCTGCAAATTTTATTAGGCAGTAGTTAAAGAATATTTTTAGTGTATATGCACATAATTATTGCGGTTTTCATAAATCTGTGTAATTAAAGTCACATGATGATCACTTCAAAATTACGCGTTTTTTTTTTTTTCAAAGTAACGTCTAAAACCAAGTCGCGATTTTGCTTGTCCGTAAGAATATATTGCTTTAAAAAGTCTTTAGTGTGAGTTTTGAGTCATGAGAGTAGGAACGAAAGAAGAATGACGTAGGCGAGATTTTTCAAAGTTAAAACAAACAAGAATACGAAACTCAGGAAGGACTTAGGTGTCGTATCAGGGAGGCTTTTTTAATTTAACAATGAAAGTACATAGTTGAGTGTCCTCAATTTTAAAAAGTATATCTAACTATAACAACGAAGCTGCCGGTATATATTTTGTTTGAATAAGTAAGTGAAAAAAGAAAATTTTCCAATTGAAAACCAAAGAATATACAAAAGTCCGTCTATTTCTTTTTTTCAATAAAGAACGGTTTTTACTTGTCAAGATATGTAATATTAAGCAATTATTAGATCATTATATTACAATTGTGCAATATTTACCAAATAACTAATTACAAGAACTATTGAACTAATCGAAGAGAATTTACCAATTCGCGTTTTTTTAGAATCGTTATTTGATCAATATCAAGATGATTTTGGCTTGATTATTTGTAATTTTGACAATATCATCAACACAGCGAGTCAACATTAAGACGATATCATATCGATACCATTTTTATTTTGCGTTGTTTTAACTATATCGTATCGATATCATCATTATTTCGCGTTTTTTTTAAAAAAATATCGTTGTTTTAACTATATCGAGCCGATGTTGATTTGATATTCTTCAAATAAATATTTTTGCGATATCTTTTCGATATACCGAACCAATATTAGTACGATATCATTTATTTGCGTTTTTTTTTTTGAAAAATTATCGTTTATTGTAACCATATCAAAGCGATGTCACTTCGATATTTCTTCAAGCAAATATTTTTACGATATCTTGTCGATACAACGAGTGAATATTGATACGATACCAATATTTATTTTGCATTTCTTTTTTGAAATTATTGTTATTGCAACGATATCATAATGGTAATGATTCGATGTTTCTTCAAGCGAATATTTTCACGATATCTTTTGTTAATATTGAAACAATATTATGGTGACATCATAATGATATTGTTTCAATAAATCGATATCGCAATGATATGAATTTAACATTGTTATTATATCAATTCGGCATTGTTCAAAAACTTAAGGTTTCTGTAAAGTAATAGAAAAAATATTATATTAAATATTTAACAGTACAATATTAGTGCAATGTATACAGTAAATTGATGAAATTTTGGGAAATGGAAAAATTGCGGTTACATGTAAGGTGATCGCAGAACATGAACAGAAATTTAGATCAACAAATTGATCAGAAAAAAATTTTGTCAACAGTTCTGTTGATTCTTTATCTGCAAAAGATCTTTATCTGCAGCACATTTGTGGAATCTAGGGTAATGATCTGAAAAATTTGGCATGAATATCGTGGTCGCAATAAATAAATAGAAATTTAGATCAATAATTGACCGGAAAAAAATTGTTAATGATTACATTGATTTTTTATCTGCAGCGCATTGATAGAATTCAGGGGTAATCTGAAAAATTTGACGTGAATATCGTGATCGCAGGACATAAACGGATTTTTGGGATAATTGATCAGGAGAAAAATTTGTTAATGGTTACATAATCAGGGTTGAAGAATTATACTGTACATACTATATTATGCTGTCCTAATACTTAAATAGAGTACATTTTTTCATAAGTTTAATATATTATATATTTATTTTAATAATTAGGATTGATAATAAATTATTAACTATTCTTTTAATCTTAATAGAAAAAATATTATATTAAATATTTAACAGTGCAATATTAGTGCAATGTAAAGTAAATTGATGAAATTTTGGGAAATGGAAAAATTGCGGTTACATGTAAGGTGATCGCAGGACATGAACAGAAATTTAGATCAAAAAATTGATCGGAAAAAAATTTTGTCAACAGTTCTGTTGATTCTTTATCTGCAAAAGATCTTTATCTGCAGCACATTGGTGGAATCTAGGGTAATGATCTGAAAAATTTGACATGAATATCGTGGTCGCGATAAATAAATGGAAATTTAGATCAATAATTGATCAGGAAAAAAAATTGTTAATGGTTACATTGATTTTTATCTGCAGCGCATTGACAGAATTTGTTACATTAGTTCTCTATCTCGGAATTATGTAATGAAGTTTTAAAAAAAACTTTTCAAGTTGTTGACCCAAATTTCCTTTTATATAGTGCAGTCATGATATCACAGTCGTAATATTATAAAAAAATTTACTTTGTGCGTTTTTCCCAAAGAATTCAATTGATATTTTTTTTAAAGTTTGACTGTCCATATCTTATCAGTTACATATAAAAATACCACATCTCAGATCAGAGTTTTTAGATTTCTAATAAAAAAAAGATAGAAAGAAAATGTCCTCTCCCAAACCTAGTAGAGAAGAAACAGGTATAAAAAAAAAATACCTGGTATATTAATTCATTAAATAACGTATGATAATATTCAAATAGTTTCTTTCATATATAGATAATATGATATTGATCTCGCTAGACGATCTAATAAAAGAACAAACCCGATCGAACGATCTTTTCCAGACCAACATTAAAAAGAAACGGAAATGTCCGTCTTGTAACAACTGAGCGAAGACCATGGGAGACTGGGCTCGGATGGTGAAAAAAGTATGATCATTTGATTCTTTAATATTTTGTGATAATTTGAAATATTTAACACTTTAAAATTATTTGTTAGAATTGATATTGCCATTATATGAAATTAATATCTCATTAATATTATATCCACCTTCTTTTCAATTTATTTCAATAAAAAAATAAATCTTATGTAATTTTATAATTGTATATATCCGTAAAGCTCACAACTAGTGATTTTATCATAATAATTGATTGTAATAATTTAAAATCATAAAAATCAAAATTTCATATAAACTGGAACACGAATTGCTAACAATTTTTTTCTGATCATTTGTCTTGTCTAAATGTGCTGCGATCACGATATTCTTAAAATGTAATGTCAATTTTTCAGAAAAGCTTTGTTAACCAATTTCCGTTATGTCCAGCAGCCTATATAAATTTCTTTACATGTAATCGTTAAAACATCAATCCTAAATTCAAGAGCTTTGTTAACCCAAATTTCTATAGTTACGATGTTGTTCATTATATAATTCATTAGTTAATGTAACTAACTATTAACGAATTTTTTTTCCGATCAATTATCCCAAAATTCGATGATCTAAATTTCCGCTTATGTCCTGCGGTCACAATATTCATATAAATTCCTTTACATATAACCGTTAAAGAAGTCAACTCTTCAGATCATTGCCTCAAAACTTCGTTAATGCATTGTAAGTAAAGAACCAATGTAGCCATTAAGAAAATTTCCGATCAATTCAAATTTCCGTTTATGTCCTGCGGTCACAATATTCATACAAAATTTCTTTGCATGTCGATTTTCCCAAAATTTAAGAAATTAGTAATCTAAATTTCCGTTTATGTTCTGCAGTCACGCACGATATTCATACAAAATTTCTTTGCATGTAACTCTTGTTAACACGTCAATTTTAGATCATTTTCCCCAAGATTTCCATTAATGTACTGTGATCCAAGAACTAATGTAACCATTGACAATTTTTTTTTCTCGAAATTTCAATATAAATTTCCGTTTATAAATTTCCATTTATGTCCTGCGGTCACGATTTCATACAAATTTCTTTACATGTAACCAGATCATTGCCCAAAATTTCCGTTAATGAGAAATTTGTTAACCCAAAATTTCCGTTTATGTGCTGCGGTCGCGATACTATGATTTCCAATTAAAAATATTATAAAAGCAGTTAATAAATTAAATACACAAACGCGCATGGACATTTTTTAAATTTACTCATTTTATTATTCCTTATTATAATTATTATCATAGCCATGTTACGAAATAAACCTCGAAAAGCGAATATTGCTACATTATCTTTTCGTATCCGTAATAATTTTAGAAGGTTGCCCAACAGATTTTTATTATTGGATAATGATGACAATGAAAAAATGGTACAAAAAGATTTTGAAGATGATAATATTAGCGGCGAAGAGTATAATGAATATGGCGACGGAGATGATGATTTAGAACAACGAAGCGATGATGATCATATAGAACAGCGAAGCGATAATGGTGATGATTTAGAACAACGAAGCGATGATGATCATATAGAATAGCGAAGCAATAATGGTGATGATTTAGAACAACGAAGCAATGATGATCATATAGAACAGCGAAGCGATAATGGTGATGATTTAGAACAACGAAGCAATAATGATCATTTAGAACAACGAAGCGATAATGATCATTTAGAACAACAAAATGATAATGATGATGATTTAGAACAACGAAGCAATAATGAAGAAGGTGATACCAACATGATTTCAACATCATCAGAGAATGAAACAGAAAGCGATCATATAATGTCCTTAGAAAGTGATGAAGAATATGAAACAATGTCGTCAGATAATGAAGAACGACATGATTCTGATATCTCAGAAGAAAAGCTATTCGTTGATGAAGCATTGGCTAAAGATAAGTTACCATCTTATGATGGTGATTTTGCTTCATATTTTCAAAATTTAACTACTGCTGCCTTATTTTGTTGGATTTATAAGCATAATATTTCAACAAATGCATATGAAGATCTTGTTGACATTATCATGAGACCAGAATTTAATAGAGATCATATTGTAAAGAATATTCGGAAATTTTGAGCATGGAGGGAGCGTCTTCCTCTTCCCTCAATATCAGCAAAATCTATCTCAATTTCATCAAAAAAAACACTATCAACTTTAAAGGATTCAAAGATGGCATATCAACTTTCAATAAGTGATATCATTTGGAATGTTCTTAACAACCCATCACTATTAAAGGAAATGTATTTTGGTGCTGGTGTCGATTCAAAAACAAAATCCGAGTACTGGCATGGTACCTTATGGGCAGAGTCACCTCTTTTCGGTTAAAAACAATTAATGATATCAGGGGGTAATTATTTATTAAATGCAAGCTGATGGTAGAGAGGCGAAGCAATAAAGTACAAGAGACTAACACTTTTTTCATATGTATATAATAGAGATATACCAATGCGGCGATTTTGTTTACTATTACGACAATGAGCGAAAACTTGGCAGATTGAGAGCGATATTATTAAATGAAGAGAACCAACAGTATCGGCTGAGAATCCAAAAAGTTCTAGATTATAGTGACTTGCCTGGAACTTTTAAGGGAGAATTAAGACAAAATCGCTCTCTTTCCGGAGAAGTTTGGTTACAAGATGAACCATTCTTGACAATAACAACATCACAAATTTCAGAAAAGGTTGCTGCAGATACACTACGAATTACCGAAATACTTTATAAACATCATACACACTGGCGCATTCGTGATGCAACGTTCTCTTATCAACATCCTTCGGAATATATTCCATAAGGCAGCCACCATCTCCAACAATTCCGGTTTATAAGCTGTTTTTGGACATATACTACGATGATTTTGGAACATTTAGGAATGTTTATCATTCGTTAGGTTGTGTTTATGTGCAGTTTGGAAATATGCCTGCCCGTCAAAGAAAGTTGCTCAAAAATCACTTTGTTCTCAGGTTTGTTCTTTTCGGTGGTAATTTCAATGAATTCATGTTGCCATTTATTTCTGAAATGAAAGAATTCGAACAAGGAAAATTAATGGAAGTGAATGGCCAAGATGCTTGGGTGATAGCCGGTTTAGGTGTTGTAACTGCTGATTTACCACAAGGGAATGACATGTGTGGTGTATTACGACATAATGCCAATAAAGGTTGCCGCACTTGTACAGCCTCTCGAGAATCACTTACCAACTTCTCTCAGGATGTACCAGCAACATCAAGATATCATCACATCACTGACGATCAATTTAAAGAGATATTTAACGAACCTGCTACCACAAGGCAAAGACGACTTTGTACTGAGTTTGGACTAAGAACAAGGCCTAGCATTTTGGATAGGCTGCTAAGAGAAAGGCATCTACAGACACCTCAAGATGTATATCATGCAACTGCTGGGAAGATTGGACGACTTCTTAAATTAACGTATGATCTTTGAATTTAATTAACTTTAGCTAGATATGTAACGAACAAAATCTTTTAATAAAGCTTTTTGATTTCCACAGGTGCGAATTATTTTCACAAAAAGGAGAGGACGAGTTTATCAAAGCCTGGAAGAACTTTGAGAAACCAAAAAAATGGTCTCGTTTGCCAAATCCAATTAGTCACAATGCTAGTTTCATGATGTCTGACTATCTTAGGCTCGCTATGATAATGCCTTTTATACTTAATAGTTTTTTAGAAACATCAAGCTTAAAGGAAAATGAATCCAGAAGCATTCTGCGACGAATTCAAGAATCACGCATTAACATGGCGAAAAATGTAATAATTGCTTGTTGGGTATATGTAGCAAAAACAATGAGGATGGTTTTTGAAAGCAAGTTTACATTAGATTCGTATGACGAATTACAAAAATGCCTTGAAGAAGAAATGAAAATTCTTCCAAAGGTACAATTATTCATAATTCTTATATAATTTTTTATTTTTTATTTATCAATATATAAAATATTATTTAATAATGTGGCTTTAGGTTTTCCCTGAATTTGCTAACTTACCAAACCTGCATATCAATATCCACTTGCTGGTGCATGCAAGGACTTATGGTACTCTTATAAACACTCAAGTTGGTATCAAAGAGATGGTGCATCAGATCTTTAAAGCAATGGTACCACGAACAAATTGCAAGAATGTCGAGCTAGACTTGTTAAAGCGGTATACTATGCTCTTTGCAATTCGTCATTTAGTAGATAGAGGCGCAGATCAAAGATTATCACAACCTTGTAGAGGTTTCGCTACTATGTCCTCAAATTTTAGAAATTTATTGACTAATTGGTATATTACTGAAGACAAGGTATCAAATGAACAAGAACTGGAAGAAAATGAAGAAGGTTTGTATTACAATTTTATAATAATAATATTTCCGCAATTATTAACGTAATTTTATTTATATAGCGATTTCATCTCCAGTGGATTTTATTACAAATATTATCTTAAAGAGGAGCTTGTCCCGTCAGGATCGTGAAAATATCATGAAAAATTTGCCAAATTTCAAATCTGAGCTGCTTCTTTCATTTATGAACATTGGACAAAAGTCAGCTCTTATATATTCTCAAATGGGCTGGTATGAATTGGCGACATACACTATGGAAGAAAGCGATGGCGTCTTTTCCAAAGTACATCTTCATATTGGTGACGTCGTAACAATACACGAGGAAGACAGTGGTGAATGTTATGCGATTATAAAAGGGATCTTCAAATACAAAGGCAATGATGATAAATATTATGCCTTTATTACAATTGATTGGTTTGACAATATTAACAGAATTCACAACGTATTGAAATGTCCTCTTTTTCGCATTCAGACAAGCCAAGACATTCGCTGGAGAAGAATCTTCCCGATATCAATAATTGACCACGTACAGAAAGTTCACTTTGTCTATGATACGAAAATTGATTTGTGGATAAAAAATAATTATTATTTTACGGCTATATAGCTTTATTAGTAATATTATGTTAATAAATTTACAATATAAATATAAGTTTATACTACGTTTACTCATTAAATTCATTATTGTTTTAACAATATCAAAATGATACAGTATCTTTTTTTTATTAAATAAATGCAACAATATCGTTTTGATATCGTTATGATATCGTGACCGGTCCATTACTTATCACGTGATAACGTGACTTTGTATTGATTATCCAATCAAAATCATTGTTTGTTTGTTAAAACATTCGCACGATGGTTATTTCTACTCCATTCTCTACATTTTACTGTAATAACTTACATTTTAATATTGTCAGTCTATTTAAAATATTTCTTAATAATATTAACAATCATATACGCGTCTATTTTTTATTCCGGCGTAATCTCAACATTGAAAAATAGTTTATTCGACACCTTGACAGGTACGAAACAAAAAGTTATTTATAATAATATTAATTGTTTTACAAATTTTAGCTCTTGCTGTGCAAATATTGTTTAGAAATATTTTTTAACAATATAACAGAAATTCAGGATGTATTTTTTTATTTATTTATCTATTTATTATTATTTTTTTTTAAAAAAGAAAAATTTTTTAATAGTAGTGTATAATAATATTTGCGACGAAATTCGGACGAAATTCGGAATGTGCGCAAAGAAAGTTTCGGTATAGTATTATTTCCCCTCTTTTTTATACTTGGGAATGCGATTGTTCTAGCGTCATAATGATATCGTCACGTTGTTTTATATTAGCATTCGGAAAGAGAGATGTCTAAGTAATTTACCAGGCACAACCGTATCTTTAATTTCGCAGAAACTTGCGTCGTAATCAGAAACTTATCAATTCAACATTTTAAACAAGTTTCAAGATAATATTAGTGTCATAACGATATCGTCACGTTGTTTTATGTTAACCATTCGGTGAGAGAGATGCGAAACTTAATATTTTTTTTTTTTTTGTAAGAATATATGAATTTTCTTTTTTTCTTTTCTTTTTTTTTTTGTAAGGAACATTATAATAACGTTTCTTCTGTTTCTTTTAGGTTCATCAATTCAACATTTTTAACAAGTTTCAATATAATATTAGTATCATAACGATATCGTCACGTTGTTTTATGTTAACCATCCGGTGAGAGAGATGCGAAACTTAATATTTTTTTTTTTTTTTTTTTTTTTTTTTGTAAGAAATGTTATATGAATTTTCTTTTTTTCTTTTCTTTTTCTTTTTTTTTGTAAGGAACGTTATAATAACGTTTCTTCTGTTTCTTTTAGGTTCAAGTGTTTCGGCTTAATTTAATCAGGTACGATCGTAACTTTAATTTCGCAGAGCTTGCGCCATAATCCAGACACTCTAATTCAACATTTTTAACAAGTTTCAATATAATATTAGTGTTGAACCGATATCGTCACGTTATTTTATGTCATCCTATCCAGAGATAGGGATATTCTTCCTTTAATTACCGTAATTCGCAATATTTAACAATTAAATAACAATTAAAACATCATAATTGTCATAATTGCATTATAAAAAATATATATATATTAATTAATTAATAAACAAATTAATTTAAACCAATTAAAATTGATTTAATTTATTGAATGTATCTACTACGTTTCATTATCATCCTGATACAGTTTAAATGTCATCACGATATTTCAATAAAATATTTAGCGATCTTAATGATACCATAACGACATAATTATAATATCCTAACGATACATTTTCAACAACTTCACGATAATATTAATTTTTAAATGATATCGTGACAATATATTAAATGATATCGTGACGATATATTTATGATAATCTTAACGATACATTTTCAACATCTTCATGATAACATCACAATTTCCATTTCAACATCATCACAACATCGAGACTATAAATCGATATAATATCAGAATGATATCAGAATGATATCAAATTTCAAATATTGCGAGGATGTTGAAAAGGTATCGTTAAGATTATCATAAATATATCGTCACGATATCATTTAAAAAAATTGTGATGTTATCGTGAAGATGTTGAAAATGTATCGTTAAGATATTGTGGCGGATTTGAAGATTTCAGCAAAGTGATTCCTGTATAACGAACTTTAAAAGGAATAATATCAAGTAAAAAACGTTGAAGAACCCAATTTTGGTCAATATAGTGAATTGTTAGGCCAAGGTATGCTTCGCTACTTATAGTTGATGTCCACATATCAGCAGTGAAGGAAACTTTGCTGGATATTTTTTGTAAATCATAGCCAATATTAGAATGACGTTCATTAAATTCATCAATAATCATTTCTTTTATTTGATGTCGATCAGGAATTTTGTAACGAGGATCGAAAATATGCATCATTTCAATAAATTTTTCATTTTCTACAACACTAAAAGGTTGTTGGTTATCAATAATCCAAATAACAACTGCTTTGTCTCGCACCAATTTTTCTTTTGTAGGCCAAGGGTCTGTACATTTGAAATTTAATGTTGTTTGCTTTCTGACCTTTGGGATTATTATGTTGTGCTTATTTAAAAGATGCCGTTCAATAGTAGTATTACTTGACTTAATAGAAAATACGTAATTGCACCTTTTGCATACAGGTACTCCCGGGTGAGCTGGGCTTTTGCAATCTACATAATTCCATAGAGGTGAAGTTTTTCGAGAACTTTCTTCAGTATGTAATATGTTATCCAAAATGTCATCACTCTCCAAGTCAACAAAATTGAACACGTCATCTAAACTCATTGTGTAAGTTTGTACAACAAAAATTAAAACCGTGTAATATATATACCAAATGTAAAAACCCTTTTTATTGGTTAGGACTCATTTAAGACTAACTCCTTATTAGTCCAAAAAATTGAACTTAAAGATCTGCAGACTCAGTCTTAGGACTGAGTCTTTAGGTCCGAAATAAGGATTTTTACCAACCCTAGGTACCGTATCAATATCCATGAAATTGTTATTGAATATTACATTATCCAAGTTATTTGTTATTTCACCAACATCAACGTCTACACAAACGTCATTGGAATTTTCAATCACGTTTTTTCTTAATTCATTGGAATTTCCAGTATGTTCCACATTATTTGATACTTCTTCAATGTCAACATCTACAATAACGTCATTGGAATTTTCAATCACGTTTTTTCTTAATTCATTGGAATTTTCAGTATGTTCCACATTATTTGATACTTCTTCAGCATCAACGTCTTCACAAACGTCATTGGAATTTTCAATCACATTTTTTTTAATTCATTGGAATTTCCAACATGTTCCACATTATTTGATACTTCTTCAACGTCAACGTCTACAATAACGTCATTGGAATTTTCAATCATGTTTTTTCTTAATTCATTGGAATTTCCAACATGTTCCACATTATTTGATACTTCTTCAACGTCAACGTCTACACTAATGTCATTGGATTTCCCAGTATGTTCCACATTATTTGATATTTCTTCACCGTCAAAAAGAACGTCTTCATCACCATTTTTGCTTATTTTTTCAACATTAACTTCATCTCGTTATTACAAATTTCCTTTTCAACCCCATTTTTCTCTATCTCTTCGCCTTCGCTATTTTTGTTAGTTTTATTTCGTTTATAGCTTATATTACATTTGTCGCTTGCATCTATTTTACGTTTATTATTTTCATTATAAACTTTTTCAACTTTGTCTTTACCAACATTTTCGTTTATTACTTCTATTTCAACAAGTAATTTCTTCTTTTTTTTAGACAAAGAGTTAATTAAACCACTTTCTCTTTCATAAAATATTGAAGATTCACTTATTTGAAAATATTTAATACAATCATATTTTTTAATAAGATTTATAATAGTATTAAATGCAGAAATTTCTTCACAAGATAATTTGACATATTGTAGTCTAAACATTTTGTTTTATTGAAAATTTGTTGCGCTTCGTATGTGCATTTATAACATTCAAAAAATATTGTTTGCCAAATTTAAATACGTAGAATAAATAAATAGTCCAAGAATAGTAATGATATTTGAGTATCAAACCTAGGTTGATACTTGAAGATCATTTACTATTATAGTACAGTAAGTAATGGTCACATTATACGAAGATGGGCTTATGATCACATATTATTCCGTTGGACAAAAGACCGTACATATATAGTTTAAGCTCTAATTACTTATACAGAGGGGCTAGTATTAGTTCTTTATTTGTTTTCAATAATTTTATTAATATAGATTTCTCTTTATATACATATTTTTCTTCTTTTTTTTTGTCTTTTTCCTGGTTCACTAGACTAGTTGCCCATGGCCTTCTATATTAACATTATGGCTAGGAGCTCCATTAGGGGTTTTACATTATTTTGAGTAGTTAGCTTTTCACGTCCTGACTTCAGGGTGTAGCTTTCCTTTTAAATTTTGTGACCACTAAGTCTTAACATTAATAAATAAATAAATAAATAAATTAGGGATGGGACCCGGCAGAACTGGTGGTACTTCAGTTAGCTGAATTTATTTGTTTTGGCTGGAATATAATGTAATAGTTATAGCTCCACAATTTTCATTTAATAAAGTTCATGACGTTATACAAAAAAAAATTAGGGATGGGAATCGGCTCGTCGGTACCATTTCGGTTCTTCATTGGCTCGCAATTGACTCCCATTAAGCAATTTATTTATTTATTTCATATGACGACATACAGGCATTTGGAAGTACCCTAGCCATGGCAAAAAAAGTGGCAGTCACGTGACATTTAGCCCGCATTACGGAGTTATGCACTAACACGTGAAAATATAGTGTGACGAATAATGTGTGACAAATAGTATTTCACCTACTCGAAAAAAACTGTCCCTCAGATAAATAATAAACAGTAAAATGTGGATGTGTCTGCCACTTTTTTTCGCCATGGCTAGGGTTGTGAGCATTTGGAATAAACGAATAAATGAACACCCATTAAGCAATATTTATTTATTTATTTATTGTTATCGACTTAACCAAAAATACCCATTAAGCAATATATCAGCTACTTTCGTCAAAATTAAGACATAGGTAGACCATGTGATTAAGATCAATCAAAAAAATTTTGATTGGTTTTCAATCAACATAATTTTGATGCCAATCTTTTTTTTTTAACCGATTAGTTTGGAGTCAGTTCAGAGTCATTTCAGCTTGATTTTGAAAGCCATTAAAAGAACTTCCAACTTATAAAAGTTCTTTTTTTTATTATCCTGAAGGAATGACTGTTACTTTATCTATAATAGGATTTTCAGCTCTAATACAATCATAATTCACTAGATATAGCATCGGATTAAAAACCGGTTGATCACGTGATTGAGCTTGTATCAATGCTTAAAATACAGAATGTTAACTTTTCTTTTTCTTCTTTTATGATCGAATAGACAGCTCTTAAGCCTGTTATAGGAACATTGTGACTAGCAGCTTCATTGGAGGTTTTATATAGTTTTTCAAGTTAATTTATTTTTTTTTTATTGTGTTAAACTTATTTTATTTTACACTAATGTACTGTTAGATAAAAACTTGCAAACGGTTGATTAATTTAAATTTCAATTGATGTTTAATTATTTCTTTTTTACTTTTTTCATAGATTTTGAATTGTATATTGAATTATTTGCTTGATAATGATGTTAATTTTAGTCATTGCAGTAGAGATTACTTAATTGCTATATAGATGATTTTTTACATTTAATATATTTGTTTCTATTATAATTATTATAATGCACTTCATACAGGTTTCTCTTCTCCGCATCAAAATACTTAAACATCACAATAAGGAGCCTGTCAACAGGATGGAGTTGCTTGCAGTTGTTAAGCTTTTGTTACTGGGACTAATGACAAGTTAAAGTGTAAATATTGTGATCACTTTACTGTATTTCACAAGTCTGCTTTCCCTTTATCTTCTATTGAAATTAGTCTATCATTATCTTTCTCATCATTACAAATACAAAATAGTAGTAATCCTGGAGATTCAGATTCAGAGCTGAAAATAATAAAAAAAACAATATCTGTTATCATATTAAGAAAAGGAAAAAATCAATCAAAATTTTGGAATGAAAATTTTCTCAATATTACTGGATCTTGAGGCCGTCCTGTTAATATTTCACTTGATCTCAATCATATATTATTGTTTATGAAAGAAGCTTGGGATAATAATTCAGCCCAAAAAGAAAAACCCTCAGCATGGATTGAAATAAGAGATATTGGATTATTAGTGAAAATATGTTGTTTAATGAAAATACTGGTGATTCTATCAATGCTTTAATTACACGTTACTTTCTTTTTGTATGTTATTATATTATATTGAACGGCTCTACGAGCAGGCTGAGAGGTGTAACTAGCCATGTAAATATATTTGTATTATTATTAGTTTTTCACAAACTCGTAATTTTATACAGATAGATTTTTTTAGAAATCTTTGAAAAATTTAAGAGATAATTTGTCTATATATTCAAGTTAGATATAGAAATGTTTATAACAATTTATTTTAACGAAAATGCTTAAATAGTTATAATAATATTGCGTTATCTGACTACTTTTATATGGATTTGTGTGATAAAATTTGATTTCTATTCTAAAAAACTTAATAAAAAGAGCATAATATAATATTAAGTCAAGATTGAGTAAAATTTGTTCTATAAGAAAATTTAGAAATAGAATATAAATAAGCACACAATCTTAGTTATTCTTCATCAATAGGTTTTTCTTTTTTATATTTATTAGATGTGCAATGATAGGGTTTGAATAAATTTTCTTATTTTCTGATATTACTATTACTCATATACGATAATAAAATCAAATTATTTTTTACTTAAGGATGGAATATTTTAATACAAAACATATCAGATATGAATTAATTTTATGGCTTTCATATCTCAATTAAGTATTTATTTTCTAAATCATGTTTTCCATAATTTTAACGCGAGAAAATATTTCAAATATTTTAGTATAATCTTTTTTCAATAATGAAAAAAATCAATTATTTTGAATCTAAATTAAGAATATTTGCTTGAAATTGATTCTGACAAAATTGTATTAATAGAAACAGGTATATCACATTTTATTTTTTTAACAAACTTCATTAATTAAAATTTTTTGTTTTTTGTAGTTATTCAGTTTATTGCAATTGTCACCCTATTGTTTACTCAAATATTGTTATGAATGTGAATATTACAAATGTTGCAAGAAAAGGTTTAGTAAGAAAAGAGTAAGAGCAATTATTTGGAGTTTTGATAAAAAAAAATTTTTTATCAAAAAGATGTTGATGAAATTAAATATCAAAAAGTATAATTTAAAAAGAGAAGGTAATTATCATTTTTTAATTGATAATTACAAGTTGCTAAGTATATTTTTATTTTAGTTCGAGGGGTTTCAATTAAAATCAGATGTTTCTGCGATAACTTTGAGGAGAAAGAAAGAATTTTTGAATATAATTACTCTTTAAAAATTGGAATTGCATCAAATGTTCTTCAATTGTACAAGATGTGATATATAAGAAATTATTTTCATTAGAATTTCAGTATAAATAAATAATATCTTTTGTTATTTGTAGTTCAAATTGCTTCTGATATTATTTGTAAATGTAAGGAATATAGACAAAAAGATAATGTATTTAATTATATCGATGAGAAAGAAAAAAAATGGATTTGTTCAGATTGTGAATATTCTATTTTGGTTAATTGATTTTATAATCCTTATTAATAAATATAGGAGTACGTTTTATCATTTTATGAACTCCGGATAATATGGTTTACTAAATTCTTGAATTGTGACAATTTTTGTATAAAAGAATTAAGATAATTTTAATGGATTATGTTTTATTAAATTATTGAAACATAAATGGCTATAAATATGATGGTTTTCATAAAATTTGTTTAATTATCCAAATTGATTTTATTTCACCTGCATTCAATAATAGTATTAATCTTTATTCAATTATTTATTGATGAAAACTTTGTTCCAATTAGTGAACACGATACGAAGTTTTACATCGCCATGATGCCACCTATCATTCATTTTTATTTAAATTTTAATAACATATTTCTGTTTTTAAATGAAAAAAATTGCTTAAAAATGATTTTCATTAAGTAAAATGTTAGTGTAATAGATATTTATATTTTGTTAATGGTTCAGCAGAACCTGTTTTGCTATTAGCGAAACATAAGTATTGCGTATACTTTTTTGTTTTAACGTAAAGATAATACATAAAAATAAGTTACGTGATTTTATGTATTTGATGAAATTTCATTTTTTTCCGGAGCCAGTGGCCTATTCACTTATATTAAAACGTGATAAACTAACAATTTTCAAAATTACAATTAGCGTTGGAATTTTGAGTAAAAAATCAAATTAGATTGTGAATGTACTATGAGTATTGATAGTATAAAGAAAGCTGATAAAAGAGCATTTATAATGAAAGATTGTGATTTTACTGAAATTAAAACTGGAGGATATGTAAGAGGTAAACTCGAATTTGAATCAAAAGAAGATTGGATGAAGAAACAATTAGAATTCCTTAAGAATCGAGGCACTGAACTGAATAAAGCGTTTAATTCATAATCGTCTTTAATCATTTTGATGTTTAAATGATAAATGTCATGTGATAAATAAGAAGATACAGTTCACCCTTACTATAGCGAATCTTGTGGGCTGAAGATCAAAATTCGTTATAGTAAGAAAATTCGTTATAGTGTATAACGAATAAACATAAGATTTTTGTTATATCAAAAAAATCATATAATCACGTGATAAATGCATTATTGCACTATTATTAAATACAAACCAAATTTATTTGGTAATAAAGATAAAAAAACAATAAAACAAAACCAATTATATTCAATTAACGAGTGTTCTTTGTTATTTATTATGAACTCACATACAAATACTTTTTATATTTTTGTTACTCAATGACTATTACTTAATTGAGTATGATACGAGTACTGTAATACTGTCGTACATCATTTATAAAGACTATTCTCATCGATTTGATATTCAATAAAACCTTGGTCTTCTTCATAATTATAAAAATCAAACTCATTAAAATACAAAGCTTCAAAATCAAAATTTTCAATATCAATAATATTATTATCGCCTTCCCTTTCCCTGTTCATAGTATTATTATCAACTGGATCAATAGCAGTGTTATTTGGCTTGAGTTTACTACCTTTATCTGTAACGAATAAATCTAAACTTGATTGTTTTTTAGAAAAAAAATTATTTCTATAAACAATTTTTCTAATTTTTTTCATTACCTTTAATGCACTTTTATCAAAAATATCTTGACTATCATTTTGCTCTACATAGTTAAAAATTGTATCAAATGCAATTAAGGCCTCAGAACTCGTTACTGAAATAATATCTTTATCACCTTCATCATCAGACATAGTATTATTTTCTTTAAGAATAGCAACAATCTGCTCTTCAGATGGGGGTATACCGGCAATTTCATTTTCCTGGTCTAATCTAATGTATTCTTCAGCAGTAAGAGGGTGTGTATACTCAAGCTTATTGATTAAATCTTGAATTTCTCTATATTCATTTTCTTCTGTCTCATTATGCCTATTCTCTTCAATTTCGTTATAAGAATTCGTATCATCTGGCAAAATTCCCGTTTTATTCCAGCAGTTAAATATAGTTTTAGGAAGAACTCTATCCCAGGCTGACACAACATATTTAATAGCTTTTTTGATATTGATTGGAGATTTACTATTTCCTGTTAATTGTTGAAAGTCAAAAGCCTTGATACGATTTTGAAGGAGCAATTTTTGATATTGTGCCTGCAAAATCAAATATTGTAAGTTAGAATTTCTTAATTATTAAAATTATATTGAAATTTTAGTACCTTAAAGCTATTTATAATACCCTTGTCGCATGGTTGTAAGTGTGCAGTTGTGTTAGGAGGCAAAAATTCAATTTTTATATTGGTCAATTCCACACCTTCATATAAAGCATGGACAGGAGCATTGTCTATAAGAAGAAGAATATTTCTTCCTTTTAATCTCATTTGTGCATCAAACTTACGAATCCAATCATTCCAAATAGAAACTTGCATCCAAGCTGTTGAATTCCAATAATATTCTACTGGTAAAGATGTTTTGGATAAATTCTTTAAAGGACGAGGATTTTTATATTTGTGAATGAATACTGGTTTGAGCTTTTCAGTACCAGTTGCATTAGAACAAAGGAGAATTGTTACCCGATCTTTAGATTGTTTTTTTCCAGATACAGGTTTATTGGAGATCGTCCTTTTGGGTTCCATTTTCCAATACAAACCAGTTTCATCGCAATTGAAAACATCTTCAAGACTATAATTACGAATCAAATCTTGAAGGTTTTTTCTGAATTCATCAAGTTTATCAAGAGGTGCGCTTGCAGCTTCTCCTTGTTTTAAATAGCAAGAAAGATTATGTCTTTTTTTAAATCCACCAATCCAACCATTACTTCCTTTAAAATTTTCAACTTTATATAGAGAAGCAAATGCTATAGCTTTTTCATGTAAAACCTGATCACTAATATCAACACCATTTTCTAGAGCCTTCAATACCCATAATGTAAGAGCTTCTTCAATTTCTGGAAAATTCAACTTATTTTGTCTTTTCCCTTGGGCTTCGGGTGCTTGAGGGTCAATTTCAAGCCATTTTTGTGATTTTTTTAACGTATCACTAATGCATCTTTCACTAACATTATATAGTTCCGCAAGTTCTTTATTTTTTATATAAGGTTCGTTGATTTTTTTATAACATATTTCATGCTTTTGGGCAATAGTTAAAGATGCTCTTTTCGGTAAAGTTCTCATTTTATCTTTACCTTTTGCTTGGGAATATTTATTTAGTGCACTTTTAGTTTTGGGCATAGTGACGTGTAAAAAAAAGAACTAACTGATCAAGGTTATATTTGCCGTATTATAATAAAAATAAATCATGATCTTGTTTATGATAATTTTCCTTTTTAACTTTAATCACAAAAATTCTAACCTTTAAAGGCAAATTCGAATTGTTCGAATTGTTCAAATAAAATTTCATGTGATCAAAAATTCGCTAAATTATTGTGTAACATTTTAAAAATTCGGTATAGCAAAATTCTTCGCTATATGAAGGGTCATTTTATTATAATTGTCTTAACATTTAAATTCGTATTACGAGTTAGAGAATTTTTACTTTAAAATTCGGTATAATAAGAATTTTTAATTATTAAAAAATATGTACCCGTACTTTTCTTCGTTATAGTAAGTTATTCGCTATAAAAAAATTCGCTATAGTAAGGGTGTACTGTATCGCGTTTATTAAGCTAGTTTTTCCTGTTCCTGGCTTTCCAAATAAAAGAATCCCTCTTCTGTAAGGAATACCTATTTTTTCATAAAATAATTTATTGTTAATAAAAGTTTCTATTTCTTTTGCAAAAGTTTTTCATTTTTTTCTTCCAAAGCAATACTGTCTAATCATCTGCATGATGTTAATTGTGTATTTGCATCTAACGTGCTTGATTATTTTCGTATTTATAATGTCCGTTGTAGTTTTTAATAAATTCTAAATATTCCAGTGTAATATCGTTTAAAAGTGTAGTTATATCTTTTACACAAGTATTTGATTCTTGCACTGATAAATAAATTGAAGGCTTCTCAATATCAAATGGTTTGTATTGGACATTATAATTACAAGGCCCATTATTTTTAATGCTTGTATTGTTACTATTTTCTGGAATCTTGTATTTTATCTTAAAATTAACATCTTTATAAGTAATATCTATATCATGATTGTTCATCGGTAATATATTAAAGTGGGGAATAGCATTTATATTTTTATTATTAATATTATTAGACATGTTCAAAACATATGATCCTTTATCATAATTTTTGGTCTGTTCTGAAATAAGCCATGACAAAGCTTCGTGCATTATATTTTTATTTCGCTCGTTGTAAGTACCTATGCTATAATGATCTATTTGTAAAGTAATAAGAGTTTTTGAATTAAACTTTCCAACCATTAATTTAATTAATAGTGAATATGCTAAGTATGCTAGAGTAGTGAGGCCAGTAGCAATAACACTAATAGCATACATATCAACCATTAATATTCCCGTAAGATATGGTGAAATTTTTGTGGGAAGCCATGCAGTGAGGATCGATTGTATTTGGGATTGAGAGAATTGATTTGTGAAAGGTTTGACAATTGATAAATCCATGATATTAAATAAGAACATTCACAATCATTATTTATAGTTACTTATAGGATATCAGTATTTAAATAATTTTTCTGTTTGTTAGAAAATTTATTAATAAATTTAGTGATTTTGTTAGTAAATATATAATTACAGTATACGTTAGTAAATACATAATTACAGTATATGTTAGTAAATACAATCACAGTATGCATTAATTGTGTATCAATAAATACAGATGATTTTCATGAATTGAAGATTTACGGCTAAACTAAAGTAAGTAACTTGCTAATACTAAAGTAATAGCTACTAAAAATTAATACGTTTAATACATTGTTATTTAAAGTATCTAATAATATGACATTTGGAAAGACAAATCATTCAAGTATAACTATGTTTGTAATTCCTATTATATTGATTTGAATAAGGGTGAGTTTAATATGAAAAGAAATATTTCTTCTAACTTTACAGATAATCAGATGACTAATTTGACACAATAAATTAATATCAAGTATACGATAATTATAACTTACTGTATGAATAGTGTGAATAGCAATTATCTACTTTATAATTGGCAATTTGATAAATAAACAAAATAATTTAAACTAATAATCATTCTTTCATTTAATGAAGTAAACTGAAACTTCCTTTAAAAGAAATTTATGCTTCAAAATCACATCTAAATGAGAACGCCGAATCATAAAATATTTCTTTCAGGATGATATAGAAATAGTCATTTTTATCTTATTTTTTACAGCTTTAGCAATATTTATTATTTATTTCCATTATATTAAATAGCCAAACGAGATAAAGGATTGTGAAACAAATTTAAAAAAACGCATCTTAAAATAGTTTATCATAAAAGTTTAAGGTCAGTATTTAATTTACTTAATACAGTTTATAAAAATCGAATTTAAATTGTTTTTAAATACATATTTTTAATTACAATATACAGTAAGATACTATGAGATTATGTCACAAAGTATGAAAACACTAAGTTAATGACCCATAAAAAAAATCATAGTCGCATTTAATTTACTTTTATTTGGAAAAAATGACCATAAGCGATTATTTATAAACTTTATAATAAATGATTTAATAAATGATAAATAGTCTAATACATTAAAATGCCATCACACCTGTTTACAAATAAATCAAATTCATTTCTTAATCAGTGCAAGCAATTTAACTTATATTTCTATCATGAAAGAATCAGCTTAAGAGCTTAGATTTTGAAAATAGGATTGACTGTTATATTACTTAATTTCAATACATTAAATTTTAAGTATACTTTCAACTTTCGCATGACCTAATGTTAGATCAGCTTAATTGTGTTGAACGGTTGTAAGATAATTAAATACAGTAATTAAAAAGGCCAACTTGGAAGTTAGCTATTACTAATAAATGATAACTAAATAAAATAAAAAATTATTCCATGTTATTACTAATTAACTATAACTCTATTTATTATGAATACACTATATAACAATACGTTATCGCTTACACAAAAAATATGTAATACTATTGTTAAATTTGTAAACAAAAATACAATACAATCGTTTTGTCAAATACATGATTAATTAATTAAAGATACAATTTGATTTTACTTTGTATTAAATATATTGATATATATGCAAAAGTTTATTTAAGTAATAATTGATTGATTTAAATTTATTAGATTTCAAATCATGTTTCAAGTTACCATTATAATAGCAATTGACGGTCTTGGAAGATTTATCAATCAATCCTATTCAAATATAAACAATTTATCTAAAAACAGGACTATTTATAATGTTAATTCTGTAATTCCGTCCAATAGTGCCCAAAATTGGGGGTCTATTTTAACTGGAGTTTGACCTGATAAGCATAAGTTAAAGCTTAAAAATCTTGACATTCCTTATAATAATGAGGAATATCCAAGTTTGTTTAAAATTATATTAGAATCATATAAAATTTATAAATCTGCTGCGTTCGTTTCATGGGAACCGATTATAACAGGCATGATAGAGCCAGAATTAACTATCGACAGATATGCTCCATTACTAAATGAGAATTTTCTATCAAAATATTGGATGTATTTCAATCACTATATATTAAAAAAACCAATTTACGATTCATATTTGGTCCAAAACGTAATAAATTATATCTATAACATAAATGATTTAAAATTTTTATTTATTCATTTAGTTGATCTTGATGAGGTCGGTCATTTGTATGATTTTAATTCAAATGAATACAAAAAAAAATTAAAAGAAACAGTTAATTATATAGGAACTATTACAGAATCAATCTTTGAGAAATATGAAAATCCTTTAATATTGTTAATGACTGATCATGGAGGAATTGAGAATAAACATGGTGGAAATAGCGAAGATAAAATTAATACGTTCATTGCTTCTAACATTAATTTAGATTCACTTAATATTGAAGATATAAATTATAACATGAATTGTTCAAAAATAATATTAAAAGCTCTGAATATCAATATTCCTAGTTATTTTGATTAGCATTAAATTGTCGACTTTATTAATTGATTTATTATACACGCTACTAAATAGTTTAAGCGAATAAACTAATTAATTAATCTACTTATTAAAAATCTTCTGGTCTTTGGTTTCTCATACTTACAAAATTTTAACTAATCCTAATATACTCTTATCAAATTAGAATAGAACAACAAAAATAAAATCTCAATAAAAAAAAGAAATAATCTTTCTATCCTTATTTAGTATATTTTCGAGCCTCTCTTAATTATAAAATAAATTTTCATGTGATCTTAGTGTTCTGAGTTATAATTATTTCCAATACGAACCCTTACCATTTGGTCCTCAGTTGGTAAATCATAATGGTAAATCATCGTCCCAAAGACAGGGTTCTTCATATGGTATGTTCGTACGAGAAGCTTTAACTTCACCTTCGTTAATACATTGATGTTTTTTAGAAATATGATGTTTTAAAGCGTATGGAGTCAAAAAGGTTTGGGAACAATGTAAGCATTGCTATATCATTTTCTTTAATGTAGTATCAAAAGTTGCTATCAGTATGTATCGAAAGTATGATATTGGTTGTTGTCAATTTATTAATTGAAATTATTAACGTAGAATTCAGGAGAAGAATTGAAATTGTATACAATTCAAGTATTATTTAATTGATAAACTGTGTATAATGATTGAAGAATCACATCGATTAAAATGTTAATGCAAAATTTAAATATATCGATTTAAAATTGATTAATCTAATAATTAAAATTTAAGTGCAAAATTTATATATCGTTTAAAATTGATTAATCATAATAATTGAAAATTAATTTGTTACAATTATTATTATGCTAACTCTTTTTTTCGCACGTCTTCATACAAGCATTTTTTTTTCCACACACTTTTTAACTCTAATTTTTTAATTTTATTAAGCAATAAAAATCAAATTGATTAATCATAATAATTGTAGATTAAATTAATATAATTATTATCATATCGCTAAAAATACAATTTTACTACAATTAGAATAATCGGGAAATTGCGAATTTAAGTTTGATTCATGATTATGAGATACAAAAAAAGTATATATATAAGCTTCATAAGCAGCAGGGAGCGCGTGCAGACCAATTTATTTTCACCTGGGACCCCAGGAAATATAGTTTTCGAAATTAGTTTTCCCAGCCCTTTCTGCTATTAAAATGATTACTTGTTATTTTTACCATTCTAGGGCTCTCAAAATATAGTTCTAGTATATTGATAAAATTTGTATTCTTAGATTGTATTCTAGCCTCTCTCACTTAATAAAAATACTAATTTGTTATCTTGTCTTTGCGTGCTTTTCTGATTATATTCCTGGTATATTAAAAATTTACACCAAGTAGAAAGTATGTGCAGACCAAGTTATTTTTGCCTGAAACCTTTAAGAATGATAGTTAACAAATATTGTAATCCAGCTCCTCTCGCTCAATAAAATAACTAATTTGCTATCTCACCTTTGCACGCCTTCCTGAACATGAATTTGTCATAATAAAAATTTACACCTAGATTATGTCTCCCTAACTCCTTTTACTCAATAAAATCACTAATTTGTTTTCTTGCTTTTGCATGCCTTTTCTGGTGGTAATCCTGGGTGCAGACCAATTTATTTTCACCTGAAAGATAGGTGTAAATTTTTCAGGATAGGTGTAAATTTTTTCATGCTAGGTGTAAAAAAAAAATTCACCAAGATAAGTCTCACCCATAGGTGTAAAAAAAAAAATTCACCTGGCTAAGTCTCACCTTTAAATTATATCAAATAGTGTACACAGGAACTCTGCGGAGCATCGAAGATGCAGAGCAGAGCATGTATACAAAATAGGTTTAAGAACTCTGCGGAGTACCGAAGATGCGAAGCAGAGCATGTATACAAGGAAGGTTGGACTATTATACTTCCTGTACTATAGCCCTCATAGCCATATCTCGAAGCCTATTAATATATTGGGTCACATAATAACTGTTAGCATGCTTTCTACAAAGGATAGATTCAGAGCTAGTCGGCTTACCACAAACCCTGCAAGGAAAACGTGCTCTAGCCTTCCAATGTTCAAAACACCCAGAATAAAAAAATACATATACCCTAATTAAATATTTATTTTTAAACAAAAGTTTTAGTACTATTAATACAAACAACTGAATTGATAAACTTACTATCAAAATGGTACTTCAATGTCCTCAATGTGGAAAGGATGACTTTAAAAAGACTCGTGATTTAACAAATCATCTTATCAGAAAGTTTAAATGCAAGCAAACTCAAATACCTAATCTGATTCAGTTATCTAACCTTAATATAACCAGCCCTCAATTATCGGCACCTAATTCTCCATCTTCTGTAGTCCATCATGAAGAGGTCCCAGAGAGACCAGACCAAGCAACGCATCTATCTATAGAGGATTTGGCTAACTGGCTTGCGAAACCTAAGATAAAAAATAATCCAGCCATTATTAATAAAAAGATCCTGAAAATAGATACAGAATGGTTTGATTTAATGGAAAAGTCTTCTAGTAAATGGCAAAAGAAAACCAAAGTATCCCCACTAATAGAAGAGGATTCTAAAGCAGGATCTGGTCCAATTACTCAAGCATACAGAGAGAAGCGAAAGGATGATTCTAAAGAAGACCCAAAGGATCTAGATAAAAAAGTGCCTTGGCCAGTTTCCTTTCCGGATAATGAAGAGCATTGGGAAGTGTGGTAAAAAGGAATTCAGATGGCAAAAGACAAGTTTAAAGTAGATGGTGCTGAATATACATTTTCAACTTGGTTTGCAAAAGTTTCGAGCAAAGTATTAACAAATATATTATTATCAGCTAGAAGCGAACAAGAAGTAGCAAAAAAAGCAAAAGAAGTATATTTACAACGGGGTTTGTGCAATGAAAAAGCGATTTCAGAAAAGATTGAGTCATTAATATGGGAATACAAGGCAGAAAACAAAGGAAGTCCAGAATGGATAGCATTTATAGAAGAGAATTTTGAGTCAACAGAAATGTACGAAGCTGGGATGACTAAAGGACGTGCAAAAGAGATTTTAAATGCAATAGATAATGATAAGTTTCTTATAAGAGTAAAATTTGTTAGAAACGGTTCTTCCTATGATGGAAGGCATAACTATGCATTTAAAATCGTTGATAAATACCAGCCTATTCGAGAATCAAAGAGGGCTGGTAAGAAATTCGTTCCAGGAGGTCCAAATGTTATCCTTACAAAGAAAACAAAGCCAGGCTTCTGGGTAGGAATTGATGAGAAATTTTTAGTTAAGATTATTCGAGGTGAAAACCAATCAGAATATATAGAACTTGATGCAAATGCAGTTGTATATGGGTTGTATCAAATCTGGGAGCCAGATAGTAAACGATTAATGCCAATGAAAGATGGTACACTTAACTGTGTAGCCCAGCGAGTAATAGAGCATTTTGAAAAAGCAAAAAGAGGGTATGGGCTTACTAATATATGTAAACAAAAAATTGGCACATGGGAAAAAAGAATGCGCCAACCTGGTGCGAGGGTAGATGATGTAGCAGAATTGGAAAAAATACTTAAAAGGCCGATAAAATTACTTGATATTACTCATGGGATTATCTTTAATAGCGGAAAATATCGAACAGGAAGGTTTGAAGAGATAGAAATGGTAGTTCACAACGGCCATGCATTCCCTAGAAACCATCACTTTCCAAGAGATCGAATGGTGGAGTATTATAATGATAATGCATGGAAGGCCATTAATAAAGCTCTTCAAGGGCCAGAAGCAATATGGCTTATTGGACTTGAACCTGGGGAAGGTGAAACATTAGAAGAGATCCAGTCAATATCCCAATTTGTTCTAGAAGATGGTCGTACATTTAGAGCATGGATAAAGCATACAGATATTATAAAAGCATGTAAGGAATTATTTGAGGATGCAGTAAACTGGCAATTTCAGGAAGGAATAATTAGTGAAGAAAGAAAGCAGGAGTCTTTAGAATCGCTTAAAATAGTTGAGTTAGCAGAACAGGTATTTGGTGCTAATCATGCTGGAGGCAAACTTGCTAATGAGATCAATGATTGGCATCTTACTCCAGCTAGTGTATATGAAAATATAAAGCAATCTTGTGTCAAACATGGGCATGGAGGACGCTGGAATGCACCTAATTATCAAGTTGAAAATATTGTATGTATAGATATAAAGGAATGTTATCCAGCAAATATGCGTGGTCAGGGAGAATGTTCCCCATGGTTCAAATGATTTGGCCATCCAATACACCATCTCATCCGAGTAGCAGTGAATGGGGAATTACCATCTGATGATATCACAGGATTTGCACAGGTAAGATCCTATAAATTTGTTCCTAATATTCATTCAGCAATTCCTGTCTGGTATGGAAAACATTTTGCTTGTCGGAGTGGAGAAGGATGTGGAAAGACAAAAGGCTGGACTCCTATTGTACTTCTACGATATCTTCTCGAAGTAGGTATCCTGGAAAGTATAACTATAGGTGAAGCTATTATTTCTCTTACCAAGCAAATAAAGGTATGGTTACCTAAAAATCGGGATATAAGTTGTGCAATCATAGGAAAGTTCACACAGGGAAATAAAGTTGAGGAAAAATGCCTTACTCACCGAGTTGTAATAGATAAAGGTGAGCTTGACTTCCTAATCCAGGATTGCATTAAGGAGGGAACATATGCAGGTAGTGATAAATGTCCGCTTGGATATATACTTACATACTATGAAGGTCATCAGCCCCAATATACACATTTATGGGCTTCAATGTTAGCATATGCCCATATAAATCTGCTTGAAATGCTCCGAAGATTTGGCCCTAATGAAGTAGTAAGAATCGCAACAGATTCTATATATATACGAAGAGAGGTTTTGTATAAGATTGAAAATGTATCTGCCTTCTTTAAACAAGCTAAGCGCCCTCCCAATCACAAGGGAGGAGTAGATACTAGTAAGTTTCAATGTCCGCATAAAGCTCCTTCTTGTGCAATGTATGAAGTAGGAGTCTATTATTCAAAAGAAGCAGTCAAAAAATTCATTGAAGAAGTAATAGTTCACGTAGCAAACAGAAATCAAGTTTATTTATCATGTAATGAGCATAAGCCATTCGTATGTGCTGTTTGCTTTGGGAAATAGTACTTTCGTTTAGGTCATTGGAAAAATGTCTGCTCCCTCAATCACAGATTTCAGGATGATCTCCCACAGTCCTTGAATAAGGGAGTGGAGGAAAGGATTCGAGAAATTCAGCCTGGCCAATGGCGTGATAAAAGTGAGAAGATTCATGGACCAGATCCTAATGTCATATACTGGCTAAAAAATAGGCATTGGGAATCGATTAAAAATATTACCGATAGTATTACTCCATCAATTCATGATCCTATTACAAGATCTCGAGTTTCATATCTCAATGGAGGTGGTGGTTCTGGGAAGACAACACGCGCAATCCGAATCTTTAAAGATATAAATATGGTAGTCTTTACTCATACGAATGCATTGGCTAAAGACTTCCAGAATGATCGTAAGGTAACAAACTTGGCATAGCTTCTTTAGGTGAAATGGTATAGGAGAGTGGACTCCTGAACGCATGGGAGAAAAGAAATTTCTACGAGTAGTTATCTGGGATGAAGTATGTATGGTACCTAGGCATATTCTTGAAATGTTTATTAACTATTTGTTAGAACAGAAGTGTCAGGTAATCTGTTGTGAAGACGATGCTCAGCCTCCACCATTCTTTGAAGAAATGCCTCATAGCTGGTTAAAAGAGCGAGCTGATTACTATGAGGAAGTATTGACCGACTATCGGGCTAAATGTCCTAGATTACAAGAGCTTAAGAAAAAAATGTGACGGCAAAATAACAGAGTGCAGTCAGACCTATTCCGTGAAGCACTTCCAGTTACAGAAAAGTGGGAATATCTTGAAGCTGAATGGAAGCCATCAGATCGTATCTTATCAGCACATCTACTTTTCTGAAGAATTGCTTCCCAAAGATGCTTAAAACTTCATCAAGAAAAATATCCCAATGTGCTGATCCCATTAATCTATAGGCCAAGAGATAGACGCAAACAAAATTGTCTTGTTCCAATCCCTGGTTTATCCGAAAAGAAAGAGTTAGTGAAAAATGATATAGTGAACTTACCCTTAAATACACTCCCTGATAAATTCTTAAAAGATATGTTGGCAGATAAAAAAGTTATAGATTGGGAACTTGGATATGCTATGACCATCCATACTAGTCAAGGGATGACTCTTAAGTCACCACAGCATGTTTCACAGGTCGAATGGTGGCAAATCAGTCACCAATCAGCTATCAATCGGGTATCTTATTGATAACTGATTGATTCAATAAGTATTCAATCGGGTGGCCGATTGATAGCCGATTTCCGCCAAAATCCGTCATCAATCGGGCAGGCCGATTGATGGTCAACTGATGGTCGATTGATGGTCGATTGATGGTCGATTGATGGTCGATTAATGGTCAAAATATGGTCAAATGGTCGAATTATGGTCAAATTAAGGTCAAATTATGGTCGAATTAAGGTCAAATTAAGGTCAAATTTAAGGTCAAATTAAGGTCAAATTAAGGTCAAATTAAGGTCAAATTAAGGTCAAATTAAGGTCAAATTAAGGTCAAATTAAGGTCAAATTAAGGTCAAATTAAGGTCAAATTATGGTCGAATTATGGTCGAATTATGGTCAAATTATGGTCAAAATTATGGTCGAATTAAGGTCGAATTAAGGTCGAATTATGGTCAAATTATGGTCAAATTATGGTCAAATTAAGGAGGTCAAATTAAGGTCAAATTAAGGTCAATTTATGGTCAATTTATGGTCAATTTATGGTCAAATTATGTGGTCAAATTATGTGGTCAAATTATGGTCAATTATGGTCAATTGATGGTCGAATGACCAATTTTTGTAGAATAATATAATGAATAATAAAATTTATTATAGCACATAATAAAACACATAGCATCTTTATTTATATTAATAACAGATAAGTATTTAAAATAAAAACATTTATTATAATAATATGTTAGTATATGACTAATAAAGTTAGTAATATTTAATAAATAAATAGTAAAGCGTAAATATAAAAAGTTAGTAATAATTATAATAAAATACACAAATACAAAAAGTTAGTATTATGAAGAGTTTGATAAAATGTATAAAAAAAAAAAAGAAAAATACGTGATGATGTTAGTAAAATATAAAAAAAAAAGAATAACATTAGTAATAATAAAATACACAAATACAAAAAGTTAGTATTATGAAGAGTTTGATAAAATTTATAAAAAAAAAAAAAAGAAAAATACGTGATGATGTTAGTAAAATATGAAAAAAAAAGAATAACATCAGTAATATTAAAAAAAGGTAAAGTTAATATTATAAAATAAAATATAGTCAGTAATCATTACCATAAATTTAATGACAAAAATACAATAATTAATATACCTGTAAAATGTAATGAGAGTAAGAAGAAAACAGAAAAGAAAGGGTGTATAATTTTTGAAAAATAAACAGAGTCGCGTTTGGTTATTTATATGCATGTTAAGATCAGGTCACGTGCATAAAGATCAGACCGAATTTTGATTGGTTAATAATAGATAAATTGAAAACCTACTATCGTTAGTTGTAATTTTTCATCTCATATAGTCATATATTATAATTTGCCTTGGACTTTCGGATACCTAATTTTTTTAATAATATTAACTTATTTAAAATAAATTTAATAAAAAGTGTATTGTTTTTTTAAAATGTTATGAAATCTAAAAAAATCCTCTATTAAAAATATTTCATACAAACTCTTAGGAAACCTCAAAAAAAAAATCTATTTATCAAAAATATCCTATACGAATCTTAGGAAATCTCAAAAAAAAATTTCCTATCAGATATCCCATACGAACTCTTCCCATATGAACTTTTAGAAATCTCTCTCAAAAAAATTTTCTATTAAAGAATCCCATGCGAATCCTTTCCATATGAACCCTAAAAAATTTCACAAAAAAATTTCCTATCAGATATTCCATACGAACTCTTCCAATACGAACTCTTAGAAAATCTCTTAAAAAAAATTTTCTATCAAAGATATCCCATACGAACACCCTATTATATGAACAACTGGAAAATCTTTATTAAAATATCCCATACGAACTCTTCTCACATGGACTTTAAGAAAATCTCTTAAAAAATTTTCTATCAAAGAATCCCATACGAACCCTTTCCATATGAACTCTTAGAAAATCTCTTAAGAAAATTTTCTATCAAAGAATCCCATACGAACCCTTCCATATGAACTCTTAGAAAATCTCTTAAGAAAAATTTTTCTATCAGATATCCCATACGAATTCTTCCAATACGAACTCTTAGAAAATCTCTTAAAAAAAATTTTCTATCAAAGAATCCCATACGAACCCTTTCCATATGAACTCTTAGAAAATCTCTTAAGAAAAATTTTACTATCAGATATCCCATACGAACTCTTAGAAATAAAAAAAAATCTATTTATCAAAAATATCCTATACGAATCTTAGGAAATCTCAAAAAAAAATTTCCTATCAGATATTCCATACGAACACTTCCCATATGAACTTTTAGAAATCTCTCTCAAAAAAATTTTCTATCAAAGAATCCCATGCGAATCCTTTCCATATGAACCCTAAAAAATTTCACAAAAAAATTTTCTATCAGACATCCCATACGAACTCTTCCAATACGAACTCTTAGAAATCACTTAAAAAAAATTTTCTATCAAAGAATCCCATACGAACCCTTCCATATGAACTCTTAGAAAATCTCTTAAGAAAAATTTTTCTATCAGATATCCCATACGAACTCTTCCCACACGAACTCTTAGAAAATCTCTTAAGAAAATTTTCTATCAAAGAATCCCATACAAACCCTTTCCATATGAACTCTTAGAAAATCTCTTAAGAAAAATTTTTCTATCAGATATCCCATACGAACTCTTAGAAATAAAAAAAAAAATCTATTTATCAAAAATATCCTATACGAATCTTAGGAAATCTCAAAAAAAAATTTCCTATCAGATATCCCATACGAACTCTTCCCATATGAACTTTTAGAAATCTCTCTCAAAAAAATTTTCTATCAAAGAATCCCATGCGAATCCTTTCCATATGAACCCTAAAAAATTTCACAAAAAATTTTCTATCAGATATCCCATACGAACTCTTCCAATACGAACTCTTAGAAAATCTCTTAAAAAAAATTTTCTATCAAAGATATCCCATACGAACCCCCTACTATATGAACACTTGGAAAATCTTTATTAAAATATCCCATACGAACTCTTCTCACACGAACTCTAAGAAAATCTCTCTCAAAAAAATTTTCTATCAAAGAATCTCATACGAACCCTTCCATATGAACTCTTAGAAAATCTCTTAAGAAAAATTTTTCTATCAGGTATCCCATACGAACTCTTAGAAATAAAAAAAAAAAATCTATTTATCAAAAATGTCCCATGCGAATCCTTTCCATATGAACCCTAAAAAATTTCACAAAAAAATTTTCTATCAGATATCCCATACGAACTCTTCCCACACAAACTCTTAGAAAATCTCTTAAAAAAAAATTTTCTATCAAAGAATCTCATACGAACGCTTTTCTTATGAACTCTTAGAAAATCTCTTAAGAAAAATTTTTCTATCAGATATCCCATACGAACTCTTTCCATATGAACTCTTAGAAAATCTCTTAAAAAACAACTTTTCTATCAATGAATCCCATGCGAACTCTTTCCATATGAACTCTTAGAAAATCTCTCAAAAAAAAATTTTCTACCAGATATCCCATACGAACTCTTCCCACACTAGAAAATCTTAAAAAAAATTTTCTATCAAAGACATCCCATATGAACCTTTTTCCATATGAACACTTGGAAAATCTTTATCAAAATATCCCATACGAACTGTTTCTTTACGAATTCTTAGAAAATCTATAAAAATAATTTTCTAACAAAGAATCCATACGAACCCTTCCCATACGAACTCTTAGAAAATCTCTCAAAAAAAAATTTTCTATTATTTATCCCATACGAACTGAACTCTTAGAAAATCTCTTAAAAAAAAAATTTTCTATCAGATATCCCATATGAACTCTTCCTATATGAACTTTTAGAAATAAAAAAAAAAATCTATTTATCAAAAATATCCTATACGAATCTTAGGAAATCTCTCAAAAAAAATATTTCCTATCAGATATCCTACACGAACCCTTCCCATACGAACTCAGAAAATTTCGCAAAAAAATTTTCTATCAAATATCCCATACAAACTCTTCCCATATGAATTCTTAGAGAATCTCTTAAAAAAAATTTTCTATCAAAGATATCCAACAAACCTTTCCCATATGAACTCTTAGAAAATCTCTTAAAAAAAATTTTTCTATCAGATATCCCCATACGAACTCTTTCCATACGAACTCTTAGAAAATAAAAAAAATTTTTTATCAGATATCCTATATGAACTCTTTCCATACAAACTTTTAGAAATCTTAAAAAATAAAAATATCTCTATTTATCAAAAATATCCTATATGAATCTTAGAAAATCTATCAAAAAAAATTTCTATCAGAGTTTAGAGTTTTAAAATGGTTTATAAATTAAATATTTTAAAACGACGTTATTGAAAAAATCTAAAAAATCCGCTAATATATAATAAGCCAATTAGCAACCAATCGGTCATCAATCTGATATGGTCGATTGGTAACCTATTGATAACTGGTAAATTCAACCGTACACCAATCAGTCATCAATCAGTCATATGACCAGTTGATAACCGATTTGGAATTTATACCTGATTGATGACCTATTGAAAGAATCAGTCATCAATAGGTATCCAATCGGTTACCAATCAGTCACATGACCGATTGATGACCGATTTGACTCCATTCGACCTGTGTTTGGGTTATCGATGAAAACCTAGCCTGGGATAATCTAATATATTTAGCAGTTGGTCGTGTAGAATATTTAAGCCAACTCATTCAGGTTGAGGCACCTCCATTACCTCCTGAAATTGCCCAAGAGATTGAAGAGGCAAAAAAGAAAAGAAGGCTAGAGCATGAACTAAGGCCTTCTATTCAGGAAAAGCTTATCAAATATATGGGCCAGGATAAGAAAAAGGGCCGTGATTTCGATCTAACAGTTGACTATATCCTCATGTTGAAACAAAATCAAGAAGATAAATGTGCATTATGTCTTATAGAAATGAAATTCGAATGGGATCAGCCAGGAGACATATTACAATAGACAGTAGATCGAATTCATAATAATTTAGGGCATATCAAAGGGAACGTACGCCTAACTTGTCTTCTTTGTAACCGAAATCACAGAGTCTAAGTCACTGTCATGACTAGACTAAAGGATAGACAGATTATTTGGAATCGCATACATTATTATTATTTTTTTTCTGACATAATAATATTCAGGGGAGACTAATATTCCAAAAATATATTTACTGCGCCTTTGGCCAAATTGTGCGACAAAATAAATTTTTTCTCCAAACAAACATGAGAAAAATGTGAAAAAAGGGTCTAGTTGCAACACAGGGCCTACCATATAAGTAAATAATAACGTCAAAACCATATGTTATGGAGGGTTGAGGGAGTCACAATTTTGAGATCGTCAGACGTAAAGCCAACTATATGTCTTGTAAAGTAAATCTCCATGTGAAAAGGTATGAGGATCTTGTTTACATGTGCTTTTATAGAACTCTTGGCATCAGACGTCAATGTTAATCATATTCCTGCTGGCTTTTTATTATTCAGCAAGCCCAGAAACAAATATAAAGCATGAAAAATACAGGTAGAAGTTGAGTCAACCTTCTCGCATAAAATTATGGTGCGTATATGTTAAAAGTCGTGCTTTCATGTGAGCAAAGCTTTTTCCTCACTATAAACTTTGTATTTAGGAAAGCACAAACAAAATTACTCTTAACTGTATTATTATTCCTTCTGGTCCACTTCATGGTCTTCAACTCGACGAAGTTACGCCAGTTGTTACAGTTGACAAGAATCAAACTGTTAGCGTACTTGAAGTCGCAATTCAAAGCACATTGCGGGCACCATTTAATAGTGTTCGCTTAAAACTTTTTCGAACTCCTAATGAGACGCGTATGCAATCGCAGGACTTGGTTTCCTCTTTTTTTAACACACAACATCGATTAGACTATTACTATATCGTTGTTCATTCATTGTAAGAATAATTTTGTATCGTGTAGTGCGATAGGCTTAGACATCATATATCACGGGCAAAGTCCCGAACATTTGTATTTATTTTTGTTTAATATATTAATAAAAAATTTTCTTGACAAATTTTAGCGAACTCAGTTCGCCCAAAATTACGTGTTTTTTTTTTATTTTGAATGCTTATATACATTGTATTAGTTATATATAATAGATCATGTCATCCGAGCTTGAATTATTGAAACAGTGTATCACTGAACTTGAGGCTGAGAACGCAGAGCTTAGGAAGGAGAATACTGAGATCCGCAATCTTAGATTCAAGCTTACAGTGTCTAATGCTGAGGTAGCTGAACTTAAGCGTAGGAATGCAGAGACTCTAAAATCGAATGCGCAATATAATGAGAGGCGTGATGCCAAGAATGCTAAACTCAAGGCCAGAATTGAAGAGTTGGAGAAAAACAAGGAAGATTCTTCAGCCGAGAATGTTAGGCGTGATGTTGAAATTGCTGA
Organism: Rhizophagus clarus; assembly: GCA_015698045.1. NCBI lineage: Eukaryota > Fungi > Glomeromycota > Glomeromycetes > Glomerales > Glomeraceae > Rhizophagus > Rhizophagus clarus. The sequence continues at coordinate 676,569 of BLAL01000017.1, read as the reverse complement.
GATTAAGGCTGAAGTAGTGAAACTAAGAGACAATAATGAAGAAAGCAAACAGTTAACTTCCCATCAATCAGATGTTACTTCTAAAGAAATGATTTCAGGATATGATCAGAATACTAGAGATGAGATAGAGCCTCAAAGCTCTGTTTCCTCGAATACTATTAATCTGGTATCGAATGTATATGAGATGACGGATGTGAGTAATCATGCTTTAGTGTCTTCAGATAAATCATCGGAGGAAAAAGAGACAGTCGCTTTCTTGAATAAGGAGCATAAGAAAAGGGTTAGTGAAGAGATTAGGCAAAGGAATAGAGAGAAAAAACTTCAGCAAAAAAATGAACAGGGTTTGATTCAAGAAATTAATTCATCCATGGAAGAAAAACACATCCTCCTGACTGTGACTGAAATTTCAGCGAACTTGGTTCGCCCAAATTCTTTAGCAGAGAGAAATGAAGAGTGAGCGGTCCTCCCTGATATTATTAATCTATAAGAAACTGCGTGCGGTGCAGAAAAGAAAGCAATCGAAGCCAATAAAGAAGAAACTTTGCGTTGGTGTTTCTATGCTAGAGAATTCAAGAGAATGTATAAAGATTTTATGGTCAGCAATAAAGTTGGAAAAAAGAAAGCGAAAGGGCAGGTATACGATTTTATTATCAAACAACTTCCCAATACTAAACGCAAAACTTTATGTAGGCAAACACAGAAAGCTTTGAGGATTGACGATTTATTCGAAAAAATAGGAATGGACAAGCTTCAATACATAAAAACATATAGTGCAGATACTATTTCGAAATTTACTGATCCTCAGATTCAAACAATTATAGATCACTTCACCGAAAAACCCAATATGGAATTCACTGATAAAGCTGAAGATGAAGAACAAGATGACAAGGTCCCAGAGGGATCTGATCAGAATAATGTATTGGAGGTCTTGCCTCCAAAGGAATCAACTACACCTATTCCTTTATCTCATGACTCTAATTCTTCAGGTGGTTCCTCTAAAATAGGTCCAGTCAATTCGCCCAAATCTCAAGCAAATGTAACATCCGCAACTTCTCGAACGCGGATTTCTAGGACTAACCCAAATAAGATGGAATGTCTTTATCAATATGCCGTTGAACATAGTCTCGATCCTGAGAAATTTTCGATCATTACTGAAGCTGAAAAATATAGGTGGGACGTGAAATACTTCTGTAGTGACTTGGAGAGAGATATACTAATTTATCACAGATCAATAGAAAAAAATGAAGATCGTAGAAAATATCATACATTACTAACAGATTGCGAAAGGATAATCGGTGAAGAGCTATTGCGTCACGGTATTCTAGAGAGTCGTGAAAGTACTGCATGGTTAGATAATCTTATGAAAGAATGGGAACAAACCCATACCCAGTTTATGCAAGTTTTCGCTCAATCTTCCTCCAGTGATTTTTCCAAATTGGATACCAAGGTAGAGGTAGTAGCATAATCCGGTCATCACCTGGCGCAGAAGATAAAGGGTAAAATTCTTACCGAAGAATAGGGGCTGTATGACGTGAAATTTGTAAGGGAGTTAATAAATGATGAAATGTTGTACGTGATTACTAACGAGAATTTGATAATATATTTTTTCCTGTACATGCATCAGCGCTATATGAACTGGCTAGTACACAATGAAAGTTAAACCAATATGACGAGCACAGAATCGACCAAAGATTCATCTTACCAAATCCCAGAGAGACCCCACCCATCTCTTACCAACTATAGAAACTTCGCATATAGTATCCTGAAGTATCTCGAGGATGATATGGTTGGGGATAAAAAAATTCCAGAACTAGAATCGTGTTCTGAATGTACGATGAATATTTTGTCATTACCCATAAAGGCGCTCACAATCCTTTCTTGCGGACATATTTTTCACAGGTCATGTATTGAGAAGCAACTTCTACATACCAAACCAAGCACCTGTCCATCCCCTGATTGTGGAAAGAATGTCGATATTATTGTGGACTCAAGTTTTATTAGGAGAGGTTTACAATCATCCCAATCAAGCAGAATTTCAGCCATTTCTAACGTGATTAGTGAAAAGTTTGTCCTGAATTCGCCAGCTATACCAGAAGATCCAATGGAGGGTATCGAGGATTCCGCAATTCCACGAAATCAGCTATTATGTGCAAAATGTCTTGAAGAAATTACTGCAGATTTCACAAAAGATACTGTCTTTTTATCCTGCAAACACGCCGTGCATTATGATTGTATTGGCAATCCTCACAAAAAGTATTCTACCTGCTCAGGCGAAGATTTGGTAATGTTTCCAGTAGAACAGGCTTCGAGAACCACCCAGAAAAAACGATCTAATGACTCAACCGAAAAATCCTCTAGTAAAAAAGCCAAAAAAAATGGTGGGAAGATCATATTAGAAAAACTTATTGAAGAATTAATTTCTGAAATATCACAAGATCCAGAAATTGCGAAAGAGGGGATCCCCCTTTGGGATCGGGTAGCGGAACTTTCTTTGATTTGTACAATGTAATCGACGTTGTGGAGGGGCAGGAGGAGGTCGCTAAACGGGCTGTTATCAAATCATATTTTAATTTTGGAAAAGCGCTTAATGATCAATTTAGCCACTACTTAAAAACTAATCCCAAATGTACAGCTACAGCACTGGTCAATCAAGAAGTTCGAAAACAGCTTCCAGATTCAGTTAGTGATGACTTACTTCGGAAGAAAAAAGAATGGGCTCTAAAGATTTATGATCTTTTTAGTGAAATAGGAGAGCATATGATTCAAAGGATTAAATCTTTCTCAGTATCAACTATAGCAAAATTAAGCCAGGATGATATTGACCATATCTTGGTCAAGTTTGCGAAATAATAATATTTACTGCGCCACACACATGACATTGTGAACTCGGTTCACATTCTATGAAATAAATTTGATATGTAAATAGACCCTTAAGAGATCTGCATATATATAATAATAAAGTTCGCCCATATCAGACCTTTCTCTTTTTTTTTAATTCATGTATAATCATAAATGTGCTTATCGAATAAATAAAATCATGAAAAATCTGCAAACTAATCCTTCTATAGTTCCTGGAACATTCCTGGAACATTCCTAGAACTATCAAGGAACTGGCAGAAAACTGGGGAGGAATAAAAATGAATATGGTTTTATTATAGTATATAATATTCACTATGATACTGAATTTTGGACTAAAAAATGGGAAAATGCAAAGAATAATCTAAATATTCAAAAAAATATACTTTCTGGATGCGTGTCTAAGCTAATGACAGATGAATAGGCACCATATTTTTCCATAAGCAGTCAGTCACTTTTCGTGGGCAGTCAGTCATTTTTCGTAGGCAGTCAGTCACTTCTCGTGGGCAGTCAGTCACTTTTCGTGAACAATTATTATTTCTTTTCATATGTTCTCTTAATTTACAGAGATATCTGAATTCCTTTCTACAATACTGACAAGTTCGATTAGCTAGTTTTTTTTTTTGCAGATTCTGGCTCTTTTTCTACAGTAAAAACATTACGCTGGGATTTGTGAACTGATAGGAGGATGGTGATAGTCTTTCCATTTCGGCTTGCCTTAAATTCCCCTTTTACTAAAGGCTCCCAACCTGCACGATACTGCCATTGCGTCCCAAGAATTACTAAAGATTTAGCATTTCCATTCTGATCCTGTTCTGCAGGCACAACAGAAAATTCATCTGTAATAGTGGCTGTATTTTCTCCTGAACCAATTGTTATAGAAATATCCTCCATAGTGCCAATGGATAGGGATTTGTTTGCAACTCCATTAAGCGTATGGATCTTTTTCCTATTAATTTTGATACCCAAAAGCTCTTCAACTAATTCTGCAATATTATCTGAAAATATAGAAGAATCTGATCCCGTATTAATCATTGCACAAGGTATTTCCAAACCTCCTATCTTGCAATAAATGATCGCAACATCATCGGCATCCTTTATTTGTAAAAAATTTATCTCTAAGGGCTTTGGCTAATATATTTGGCTATTTTTTTTTTCAGCTGAGCGACACTGAGCATATGCCTTGATAGCATGATTCAAAGTATGCCTGCCTTCTGAGTGGTTATTATCTGGTAATGTTTCTATTTCCATAATATTATTTGCCTTTCTTTCGGCTTGATGCTCTTCCTGAACAGATGCAGTCTGAGAAGGAGACGAAACTTGTAAAAGAGGCTTCTGCTCGGTATTTACTGCCTGTAATTGTGGTAACAAGACATCTTGAATATAGTTATTAACATTCTCCCATGCTAGCTCTCTTCTTTTAACGGTATCATTTGACATAACAGTATTCAAGCAATGGCCTTTTAATTTGGGATATATCATATTAAGAAATTTCGCAATTTCTACAAGAATCTCTTTAGGACAATGTGGGACTACTGATGATACCATAGATTTTAAGGCTATTTTTTTCATTTGTTCTGTGGCCATTATTATATTGCCCGATGCCCTCTTTGATTTAGCACTTTCAGCATGAGATTTGGAAGTAGGGGACTTCTTGGTATTCTTTTTTATTGGTACTTCACTTCGCACCACTTTTTTTTTAAAGCATAGCAATTTCGTGGTTCATCATCAATATCATCATCATTAATATATTCATCATCCTCTTCGATTTCTTCTTCAGAATCTTCTTCTTCCAATATGTATTCTTCAGAGTCTTCAGGATCTTCTTCCTCATTTTGGTATATATAATTAACTTTCTTAGTCCGCTTAAGTTTAGGACAATTAATTTTTGTATGACCAGTCTTTCCACATGCTGAACAATGTCAGGTTTGCTTTGCAGATGCTTTTGGCACTACCTTTCTAACAACTTTCTTCGTGGCATATGCACTTCTGGGTGTAAAGGGACTTTTTCTAACATGAGCTGTTTGACCTCCTAATCTCTTTTTAAGTTCTTCATAAATAAAATTTTCTAATGTTACATCATCTGTTCCTATTCCTGTATATGCCAAATCTCTTGCTAGACGAATTTTAAAATCATCTTTTTGTGGCTGAATAGGTGCTGTCTCTTGGGAACTAACTAATTGCTGAATAGGTACTTGCCCATAAGGCATTCCGCTTGAACTTATAATCAGATTACGTTCTAGCCATAAATTCTTTAGTTCTGTAAAGTATGCATCTATATTAGCAGGATTAGCGATTTTCATCCATGTATAGAAGTCACCCAATAAGTGGTTTTTTAGAAATGATAGAGTCGTTGCATCGTTATTTGCCACACCCAACAATAATGGCCGAATTCTTTTTTCATATGTATCGGGGCTGTCTGTTGGTAAAAATCTTTCTCGGGATAATCTTTGAATTGCTGATTGCTGGGTACCTATTGTTTCACGCTGATATTTTGCATTCATCCATACTCGTAGAGTGGCTGGAGAATTTATAGCAGGGTTTCCAGCTGTATACAGATCATTATTCAGAACTGGTAAATACTTCCCACCTAGCTTAGTTTTTAAAAGACCAAATTTAATTGCATCATTAAAGTCTCCTGCATTGGCATTTTCAAGAGCGGTCATATTTGGCTCTAAATGCGATATAGAATTCCAAATTCTATCCAAGTATTCATTAGGAGGTTCCTGTCCAGTAAATGGATCATGTTTAGCAAAAATAGTTCCTATTGAGTCATATAATGGTTGCCGTCTAGCTTCTGCCATGTTTCCTGGAGGATTGTTTTGTAAATTCAAAATAATTTGTCATGAATTTAATTCCCTATCCTTCCATTTTTGGTATCTATTAAATACTCATGCTCGATTGAATTCTGCTAAGTCTGCCTCAGCTTTACGCCTTCAAACTAATATTTGGAGAACTGCCTTTTCTTGTACTAATGTATTAATCCGATTTTGCTTTCTTAAGGCTATTCTTTGACCATTAGTTTGCCTATCTTGAGCTATTTGCCACCAACGTCAACGCTCATTTACCTCATTATTATATGCCAAAGTCAGTAGCTGAGCTCTTCGAAGACATTGATTTCTAACATTTGCCATATCATTCATAAGGTTATTTATCTGACCATAGGTAGTAGTAAGCAGACCATGAACAGTATTAAGCCGATCTTGTAAGTTAATAGCATCTTAAGCATATCTTTGCATAAGTTCACGAGCAGTTGTTAATGAGATTCGTATTCCATTTAGTGTATTTTTGGGGTTAAATGATGTATCTCCATCAATATATGCTTCTACCCGATCTAGTGCTGTAGTGATATTTATTAAAATATCAGGTATGGCCATATTTTCTTGTTCTTCTTTAGAATGTTTATTAGTAGTATTTTGAAAATGTGATATCTTGAGAATTTGGCTTTTGAGCTTTTCTACTGTTTCTTCTAGCAGAATGATTTGGTTATCTTGAGTGATTAATGCCTCTTCCTTTAGCTCTAAATGATCCTGACATTTTTTGAGATTAAGTAAGGTAGATTGATATTCTGCTTTTAATCTATCTATCTCATCCTCACGAGATATGAGATTTTTCTCAAGATATTTTATATATAGCTCACATCGCTCTAGATCATTTGTGAGTTTACGAATCTTTTCCTTATTTCTAATGGTAGTAGTTTCCTCTTTTATCAACTTTATCCGCAATTCTAAATTGCTATCTAATAAATCAATATATGCCTGTTCAACTCCCATTGTTACCTATTATTTCTATAGATTCTGGTGAAACTCGAAATCTTGATATTTCTAAAAGACCGGTTATTTATATTGATCCTCAAAAAGCTCAAGACTTAGATCAGGATCTTGCTTTACAGAAACTTTATTACAGACCTGAAGGTTACTATCGGACTGCTGAAAAAATGCAAATGGTTTGTAAGAAAGCCAGATATAAGTTTTCTCTTACAGAAATCAAAAATTGGCTAAACAAGCAGGCTTTGCATCAGATTCACAAGCCTCAGCCAAAATTTATTCAGTATGCCTCCTTTAATAATATACAATTTTTAAATGAAGTGCATCAGAGCGATACTACTCCTATGCCTCCTGATAAAGTAGGTAATCAGATTTATAAGTATAGGGGCGTTATCAAAGATGTTGCAACTAGGTATCGTTGTAGTTTTGCATTGACTGATAAAACAGCCACACAGATGGCTAGAGCGATTCAGAAAATCTATGATGATCCTAATAACTCTCTTAGCTATTCAAATACTTTTATTGTAGATAGAGGCACTGAATATATGTGCGAATATAGAGATTTATTGCTTACCTATGGTATTAAAATTCAATATGCTAACTCTAAACGTGGTGTAGCTATTGCTGAATGTGACCATCAAGAATTTGAAAAACATGCATATTTTCGGCAAGATGCTGAAGATTTTCATTTGCCTTTGACTGATAGATCCAGAGCATGGATTAGAGGACTTCGTATAAATGATAATATTTACAATAATACTTCTACTCGATTAATAGATATGTCTCCTAACGAGGCTGTAAAAAAGGCATTAAAAGGTAAAAAAATAATAGCTAGACATTCTGTTGAACATAGGAGACCAGTTGGTTATAATGAACCACTTTTACCTAGCTATACAGAAGTTCGGCATCTATTAGAACCTAGTGAATTAGAAGGTGGGAGAAGAAGAGCAACTGATTGCAATTGGTCTCCCGAAGTTTTTACAATTGATTCTTATTTGATAAAAGAAAATCAGCCTATTCTCTACAAGCTTTACAAGGGTCCTAGACGCTCATTTGTAAGAGAAGAACTGCAAATCGTCCCACCAGATACGGTATTACCACCCAAATATATTCTCAAGAATTAGTCTTACCTCCTCTCTCCTTCACTTGGTATAGGATCTGTTCAAAAGCACTGCTTAAGTAATCATCTATTTCATTTCTATTATAAACTATAATTTGCTTATTTCTAAGCCAGTCAGTTCGTGAATTCTTTTTTCCCTGTTTTTCATTTCCAGGTTTATCATCTATAAGAAATTTGGTAAGAGAACATAGAGCGAACTTAAATTGTCCACGCTTATCAAATTCCTTTTCAAGTATTTCTCTAAACTGCTTTCTTTGGCTTTCTAACATTTTTCGTATATCGCTTCCATTATCTGGATGGGATTTGGGAACTTTTGCATGATGTACAGCTACGGCTCTTCTTTTAACCACTGTTCCCAATTCTTCTTGTTCCCTAAATTCTAAATCCTTCTCTGAATTTTCGTACCCCTTAATTTCTCCTAAGCGCTCAAATTCTTTATTGATCAAATTCTTAGATTTATTACCTTCCCTAAATGATTGTGTTTTAGGTCCAGGGCTGCCTTCATATTTCTCTAACTCTTTTAATGTTGGTAGGCGAACTTCCTCTGGATCATTTAGTTCAAGATCATGGAAAAGGGTCTTACAACCATCTAGATCATTTGCCTTAATTAGCTCAACACCTAGATCTAATTCTTTCCAACGTTTTTGCAATCTTCTTCCCCATGTCTTAATTTGCTCTCTGAATTTACGTGCATTTGGACTGATCCAATTCTTTGCCTCCTCTTCTGTAATGTAGTCGACACCAAGTACTAGAGCTTCCTTTTTGGATTCTAACTCAGGAATTGCTGTTGGGATTACCACATGTGGCTTCTCCTTTTTGCTCATATTTACACTAGAGCTTTCTGCCTGTGCTTTGATTTTGGAAGCTTGGATATCCTGTTGGATAGCTTTTTGATCAGGCATCTGAATTGGCGTTTGAATAGAAGCTACTTCCTTCTGCTTTTGTAATGGTTTGCATGGATTTTTTCGCTTAAGATGCTCACGAAGTTTTTGGGGTGTTGAGCATTCATGACCACAACATTTACAGATTGTATCTTTTTTATCACTTCTTGTTTTTCTAACCATGGTGTTAGCTCTAACCGTCACGCTATTACTTGCTTATATAATTTTTTCTTTAATTATTTATTTCCTATGTACCTATCACTTTTCGTTCATAGAAACCCTACCAAAGATAAGTATTTACAAGCTTTCTGAAGCGGTTCTAGCTATTGCAAAACTGAAGCGTTAACTAATTATTAATTAATCTTTTTGATTCTAGTAATAAAAAAGTAGGATGATCGGTGAATATTCTTGCCCATTTCTCTGCAATACTGGAAAGGCTTGTGGGAATGGTAGTACTAGGCCTGAAGGATGTCGATTCCATTGGAAAGCTAAAAAAAAACGGATACCATGTTCTGATTGTGGAAAGCCTACATCCTCTGCTTGTGAGCGATGTCCACTACATGTTAGAGGTTATTATGTTATCCGATACTATGATAGACTTCGACAAAGAAAGAATTTATGTTAGCCAATTCTATGTTAGCCGATTCTATAATAGACTTTGATAAAACTAGAAGAAGGAGATTATTATGATAGTTGTCAGTCAGAATAGGTAAAGCAAAGATTATTTTGGCTAGCTTTATACCTTAATTCTAGCCAGAATTTTGGGCATAATATTCAATAGGCATTTACTAAATTTTTGTTAGACTTGCTTTTTAGCTGGAGGCGCGAAGCATATTTTTTATTAAAGTTTTATGATTACTTTACAGAAACCTTAAGTTTTTGAACAATGCCGAATTGATATAATAACAATGTTAAATTCATATCATTGCGATATTGATTTATTGAAACAATATCATTATGATATCACCATAATATTGTTTCAATATTAACAAAAGATATTGTGAAAATATTCGCTTGAAGAAACATCGAATCATTACCATTATGATATCGTTGCAATAACAATAATTTCAAAAAAGAAATGCAAAATAAATATTGGTATCGTATCAATATTCACTCATTGTATCAACAAGATATCGTAAAAATATTTGCTTGAAGAAATATCGAAGTGACATCGCTTTGATATGGTTACAATAAACGATAATTTTCAAAAAAAAATGCAAATAAATGATATCGTACTAACATTGGTTCGGTATATCGAAAAGATATCGCAAAAATATTTATTTGAAGAATATCAAATCAACATCGGCTCGATATAGTTAAAACAATGATATTTTTTTAAAAAAACGTGAAATAATGATGATATCGACATGATATAGTTAAAACAACGCAAAATAAAAATGGTATCGATATGATATCGTCTTAATGTTGACTCGCTGTGTTGATGATATTGTCAAAATTACAAATAATCAAGCCAAAATCATCTTGATATTAATCAAATAACGATTCTAAAAAAACGTGAATTGGTAAATTCACTTCAATTAGTTCAATAGTTCTTGTCAAAACTGTCAATTAGTTATTTGGTAAATATTGCACAATTGTAATATAATGATCTAATAATTGCTTAATATTACATATCTTGACAAGTAAAAACTGTTCTTTATTGAAAAAAAGAAATAGGCGGACTTTTGTATATTCTTTGGTTTTCAATTGGAAAATTTCTTTTTTCACTTACTTATTCAAACAAAATATATACTGGCAGCTTCGTTGTTATAGTAGATATACTTTTTAAAATTGAGGACACTCTAATATGTACTTTCATTGTTAAATTAAAAAAGCCTCCCTGATACGACACCTAAGTCCTTTCTGAGTTTCGTATTCTTGTTTGTTTTAACTTTGAAAAATCTCGCCTACGTCATTCTTCTTTCGTTCCTACTCTCATGATTCAAAACTCACACTAAAGACTTTTTAAAGCAATATATTCTTACGGACAGGCAAAATCGCGACTTGGTTTTAAACGTTACTTTGAAAAAAAAAACGTGTAATTTTAAAGTGATCATCATGTGACTTTAATTACACAGATTTATGAAAACCGCAATAATTATGTGCATATACACTAAAAATATTCTTTAACTACTGCCTAATAAAATTTGCAGGGCTTCATCAACAATATTCAGATTCTCAGATCGCTGCTCATCAAAAGCTTGGAATATCAAGCCACATTTTTTCTTTTGAAGTTCAAACACGCGATCTTCAATTGTATTCTTAATAAAAAATCTAAAGACAGAAACTGGCCGAGTTTGACCAATTCTATAAATTCGATCTATAGCTTGATCCTCAATACTTGGATTCTACCAAGGATCCATAAGAAAACATTGATTAGCAACAGTAATATTCAATCCCAAAGATCCACATTTTAAACTAATTAGAATAACCTTTATTTCCAGATCATTGTTGAAATTATTTACAGTCTCTTCTCGCTGATTACGTGACATTTTGCCATCAAATCGAACAAATTTGACATTTGCATCTTTAAATGCAATTTCAATCAAATCAAGAAAAGATGTCCATTGGCTGAAGACTACTGATTTATCGTTATTTTAATTTAAAAATTTCAATAAAGCTTCAATTTTGGAACTTACTTTAAAATCATCTAAATTTCTAATTTCTTCTTCTATTTGAATTGTTGTTAATTCAATTAATTGATTCATATTAACTGAATTTTGGCATATCGGACAAGAAAATGGTTCATCTCCGAAACTAACTTTGATGCAATCTTTGTCAAATATATGTTTACAAGGAGTAATTGTAGGAGTTGTTAATGGTTTAGAGCACATATAGCAACTTTTATTATTACTAACAGATATTTTCAGGGCAGCCAATCTTTCATCATTCATATTGCTATCAGCATCATTTATTTGTCTCTTACAAAGCTCTGTGTGATTGCAAATCTGTCGTAATCTCAGGAGCATTTCCAGAAACGTTACATAATTATATTTTAAATTGCTATTTCTTGATTCTTTCCAACTTCTAAATTGTTCTTTTATATTACTTTCCATTTTATCATAAATCTTTTTCTCATCCGTCTTAAACTTAATTTTATGAGTATAGAAATTAATAGGAGGAAGACATACTATAGGACGTCCATTGAATTTCATATCCTTTGTTCTACGAAGACAAACGGCTTTTATTAAGCTTCTAAGATTGTTACCATCTTTAAACTTTATTGTTTTGTTGTTAAATATGCTATTCCATATTTCTAGACTATTAAAAGGAGTGAATTTTAAAAATTTAATTAAAGAATATATATCATTTAATTCGTTCATAATTGGGGTTCCTGTAAGAATCCATCTTCTCTCAGCATCCAAATTACATACGGCAATACTTTGTTTTGTTGATTGTGTACGAATAATATGTCCTTCATCTAAGATAACTTGAAGCCATTTAATGGCAAATAATCCACTCCTTTCTTCTATATTTGATTGTGCAAGAATAGCATATGTAGTAATTATTATATCGTAAGTTTTAAGAAATTCTGGATCATTAATTCGATCAACGCCATGAAAAACATAATAAGAAAGAGACCCTTTCTTAACATGCATGTTGATTTGGTCAATCCAATTTTCAAGCACACTTAAAGGAGCAACAATCAGAGTAGTTTTAGAATATGTGGAATCTAAATTGATTGCAGGTTTGGAAGCTATCAAAGCAATCATTTGTATCGTCTTACCAAGACCCATATCATCAGCGAGTATTCCACCTCTGGTAAGATTAGGGCGTGTTATTGTTGCAAACCTTGCTAATGTATTAAAGTAGAGTATTTTTTTCGTTTGATCCTCCTTTTGAATCCAGAATTGAACTTCCTCATCAATAGTTGGCTCTTTAGGGTGTTCATTTGATAACATCCAACCAAGGCCTTGCTTCTGATATGGAAGTAATTTCATAATTAATGTTTCTGGTTGTGGTGCTTCTAGGAGATTTACTAGAAATTCAGTTTCTGATTGTAGTACCGAATTCACTTTTTTTGCAATTTCAAAGTCTTTAGGAATAACTTGTAATTTTGATAGTCTAACAACTGAACTGCTTTTGTTATTTTTATAAAATTTTTTAAGAGTATTTGATGTGTTATTATTAGAATTATTATTATTTTCATTGTTAACTCTTTTAATTCTAAATTTTGGTAGTCCTGTATTATTATTATCGGTAGACATTTGAGATTTTATTTGAATGATTTATTATTTGAGAATATTCATAAAAAAAAATTATTTCTCATTAGTATATTAAATGGAAAAGAAACAAAAGATTTCAAATTATTAATAAAAAATATTCTTACGTGAGTATACTGTAATAAAAAGTGTGGAAAAAATGTACTTACGTGCGTATATAAAAAAAATCTAATCTCGAATAAAAAAAAAGTGTCATATCTAGATTACCCCGTATAAATAATTTTGAATTGTGCGACGCGTGATTCATCTGTGGCACCTGTGTGGTGACTGACTCGCAATAAATGGATTACTTTATTGTAGATCAATATTTTATCATTATGCAGCGTAGCATAGTAAAAAAAGAAAATCTTTTATTATATGCAATGCGGAAATATCAATGTTCGGTACAGATTGAAATGGTTATTTTTATAAATCCCATGAGATCAACTTATATAACGTCATTATATATAGCACGCTTTTTAAATTTGATTAAGATTAAATAATGTTTAAAATAAAGTTCTTATAAATATTTTAAGTGTTTATAATATAATACTTTATAGATCTTATATTTATTATTAAAAGTTCTGCATACATTTTGAGTTTTAATAGTTTATTTATTTCTCTATTTACTTACGATCGAATCGTACGTATTTAAAAATCTATTTAATACAAAAGTTGCAATCAAATTAATATATAGTCTCTTAAGAGGAATGAGGTAGTAAATATGAATTATTTATATATTTTTTCAATGAAAATTTAATAAATTTTTCGATTTATTATTATTGTATTATTATTTTATAGAACTAAAAGATGCCGACTAAGAAAATAAAAAAAAAATAACACGTTCTGGATTAATTATAATAATGAAAAAGATATTTATCTCTTTAAACTGCTTTTTCCTTTCCTTTACTGTTACCAGCTTTATTCCCTCTTCCTCTTCCTCTTCCCCTTCCTCTTCCTCTTCCTTTTCCTCTTCCCCATCCCCTTCCCCTTCCACTTCCCCGTCCTCCGCTTCCCCTTCCCTTTCCACTTCCCTGTCCTTCATTTCCACTATTATTACTACTATTGCCACCGTCATTATCAGTAACTTCCTTCTCCTCCTGCTGTTGCTTTTGAATACCTCTATACTCCTGCTGGGTATAATAGATTCCTTTTTCGATTATTATAAATCATCATTCTGCACTTTCCCTACTCGATAATCGTTCAAATAAATTGGGTGTGAGACCAGTTACAAGATCAAATATTACAAAACTTTTATTGCATATATTCCACAACTTGTTTATTCTCTCAGCTGAAGTTCTGTAACTTCTCCATTGTCTTTGCGTCAGTTTTTCTTCAGCTTTCTTAAGAAAGTTTTCTAATATATCTTTAGCTTTTGAAGCATTCGTTTCGCCAAATGATTTTGGCTTAGAAGCGACTGCTTCTAATGTTTTCTTATATAACTCGTAAAAATACGAGTATCTCCTAACGTTTCTTCTTCTTGATAATTCAGAAGTTTCATCTTCTGATTTTATTTCATCCAATATTGTAAGCATATCCTCTATTAATAAAGACATATTACCATCGTCTACTTTATCCGGAAAATTAATTCTTGAATTATAATCGTTATCAATGTTTTTAGTTAGGGAAATAGCTCCTTTTATTTTGGAGCCATCAAACTCCATTCCCTTTTCCAAATAATTATCATAATATTCCTGTAGATTCTGTATATATTTTTTGTTATCATAATTAGGTTGCATTATCGGGGGGTTTATTGGCAGACGATCTTGGACTGTTCTTAAATGATATATTAACCATGCAACAGCTAATATATCTTCCTTAAGATTTTCATCATTAGCTGCCTTTTCTTTATATAAAAGATTGATCCCTATTGTTGTATTATTATTGCTATTGTCTTCAGCAGGTAATCGCCAAAGTATATAGGGGTTATCTAGAAACCTGCTCTCTTCCGTTTCTATAAAACATTGCTCAAGCATGTAAAATGTCGGTTTTACATCTAGTGAACCCGACGGAAGTACTGCAGTCAATTTTTGTTCATCTATATTCAAAATTATTTTTTTACAATTGCTGCCACTCATGCTCCTTAGAGCAACCAACCCGTCTTTCAAAGTATTTGCGGGAATATTTTTTAGAAATTGCTGGACTTCGTAATGATTTTCCGAAAGAATTTCGATTGTGTCTTGAATAAAAATAAATTTGTAATGCGATAATTAATAACAGATTCTCATAAAAAAAGTCAGATTTTTTACATAATGTATGATTCTATAGCTACTAGAATAGTATATGTATATAATAATATATATATTTTACCTTTTTCTTTCAAGTTTTCTACTGAGATTAATTTGACTTTTTTTGCTTCTTTACTTTCAATAGGCTTTTCGTCCTTCCTTTTCCTTGACGAACCTGCCATCACAATTTGTTCGTCTGATGAACCTGCCGTCACAATTTGTTCATCTGACGAACCTGCCGTCACAATTTGTTCATCTGACAGACCTGCTGTCACAATTTGTTCATCTGACGGACCTGCCATCGCAATTTATTCTAAGGATGGAGAATTTTCTAATGGAATTATATATGGGGAATATTTATGTTTGGTCCTTTTCTGGGAGATCTTGGAATTAAACCTTTGGTCCAATTCAGAAGATGAATCACTTTCTGAGTTGGTCTCATTTTCTGAATTGGATTTATCTTCAGGATGAAATGATGGCGAAGGTTGGGACATTTTAAAAATTTACGAAACCAGACAAATTTCTTGATTGTTTATTATGATGATTTTTCTGATTTTTTTGAAAAGGAATTTTATCTCTTTTTATATATATATATTTTTAATTGTACTATATGATAAACACCATTCGATTAAATAATATGTGCTTTCATTGAAGAATTAGTCAAAATCATGTAATCTTAGTGCTATAATTACACGAGTAATTAAAATAATGATATTTTTTAAGTGACGTGGAAGGCCAACACATTATAATATTTGAAGATCTGCAATCAATTATAAATATTACGCATGTATTAGATATTTTTAAATGACGTTATACAGGTACAGCACATAATTAATTATTTGACACACTTAAAATTTTTAAGATTAAGACGCCTCTAGAATCACAAATATAATAATGGGAAATTCATTATAAAGTTGGAATGATTCTGATGTAGTAATAATATAAATATCAAAATTGTAATTGGTTAATTCAGTTTACACAAAAAAATTTAAATTTTTCTTGCTAAATAAGAATCAAAAAAATAATAATACATATATCATTCTAACCAGAACAATTGTTATTCACTATGAAGTTTATTGGATAGGAATCACAAGAAATTTTTTAAAGAATAGCATTCGAATGCCTTTCTTATGATAATTAATTAATAAAAAAAAAAGTCACAGTCATAAAGTTCAAATCACAAGAAATTTTTTTAAAGGATGGCATTCGAATGCCGTTCTTATGATAATTAATTAATAAAAAAAAAGTCACAGTCACAAAGTTCAAATCACAAGAAATTTTTTTAAAGGATGGCATTCGAATGCCGTTCTTATAATAATTAATTAATAAAAAAAAAGTCACAGTCACAAAGTTCAAATCACGAGAAATTTTTTTAAAGGATGGCATTCGAATGCCATTCTTATGATAATTAATTAATAAAAAAAAAGTCACAGTCACAAAGTTCAAATCACAAGAAATTTTTTTAAAGGATGACATTCGAATGCTGTTCTTATGATAATTAATTAATAAAAAAAAGTTACAGTCACAAAGTTCAAATCACGAGAAATTTTTTTAAAGGATGGCATTTGAATGCCGTTCTTATAATAATTAATTAATAAAAAAAAAAGTCACAGTCACAAAGTTCAAATCACGAGAAATTTTTTTAAAGGATGGCATTCAAATGCCGTTCTAATGATAATTAATTAATAAAAAAATCACGGTTTGCGAAATTTATTGGATAAGATTAAAATAATTTTACCCTTGTATTAAACTAATTTTGACAATAGATTTCCAAAATTATTGAACCTCCATAATAAATTAAAAATTGCATCTATTTTTTCGATAAAAAAAAAATATTTTTTCTTTATTTAATATTCTAGGAAAATGGCCTGACGTAGAGAAAAAAAAATGACAAAAAAAGAAATTTTAACAAAAAGAAATCGAAATTTCTGGTCTCCAGATAATGTACCAAGAATTTCAAAAGCTGTTGAGACAGCTGGAGAACAAATAATTGCCAAATTAAACAACAAAACTGAGCGGGAGAACGCATATCTATTAAAGTGGATCGATATTTTTTCAGAGCAAATTTCAAGCTAGGAAGAAGAGATACATAAACTTAAATTAAAGTTTTATTTATATTTAGCACAATCATCGTCGTCTACACCGCAGCCATCACCCTCATCATCGTCATCTTTTAAAAGTATGGATGAGCACTTTAACACAATCAAGTCAGTAATTTTTTAGATATTAAATAATTTTTTAATAAATTTCATTTTATAATTAATGAATAATTTCATTTTTAAGTAAAAGGTTTACTTTTTTGAAAACCATTTATAAATTTAATAAATAATATTTTACATTTATCTTGTACATATCATGTTTAAATATATTTTCTTACTAATAAATAATAATAAAAAAAGTATTTGTAAAGGTTTAACTGGGGAATTTTTGCTTGCCTGATAGGATATAGGGAAATTTTCACCCGATAAACTCTACGAGAATAATTGCTATAAGGTAGCATAGTAATCGAACCTGAAACCTGGTGTTATGCTAACTACTCTATCACATGCAATTACTAGTAAAAAGAAATTTTGTTGATTTCATTTAATTATAAAAATTTACATGATTTTCGATTTTCATTAGCAGAATAATGATTAGCAGAGGACTTTCCCCTGTAGTTACATATATATCCATCCTCTGCAAATTGTTGCACTAAATCATTTCTTACCAATTTCACAAACGAAAAAAAGGATCGTTTAATATGATACGCTAATGTTAAAGACTAATTAATATAAATTAAATTATTTATGTTATAGCGATATTTAATTTAGAGGACTGGATATTCACGTATTCAGTTAATATTGTAATCTGCACAGATTCGGATATTTCAGTTAATGTTATCTGAACCCTGTTACCAACAATGATGACATAATCAAGTTGATTGCTCTGCTTTTTAATCAAAATAGAATCTATTTTGAATATGAAGATACGATATGACCAAATGACTATGATCCACTATCATCACTTATTCTTGTTATATACAGCGAGGAGAGCTTGACACTGATTTAAAAATACATAGCAATTTTATTGTTTATTATATTTTCATTTTTATGTTTTCTATCGCATAATAAACTAATATAAATAAAATAAAAATGTAGTTAATTCAATCAATGTCAAACAAAAATTGATGGAATTTTGGTCCCTGAATATTTTCCGCATATATCTTACAGTCATCTGTTTAGATTACGAAATTAGCTTCTTTAATATGCAATATGAAATTAAGTTTGATCTCTCCGTTTTTATAAATCAAAAATAGGAATTTTTGAACATGAAGACACGATATGATTAGATAACCGTATAACTGCACATAATATAGTTGATTCAATATTGAAATTTTAGACCCTGAATATTTTCCGCATATATTCTATTAGATTACGAAATTAACTTCTGTAATAATCCAAAATATGAAATTAAGTTTGATCTCTCTGTTTTTCTAAATCAAAAATAGGAATTTTTGAACATGACAACACGATATGATTAGATAACCGTATAACTGCACATAATATAGTTGATATATTGAAATCTTGGTCCCTGAATATTTTCCGCATATATCCTACAGTCATCTGTTTAGATTACGAAATTAACTTCTGTAATGATTCAAAATATGAAATTAAGTTTGATCTCTCCGTTTTTTAAAGTCAAAAATAGGAATTTTGAATATGAAGATACGATAACCGTATAACCGTACATATAGTTGATTCAATATTGAAATCTTGGACCCTGAATATTTTCCGCATATATCCTATTAGATTACGAAATTAACTTCTGTAATGATTCAAAATATGAATTTAAGTTTGATCTCTCCGTTTTTTAAAGTCAAAAATAGGAATTTTGAATATGAAGACACGATATGATTAGAAACCGTACATATAGTTGATTCAATATCGAAATTCTAGACCCTGAATATTTCTTGTATATAATATCCTACAATCATCTTAACAAGTTCATAACGTTAAAAAAAATGAACAAACGCAACAAACAAACAAAAGGTATATCTTGGTTTTTATTTGTGTAAGAAGTGTCACGTATTAATATTATCATAATAGTTTTTCATGATAGAGTTTGTGAAAACACCCTCCAACAAGAAGAGAGAGAAATAGAGAGGAGGGAAAGTGAAAGAAGAGAAAAAGAAAAAAGAGAAAATGAATTAGAAAGAGAAGGTAGAGAAAGAGATGAAAAAGAAACGGAAAGAAGAGAAAATGAATTAGAAAGAGAAGGTAGAGAAAGAGACAAAAGAGAAAAGGAAAGAAGAGAAAAAGAGAGAATAGAAAGAGATAGGATGGAAAGAGAGAAAGAAGAAAGAGAAAGAAACGAAGAAAGTGAAAGTGATCAAGATGGTAAACCTTTTTTTTATATATTAATTTTACTCTTTTACTGTTTACTGTACAATAAATGAATACTGATTTTTTTTTTTTACTTATAATGTAATATAAGATATTCCTCCTCAATTTGAGGAGATGACCAACCAACTACAAATTTGTAATTGGTTAATCGCTAATCCAGAAATATTAAATTTAGCCAACCAAATGCTTACTGCGAAATCGCAAGATATTGGAGTTTCAAAGACTGCATCTTATGATAATACCAATAACGTAATATCATATGGAAAAATTTATGATTGGCTAATAGTGCCATTTCAGATAAGGAAACAATTAATAACGTTATATTATTATATATTAATAGGACAATTATAGGCTTTTCGACGAAGAGTTGAAATGTTTATTTTTAAGAAGTCGACATCCTCCGCATTCTGCCCTACAACAACTTGTTTATAAAATATTTAACCTTGCATCATTCAAAAAAGAGGCCGAAAAACTGGTGCAAGATGCCAGTAAAAAGTTCACCGATTACCGCAACAAATTCAACGAAGCAATCATATTGCTTGTAAAAGACATGCAAGGAACAAATAGGTAATTACTATTTCGTTATTAGTTTAATAATATAACATTATTATTATTCGAGTTTATATTTCTTACTATTCTAGGGAGTTTTCTGACCATAAGGTCAATGAATATATCTCAGAGGAAGTAGTCGTTAAGAAAATACTACGACGTCAACTTGCTGTCGTTGATGTAAACGAATTAAAAAAAATTAATTTGTTGGAAAAATTAATAGAATTTACGCGTGAAAGCTTCAAGATCCATTGGAAGTCTAAGGACCTTGAAGCGGTTAAGAAATTAGATCACATCACTAGGGATATATATATTCTGTCACGAAGTGGTCTTGACATCGCTAATAATTTGACGGTATATATTTATTATTTATTCTTCAATTATTGCTTATAGTTAATATATTCTAATTTTCTTATTTTCAGTTATAAATGAATGTAATCTGATTAATAAACAAGCAATAATATTAATAAATGTTTATCGTACCTAAATAACTACTTTAAGCAATAAATTTTAATAAAATTCTTGAGTTTTATTATAACATTATGCATTAAAATTTTTTTTTTAATTTATCAGACTTTCCATTTCAGACGAACTATCTTTTAAAATCTGAATCGTTTCATCCAATATAAGCTGATACTCAAAACTCTAATTTGAAAATGAATTTGTGAACCTATGCATTAAACGCGTGCATTGTGCACTGTATTTTGAATTTATCTCCCCATTATAATGTACAAAAAATTATATATAATCAGACTTATTTTCTTCGGTTCTATCATTTATAACCAAATTTCTTATCGTATTATAAAAGTCTAATTAACCATGAGAAAACGATATATTTACAACACTACTGAAGAATCAGAACAACGATATCAAATTCGAAATCATTTTACTAATAGAACTGCAACGCTTGCACCCTCATCAACCACTGCCTTTAGTCACTCTTACCGGACCAACATACAAATATCACCGCCTTTACCGAAAAATAATGATGACATGGAGGTTCAATATGATCATAAAGATGATGATATGATTTCACAATATGAATACGATGATGATGATATAATCTCACAATATGCATTCGATAATTTATATAATGAAGAGGAAGAGGAAGAAGAAGGGACAGAAGGAGGAGGAGAAGAGGAAGAAGAGGAAGAAACAGAAAAAGAAGGAGAAGAGGAAGAAGAGGAAGAGGAAGAAGAGGAAAAAGAAGAAGCAGAAAAGGGAGATGATAATCATCGTCAAATTATCGATGAAGCACTTGATAAAAATAAAATGCCATCCTATGATGGCGATGGAGAATTCGCTCCATATTTTGAAAATTTTACGACTGCTTCACTTTTTTGCTGGTTACAAAAGCATAATATCTCTACAAGTGCTTATGAAGATCTTGTTGACGTTCTTCATAATTCCAAATTCAATCCAAGCCATGTAGTGAAGAATATTCGAAGATTTCGAGAATGGAGAAAACGTCTTTCTCTTATTCCTATATCAGCAAAACCTATCTCCATTTTATCAAAAAAAACTCCTTTAATTTCTAAAGAAATAAAGAATGCATACCAATTTTCTATCAGAGACATTATTTGGTATGTCCTTAATAATCCCTCAATACTTAGGTGCATGTACTTTGGTCCTGGAATTGATTCTGAAACAAAATCAGAACATTGGCACGGTACATTATGGGGAGAATCACCACTTTTTGGTGATGATCAAATAAAGATATTAGAAGGTATTTATAATCATATTATCAATTCCCTGTATTATTACCATCATATTAATTATTTTGTTTATAATATGATAGTGATATATAAATCTGGTGAGTTTATTTATTATCATTATAATAATGAGCGGCAACTTGGCAGGTTGAAGGCAATTTTAAAAAATGCCAATAATGAATATCGGCTGAGAATTCAGGAAGTTGTAAGTTATGATAATTTGCCTGAAATTTTTAAAGGAAGAGTTAGGCAAGAACGTTCTATTGCTGGTGAAGTATGGCTGAAGGATGAGGCATATCAAACGATTGCAATTTCCCAAGTCCTTGAAAAAGCTAATGTAATGATAGTATACCAGCATCAATACGTTCCTGAAACCGCATTACGAATTACTGAAATAATATATAGATACCAAAGCCGTTGGCATATTCGTGATGTAATATTTTCATATCAACATCCTTCTGACTATATCACATTAAGATTACCACCATCATCTTTGCCAGTGTATAAATTGTTTATTGATTTGTATTATGATGATTTTGGTACATATAGAAATGTGTATCATTCATTAGGAGGCATATACTTGCAATTCGGAAATATGCCCTCTCATGAAAGAAAATTGCTTAAAAACCATTTTGTTCTTGGATTTGTCCCATTCGGTGGCAATTTTAATGAGTTTATCCAGCCATTTATTTCTGAAATGAAAGAATTTGAACAAGGAAAATTAATGAAAGTAAATGGCCAAGATGCTTGGGTGATAGCTGGTTTGGGTGTTGTGACCGCTGATTTGCCCCAAGGAAATGATATGGCTGGGGTATTAAGACACAATGCCATGAAGGGCTGTCGCACTTGTTTGGTATCTTATAATTCATTAACTGATTTTAATCAAGATCTACAAAAAATATCAAGATATCATCACGTTACTGACAATCAATTTAAAGAAATATTACGAGAAAACGGTACATCAGCAAAAAAACATCTCGGTTCACAATATGGTCTGAGGCTGCAGCCTAGCATCTTGGATAACTTAAAGAGGGATAGACATTTACAGACTCCGCAGGATATCTATCATGCAACCGCGGGAAAAATTGGACGCCTTCTCAAGTTGACATGTGAATTATTTTCACGGGAAGGTGAAGATAATTTTATAGAAGTTTGGAAAGAATTCAAAAAACCAAAAAAATGGTCTCGTCTACCAAATCTGATTAGTCACCATACCAGCTTTATGATGTCAGATTATTTCCAACTTGCAATGATAATGCCATTTATATTATACCGTTTTTTGAAGGTAACATTTAAATAGTATTCTTACTATTATACTTCAGCGCGAATTAATTACAGTTTCAAACTTTTGGCATTACGTCTGTAAAAATCTGCCGTAATAATTTCAGCATAGCCATTTTTTTTGACATAATACGTAATATTTCAACGATCAAATTTGATTGGATCCCAATCGTTACTAAATTTTTTTTTTTTTTATTTTATTTTTTGGTTTTTTAAATTTTTTTATCAGTTTTTATAACCAAAATTTTTTCGGTTTTTATAAACAAAATTTATTAGTTTATTTTATTTCGTTTCCAGTTCTCCGCCGAATTATATATTATATATATATATATTCGGTTTTAAAACGAAATTTTTTTAAAAAAACTTTTTAAAAGGTGAATAATTTTATTGAAACTAAGGAAGAATGGAATTGGAATAAGAACACCACTTTTGGAATTAGAGTCTCACAAATAAGGTGAGGAACGGGTATGAGGAACGGGCTTTTTAGGAACTCTAGTGAACTTTGCTAATATTCTTTTATCTTTTTTATTTTGTATCTACCTGAACGCTTTGGATAGTGGATTTTGGATGGTTATGTTAATTTGGATTCGGCTTAGCTGTTGAAATTTTCATCATTCTAAAATTTAATTCGCGCAGAAGTATAACAATTATGATATCTTTATTAATTTGCTGGTTTACTAAATCTTTTTAAAGCCATCAAGTTTAAAAGAAAGCGAAGCAGCAACAATTAAGAAAAATACTGGGGCAGCCCAAATTGATCTTGTACCAAAGAGTGTTATTTCATGCTGGGTACATGTTGCTAAGACAATGAAAGCTGTTTTCAGTAGTGAATTCACAACAGGAAGCTATCAAAGCCTGCAAAAATGTCTTCAAGATAAGTTAATAATACTTCCAAAGGTATATAATACTATTTTGGAAAAGTAATATCCTTAAATATCCTAACAATATTTTTTTTAACAGGTTTTTGCAGATTTTATTAATCTGCCAAATTTACATATAAATATGCACCTTTCAATGCATGCTCAAACCTTTGGAACTCTTAATAATACTCAAGTCAGAATTAAGGAAATGGTTCACCGCATTTTCAAAGGAATTGTGCCAAGTACAAATCATAAAGATATAGATTTGGACTTAATAAAATGATATAATACTCTCTTTGCAATTCGGCATTTATCCGATGGTGGAATTGATCCAAGATTTACAAGACCTTGTGCCAGTTTTACAAGTTTAGGTTATTTATTGTCAGACTGGTACCTTACCGAAGACAAATCCTCAAATGAAGAGCAAATTTCTAATGATGATGATGGTGATGTTTTAAAGGAATTTTGTTTCAATTTTCTTATATGCATTTGTAGTAGTATTAACTTTTTTAAAAAATTTAGTTACATCACCAGTAGAATTTATTTCCAATATATCTTTAAAAAGAGGAATGTCCAAGAAAAATCAGGATAATCTTCTCCAAAATATATTAAATTTCAAAAGCGAATTGTCAGAATCATACAAAGATATGAGATTAAGCGGCGCTGCACTCATATACAGTAATTCAATAAGCTGGTATGAATTTGCATCATATACAATTGAAGAGGAAAATGGTACCTTTGCAAAAGTGACCTTACACCTTAATGATTTTATTATGATTAATGATGAAGATTTTAACGAATCTTACGCTATCATCAGAGGAATCTTCAAACATAAAGGTAATAATGAGAAGTATTATGCCTTCATAGTCATAGATTGGTTTGAAGATAATAATCGGGAACATCCAGTATTGGAATGCTCTCTCTACTACCTTCGAACCATAGAAAGTCAAAGATGGAGGAGCATTTTTCCGATCAGTGCAATTGATAGTGTAAATAAAGTACATTTTATTCATAATTGCAATCCGGAATGTCAAGATCATTACAATAGTACAAATAAGAGTTGGATCAAAAATAATTATTATTTTAAAGCAATATAATTAATTTTTGTTTATTTTGTATAATTTCGTTCATGGTAGTATTTATTCAATATCATGTTTTATATTTTTAAACAAAACGTTATTTTTTTTTATCTACTAATAGTATCAATATAATTATTGCTAACGATTCAATTAGTATAAATAACAATTATAATTTTTTTTTCATTTTTGCAATATTCGCAGTACAAAAAGAAAAATATGGTTGATCGATATTGTGATGACATCGAAGCGATGTTTTAATGATATTTGAGACGATACTTAATTACAATTAGTTTTTTTTAATAAAAACGTATGATTTGAACTTTCTAATCCTAAAGTAAAATAAAACCCATCTCTTTCCACATTTGCCACATTTGGGAGAACAAGAAGACGAGACCTGCTTATCTAAATATCTGTCAAAATGACCGCAAATCCGTGATGAAGAAATTAAACCATCACGTGTCACCATTCTGATTGTCCAATCAAAACTGTTATTGTAGCATATAATAGATAAACAAGTTCTGCAAAAAATAAAAATTTCTCTTCCGTAGTTTACAATCATAAAGACGCGTTTTCTTTGATTTACTATTTCTTTTTTGTCTTCAGGAAACTTGTTTCATATTTGTATAGTTTTTACATTATTCTCTCTAGTCTTTACATTTCTGTCTAAATTTATTACCCATCTCGAGGCAATTCAATTAAGAAACAAATTATATAAGCTCTGACACGTCCTAAGATACGTTAAGTGGTACGTGCAGAAAGAGCCCAAAAGAACTTTGTTTCTAGGTTATTTAGAAGTGCATGGCTACAACCAAAAAAGAAAACTATCTCCATTTCATCAATGAAGAACGTAAGTGATTGTTTATATTAGATTCAAATTTTTTTTTTTTATATATTTTGCTTAT
Source organism: Rhizophagus clarus (assembly GCA_015698045.1). Lineage (NCBI taxonomy): Eukaryota > Fungi > Glomeromycota > Glomeromycetes > Glomerales > Glomeraceae > Rhizophagus > Rhizophagus clarus. The sequence continues at coordinate 650,750 of BLAL01000017.1, read as the reverse complement.
TACGAATTTTGGCAATAACACAACTAAAGGTTTATTATATTCAGATAAGTCTTAATTTATTCGGGTCACAGTAATCATATTTTTTGTGTTTTGTTTTTGCAAACTTGTCAGAGATTGTTACAGGGTGTAGCTTCTGATGTTTATTGTGAATTAAATTAGGTTTTCTGTTGTCATTATTAATCATGACTTTGTTATACCAAGGCACTGACTAGACTTGAAGCATAACTTGATTTTATTAAACAATTCTTTATCTATTACATAGAGAAATGTTGAAAAAAATGTAACTACGGTGAAAACTTGGATACCGTACAGACCCTAGCCTGACTAAAATCCTTTTACATGAAAGTATAGATTAAAGTGACCAAGGATCTTTATATAATATGATTATCAGTCATGGCAAGGTCTCGACGGTCAAATCAAGTTTGTGCATATGGTCATTGATAAGTGTTTTAAAACATATGATTAGTACGTAATTTCTGACCAATTCTTTGTGAAAAAGGCGAAAAAGAAATTGTAATAACGCCACGTAAAATAAGAAAAATATTTGGTCCAGATAGGCAATGAGGTATATCAAACGCTAATGTATTATGATTAATTGTTACATTGCTTTGTATATGGTATTTCTATGATGTCAATGGCAAAAATAATACTATGTTTAGTTCCACGTGAGTAAGAAGTTGATTAGACGAGAAACGGTCATTGGAGTCAAAAAAAGATGATGAATGATTGTTTCTAATGCCGATGTGATATAGCCGATGTGATAGGTAAAATTCCAGGATTATTAATTAGCAAGCTAAAACATTGCGATAATAATTAACATCATTTTCCAAATATTCCGTTTGGTAGGGCTTTCTTGATTTCTTTGCAGTATACTACTGCAATATCAGATATATTATAGAAGTTTACTATCGATGGTTCCTAAAGTTGTCCTTTTGATTTATTAACATCTACCATATATTTTATTCTTCATAATACTTTGTACTTCTTAATATTTTATTTTTCATAATATTTTATTCTTTATAATATTTATTCTTCATAATAACATTTATTCTATAGCAAAATGTATTAATTAAACCGTATTACTATCGATTTGTCAACACAATACAATTTTTATATTGAAAACAAGATATTGGTACAATATAGTTTCGACATTTGATAGATATTTTAATTTGAAAATAATATCCTTGCGATGTTGTCTCAGTATTTGCACAATATAATTTTAATATCGAGCAGACGTTTAATACTTAAAAACTATATTCTTGAGATATTAATTCGATATTGGTACAATGTAGTTTTGACATTGGGTAGATATATTAAATTTGAAATAATGTTTCTGCGATGTTGTCTCAATGTTCGCACAATATAGGTTTGGTGTCGAGCAGATATTTTAATATTTGAAACAATATTTCTGAGATGTTGATTTGATGTTGGTATGATGTAGTTACGACATTGAGTAGATATTTTAAAAATTAAATAACATTTCTGCAATGTCATTTCAATGTTTGCACAATATAGTTTTGATGTCGAGCAGATATCTTGAGGTGTTGATTTGATGTTGGTATGATGTAGTTACAACGTTGGGTATCTATTTTAAAATTTAAATAACATTTCTGTGATGTTGTCTCAATGTTTGAACAATATAGTTTTGATGTCGAGCAAATGTCTTAATATTTGAACAATATTTTTGAGATGTTAATTTGATGTCGGTATGATGTCGTTACGATGTTGGGCAGGTATTTTAAAATTTAAATAAAATTTCTGCGATGTTATCGTAACGTTTGAACAATATAGTTTTGATGTCGAGCAAATGCCTTAATATTTGAACACTATTCTTGAGGTGTTAATTTGATGTCGATATGATGTAGATTTGACATTGGGTAGGTATTTAAAATTTGAAACAATAGTTTTGAGATGTCGATTTGATGTTAGTACAATATAGTTTTGAGATCAAACTAATATTTTTTAAACTTTTAATGATGCCATTAATATATTGAATCGTGTGTCGATTTGATGTTGATTCGATGCCATCACAAATCAACATCGAATCAACATTGAATCAGCATATTTAAGTTCAAACTTAACTATATCGATTCGATTTTCAATTATGATATCATGAATATCTCGAATCGATATCGAATCGACGTCGCCTTAGAATCCCAAGTTTCTGTAAAGTAATATGCTATTTTGATAAGCTAGCCTGTGCTGAACCCGTTCTTAACTAAGGAAAAGTTGGGCAATTCCGCGGATTTCTTCTGGATTTTTATAGAATGATATTTCGTTAGACTTTTATATAAAATATGCTATTTAATAAGCTAGTCTGCATTGAACCCGTTCTTGATTAAGGAAAAGTTGGGACAAAAATCCTGTTAGATTTATTTAACAATTATACTATTTAATAAGCTAGCTTTTACAGAAGGCATTATTGTATATATATAAAGTTCATTAGATTTAAAAGTCACATGATTTTTCGTTAGACTTAAGAAAATCGTTAAATTTATTTATGGGATAATAAGGACAGTTAGACTTAATTTTGTTAGACTTATTTTTTTCGTTAGACTTATTTATAGGGTAATAAGGACCGTTAGACTTATTTTTGTTAGACTTAAGTAGTAAATATGCTATTTAAATAGCTAACTCGCGCAGAATCAAATTCCTGATATAATAATTTTTGTTAGATTTAATAAATATAACTGAAAAAATTGATATAGAAATTGGGATTCTAAGGCTGATAGAAGCTTATCTAATATAGTAATAAAAATTGATATGTTTTCTGAGGTTAGAGAAGCCCCACAGAATTAAGAAATATAATATCAAAATTAAGATTCTAGAGCTGATAGAAGCTCTTTTAATATAATAAGAAAAATCGATATTATTTTTAACGTTCTGTGGCCCACACACACACTGTTTCAGTGGAGGGTCGGACCTTCAGTCCTTAAACCCCCACTTTCCCATTGTGTATTTTTTTTTTCTTTTTTGTAGTATTACCAGACGAAAAGCATGACCGGACTATTGGAATTAAGGTAAGGGAGGGTTGGAGTGGTGTTTTTTAGTTTTTTTTTATTTAATTAATTATTTTTTTTTCTTTTTGTAGTATTACCAGACGAAAAGCATGACCGGACTATTGGAATTAAGGTAAGGGAGGGTTGGAGTGGTGTTTTTCGATTTTTTTTTATTTAATTAATTATTCTTTTTTTCTTTTTTCTTTTTTCTTTTTTGTAGTGTTGCCGGACAAAAAGCATGACCAGACTATTGGAATTAAGGTAAGGGAGAGTTAGGGTGGTGTTTTTCAGTTTTTTTTTATTTAATTAATTATTTATTTTTTTTTTCTTTTTTGTAGTGTTGCCAGATGAAAAGCACGATCGGACTATTGGAATTAAGGTAAAGGAGGGTTGGGGTGGTGTTTTTTGGGATTTTTTTATTTAATTAATTATTTTTTTTTTCTTTTTTCTTTTTTGTAGTATTGCCAGACGAAAAGCACGACCAGACTATTGGAATTAAGGTAAGGGAGGGTTGGGGTGGTGTTTTTCGGGTTTTTTTTATTTAATTAACTATTTTTTTTTTCTTTTTTCTTTTTTGTAGTGTTGCCGGATGAAAGACTTTTGGAATTAAGGACAATTAAGGTAAGAAAGTATTGGGGAGATACTTTCGTTATTTTTTTTTATTTAATTAATTAATTATTATTATTTTTTTTTTCTTTTTTGTAGTGTTGCCAGACGAAAAGCATGACCGGACTTTTGGAATTAAGGTAAGGGAGGGTTAGGGTGATGTTTTTCATTGTTTTTTTTTATTTAATTAATTAATTATTTTTTTTTTCTTTCATAGTTTCGATGGATGAAAAGTATGACCGGACTATTAGAATTAAGGTAAGGGAGGGTTGGGGTGGTGTTTTTCAGATTTTTTTTATTTAATTAACTCTTTTTTCTTTTTTGTAGTGTTGCCAGACGAAAAGACTTTTAGAATTAAGAACAATTAAGGTAAGGAAGTGTTGGGGAGATGCTTTTTGTTGTTTTTTTTTATTTAATTAATTAATTATTATTATTATTTTTTCTTTTTTGTAGTGTTGCCAGATGAAAAGCATGACCGGACTTTTGGAATTAAGGACAATTGAGGTCAAAAGTATATGATTAAGGAGATTACGGCATTCGCAAGGCTCCGTGATAATGATCATCTATCTAAAAGTCAAAGTTTTCGTACTAGTGGATTTAAATATCACGAAATTTCAATGTCGGTTAAGTGATTTCCCTAAGAGGAGCCTGCATGAGTTTTAAAATCATTGTTAGTTTTAAAATCATCATCGGTAAATGATATAAAGGAAGATTCTTTGTCTCCATATTTTAAAAACAAAATTTTTAAAATCAAAAATTAATAAAAGATAATGAAAATTTTGGTTATTTCTTTATTTTCAAAATTCTTTAAATATTATAGCAAATTCATATGAAACCTGGTTATTCTTACTGCCTTATTTAATTATTTTACATCATGAAAAAGCTTTTGGAGAATAAATAATACCATTAACAACTGCAAATAACTACTATTGTATTCACAAAACTTTTATTTGCAACTGGTGTAAAAAGTGATGGGTTCTTAAAATAGTTGATGGGTTATAAAAAGTCGTTATTACTTTAATTTTTAAGTACGAGTTGTAAAAAATTTTTTTATTTTCTGATTATTCTACATAAGATTGATAAGATGAATGTGTAACACAATTGTATTTTGCACTGTTTACTAATTTTTTATTAAAAATTCTTAATTTAAGCTAATTCCAAGGATCGGTGCATATGAATTACTTAAAAATATAATAAATCAAAACTTTATTGTTTTTTTTAAATTTCAAGAGTGAAAAATGCAAGAAAAGCAAGCGAAATAAATGATGCTATCAAAGAGGAAGAGAGCACATGGATCCTAGGCCATTTAATGCGAGTCCCAGTATCAAGTTATTTCTTTACTAATTTATTTCTATCGATATAGCTAACTGTAAGATTCTCACCCCCACGCTAAATAAATTATCCCACCCATATCTACGCCTATCTATATCACTACCACCTGCACAGACTATGTAAAATAATATTTCCTGCAAGAGAAGTTTTCTGAGAGGAAGTAATTTTGATTCTATAGAAAGAATTCGAAGATTAGCAATGAGATATATACTTGTTATTTCATGGATATCTAAGGATAACTAAGTTATTCACTGATGTAGAGGCCCTCCCGAAGAGAGGGGAACATCAGTGAATACTAAGTTATTCTTAGCTTTCTATAAAATAACAGGTTTATCTTATTGTGTATGACGTATATACCGATAGATTTTTTTAAGCTTTTTTTTACTTTTTTAAGCTTTTTTTTTACTTTTTTTATTTTTTTTTTTTTGCTTTTTTTCCTTTTTACATTCTTTTTTTTTCCTTTATATATACTTTTTTTTTCTCGCATATTCTTTTTTTTAAGAAAATAATAATAATATTACTATTATGTCTATTCCTACTCATGAAGAAATATATAGACTTCAACAACTTTCGAGAGTTAAAAATACAGACAAATGTACTTCAAAATGGCTTCGTGTAGTTGATAGATTTAATAAAGAAGCTAATATGACAAAAAAAATTAATCAATATGACACATGTAATGAACTTGAGGATTTCCTATGTAAATTTATTACATGGCTTAAAAAATTAAATGGTGAAGAATATAAAGCCGAGTCTATATATAATTGTTATGCATCATTAGCAAGATATTTAAAGGAAGAGTCAGTGATTAAGCCATGTAAAATCTGAGATCAGTATTCTTTTCCTTTGGCAATTAAAACCTTAGATGGTAAAATGAAACAACTTCAACTTCAAGGATTGGGAGAAATTGCATAAGCAGATTCATTAACTCGGCAAGAAATCCAACAAATACTAGACCATTCTACAATGAATGGTGAAGATAATGAATCATTGATTAGAAGAGTATTCTTTTGGATTTCTTTATTATGTGGTTTGCGGGGTGGTGATGCTTATAAAATTGAAGATCGACAATTAACACGAAGATAAGATGGTGGATTAAATTTGGAAATGTTTATTGAAAAAAATAACCAGAGGGGCGTGAGAAATAGAAACAAATATGGAAAATCTACATCACGTAAAATTTCCATTCCACCAGATTTTGAAGGAAATAATTACCGACCCATATATGACATTTTGAAATATAAATCAATGAGACCTTCAGAAGCATGTCCATCATTTTTTTTAGAGACTACAAGATCAAAAGCGGGTAAATAAGTGTATTTACATTTTTATTGATAAATAACAATATTGAGAAAGTATTATTTTTTAGATATTAATAAAGGAATATGGTACAAAAAAAACAGAATGGGACAAAATAAATTAGGGCAAATGTTGCATCAAATTGCCACCTTAACAGGTATTGATTTATCTGATGGTCAGAAAATTCTTAATCACAGTTGTCGTAGAACAGCAATACAAATGCTTAAAGATGGAGATGTTCCAGAAGATGATATTATGGAATTTTCTGGTCATAGATCACGAGAAGGAGTAAGAACTTACAAAAGTCCAGATGAAGCAAGAAAAATTAAGAATGTTGTTAGTTTAATACCTTTAGATCTTGATGATATTGAAATAGAAGAATTTGAATACTTTCCAGGAAATTGGGAAATTTTGAACATTAATGACAGTAATTCAGCTGCTTCAGATAATGATGGTTTAGATGAAGATGTATACAATTCAAGTTTGAGTGAAGTAGATTCTGAAGAAAATTCAGACTATTACAATACGGATAATGTTGATGATAATGATAAACTTATTAAAAAACGGAAAGCATTAAAAGAAATTGATAATTCTAATATTACACAAAAAAAGAAAAAATCTGAAGCACAATTGGAGTTTTCAAAAATAATTATTCCTAATACAGTTAAAGATGTACATTTTCATATTCATTATTAAATTAAAAAATCTTATTAATAATCGCAAATAAAATCGTAAAAGTTATAATCAAGTAAATAAAATATAGTTAAACCAGTGGAGTAAGTAATAAAAAAATCCATCGGTATATACATAATACCGATGGGATAAAAAAAATAATCAATGCAGACGTATTTCCAATTCACACTTACCATTACTATTAATTTTCGCAACATTCCATTCCGCCTGAAATTTATTACTTAATGCATTACAATATAATATGGGTACAACTGGTTGTTATCCGTTTTCCAGATCCAATTTATTCGCCACATAACACGATTTTTTCTCACTTTGTCATAAAATATTCGCTATATAACATGAGCGAGTGTATGAGTTTTTCTAACACATTGTCATAATAATACTGTTAATATTATCTGATTATGACGATATCCATAATGTGTTTGATTTGTGTGTTTGGGTCTTTTTACTAAGGATATTGTCAGTAGAGCGAAAGGTATTAGATATTTAGCCTGATATTATGCATGTCAAAAATATCATTAATATTTATGCAGTTATTGGGGTTGAGTGTAATATTATTTACTATTAGGGATTTTGCTTGTTATATAACATAATATTAATTTGATTTCTTCATATGACAGTATGAAGGCGTTTTTAAGACTTGGTGGATTAACAATAAAAGGGGACATTGAAAAATTACCGCCTTGCATTATGAAAGGGAAATAAATGTTTAATAAATGAATTATAATGATAAAGTATTAGAACTAAATTATTCCAATCTATTAAAAAATTTAGTAGTTTCAAAAGGAGGGAACAGTGGCTAAAATCTGTCTTGGGCAGGTAAGAATAAACATTTGATAACATTAAAAGTAATAGGGAAATTTGTTTGAGCATCAAGTACACTTGCTTGACATCTTTTATATTATAGGTTTTTAAACCCTTCATTTATAATAAAAAATTTCGTAACCAGATCCGACCCCTTAAAATTTGCAAGATACCCAGGGTATCCAATCCTCGCATTATACATATTCCTAGGTAAATGGAGTGCTGGTTTTAAGATATCTTCTAAGAATCATTTATTTTTTGTTAATACAAAAATGTTAAGTACCCAATACACGGGACTAGAATTCTATTACTATATAACATGATCGTATCTGCGTTATAGGAATATAGGCTATAATTGGTGTCCAAATTGACAAAATTCTTTTAGACGTTGTTTTTGATAGTATTAATATTCACTGTCTCTATAAAAAATTCTTCAAATTCAGAAACCTACAAGAAGAAATTTACCACGAATTTGCGCCAGCAAGTAATTCCAAAAAAAAAAACACTACAGAAAACCATATCTTTTCATTATAGGTTAAACATATAGAAATTGGATTAAATAAGTCATTTAAGGTATTTTTGGAAAAATTATTTTACTGAAAATATAAAAAATTACCATATATCGTTACCAAAAATGAAATACTGGCCTAGGAATTCGGCGAACAAGGTCATATTTATCCAAATATTCTAGTAGGTTTGTGTTGATGCTGGTTTACTTATCTCGACGATTATAAATATTTTTAGGAAGAAAGATAAAATAGTTACTTCTCCAAAATTGGTTTCATTAATGGCTTAGAATGATGGATTGTAATAAATCACTCAATATCATTATGATATAGCGGAGAATAATTCTATTTTGAAAAGGTTGATAATAAAAATTAAATGATCGAGTTTTGATTCTTGAAGTACGATAAATATCGTTCAACATAAAATCTATTAGTATGAGTAATCAAAAGATAGTTTTCACGTGACTTCTTTTTTTTTTTTTTGAAAAAAAAAAAAAATTATGCATTGAAAGTACTTTATTTTTTATAATGTTTGCAGCATTAATACTGTATAGCGTATAGCAAATAATTAATCAGTTAGGAATTCTGCAACTAAATTCATCACATGCTAAATTTGACGCATGCAACTCAATTTTTTTATTAAACCTTATGCGAGAGCAAATTTTATGTGAATATATATTAAAATGAAAATATTATTTATTTATTTGATAAAAAAAAATAATAATAATAATATAATTAATATAAATAAAATAGAAATATCTAATAATAAGATAAAAATTTTAATAATATGTTTACAATTTTTTTTTTAAATTAATATTTAATATATAATAAATAATATTTATAGGTTACGCTCCTTACAAAACTTAATGGCAGGTTCATGATCACCATAAGCAGCTAATTTCATATAATCAATGGCTTTTTCTTTATCTTCTGTACAACCGATACCATTATAATACATATTTCCAGCGTTATACATTGCTACTTTAAAACCATCTTCAGCAGCTTTTTCAAAATATTTAAGAGCTTCTGAAAAATTTTGTTCAACACCTTTACCATAATATAAACAATCTCCATATCTTACTTTTGCTTCAGGGAATTCATTTACTTTATCATCAGCTACTTCCTTAAATAATTCAGCAACAATTTGTTCTTTATTTGGAGGGTTCGTCGGAGCAAGTCCTTTTGAAATGTAATATGCTCTAAAATATTTTGCTATAATTTGGTTACGGTTTGCTTTACTTGTTTCACGAAGGGTTGCATAAGCTTCAAAACATTTATATGCAGTTTTTAAATCTCCAACAGGTTTTCCATTTTTAAACAATTTATGTTGTTTTGCCGCATTAGTAAGTGTCATGTAATTAAATGATTCAAAATCTGGTAAATTAATTGGAAGGGTATATTTATCTTGATTAATGCTGAATGCTCGTTTTGGAGTACACCTTGGTGTGAAGGGTTTCGAACTACTAGGTCTTGATAAATCTTGTGAATGTTTCTTTAAATTATCTCTGAAGCAATCTCTAAGGACTTCAAACATTTTTGTAATTATTGGTCTCGAATATGGGTCATCACGAACGGCTGACAAAAAAATATATATATATAAAAAAATAAGTAAATTAAGCCTGACAAATAAATTATAATTTCTTTCGCATACCTTTAATTTCTAATTGTTTGAATTCCTCTGGCATTTGACTGTTTTCAGAAAATAGTTCCCTATATCTTTTATTACGTACCTTATCAGTTATATCCAAAATATCATTATTGCCTTCATATGGAATTCTTTCTTCAGCAATTTCCCAAAGTAAGATTCCAAAACTATAAACCTCACATTTTCGATCATATCTTGAATTTGGAGCCCTCTCCAACAATTCAGGTGCACAATAACGAACTCGTTCTAAATTTTGACTTTGATTTAATGTAGTTGCAGATAAATAATTGAAATTTGCAAGTTTTGCTGTCTCATCGATTGTGATTAATATGTTTTTAGACCTAATATCACGATGAAAAATCTAAAAAAAAAAAATAAACAATCAAAAAAAGAAAGGTTAATTAAAGACCGGTTATATAATTACCTCCACGGTTCTTAAAAAATTTAATCCACGAGCAATATCAAGAGATATACGTAATTTTAATTTAAGATCGAAATTATCTTTATTTTGATAAAATTCACGTAAATTCCCACATTCAGCCCATTCAACTATTAAATACCATTTATTTCCATCAGAAATTATTCCATAAAATTTTATAATGTTTTCCCAATTATGAAGTTCTTTTAGAATTGTAACTTGATTTTGTACAATAATTTTGTCCTCTTTCTCAGAGATGGATTTAAAAGCGACTTCTTCATCTTTATTTATTACATTATACCATTTCGTCACACGTCCATTTTTACGTGGTTTCTCACTATCATCTTTTTCATAATCAGACAATTCTAACGGATGTACTTGAAAGATATTATCAATTTTTGTTTGATTTTGTGAAGGTTCGTTCATAAGTTTTTCCATTGTATTATTCATTACATTGACTTTTACAACTGTTGAGGAAAACTGATTACTTAAGTTTTCGAGGTAGTCTTCAATCTCATTTGTATCATAATCAATATGATTTACGTCAGCCTTAATACCGGCCACCATTTCTTGTAGATACTATAATTATTAAAAAAAAAAAAAAATAATATTTAATAAATTTATAATAGAACTCAATTAATTTTTTAATCTTACTTTAACTAAATCATCTTGATCGACTTTTAGTTGCGCAAGTTCATCAGCAATTTTAACGTTAATAGAAAAAGACAATACATTAACACAATCATCAAATTCTTCACATAATTCTATAAAAGTTTTCTTAATATTTTTCGCTTTAATATATTTTATCAAAGTTTTCATTTGAGAAATTTCTGATATAAATTTTCGAATTCGAACTATAATATTAGTTAAATTTTGTAAATATAAATAATTTTTATTATTAAGAAAAACTTCATTATCCTCTCTTTGAACTTTAAGATCTAATACGATTAATTCTATAGCATAAACTCGGTCTTTTAATATTTTACAAGTTCGTTTATTATGTTCAGCAGCTTCCACTAAATCTACAATTTCGTTAAAAATATTTCCAATTTCAGAAATTATAGGAAGAAATTTTGTGAATGAAACAGCCGTTTCTGCTACTACTTTGACACCCGCACATTGTACCATATTAGTCCGAGATGAAGTACCATTTGTTATTTTTTCAATGACAAATAATTGTTGAATTTTTTTTGATTCAACATCCTCCATTTAAATAATTTAAATTGAAAAAAAAAAAAAAATGTGAAAAAAAAATTGAGAAAAAAAATAAATTTTTTTTTTAATACATAACTACAAAAACTCCTGTATCATTTATGATTCACCATATTTACAATCAACACTGTTAAACAAAATATTTCACAAGGCATTATCTTATCCTAATAATTCTGGTATTACTATAGCACGTAAATGGTTGTACGTAATACGTTGTCACAAAATAGAAGAATTTATGTTGCACATATTGATGGTCTTTACAAGAAATTCCTCAGCTTTATACGGAAATCAACAAAAAAAAACGGACTATATAAATTTACTGAAAATGGAGCCAATCATAATTTTTGTACTTTATTAAAATAAAAACTGGTTTATCAACCTGTTAATGACTTTTTTTAGATCAGAAATAAAATGGTGCATACACAACGTGTAACAATTAGAAAAATTGACAACGAATTATATGTGAAACAACTTGTAGATTTTGAGATTTTGATTTTGTCAATGATGAATTAATATGGAAAATAATTTAATTTAGAATTTTCTACAATTAGCTAATATTGTACAAAGTGTTGCGGATTGTTAAAAAATTTTTTTTTGATTTATACTTTTCACTAGTCTAAAACCTTTATGCTGCGGAGATGAGAAAAAATTTTATGACATCGCGCGATCAGAAAATTACAATTTCAAATTATACTTTTTCTTCAATAATCAACATTTGTAGCTAATTTTTTCAAGAAGTAAAAAACATTATGATAATTACATACATTTTTGTAATTGTACCAGCAAAATAGTGGAAATTTGAAGAACAAAATTCTTATCATTCTACCATAAACAGGTTGTTTCTACACCGCCGATAGTTTTTTAGTGTTTATCTGTTATATTTTTCTGTTTAAATATTAATGACCAATACGTACAGATATGCATTTTCAGATATGCTGCATATCAAAGATAATTACATCACTAGTTGGGTCCGGTACTATCAGTGAAAACAATGGGAACCGACGGGACTGACTTCATTGACTTGTGATTTAAGTCGATTTAGTACTGCTTGACTTTGCTCTCAAGTTGGGCCAGACCGGACCGTCTGTTTCATATTCGAATTTAGAGTTTAATAATATTTGTGATCATTCTTCTGGCTCAGGAATCTCAACTGGATTTGTGTTGAATTTTCTATCTTCTGTTAAAAAGATTCCCTAATTAGTAAATTAATTTATATATAACTTCCAAAACTGTAAAAAAAATGTAGTACCAGAGTCATGACATTTGTTTTCTGTTTTGTATAAATGTTCAAAAGTCACGTGATCACGGGCTAAATTTTCGATCGTTTAGAAAGTTCACCCAAATTCCAAGTCATTGGAAAAAAATAAACAACATTATGATGCTAGAAAATATAAATATACAAAATACATGACAAGACTTGTATTGAGAGTAATAACTAACATTTGAGGAACGAATTCATACAGTATTAGTCATATTTGAAAATTATTTGTTAAATGGCCTTTATTATAAAACACTTTCAAAATAAAATTATCTAGGTCACGCGACGTGACAATTTATGACTAAATTATGTAAAATTACGTAATCACTAATATACAGTATATATATATATATGTATATATACTGTATTTAGGTATTACTTTCTCATCGAATAAATTATAAATACAATATGTTGACTTCTACAAATAATGAAGCCAAAACTTCTATAAATGATGAAGCCGAAACTTCTACAGATAATGAAGCCGAAACTCTTACAATAAAAAAAATAATAGTTCGTGAAAAAATGATATTTTTTGTTTATAAGATATGTTATTCAATATAGTAATACCTTTTCTTACTTTCATCCTTGCTATTATACTCTTCATAACCGTACTTAGCTACTGTAAATGCCAGTTCTTTTATGCTTATGAAAATAAGCGTTGTATATATGTAGCAGAAGGTTTTTATTAATTAAATGTAAATGCGAAAGTGAAATAAAATATAATAAATTACTAATAAACGTTTCAATTTACGAAGGTTACACGATCAACTTAAACAAGAAAATCGTAAATTAATCGGTTGCGAATAGGTAATGCATACACTGAGCAATTACTCTCAGACGCAAGCATCAATTTACAAATAAACTAACACTTTAACAACGAGATAACTTATTAAATAAATGCTTTATTTTATTTAAAACGAAATTATCTGTTTTTACATTGATTAAAAACGCCTATATTTATACAAAAAACAACTACACTAAATTTACTTGACATATCTAACATATCACATAAATGCTACTTATTTCATATATTTCACATATTTGTTATATTGCATATGTTTAACATATCAAACATTTGCAATATTCGTAACATTTATAACATTTGTGACATTCGCAACATTTGTGACATTCGCAACATTCGCAACACGATCAGCGATCACGTGACTGTTCGATCGTAACACTACTTTTCCTCGAACGATTGGTATCCTACTCATCTCTTGGCTTCTCTAATTCTACACTTCTGCTCATTTTGTGCTTTACTAGTGATGATTTTACAAGGAGGCTGTTGTCAAAATTGTCGTTAAAAGACATCTCACGACCTATTCATATAATGGAATTCTTTATGCGGTTATTTTTATGAAGTATATGTTTTCTGTACACCTTTGCAAAATAATCGTTCTATTATATGTAATTTTCACTTAATGATCCTTGTTATATTTACGGGCAATAAATTATTCCTATAAAATATAGGAGTAGGATCGAAGAATGATGAATCTCCTTATTGTAGCAGTCCTCTATTCGAAAAACAGTATGCTACATTTTTAAACAAAACTTATAAGATTTACCAGCTTTAAAACAGGTGATTTCGCTAAAATATATATGTTGGAATAGTTAACTGTTAATAATAAACCAACACGCAAATCTGTGGTACTATGCGTTGCCTTATTTTAGTTTATCATAAATTTTTTTATAAACATTGCCTATTTTTCGTGCCATACAAAGACTACTTATTGTTGCGAAGGATGGTAACGTGAAAGAGTTTCTTATTGTATACACCATATTGTTAATTATTTTAATTACATGTTTAAGATCACATAATTTTAATCAATTTTTTTTTTTATCATTATAATTAATCAAATGGTAGAATAGTAATACGTTTTGACATTTTTATTCATAGAATAAATTTATTGAAAATTTTAATAATTATAATTGAACCACATTTTTACCATAATGCGTAATCCCTTTTTCATCATTTATCCTTTCTGGCATTGTTTCATTAATTTGAAACATGTTCTAATGTAGATTTATTCTATATTTTAGAAATATACCCCTCTAATTTCGATATCTAACGCGGTTTACATCACTCATCCATAGGATTCAAGTTGATAGTTTGTGCTGATCAAGACAAAACCTCAATACTATTACCTTCAAATTACTGTTTAGTTAAAATAACGGTATGTTTAGGGTCGTTATCACGCATAAAAGTAATGTCATTGGTACTTAATTTTTAATTCATCTAAAATCTTTCGATATAGTTCTGCAAGCCCACCATCAATTGTAAGAACGTCCCCAAATAAAAACAGACTCACCTCAAAACTTAATATTCTTGACACGAACGTCTTTGAGAAGCTCTCCTATTTTTTTTCCGACAAAATTGATGACCGTCTACTTCTTTTCAAAGCTCTACGCACAGTATTAGCGCTGACTTCAATATTATTATAAGTTTTTATTGATTTTTGGAGTTGGACTGCATTTGAACATTCTTCTGTCGCTAAACGTCTTACAAGGATACGTTCATCTCGTTCGTTCAATTTACGCGGACGACCTGAACGTGGTTTGTTTTCCACATTACCTGTTTCTTCATACTTTTTTTTAATTCTTAAAATAGTTGTATTACTTGCACATCCAATTTTTTTCGCAACTTCTCTTGTAGATAAGCCACATTCAAGCATAGTAATTGCTCGTATTTTCTGTTCATTAGAAAGTTGACCCTTAATAATATAATAAAAAGAATACGAGTAGACGGAATTATGTTATATAAAAAACTTAATAACAACAATAATAATAAAAAATATTATTTCAAAACATTTTTTTATTTTTTATTTTTTTTTTTTTTTTCAAAGAGCCAAAAAAAAAAAAAAAAAAATGCACCATTGTTTGGAGGAAAAAGATGGCGTGAGACTTAAAAATTTCGTGTAAAGGCCCATAAGATTTATATATTTGATGATCGACATCAATATTACTTTATTTGTAATTGATCGACAATCACATGATTTTTGGCAGTGGCGCGATTGGCGCGTCTATTTTGTATATTATGACCCGCCCGTCCCGCCGTTTCTCTGGGATTAAACTCCAGGTTTACCGCTTTTTAATATTATGTATTATTTTACAGTAAACTGGACCTTAACACTTTGTACTATCCTAGACAAAGGTACAAATTTACAAATTCTTTTTCAACTATAAATTGATTTATGAAATATTGAGAACATGGATAATATTAACAGGTTATAATTTTAACTGATTTACTCGTATTTTATCTTGGATAAATCTGAGATAAATTTTGGATTTATCCATTTCATCCCGGATTTATCATATTTTATCTCAGATTTATCCATGTTTCACCCAAATTTATCAAAATTAATTTGCTAAACTTCACTGGTGTTTATATCACTTATTTATTCGCACAGTATCTTAAGAAAAAAAATATGGGCTCCTTTACTCCACTAAGAAGTGATTGCTAAAAAAACTTTTTCTTTTTTTTTTTTCTTATTTTGCGTACCATTTTAATTTCTCTAATGTGCAGTAACCATTTCACGTGGCAATATAATTATAATTCTATTCTTTAAATACTGATACTGATCTACGACTTGTGAAATAAGCTGATTTATTACCCTTACAACGCAACAATTAATTATACTGCATTTCTGCAAGTATTCTTTTACCGTGCAATTAAAATCTCTTGTGGCATCGTTTCACTTGTTATATCAGATATTGCTCTAGATTATCAACGTAATATTATACGTTATATTAATTTTATAATTATTAATATTGTATACAAAAATACAAAAATCATCTATCTCTTGTAAGTATTGGCTATATTTATAATTTTTTTATATATTAATGTTAAGAAAATTAAAAGGATTAAATATACTCGATATTTAATTTTAAACTTTATTTTATTTATTCTGATAAAAATAAAACAAATAATTCCAGTTTATACCAGTTGGTATGATAATCTGGCATAAAATATAGGTCGACCTGGGATTAAGTTTGTCCGAGATAAAATATGGATAAATCTGGTGTCAAATAAGGATAAATCTGGGATAAAATATGGATAAATCCAAGGTGAAATAGATACATCCAAGTTTATCCGGGATAAAATACGAGTAAATCTAGAGTTTAAATAAGTTTAATCCTAGACTATGTCGGACCATAGTATGCTACCATCTTTTTACCGTTTTCTTTTATTAATGTACCACAATTACATTATGTCTTTTTTTTGCATTGTGATTTAGCACTACTGAGCCACTACCGTTTAACAATGATTTTTTTTTTTTTAAAAAAAAAATAAAAAAGTGATTGTAAAAGAATTATATTTAGACATTTACCATCTAGTGATTTATGTTAACGAAACCTTTACTAGACTGTATAACAAATTACAGATATGTAAGCCTGAAAAAATGATCACTCGACACTCGTGACCTCGTAACTGTACCATATACAGTCAACTCTCTAAGTGCACTCTCTCTAAATGCACAACCTCTCTAAATGTACATTTTTTCAAATTTTCACTATGGTCCCAAGGGGGGTGCACTTAGAGAGAGTTGACTGTATTTGCAATAAGAATACGATGCAAAACTTCACTGATCATATTTTTATTGCATATACAACAGTTCTCAACACTTCGTGGCGAGTAACTATTAAATACCTCTCCAAATAGTATCTTGTTCACTTCTAGTATAAAAATCCCATCATATTATAATTATATGAATGTAATTGAACATTTACAACAAAAAATATATTTTCGCGTATAGTGCTGCATAAAGTATCCTCTTCTTCCGCACTTCCATGTAAAGTATCCATTTTCAATATAGCAAATTCGTACGTAATATGTAAATTTTTTTTTTTGGATTTTAAAATTTGGCATATTTAATGAGTGGTTATAAACCAAAATTTAATTATTCGTATATTAAATCCTTTTAATACTGTCGTTATTGACGTGGTACCCCTGGAGACTATTCAATTTCAAAGCAGGTGAGTTCTATATATGCAGTGCTATACGGAAATTCACTGATAAATGTTATATATTATGTTGTAAAATAAACATCTGAAAATGCAAAACTACGAACAATTAACATACAATAAATTTTTAAATTGATTTACATAAATTGAAAAATGCCACATTAACAGTCAAGTATAAAAATCTCGTTATAACGATTAGTGTAACGTGAAGTGCTACTTATAATTGTTCGATGAACTCATCATTTGTTAATTAATAGCACTATAGCAGCTGAACAAAAAAAGTAATGTTAACAATGGTTGGGTTTACAGCAGGGTTTCACAATAACGCAATAATATTGTTTCTTTGACATGCAAAGGTGTAAAGATCTGATTGGCGTAAAAAATATGTGATTTATTCCGAAACAAAGTATATTATCGTACAGAATAACCTGAAATATAATACTTATCCCAGGTATATTTAAATCTGGTGATTTAGGAAATACCAAACTGACATATTTGATGGGGTACTAACTAAGATGGTACGATAATTAAAGATACGCAAAATGCTAAACGGTATAAATAATTTCTCCTAAAATATAATGCACTTTTAACATTAATCCGATTTCGGCTTTAGCCGAAATACCCTTAAATTGTACTTTTTTAGTTTTTAATCAAAGAAAAACAAAAAACAAAAAAACTAAAAAAGGTTATTATCTATTACAGGGGGGAAATGGCGTAAATCACTTTGTTAAAATTTCCATCTAAGTCATGGGTTAATGTAAACAAAACTCCTAATATAAAAGATGATAAGGATGATTGACGTAATCAATCAATCAAAAAGATAACTAAATATCGTAGTACTTAAAAAAGAAAAATATAAGTTCTTTTCTTTTCTTTTTTTAACCGTAATTTTCTCACTTTTTACGGTTTGCAATATCAAAAAATATTTTTTTTTTTAAAAAAAAAAAATTAACCTTTTTTAATCCTTAATAATTTAATAATTTAATCAAATTTCAATTAATCATGAATAATAAAAATCTCGAAGAACTTAAATTAGTCTATAAAGCAATTGAAAGAACATATATAACGATGAATGAAAATATTCATGATGATATCATAAAACAACATAAGTATAGAAAGAATGAAATTATGAATGATAAATCTCTTAATGAAAAACAAAAACAAGAAGCGATAAATATTTTAAACGGAAATTATAATTTTGATAAAATTCGTTACAATATAGGGAAAAAAAATGTTTGTAAAGATTGTAATAATGAATATTTTGCGAAAACATATTGTGAACATTGTATAAGAATTTATTTAAAAGAAAATTTTTCTAATTGGACATCAAAAAATAATAAAATTGACAAATTAATACAAGATTGTCAAATTAAATCCCTTGCTCCAAATAGGATTGTTGAATGGATCCCTTTTGATCGTTTAAAAAAAGTTAAATATTTTAAAAAAGGTGGTTTTTCGGAAATTTATAAAGCAATTTGGATTGATGGTTATTATGATGAATGGGATGCTAAAGAAAAACGTTTAAAAAGGGCTGGAACCCATAAAGTAATCCTTAAAGCATTAAAAAATGTTGAAAGCGCTAATAGAAGTTGGTATGATGAGGTATATATGATTTCATGTAATAGTTATTTTATAATAATTTTTTTTTAATTAATAATTTACATTTCATTTTTTTAGGCAGTCTCACATTTAACCATAAGCAATAAATGGGCAGAGATTGTTTTATGTAATGGATTAACTCAAAATCCAGAAAATAGAGAATATATGATTGTAATGGAACGAATGGATGCCGATTTAAGAGGTTATTTAAAACAAAATAATAAAACACTTACGTGGGAAAGGAGAATTAAAATTGCCTTTGATATAATTGAAGCACTTTACTTTATTCATAAAGAAAATGTTATACATAGAGACTTACATTCAGGAAATGTATTATATTTTCATGGTTACGATTCCTGGTATATTAGCGATCTTGGGTTTTGCGGTCCTGCTGATAATCCATCAAATAGTGTATACGGAAACCTTCCATATATCGCGCCAGAGATTATTCATGGAAAAACACATACACAAGCATCTGATATCTATGGTATCGGAATAATTATGTGGGAAATTTCTTCCGGTTGCCCACCTTTTTATAATTGTAAACATGATTTTTTTCTGGCAATGAAAATCGTTAATGGTACAAGACCGACAATAGTGGAAGGAACTCCATCGGAATATAAGGAATTAATGGAACAATGTTGGAATAGAAATCCATCTGAAAGGCCAGTGATAAATGACCTTTTGGATAAGATTGAAAGGATGTGGAAAAATTGTTATAATAATATTGAATTAAATACTTTAAAGGTTTATCCGGAACCTAATTATTATTCTCCTGAAAACTCTCGATCATATTATTCAAATTCTCATTCAACGAGTTCATTTTACAATTTTAAATATTTCCCAAACAAAGGTATGTATCGTATAACGTTTAATCTATTATATTAATTTATAACTTATTTTTAATCAATCTCTTTTTATATAATAGACATAATGGGCGAACAAGAAGGTAACGTTAACGTAGCAATTTTATAATTATAATCACATCAATAACGTTAATATTTTAATTTTTTTATATGTATATAGAAAATCACAGTAAACCTTATGACTTCAATATTGATACAAATAGAATCATTAATTGCGAAAAAACATAGCCGTCAAACTTAACTGAATTAATCAGACAAATCATTCCATCAACTAAGAACGGCCATGCATCACGCATAGAATCAAGAAAGAGCTCAATCTATCAATCCTTGCTCCACAGTCAAGATGCATTTTGTGTGGATGCATAAAATAAAAATTCTATTATAAACAGTAACTACGTGAATGGATATTTCTGTGGTATTATCCGTTATATCCCGCATCATTAATATCGTATTTATAATACTTTTTATGCGAATAGTACGTTTGACACGAATTAGTTTACGTAAATACACTTTATTAACGGTGTACAGTATAAGATGTTAACTATTCAAATTTCAAACTATTTATTTATACATAATATCATTTACGACCTTCAACCTCCTACAACTTTTTACATTATATACATATATATTATCTTGTTTTAATTAGAAAAACTTCATAATCATCAATTTCAAACGTTCCCGCGCGTTTTCTAATTAATTTTTCATAACTATTATTATAACATTGTCCTATATTAGTATTATTTTTTAATAAACGTAAATCTGAATGATTCGCTCCAAAATCTATACCATAATCAAAAACTGCGTGTTGCTTATCAACAACCTTACTAAAAATGAAATTTGTTAATTTATTTTTATTTAAAGAAAAAATAAAACTATGTTCACAATAATTATATTCTCTCGTTGATTCAAAATTTAAAGGATTAAAACCTCCAAGTATTTCATCAGTATTCTTAACATTAACAACAGTAATGGTGGGACCTTTTTCATTACAATGATTATGAAAGGTTTGAAGATCGAATCCATCCCTACTTCCACGTACGAGTAATTCAAAATCGAAAACAACATTACGATCATATTCTGCCGCTATCTTAATAAAATTTCCAAGTATAAAAGCATGATCAGAATTAATAATTCTAGAATCTATATTCATTAAATTTATTCCAAATTTTGAATGAGATTCTTCATTAGAAGAATAATATTCAAGTATTTGTACGTAAAAATCGATATCAAAAATCCTCTTAAAAGGTTTGATCTTTTGAGAGAAATCTTTGGGACTAATTTCTTTAAATTTAATATGTGGAATAAATGATTGAACTAAATTCCCAAATGTTGTCATATTGTCTTTAGTCCATTTTGTCGTATCTGATGGTAATTGAGATTGTGCGATTGCCCATTCCTTAAGTTTATCCCAAACATCAATTTGTTTAAAAGAAGTATTTTTTTTTATAAGATTAAGTAGAACATCCTTTTCAATTGTAACAAAGTCACCCGTTTTGAAAATAATTGAAGGATCTTGTCTAATAGTTGAATTATAAAATTGATTTAATCTTGAGAATTGAGTGTATTTCGATGCAATATGTTGAATTAGAACGAAATTCCGTTTTAACAATTCTTGATCTTTAAAAAGATGGTGCAAAATAATATTTTTTACATTATGAAGACGCAATTCGTCAGATGCGACTAAAAGTGCAATATTTGTTCTAACATCATTCTTGTGAACATCAAAAGTACCGCTATATATATACCTAATGAATTGAATCAAAAAATCAATTTAAATTAATAATGTAATGTACACTCTTGATAAATAACAAATTAAAATAGATTCATATATTTTATTCATACTTTATAAGAATATCAAATATCTTCGAGGAAATATTTGGTTTTTCATATTTAATAATATTATTTTCATATTTTAATTTTGTGTTATTTGATAATTCATTACGAAAAAAAGGTGATCTTATTTTTAATATTAAAGAATGTAATTTAAATTTTTTAGCATCTTGTTGCTTTCCAGCTAATATTTCAATATCATAAAATTCACCAGATTTAAGTGTATCTTCAAATTCTTTAGATAATATTCCGTGATATTTCATTTTTTTTTTTTTTTTTTTTTTTTTTTAAAAAAAAAAAAAATTGGGGGGGGATGAGAAAAAGATTTTTTTTTTTTTTATGAAAAAAAAATTGTTGATGATTTTCCGTCAGTTTGTGAGACTTTTTATTCAAAAATTCTCTCATACATTACCGTTAGTTGTTCTAGTTGATCATCCCGAATTCCCCATGTAGTGTCTTGCCGTAACGAATGTTGTACAAAGGGGGTGGGCACACTTAGCGCATTAGCGCATTATCAAGTTGAAATACCTGCTCTTGACTGTTTATAATTTATTTTTCTCTTAAAATAAATTTCTATGATTTAACAAAAACGTGATAAAAAAAAACAACGATTTAAAAGAGAAAGTGTTTCAACACGTACTTAGTTTAATAAATAATGATCTGTAAAAAAAAAAAAAAAAAAAAAAAAATTATAAGTTAATCAGAAATAATCGATACATATATATATATAAATTAAAATTTTTTTTTTTTTTTTTTTTTTTTTTTTTTTTTTTTTTCTTTTTTTCTTTTTTTTTTAAAAAAAAAAAAAATTTTTCTTTCTTCTTATCTAAGTAATAAATATAATGTTCGGATTATGGAAATCATCATCTGAAGATTTTTATCATTTACTCGAATCTGGTGAATTTTCTGATACCGAAATCTTAGTAGGGGAAGAACCAAATACAAAAACCTTTAAAACACATTCTTTAATATTAAAAACTCGTTCAAATTATTTTCGTACTGCTTTCTCTAGTAGTTGGATAAAAACCGAAAATAATATTATCACCTTACATAAACCAAATATTTCAGTTGAAGTATTCGACATACTTATAAAGTGAGAAGAAATTTTTTTAAAAAATTTTAATCTTGCTTTTTGATTTTTTTTTTTTTTTTTTTTTCAAATTTATATTTCTTTTTTTTTTTTTTACGAATTACGTCATACTTAATTTTTTATAGGTACATTTACAGTGGAGTCATCAAACTTAGTGATTATGATACAAGAACAAATGTTGCAGTTTTAATTGCAGCTGATGAATTATGTCTTAATGAATTTTGTTCATTCACGGAAAAATTCCTTCTTAATAACGAACGGTCATTAAAACAAAATTTGATTCTTATTCAAAAAACCGTAAATCAACTTAGTCAATTTGAAAAATTATCACAATTTTATGAAACAAGCATTAACGAGGAACCATCATTAATTCTTAGGGCAAATGATTTTGTAATGATTCAACAAGACATTCTTCTTAACTTTTTATCAGAATATAGTTCAAGATTGAATCCTATTGAAATTTGGGATAAACTTGTAGAATGGGCAATTGGACAATCTAATGAATTACCAATAAATACAAAAGAATGGACAAATAATGACATTACAACATTCGGAACGATAATTAATCCATTTATTTCATATATTAATTTTGAAAAAATTAGTTTAACGAATTTTTGTAATAATATTAAACCTTTTAAAGATGTTTTTGATAAAGAATTTTATGTTCAAATACTTGAAAATTACTCTTTTAACGAAGATTCTCATTCAAAATATAAAATAGATATTGATTCCAAAATTATTACTCCTTCTCATGCTTTTTTACTTGGAAATTTAATTAAGATGGCAAATGGTAATCAAAATTGTACTTTTGAATTTCAATTATTAGTACGTGGAAGTAGAGATGGTTTTACTATAAAAAATTTTCACAAACATTGTGATGAAAAAGGTTCTACGATTACTGTCGCTAACATAAAAAATAGTAATGAAATAGTTGGTGGTTATAATCCTTTAGATTGGAATCCAAAATGTGAAACAAGCAAAACTAAGGAAAGTTTTATCTTTTCTTTGGATAAAAAAGAATTGGAAAAATTTATTTTTAGTAAGGTTGTTAACGAGGATCACGCAATTTATAGAAATCGTGGTCCAGATTTTGGAGAAAAAACTTCGGATTTACGTTTATTAGAAGGTGACGCGAAAAAAGGTCAATGTCATAAAAATAGTTATGGAAAATTAATTAGGCAAACTGAAGGAACATTTGATATAGAAGACTATGAGGTATTTCAAGTTATAACTTTTGAACAACCATGTGAAATCTCAGATGATGCCGAAGCCGCCGAAGCCGATCCCGAAGTTAGCGAATACAATGAATACAGTGATTACTATGAATATTACGAATACAGATACCGAGAACATGAAATTTATGAACCTGAGCATTGGGATTACTGAACGATCGATACATATTTTTTTTTTTTTTTTTTTTTTTGTTAGTATGATTACTACGAAACGCTATCAATTATTCCTCTCCTTTTAAACATTTTCCTTTTCATTGTAATAAATTGAGTGTTATATAATATTATATTTGAACCTGAAATCCAAGATCTTGAATTATTGTCGAATACAATAAACAAATGTAGTATTAATTTTTTTTTTTTATCATCAGATCATTAGAAAACGTTAACGCATCGTTAACGCATCAATTCTCCATTTGTAATTGAAATTTGTATAAAAAATTGTATTATAATAATCTTTATTTTATTTTTTTTTTTTTTAATTTTTTTTTTTTTCCTCATTAATTAAATTATTATACTATACATATTTGAATAAAAATGAAATTATTCTCTAAGTCGATTTATTTATAATTTGAAAAATTTCATAATCATCTATTTCAAATTTTCCTTCGTTTTTTCTAATTAATTTTTTATAACTATTCTTATAACATTGACCTTCTTTAACACTTAATATTAATTTTAAATCTGAATTATTATGTCCGAAATCAGGTCCAATTCTTCTATTATAAATCGCGTATTTACCATCAACAACTTTACTAAATATAAAATCCGTTAACTTATTTTTATCAAAAGAAAAAATAAAACTTTCATCAGTTTCAACATATTCAACACTATTTGATAACCAATTTAAAGGATTAAAACCTCCAAGTATTTCATTTGTATTTTTAACACTAATAACAGTAATCGTTGGACCTTTTTCATCACATAATTCATGAAAAATTTCAGGTTCAAATCCATCTTTACTTCCACGTACGAGTAAATTAAAATCATAAAAAATATTACTATCATCTTGTCTCGTTATCTTAATCAAATTACCAATTAAAAATGCGTGATCTGAACTAATAATTCTAGAATCTATATTCATTTTAAAATTTGATCGAACTTCATTATTAAAAGAATAATGTTCAAGAATCTTGGCGTAAGATTTATCATCAAAAATATCTTTAAATGGTTTAACCTTATGACTAAAATCTGCTGGACTTATCTCTTTAAAATTAATATGTGGAATAAATGATTGAATTATTCCTCTAAATGTAGTTATCTCATTAGATGTCCACCTTATTACATCTGATGGTAATTCATGTGATTGTGCTATTGCCCATTCTATAAGTTTATCCCAAACTTCTGTATGATTTAATGATTGTCTATTCTCTGATAAAAAATTAAGTAATGTTTCTTTTTGAATTGTTGTAAAATCATTTGTTCTAAGTATTATATTCGGATCTTTTTGAAAATTTGTCCTATAAAATTGTAATAAATTTGTGAATTGATTGAATTTATTTGCAACATTATGAATTAAAATAAAATTATCTTTTAATAATGCTTCATTATTTTTAAGTAGTTCATTTTCAATATATGAACATAAATCATAAAGACATAATTCATCTGCCGCTATTAAAACTTCAACATTAGTTTTGATATCATATTTTGTAAGGTCAATAATACTACTATAAATATACCTACAAATTAAAATTATTAAGTTACTAAAAAAAAAAAAGGAAGTGAAACGAGATAATATGTATACGTTCGTGAATTATTATTTATTTTTTTAACAAAAAAATTAATCTTTAATCACTTACTTTATAAGTATATCAAAAACTTTAACAGAAATATTTGGTTTTTGTAATTTAATAACATTATTCTCCGTTCTTACCCAACGGCTAGAAAATGCGGTACGAAAATACGGTGATCGAATTTTTAATATTAATGAATGTGCTAAAAAGACTTTTGTATTAGGTTCTTCTCCTACTAATATTTCGGTATCAGAAAATTCACCAGATTTAAGTATATCACCATATTCTTTAGATGATAATTTCAATAATTCAAATGACATTTTTTTTTTTTTTAAAAAAAAAAAAAGAAAATAAGAAATACAAATACATTTATACTATACATTTTATTTGTAGTTTAAATTATGCTAATCGTTCCATTTTTAGTTAATTACAACTGAGTCCCTTAAATCGGCACAACATTAACCCCTTCCACAACCCTTTCAACAAATTATTAATGGGCCAAAAAAAGCTCGATCACCTTTTCTTATTCAGACTTAGTGAAGCCAACAAGTAAAATTCTTCTCCTCAGAACTTATAAAGAAATTTTTAATTTGTGAGTCACTTGGAACTTCCGCGCAAGATACATACTCACTTGTGATCAATTAACTGTCGTGCTATTCATATGCTGATTATCTATCTTATGATCTACAATGCAACATGTTCATACCAGCATTGCATTTTGATGTAATTGGTTGTAAAGCGACGTTCCTTTTAGAACCTAAAGTGTATATAATATGCAACTTTGCAAATAAAAGCACGCATCAATCGCATTATGTCTTGCAAGAAGCGAATCATTACAATCTTTTTGTAATTTTACTAAAAGATGAAACGGGCCAATAGCACTTGTAAACAACGAAATGTGGTCCATTGTAATTCTTGTTGAGTATCACAAATAAATGTTAGCATTTCTTTCAAATGAATACGCGTGACGTGAATACTTGCATCTATTCTTATATGTTGTAGCTATAAGTGAAAAGCCACCATTGAAATTGATTCAAAGTGATCTTATTCATAGGAAGAGAAATTTCTCCATTAATGTAAGATACATTAATTTCTGTCTGGAGCCATTAAATCTTGAGCCCATGTTATTAGTTGGTATTAGTTGGTGTCGATTCATAACAATTCATATTTTAATTCTTAAGTATTCTGAAAAAGTTCTAACGTTGTTATATCTTCGTTCGAGAATAAACTAAATCACACGGAAATTTTTAACTTTAAATTTCTCAATAACACCTATTAACACAGAAAAAAAAGAATTCCAAAAAAGAACTTTGATTCTTTTAGAAATAATCTTGGATGTACACTTCTCGTCCATTTTTTTTTACTATTGGTATGTGAGAAATACGATTCTACTGTGTGATAGATAGATTCAATTCTAATCATGAATGATTATTTTGTTATTGCAAAAGATTCATATTTTAGTAAAAAAAATATCTATAATAGAAATTTTTACTGTAAATATTTCAAGTAATTTAATGTAACCGCAGTATGTATCTAAGGACAATAAGGACAAATGTAATGAAGTATGATTATTTATCATACTTCATTTTTTTCTTTATCGTTGTAGGTTTTCGAATTTTTCTTCGCGATGTACGTCATTTTTACATAGTTTTGAGCAAAGACTATTTGGTAAAGCGGAAACATATAACAAGCGGCTGTGATTTTTATTTACTATTATCTTGTTATAATGATATCGTGTACTTTCTTCTTATAAATTAACTAGGCGAAGGAGTTCCAGTAAGAAGCATCCTTTATTAATTTTTATTTATTTTAATTCCTTGCTAATATAAAACTCCACGTCGATTTTCGTTAATTAATAATATCAAGATTTTTTTTTTGAATTATTTCGCTTGTATGTCGCTATTGATGCTACTAATGTAATACTGCTCTTATTATGCCACTCAAAATTAACATACCTTATCTTCAATTGGCTATTGATTACTATGAGAAATTCCATCACTTTTTATAGCTTTATTATTTATTTTAATAACTTAACAAAAACCAAGGTGAATATTTCCATTGGTTTGTTCTGCTAACTTTATGGGTGTGCGTTGTTTACTTGTTTTGGCATGGGAGTTTATACTCTCGTAGCACGTATTATATGCTTGATGAGTGTGGTATGCTTAAGATATACGCTAACGTAATTTAAGGCGAGTATCCCATTGTTGAGCAACGACAATCTACTCACTTGGAAATCTGACACAGATACTACATTGAAAAGTTTCTTGGTACATGTTTTTGAAAGAGGGAATGAATTTTTTTTAAAAAGAACATTGAAATATTTTGCATTATACTAATAAAATAAAAGATTTAATTTTATTGTTGAATCGATAATAATGTCAAATTTGACATATAGGCATCCGGATCACTGACTCAAACAACCTTACCATACTGAGAATTTTCGCTGAAAATTTTTAATTACTATTCAATATGTCAGGACAACAATACTACATCCTACAATGCTATTAACACAAAAGGAAAATGTTTTTTTCCTGAAGTGTGTGGATGGATGGTGAAATGTTTTTTTCACTAGAATTCATTATACCATATGCATGTTCTTAAATGTTTGACATCTCCTTCTATTTGATGCCCGATAATTTGGAGGTATCATTCTTTTTGCTCAATTTTACTGTTAAACTAATAAGAACTAAATTATATATTGACAAATTCTTATACAATATTTCTAGTGTACGCTGTCAGTTAAATATAGATTCATTGCTGATGCAATCGTTTGATGAACAAGAATTTCCTTTCGGAATCATGGTTCTTCTATTTCTGATAAATGAGTGGCGTGACAAGAATCTTTATGTTTCAAGTCATTACTCAACGAAAAATGAGATATCTGATTCAGTTTTGGTATTTTTACGCGAAATGTGAGCAACATTTTGACAGAAAAATACGCTTGTACTTTTATATCAGCAAGTGAATTTAATACGTACTGTACAGTATATAGTGTATATAAAAAAAATAAAATAAAATAAAGGTTTAAATATGTTCTAATTCGGATCAAAATCTGATTGGATTGGTCAAATTTATAAAAGCGAGATTATTCAACATATCTGATATGGCGTAAAAGAACTTTTCTCTTTTCGATTTACTTTGCAGCAAAATGCATCACATAATGGTTATGCCCGTTATGATGATTGTTTTCACATCTTTAGCATGGTAGATCATTTTTTTTTTAAAAAAAAAACTCAAAAACTCAAAAACAATGTTATCAATGCTATAAACATGTTGCAATCACTATTAGACACCTCTCGATGAGTTATGAATCCGACCAATTAGAATTGATCCGATTGAAAAAACAAAAAAAGCAACGACAAAAAATTGTTAAAAATGAAATGTAAAAAATATTTATTGTAAAAAAAAAAAAAAAAAAAACAAACAAAAATGCAAGATTGATTATGAATTGAATTTACTCATGACTAAGGAACTAATGCACTAATTGAAAAAAATGGATACAAAGGCTTGTAGTCATTCTATGACATGGCTAAACTACAACTTTATCGACTATTAAGGAATATGAGTACCACTTCGTTATTTAATCACTCTAAACAATATTACATATATAGCTTTAAACGTCGTGTTGCTTTATAAAGTACAAAATGTATTAATTGAAAAAAACATGTTGATTGTTGTTTATTTTACATGAAAAGAAAATTTGAATACGATGAGAAATGAAGAAAAATAAAATGTTCCAAATAAATCACACGTAATAAGTATCTATTATGAAAAGAAGATGATTTTCCAATGTTCAATATTTAAACAAGTCCAAACTTTTCCCTAAGAAAAAGACCTTAAAGTACCATCAATCCATCTTACGATATTTTCTGAACCATTTATATCAACATCACTCGTCTCATAACTACCCTTACCATCTAATAATAATACTTTATCATGATACTGTAATAAACTCTTATTATGAGATACAGTAATTGTTGTTATACTCAATTCTTTACAAATTTCAAAAAATTGTTTTTCTGTGTTTGAATCCAACGAACTAGTTGCTTCATCAAGTGCAGCAAAGACTGGTTTCCAATAAAATAATCTAGCAAATGCAAGTTTTTGTTGTTCACCAGGACTTAACATTTTGTCCCAATCAGCTCCGTATCTTGAGTCAAATGTCTCCACTATTCTTTCGATATGCGATAAGTTAACTCTTGCCAATAACGATCTTATTTCTTCATCACTCACTAAAAAATAAAAATAAATTTAATTAGTGAAATGAATGAATGTATTAAAGAAATATTAATACTACGAAATATAATTACCAAGTTCCATTTTTTTGTCGTTTACCATTGGATACGTTATTTGATCTCGTAAAGATCCAAATACCAAATAAGGAGTCTGTGGTAAATATACCAATACTCTTTGTTGATTATTTGAAATTGGTCTTATCATTCGACCTCCTGTTTTTGGCCATAACCCACACATGACTCTTAATAATGAAGTTTTTCCACTTCCATTTGGTCCCATTATTATAACATTCTTTCCTTGTTCAATCATGAACTTAAATTCTGATAATAATGGAGTTCCTGAAGGTGATGTGAATGATACATGATCAAATTCTATCGTTAATTCCGCACTAATTATAAAAAAAAAAAAAAGATCAAATAAATAATTAACAATCGTTATTAATATTTTTTTTTTTTTTTTAAAAAAAAAAAAAAAAAAAAAAAAAAATCGATAATAATAATAATTACCCGTGTAGATCATCGAAAGTATAATTAACATCAACGTTATCGATATTGTCATCAATATCTTCAATTACTTCGAAAAGTTGTCCAATACGTGCAGTGTAACCTGCCAAATCGGATATTTTTGTACTCTGTTCCACAATTCTCGTAAATCGATAGATCAAATACAAGGAGAGAAAAGCGTTCATACTAATAATTCCACTAAGTTTATCTTTTTCAATTCCATCATAATCTCCAACAAAGACAGGGATTGCAATAATGAGATAACTTAAAATTGAACCAAAATAAGCAAATGATCCAGTGAGAGCTTCCAAGGCCAATTCACGATCAATAATTTGACGTTGATAATTTAAGAGATTCTTAAAAAAGGAATCTAATTGAAAATATTCAGCTTTTTCACCCCAACTTAAAGCAATAGATTCAGCAAATTGTCGTACTCTAGCGTGAAGAAATCTAAAGTTTCCTTCATGAAATTCTTTCATAAATACCAAATTTACCAAAGGAACTATAAGGAATCTACTGGATATAACTCCTACAATGAAATAAACATAAATTATAAGCGGACCCAAATATCCAGATAAAGTCCATGTTTTATACGTGTAATAAACGATAAGAACTGGTGTAATAATGATTTCTTGACAAATAAGTCTTAATTTTTCTGAGAAATTTTCAACATCCTGAGCTATTCGTTGATCACTAATGATAAAATAATATTGATTAAAATCCAATAAGAAGTATAAATAAAAAGAAACAAACATATTACTTACGGATTATCAACATCAGTCCTAAAGTTTAATAAGCGATAGAAGGTACTTGAGTTGTTTGAATTCAAATATTTACAGTGTAAATTTCTGGTTAATACTTTTCTTGTGGATATAGCAAATAACCCTCCAATGAATCTAACGAAACTTCGACCCTTTAAAATTGAAGATCAAAAAAAATTAAAATCTTTATTGGATAAGGAAACGCCTATCATTTTCATATACATACCAATCCTGCGCAAATAACGATCACAATTGAATAAAACATGAGTGGTTTAAAACTATTAAAATCTTTGCCGACCAAAACAGTATAAAATCTACTCGGAATTGTACCAACGATATATACCAAAACTTCATTTAATAAGCTAGTGCATATTAAAAATAACCATATCTTGATGACGTTTCCTTCCGTACTTGGAGAGAAAAGAAGACGTAATATACGAAATAATCGACGTAAAAATAATCTATCGAATGATGATTGATTTTTATTTCTCATATAATTTTGTTCCATTAATTCCAATGGAACGGGTTTCGTTGGTGTTCTTTATTAATATTAAAAAAATATGATATAAATGAATTTGATATGATATTGAGAAACAAAGATAAATTTTTTTCTTTGATTTCTTAATATTTTACCTTGTTTGTTCATGTCTGATTGTTTCATCATCATAATCTTCAATCGATATAGGATGATATTCGTAATCCATATCCGCTATTTAAATATACGTTTATATAAGTAATATTTTTTTTTTTCTAAAAAAAAAAAAAATTTTTTTCCCTTTGAAGAAGAAAAAAAAAAAAAAAAAAAATCCGCATTGTGAAATATGAGAGGGGTATTTATACATGTTTTTCGCGTGGGATTATATAAAAAGATCATCAAAATATACATGACAGCTTAAAATAAACTTTTTAACTTGTATGCACCAATCGGATACTGAAGATGTAGTAACAAGTTTAAATTCAGGATGACGAAAATTTATATGCATTAACGTTTTTTTTTTTTTTATGAATAAAATGTAAATCAAATAATGACTGATAAGGCAACTGATATGCAATCTTGAAGAAATTTATACCTATATGGAATAATTTACTGAGAATGTGATTTCAATATAACTTTCACAATACTAATTGAAATAATGGGCGTTTTTTTATTTTTTTACTTTAAATAACTAACGAACATTACCGCAGCACGTGCCGAACACAACTTCTTTTATACGTCCTCTTTTGTAAATACTTTGGTGTATCTTCGCTTCGAACACAAAAAGTTTTCGATCCATCCTTCTCTTTCGAAATTCTAATGAAACTATAGTGATGAAAATAGATGAATGAAAAATAATAATCATAATAATCATAAAAACAATATCATCATGCATGATAATGGACATTTCTTGATTTTTTTTTTTTTTTTGTTATTATTCATTACATTCAAAATAGATTTCTTTTTTTATAATAAGGACAATTTTGGCGCCAAATAAATTTTTTAAAAAAGCACTATGTCCAAATTTATCGTTCATTGATAAAAAGAAACATGGCAATTTTTGTGTAATAAATCATTACGTCATCAGTATTAACGATTTACCTTGTCAAACTTATACGTATCCTTGAATGAACACCGATTTCTACTTATACATTCATGGCGCTTTAAATGAATTTCCAATCAAAACTTTTTTAAAAAAAAAAAAAAAATTAATAATGTACACCTAATATTAATAAACATTTATAGTAATAATGCTCCTATTTTTTCTCATTCAAAATTTTATTTTAATATCAGATATAACCTTAACCATTTTGTTATATAAATGCGAAATCAACAAAAAAAAAATCATTGATTACATACTAGATATATTTTATTATCTCCCTCCGCTTTTTTCATAAAAGGGGAAAAAAGAAATCCGATTGTATAACATAATAATCTTACATTTTGTTTTGTTACCTTAAAAAAAAAAAAAGGAAAAAAAAAAGATGTTTATTGTGGCTATTTTATTATAACGGACAAAACGGACATAACTTTAACGATTTGCGATTGGAAATAAAATAGATAATTTATTTGTATCAAATAAATATATCAAATATATCAAATATATTTACATTTTTTTTTTAATTTTGTGTTTATGATCAGAAGAAGTGATTGGTTAGATTTATTTGATATTGTTGTTTTCTTATTGTTATCGGTTAAATACTTTATATAGAATTTAACATACCAAAGTTAATATATTTAATATATTTTTAATCAATTTTAATCCAATAAAATTTACACATGTCACATGCGCTTATTATATATTGTTATTTGTAATCGGATTTTTTCGGGTATATCAAGGGTATATCACTAAAACTTTTATGCGCTACTATTATTATTTTCGTGCAGCTGCGTATCACATTTGAAAAAAAAAAACGCTTCGGCTTTAACGAAGATTTTATATAAATCTAAAGCCATTTATTTCTCCATTATATTTTCTAAATAAAGTATATTCTAAAATAATTAAATCATTTAAATGAATTTCAATAATAATCTGTTTCAAAAATTTCTCACCCCTCATTGCAGATGTATTATTGATACGATGATTTTTCACGTGATACAGTAAATGGAAAACGCACGACGCGCAATCTAATCAGTTTAATAGGTTTAATCCGTACACCATATAGTCCACGTTTTTGATTTAAATTTAATAAAATTGTCTGCGTAATGAACTTTTCAATAAAAATTATATTTATTAATAATTTTAACATATAGCTATATTATTTTCTTTACAAAATTTCATGGCAGGTTCATATTCATTATAAATAGCTAACCCCATATAATAAATAGCTTTATCCTTATTTTTCTCAACACCATCGCCATTAAAATATAATTTTCCAGCATTATACATTGCTACCTTGAACCCATTCTTAGCAGCTTGTTCAAAATATTTAAGAGCTTCTGATAAATTCTTTTCAACGCCTTTACCATTGTATAAGAGATCTCCGTATCTTAATTTCGCTTCGGGAAATTCATTTGCTTCATCATCAGCGACCTCTTTATATAAGGCAGCAACAACTTTGTCCCTATCTTTGATATTTTCAACCAATCCTCTTGAAATGTAATATGCTTTATAATATTTTGCTATTATTTTATTACGAATTGACGTATCGGAATTTGCATAAGCTTCAAAACACTTATATGCAGTCTTTATATCACCGGTTAATTTACCACTCTTATCGACCAATTTATGTTGTTTTGCTGCTTCTGCGAGTGTCATGTACTTGAATGATTCGTAGTCAGATAAAACTGTAATAGCGTATTCATCTTGGTTTATGATTTCTGGACTTGGGATAGGTTCCGAACTTTCTTCAATTAAGATATTTGTTTTTGAAGGTAAAAATTTTTCGAGACAACGTCTAAGTACTTCAAATGTTTCTGTAATTTTCGGTCTAAATTCTGGATCATGATTGACGGCTAAAAAAAAAAAATATAATGATCAATATTTTATAATAAAAATTTAATAACGAACATTTACATACATTCTTACATACCTTTCCTCGATAATTCTTTGAATTCCTCTGGCATTTTGCTATTTTCTGAAAATGGTTCTCGATATTTCTTATTACGTACCTCATCAGTTATTTTTACAATATCCTTATAATTTTCATAAGGAATTTTTTCTTCTGCAATTTCCCAGAGTAAAATTCCAAAACTATATACTTCGCATTTATGATCATATTTGAAATTGTGAGCTCTCTCTAATAATTCAGGGGCACAATAACGAACTCGTTCTAAATTTTGGCTTTGTTTTAATGTGGCCGAGAACAACGAACGACTTAATTTAAAATTTGCTAGTTTTGCTGTCTCGTTCAATGTAATTAATATATTCTCGGCTCTAATATCACGATGGACAATCTAATAAATAAATAAATAAATAAATAAATAAATAGAAATTCTTTTTTAAATTTTTTTAAAAAAAGGCGAAGGAAGTAAAAATAAAAATTTACCTCAACGGCTCTTAAAAAATTTAATCCGCGAGCAATATCAAGAGACACACGTACTTTTAATTCAATACTGAATCGAACTTTATTATTTGTATAATATTCACGTAAATTACCATATTCGACCCATTCGGATACCAGATACACTTTGTTTCCCTCACAAGTAAGTCCAAAAACTCTTGCAATATTTTGCCAATCAGAAAGTTCTTTGAGAATTGTAACTTGATTTTGTATGTTAGATCTTTCCTCCTCAGAAACAATTTTAAAAGCAAATTCTTCACTTTTATTTTTAATTTTAACCCATTTAGTCACGCGTCCATCTCGTCCATCTTGTCCATCTTTACGTGGTGGACGTGGTTCCACATCAGTTTTTTCGTAATCGGAGAAATTTAATAATTTACCTACTGAGAAAATTTCATCAATCCTTGATTGAATCTTATCATTTATTTTTACATTAACAGCTTTATTGTCACTATCGTTTTTTGCATTTTTAGTTTGTTCATCTAAAAGTTTTTCCATCGTATTATTCATCGCGTTGACTTTTAAGACCATGGATGAAAATTCGTTAGATAATATTCTGATATCAATTCCAAATTCTTCAATTTTCTTCAAATACTAAATAAAATATAATAAATAAATAGATTAATTTTGATATAATATTTTGCTTTATTAGTCTATAGCATATACACAATTATATTTTAAACTTACATCAGATAAATCTTCTTGATCGGATTTTAGTGATTTGTTTTCTTCATCAGTATGAATTTTTTCATAAACCATCTTTTTAAAACTTTCTAAATCAACATTAGCTATGTATGTATCAAATTCTTTACATAATTCTTTGAAAGTTATTTCGATGTTTTTTGGTTGTACATATTTTAATTTTATTAAATTTTTCATTTGAGAAATATCTCCTATAAATTTTTTAATTCGTACTATAACATTAACTAAAGATTGTAAAGTTGAATAATTTTTTTTATTAAAAAATTCTTGATTCTTTCTATGAACATTAAGATCAAATGTAGCCAAATCTACTGCGTAAACTCGCAATTTTAATACCTCACAAATTCGTTTATTATGTTCGGCTGCTTGTGCCAGTTCGATAATCTCAATAAGAATACTTCTTATTTCAATGATTAAGGGATGAAATTTATTAAATGAAACAACTTCTTGTGGTGATATATTTGGTTGACTCGGTTCACCACTCATTTTTTTAATGTAATTTTCATAAACAAAATTTATTAATTTTTGTTATTAATTTTCTTTTTTTTTTTTTTTGAGAGAGAGAAAAAAAAATTTTTTTTTTTTGATGGGACTAAAATTTATAGGCTCCGCTTTTTATTTCGATTTAAAATAATGTGTTACACAATTTTTTTTTCAAAGTATCATCACCGGCATTCCGATTGTATTCTGATAAAAACCTCAAAAAAGGTTCATTGATAAAGCAACTTGGCTTGCAAAAACTCGGTTGTAAGATTGTACAACAAATGATCACAAGATAACGAAGATTGTTTTGCTGTGGTTGTTTTTGTTAAGTGTGATTACGCAACAGACATCACGTTTTAATACGAGGTTTTTTTATTTTCTTTCATGTGTGTGGCTTGTTCAATGTTTTTTTTTAATATAACTTTACTTATCGTTTCAATCATTATATATGTTGTACAAGAGCATCACAATGAATACAGTATTAGTAAATTATCGTTAAACTATCATGTATTTGGTTATATTGTAAAATGCATGTCGCTGCGCAATTTACGTAAAATTCTCATATTTCAGGATATCTACCGGTTTTTTTTTTATTCGTTTTTAAAAATAACTTTCGTTTGAATGTCTATGAAATTAGTAACAATATATAATTCCCTAATATAAAATGTGATCATCTAAAATTGATCTCATAAATATAAAACAAGGTTTACTCAGGAATAATTTAAGAGGTAAAAAAATAATCAAAGATGTCCAGATGGGGTATTTAATATAATTTTATAATACTAAGATAATATAGCATTCATGATTATCGCCGAGACCAAGAAAATGTTTAAATATTTAATCCAAATTCGTGTCGTAAGGAAATGGCGATCATTTCGACAAAATGTGTATCTCTAGTTCGTAATCAACTAAGGAAGATTCAATAAGCCACTTGTAGATTCATCGCCGTTATCGATATCACCTAACGCATTCATAACCGGCTATACGCCTAAAATGGTCGATTATATACGCCAAATATCACCTCCAATATTAAGGTGAATCCCGTATATTTCATTCTACACTTTTGGAAAACAAATCTAGTACAGTCTGGAAGTTATCCTTTTTAACGGAAGATTGTAGAGAAGATCCTATTCCTAAATTTGGTTGGATTCCGAAACGAAAGAATGGTCATCCATTTAATAAATGGGAATTTTTGTTTGTTTAAATATTCTCAAGTTTATTCAAATATTTCGTCAATTTATTGCGTGTTTATTTCTATTAAAGTTTTTTCATCCCAAACATAAACCGGTATAAAAAAGTTACGACTAATAAGAAAATTTTGTTATTAACAGGTTAATTAACAAGTTTTTTTTTTTTTTTTTTTTTTATCAAAGCACAAACTATGATTGGTTCTCATTTAATAATCCATTTCATTTATTTGATTATCGCGAAACCTGAAGTCAATCAATATGTGTAACATGGATTCTTTTTCTTTTGCCTTCATACATATCCATTTTCCCTAATATTGCAATGAAATATAACATATTAAGTTTATTCGTTATTATACTACCTAAAATCATTTAAGGTACATTTTTCCTAATACAAAAAAAAGGTTGATTACAATGGTAGTACAGCATATACATGAAAGTAAATAAAAACGGAGTTTGTAGTTTTCGTAAAAAAAAAAAAAAAAAAAAAAAATTTCTTTTTTTTTCGATTAAATTTACTAGGAATGTCTGATGATAATATCATTAAAGATGGTGCTTCAGGTGTATCTTATTTTGTGCAAAAAGCGAACGACGTATTAACCGCAACATCCGCGGCGGCTCCGGTACTTGTTCCATTTGCAAAGTTTCTTCCTATAATTGGTGAAGTTGGACTCATTCTTGACGAAATAGTTATTATAGTAGAAGCTGCTGAACATAACAAACGAACTTGTAAATTATTAAAAGATCGAGTCTACGCTGCAGAATCTGCCACAAGAGACCTTAAATTTAACAGAGAAGAAAGAAAAGAATTTTTTAATGAGCATAATTATTTATGTTTACAAAATTTATCAAATATTATGAGACAAATTAAAAAATTTATATTAGATATTTCTCAAATGAGAACTCTGACAAAATATATTAAATCGAAAGATACCGAGAAAACTTTTAAAGAATTAAGTGATGAATTCGATAGTTGTATAAAGTTAATGTCTTTTTCTATTAATATTAAAAATGCTGATGAACTTGAACAAATAAGAGAGGATCAAAAGGAATTAGCTAAAGTAAGATTAAAAATAAATTGAGTTCTATTATAAAATTTATTTGAGTGTAAAATTAATTTTTAAATTATTGTTTTTAAATAATTATAGTATCTAGAGGAAATGAATGCTGGTATCAAAGATGATGTTTCAAATGTTCATGTTGACGTTAAAAAGATTGGAAATGACGTACAAGAGATTAAAGCTTTCATCGCAGACATGAGTATAAGTAAAGGGTTTTCCACAACAGTTGTAAAAGTCAATGCAATGAATAATACAATGGAAAAATTTACTCAAAATCAAAGTCAACAAAATCAAACAAAAATTGATGGTATCTTTCAGTCATGTCCACTAAATTTGTCTGATTATAAACAGGATGATAATGAGAGACCACGTAGTAAAGATAAAAGTGTAACTAAATGGCTTAACACAAAAATTGAATGTGAAGAAGTCGCATTTAAAACTATCGGTGAGAAAGATGATCAAAAGATAGTTCAAAATCACGTTACTATTCTTAAAGAACTTCACGATTGGCAAAACATCTTAAAATTTTATGGAATTATTAATTATGGAGGCAAATGGCATTTGGTGACTGAATGGGCCGAATATGGTAATTTACGTGAATTCTATACAAAATATAAGGATAGATTTGATCTTAGATCAAAACTACGTATATCTCTTGACATTGCTCGTGGATTAAATTTTTTAAGAGCCGTTGATGTAAGTTAATAACCAGCTTTTAATTAGAGCAAATTTTTATTTAATTGTTTATTTCATTTATTTATTATTTATTTTTTCTTAGATTGTTCATCGTGATGTTAGGGCTGAGAATATATTAATTACACTCAATGAGACAGCAAAACTTGCAAATTTTAATTTAAGTCGTCACGCATATGATGCTACAGCAAATCAAAAGCAAACTTTAGAACAAGTTCGTTATTGTGCGCCTGAGATATTGATAAGGGCTCCAGGTTCCAAATATGATCAAAGGTGTGAGGTTTATAGCTTCGGAATCTTACTTTGGGAAATTGCTGAAGAAAAAGCTCCATTTGAGGGTAATGATGATATTATGGATATAACTGAGAAGGTACGTAATAAAAAGTATAGAGAACCATTTTCTGAAAACAGTGAAATGCCACCGAAATTCATACAATTAGTAGAAGAAGGTAAGTTGTAAAAGAAAGTATATTAAATCATAATTTATATGTATGACTTAATTTTTTTTTCTTACATATTTTTTTAGCCGTTCATGATGACCCATATGAGAGGCCAAAAATTACAAAAATGTTCGAAGTTCTTAGAGATTGTGTTAAAGATAATTTAAATAAACATTCACAACATTCACAAGATTTATCAAGTAGTAGTTCAAAACCCTCCACGCCAAAGTTTATTCCAAAACGGGCATTCAGCATTGATCAAGATTCATCATATTCCCTTCCAACTAATTTACCAGATTTTGAATCATTTAATTACATGACACTTACTGAAGCAGCAAAACAACATAAGTTATTTAAGGGTGGCAAACCTGTTGGAGATACAAGAACTGCATATAAATGTTTTGAAGCCTATGCAAACCTTGGTGAAAAAAATAGAGCAAACCGTAACCAAATCATAGCAAAATATTATAAAGCATATTACATTTCAAAGGGACTTGCTCCGACAAACCCTCCAGATAAAGATAAAGTTGTTGCAGAATTATTTAAAGAAGTTGCTGATGATGAAGCAAATGAATTCCCTGAAGCAAAAGTAAGATATGGAGACTGTTTGTATTATGGTAAAGGTGTTGGACAGAACTTTTCAGAAGCTCTCAAATATTTTGAAAAAGCTGCTGAAGATGGTTTTAAAGTAGCAATGTATAACGTTGGAAATATGTATTATAATGGTATTGGTGGCGTAAAAGATCAAGAAAAAGCTATTGATTATATGAAATTAGCTGTTTATCATGATCATGAACCTGCTATTAAATTTTGTAGGGATCATAAGATTGAAACATAACATACCAATAATAGATTTTTTTTATTATTATTTAAATTATTGTAAGTTATTTAGTGAGGATAAAAAATAATATTTATTTAAAAATTTTTTTTTTTTTCTTATTTTCTTTTTTTTTTATCAATAAATATAAGCTTTAGAATAATTTAACGCTTACTAAAAGGATAAATCATCGCATTAATTATACAATTTACATACTAAATTATCAAATCCTAATATAGTCGCCAACAAATATAACAAAGTCTCTGTTCCAGAGTTTCATTTGATATAGAATTCACTATACATTATTTATACAGCACTAAACTGTTGATATACGTGATCGTACTTATATATATCAATAAAATTTTCGACACATAATACAGTATTAAAGTATTAAAGTATTTGTAGTTTAATTAAATAATATAATTCATTATTGCAATAAGTAATTTGGCGATTCTGTCCTTTTCTATCATTACCGATTGCACATACTGAAATAAATTTATTGCTTTTACCGTCAGCTTCTTCATAACGTTTTTTGTGCTGTATAAAGTTCGGAGATATTAATATTGCGTGGGTGCGGAGCATTGACAGTATTTTATATACAAAAAGCAGTAATTAGCTAGTAGGTAACTGCCCCATCAGAATGGACGTGATCAGACAACCGTGAAACCCAAGCCTACCATTGCTTGCCCTTT
Organism: Rhizophagus clarus; assembly: GCA_015698045.1. Taxonomy (NCBI): domain Eukaryota; kingdom Fungi; phylum Glomeromycota; class Glomeromycetes; order Glomerales; family Glomeraceae; genus Rhizophagus; species Rhizophagus clarus. The sequence continues at coordinate 609,116 of BLAL01000017.1, read as the reverse complement.
TGATGAAACGTAGTCGTAACCCAACCTACACGACGGGTTTAAGGGAAAATCCTATCGGAAAAAAAGAACCTTCGCCTCGTACTAAAAAACGTCCTACAAAAAAATCATTAGTTATACAGGAGCTAGGACAGTTAACTCATAAATGTAAGTTCGGAATAGGGACGAAAAGAGGAAAATACATCAAACGAAAACTAAACTAAAAAAAAGAAAAGAAAACTACTATCACAACTCCTTAGGCTAACAACACTATCCTAAAATGACAATATTAATTTCAGAAATTTAGAATTCTTATTTTTGTATTTTTGTTTCAGTGTCTCATTTGAAAGCGTTTGGAGATGACCCTGCCAAAGAATTTTACTTTTTCTTCCTCTTTTGTTTTCCAAGGGAGAGACGAAACCAACAGTAATCCTGTTTTCCGTAATTTAATCCGATTTCAAGCGCAGTCATCCGATCCAAAAGTATGAAATGCTATTATATTAATTAATCCTTTATTCCTTTGTTCTTCTCGCTCGCGGCTCATGTGATTTAGCGCACAAAGTTTCTAATTCATTTTTATATAGGAACATGTGACCGGAATCAATATTCAATAGTCATATTTGTTTGTTAAATCTATTTTGTATAAATAGTAATGTACTGACTTCTGAAAAATTTCAGTTTCAATTTTTAATGATTTATCTTTTCTTTTTTCGTATTTTTGGTTTCGTTACTTGTAATTATTACTTTAATAAAGATTAATAGCTAAAAAAAAAAAAAAAAGATAAATTGCCTCGCCCGCGAACAGAAGAACCATTCCAGAATCCAGACCTCCGACCTAAATTTATCATAATTACACGTGATTTACAATTTATACCTTATCATCATTATGATTGGTCGATTATAGCGATATTATATTAAACTTACCGCATAACAAAATAATATAACAATCTCAAATTTTATGTATATTCTTTTGCGCTTGCTCTGCTGGTCTGCTTAGATCCACTTTTAGTTTTTTCAGATCCACCTTTTTTTTAGAGACTTTAACTATCCTAAATGTTGCATAAATGTAATAAGAAGCCATTGTGCAGTGTAAAGAAAGTGTAAAGAGTAAGTCAAGATTTCAGAAGTTACAAACACTGGCAAAGGCACGAATGCTGAAGCATACTTGCTAACCGCTAATTTTCAAGTCGGTTATAAATTATGTCAGGAACGTTTAAATTAGTTTGCCATGATACATGAAAGGATCTAAAAAAGAACGTAATAATACAATGTAGGATATCGCTTATTATGGAAAAATATTCAAGAAAAAAGGTTCGTTTATCTCAAGAAATCTGATTATTATAGAAAGTTAAATTCATTCTTAACAGAAGTATTTGGCAAAAAAAAACAAAACTAGCAACCTTGACGTATTAATCTTTCGCTTTATTTAGCATATGCACACCATAGATCGGTCGATGTAATACCATGGGAAACACGTGGAATTCCATATATCTCCATACGGCTTACGATATATTTTATTAAGGAATCATGTGGACTTATGTTACGTGTTTCGTCACAGGGTATTTGGAAAATATTGGAATTAATCAGATTTCTACGAATTTCCATGATATACGATGTGGATTTCCCTCAATTCCCTGTGGATCTTATACGTAAAAATATTCCTGATACATTCATAGTCAATTTAGTTTCTGCTATGTTGGATATATTTAGAGAAATAATTTTAATCAATATAGTGAAACAGTATGAACAATGATGAGAAAGTTTAGATGAAAAACTAATGACAAAGTGATGCCTGTTTTATTCAATATTGATTTCTATCCAACCTCTATCATTAATACCTGAAATCTCAATTGCAGATGTTTGACAATTTCCCGTTGAAATCTTTCACTGAGGGAATAAGTCTTGAAAAGTAACAGCTGAAAAATGGTTATGTGTGATGCAATTTTATTGATTATTATCGGAATGATAGTGAATTTTCAGTCTTTTGCATTCAAAGGATCATATCTATATACAGAAGAGAATTTGAATTTGATAACAAGAATAGAAGGTGTAAGAATCAAAGAATATGTACTGTTATCTCCCACTTACTTATTGGTGCGCTATGATGATATTTCGCTTGAACAAGCGGAAAGAATCGAATGTAACAATAATAAATATATAGATAAGGAACAACAGAACAAATTATAATAAGAAATAAATATGGTAACTAACTTGAAATTGTCCTTGTTAGCTTTATCCAGAACGTGAATATTAATTTTATAAATTTTTTTGTGATTGACTGTCACGTGATCAGAAAATTTTTATGGTGATCAGCGCAGGAACTATGATTTTTTTGTGGCGGTATGTTGTACCTTATTTTTTTGCGAATTTGGCATTTTGTGGCGTTTTTCATAGCATATTGTGATTTTATGCGATATTTCGTTGGAATAAACCATAAAATTTACCTAAGCATGTGATTTCTCTGTTACTAAATAGTAAATGCCGCAGTCTGCAGATTCTGGGAATTACATGGAAATTATATGGTATGGATGTGGAAATTGTATGGTATGGATGTGGAAATTGCGTGGAAATTGTGTGGATTTATGTGCTTGTATATGTATAGATTCAAATTTTGTGAAATTGTGTGGCGAGTAATGTAAAATTTTGTGTTTATCATAAAATTTTGTGACTTTTGTGATTTATTGTGAAATGCCATAAATCATCGTCCCTCATCAGCTGTTCATTCGCTATATCGCATAGCCGTTGTATCATCGTTTTAAGTATAATTGGCATCGGTTTATCGCGAATCGTTATATCGAGTTCTAACTGTATTATAATTTTCAATGATTTGAAGTTTAATAAATTTTATCGTTGCAATATTTAAAAGTTACATGTTTTTTGACTCGTTTAATTCTAAAGAAATATTAGTAAATTGACAAAACTTTTTAATCAACATTAGTGGTAAGTTAATTGTTTAAATAAAAGAAAGATTAAATATTTTCTATAATGTAATCGCAACTGACCGATAGCTACCGATGGAAACAGTTGTGGGCTCTTTTATATAATTCCAGTGAACATTACATAATGTTGACCAGAAATTATATGCAAAACTAATTATATAAAAGTATTTATATCCCTTTATTTATAAAAATAATTTTAAAAAAGAAATTCTAAAATGATATGTATATAAGCATAGTTTAATAAAGATGAAATAGAAATAAAAGTAAGGCTAATTCTAAGTTGCTCTTCACTTACTTAGTTACTTAAACCATTAACTTTAACTTTTAAAACTTCATTCAATATTATCTTTCCAAAATCCACATAGTTCTTTAAAAAATAAATAAATATCTAAATCAGATAAGAAAATTAATAAAGAACAAATAAATAATAAATTACCTGATTCATCTAATTGACAAGATTTTGAAACTGTGAATTTGATAAATAATATTTGACCGTTAATAAATATAAATGCAATAATTACAGTAATGATAATTAAGAGAAATACTTGCTTGGATCTGCCGATATTGATCGAGTAGCATAATTAGTATCTAATAAGAAAAAAAAAATTAAAATTAATTATGAATTTTATAAATTTTATAATAAAAAAAAAAGGTAGTTACCTGAATTAAATTGAAAAGATGATAAATTTGAGGAATTTACTGGTTTTGGGAGGTTTTTAAAATATAAAAGTCTACTAGTATAAATTGCTAGTGGATGTGTTTGAGTATTTTTGGATTGATTCGTGCTTGACCTATTTTTAAATTTTTCTTTCCCAATTTTGTCACATTTTACCACTTGAGATCCAATTTCACTATATTTATCATAGATAATTTCATTATACCATTTATTTAATGAATAGTATAATTCTTTAGCTGCTGGTCTATTTTCTAGTTTAGCATCCCAACATTTTATTATCAACCCCGAAAGTAATTTTGGTACACCTTCAGAAATTTCTGGTCTACGTCCTCTACATATTGCAATAGCTAAAATATTATCATGAGGAATACCATTATAAGGAATTTCTTCAGAAAGTAACTCATTCATTACTATTCCAAATGAGTAAATATCTGCCGCTTTTGTATATTGATGTCCACATAAAACTTCTGGTGCCACATATGGTAATACTCCATAAATTCCTTCTATTTTACCCGTTTTCTTATTTGCTGGTTGACACATTCCTAAATCACTTATAAATGGATAAATACTATTATACAATATATTACCTGAATGAAAATCTTTATGAACAAATCCAGAATTATGAATATCTAAAAGTCCTTTTGCAATTAGTTGTAATTCATCAATTTTTGATCCAATCTCTATATAATGTTTAGATTCACATATATTTTTTCTCAAATTTCCATCATAACAGTAAAATAAAACCATCATATATTCTTTAGTTTTTGGATCTTGAGTTATTCCATAACATTGAACAGCATAATTAAGATGAAGCTGAAGATAAGATTCAATCTAATTGATAAAAGAAAATTTTATTAATTAGTAACGATCATTTAATACAAGCAAAAATGAATTTAATTACCTCTTTTAAAAAATTTGAACAAATATCAAAAGAATTTTTCAAACTTTTCAATGCATATTTGCTAAAGCTATATCTGTTCCATTTTTGATTTTTAATATCCCAATATTTAATATGTCCTTCAGGCCACTGAGCTGAGTAAATCTTACCAAAACCACCTTCTGCAATATAATTGATATTTTGAAAGTTTTCAAAAGGTATCCATTCAAGACATTTTGTATAATATACAGCATTAATTTGTGATTGTTTTATGAATTCATCAATATCCTTATTTCCACTAGTCCAATTTTTAAAGTTATCTGTAAATCTTTTAGCATTACAAGGTTGACACCATTTATTTCCTGTACCAGGTTCATTACATTCTCCACATATTCCATACACTTGTTTTCTTTTTTCCAAATCTTTCATATAAATTTTTTTATCTGCGTCTTCTGATTCAGTAATTGAATCAATAGTAGAAATTGTAACATGTGCCTTTTTAATGGTCAAAAAAATTTTTTACAATTTTATCCATAAAAATTCAACATTATTCGTGTAATATGAATTATTACCTCATATTCAGTATTAATTTTCCATAAATTCTTTGGTTTTTCTTCCATAGTAATTATTTTGAATTATATGATTTATAATCAAGTAAATTCGGAATTATAATACGTAAAAAAAAAAGAACAGTTGGTCGAAATATAAAAAATGCACAAATTTGTGCTACAATTATACTATGCAGGAAAAAAAATATTATTAGACCAAATATAGCAATTTATAAGAAAAAAATCGGCCGATTGGGAAATTGGGTCTTAATTAATACCCCAGATTATTAGTCAATTGATTTGACCGACTTAAGAAACACCTCATAAAATTTAATAGACGTACGGGGCAACATTCATTTATTGGCTGATATTAAGTATTAACATCAATTAACATGACAGTCGATTAATAATAATGTCCCCAAAAATTTTGGATCGGCCGATACCGCACACATTAAAGCTCATTATTTGTTAATTGTTACACTTAAAACGCCAAATCTTAAATTTTATTTCTCAACTACCCCAAGAACACAACAAAAAATTTTCGGTAACGTGATTCGATGAATTTTATTGGGCAAATTTATTTTACACAACATTTATCTCTATAAAATAAAGGGAACATTTGTCTTAAAAAAATACTTGTTCTTAATAAAAAAAATCCAAAAAAAAACGTTTATTAAAGTTTAAAATATTTTTTATGATTCTTTCGCTTTATAAAATTTATTGTGTTTTTTTAATCAAAATAAGCCGAATAAATCATTTTTATTTAAAAATTTGACAACAAATCTTATATTACTTATATAATTTAATAATTGTAATAAAAGACAATTTTTATAATGTGTTAACTGTTAAATAGAAAAAGTCTTCCTCAAAACTTGATGGTTCGTTCACCTTTAATACTCCAAAGATCGCGAAAAATTTCAATAAATTTTATATTTCATACGTAAAAACGTACAAAGCGCGTTTTTATTTTCACAACACAATAAAAAATAAGAAATAGAATAGAATAATAAAAAAGAATAATATACATTTCAAGGCAAAATTACGGGGAAACTATGAAATACAGTATGAAAATTATACGATCGATAATCGATATATCTACTACCGTACAGTCTGGAAGTTATCCTTTTAACGGAAGATTGTAGAGAAGATCCTATTCCTAAATTTGGTTGGATTCCGAAACGGAAGAATGGTCATCCATTTAATAAATATTCTCAAGTTTATTCAAATATTTCGTCAATTTATTGCGCGTTTATTTCTATTAAAGTTTTTTCATCCAAACATAAACCGGTATAAAAAGTTACATATTCACATAAACTAATAAGAAAATTTTATTATTAACAGGTTAACAAGTTTTTTTTTTTTTTATTAAAGCACAAACTATGATTGGTTCTAATTTAACATTTATTTGATGAATTCTTTTTCTTTTGCCTTCATACATATCCATTTTCCCTAATATTGCAATGAAATATCAAGCATATTTATTTATTTATTTATTTATTATACTACCTAAAATCATTAAGGTATAATACATTTTATACAGATTTCCTAATATAAAAAAAAAGGTTGGTTACAATGGTGGTACAACATATACATGAAGTAAATAAAAACTAGTTTTCGTAAAAAAAAGTTATTTCTTTTTTTTCGATTAAATTTACTAGGAATGTCTGATGATAATATCATTAAAGATGGTGCTTCAGGTGCATCTTATTTTGTGCAAAAAGCGAACGACGTATTAACCGCAACATCCGCGGCGGCACCGGTACTTGTTCCATTTGCAAAGTTTCTTCCTATAATTAATGAAATTGGAACTCTTACTGACGAAATCAACGCTTTAGTAGAAGACGCTGAACATAGTAAACGAACTTGTGTAATATTAAGAAATCGAGTCTATGCTGCAGAATCTGCCACAAGAGACCTTAAATTTAACAGAGAAGAAAGAAAAGAATTTTTTAATGACAAAAATTATTTATGTTTACAAAATTTAGCAATTATTATGAAACAAATTAAAAAATTTATATCAGAGATTTCTCAAACGAGAACTCTGATAAAATATATTGAATCGAAAGATACCGAGAAAACTTTTAAAGAATTAAGTGATGAATTCGATAATTGTATAAAGTTAATGTCTTTTTCTATTAATATTAAAAATGCTGATGGACTTGAACAAATAAGAGAGGATCAAAAGGAATTAGCTAAAGTAAGGTTAAAATATTGGGTATAAAAAAATTTATTTGATTCGAGTATAAAACTAATTTTAAATTAATGTTTTAATAATTATAGTTTCTAGAGGCAATGAATGGTGGAATTGATGCTAATGTTTCAAATGTTCAAGAGATTAAAGCTCTCATCGCAGACATGAGTATGAGTAAAGGGTTTTCCACAAAAATTGCAAAAGTCAGTGCAATGGTTAATACAATGGAAAAGTTCACTCAAAACCAAACAAAAATTGATGATATCTTTCGGTCATGTCCACTAAATTTATCTGATTATAAAAGGAATGATAATGAGAGACCACGTAAAAATAGGCGTATAACTAAATGGCATAACACAAAAATTGAATGTGAAGAAGTCGCATTTAAAACTATCTCTAAGAAAGAGGATCAAATGACGGTACAAAATCAAGTTACAATTCTTAAAGAACTTCACGATTGGCAAAACATCATAAAATTTTATGGAATAGTTAATGATGGAAACAAATGGCATTTGGTGACTGAATGGGCCGAATATGGTAATTTACGTGAATTCTATACAAATTATAAAGATAAATTTGATCTTAGATCAAAACTACGTATATCTCTTGACATTGCTCGTGGATTAAATTTTTTAAGAGCCGTTGATGTAAGTTTATAACCGGCTTTTAATTAGCGAATTTTTATTTAATTGTTTATATTTATTTTTTTTTTCTTAGATTGTTCATCGTGATGTTAGAACTGAGAATATATTAATTACACTCAATGAGACAGCAAAACTTGCAAACTTTAAATCAAGTAGTTCTCAAGCTGAAGTTACATTAAATCAGGGCCAAAATTTAGAACGAATTCGTTATTGTGCACCCGAATTGTTAATGAGAACTCCAATTACCAAATATAATACAAGGTGTGAAGTTTATAGTTTTGGGATCTTACTTTGGGAAATTGCTGAAGAAAGAATTCCATACGAAGACAATGATATTTTGGAAATTACTGATATGATACTTAATAAAAAGTATAGAGAACGATTTTCTGAAAACAGTGAAATGCCACCGGAATTCATACAATACGTAGAAAAAGGTAAGTTGTAAATGAAAGTATATTAAATCATAATTTATATGTTAATTTTTTTTTTTCTTACATATTTTTTAGCCGTTCATAATAATCCATTTGAGAGGCCAAAAATTACAAAAATGTTCGAAGTTCTTAGAGATTGTGTTAAAGATAATTTAAAGAAACATTCACAACATTCACAAGATTTACCAAGTAATAGTTCAAAACCCTCCACGCCAAAATTTACTCCAAAACGAGCATTCACCATTAATCAAGATTCATCATATTCCCTTCCAACTAATTTACCAGATTTTGAATCATTTAATTACATGACACTTACTGAAGCAGCAAAACAACATAAGTTATTTAAAGGTGGCAAACCTGTTGGAGATACAAGAACTGCATATAAATGTTTTGAAGCCTATGCAGACCTTGGTGAAAAAAATAGATCAAATCGTAACCAAATCATAGCAAAATATTATAAAGCATATTACATTTCAAAGGGACTTGCTCCGACAAACCCTCCAGATAAAGATAAAATTGTTGCAGAATTATTTAAAGAAGTTGCTGATGATGAAGCAAATGAATTCCCTGAAGCAAAAGTAAGATATGCAGACTGTTTGTATTTTGGTAAAGGTGTTGAACAGAACTTTTCGGAAGCTCTCAAATATTTTGAAAAAGCTGCTGAAGATGGTTTTAAAGTAGCAATGTATAACGTTGGAAATATGTATTATAATGGTATTGGTGGCGTAAAAGATCAAGACAAAGCTATTTATTATATGAAATTAGCTGTTTATAATGATCATGAACCTGCTATTAAATTTTGTAAGGACCATGGTATTGAAACATAACATACCAACATAGATTTTTTTATTATTTATTAATTATTATAAGTTATTTAGTGAGGATAAAAAAAAAATATTATTTATTTAAAAAAAAAATTTTTTTTTTTTTTTTATCAATAAATATAAGTTTTAAAATAATTTAACGCTTACTAAAAGTAAAAATCATCGCATTATGCATTATACAATCTATTAAATTATTAAATCCTAATACAGTCGCTAACGGATATAACAAAGTCTCTGTTCCAGAGTTTCAGTACAGTATTAAAGTATTAAAGTGAAATTTTTATTATTATGTGATTGTATCATATTTGTTCATTATTGCAATAAGTAATTTGGCGATTCTGCCCCTTTCTATCATTATCGATTGCACATACTGAATAAATTTATAGCTTTTACTGTCAGCTTCTACATACCGCTTTTTGTATAAAGTTCAGAGATAACAGATATGATTTCTTTGTTCTTTTCATATTTTCGCGACTCATGTGTAGTGTTATAAATTCAAAAAATTTCTTATAGGCGCAAGCGATATACATGGGGCGGAATTACCCCGGCAATTCGGCAACATCGATCGATTCAAAATGGCTGTAATGCCGAATTGCAATGCATCAACGAGATATATTAAACTTGTATATTTTATTTATAACAGGAAATTAATTACCATTTATTAGTTCAGTATTTTTTCTTTTTTTTTCGGAGGCGGGTACTTCTTAACTAACATTTTTTTTAGTGACGGCCCTTGAACTTCCCTTGGAAGTTGGAATTTGCTTACAAATATGTCAAGTAATAATTTTTTTTTTATTTTATTATGATTTAATCTATTTTTATTTGTAAAATTTAAGAACAAAAATGCACCAAAATGATTATCATTTATCAACGTAAAAATAAAATCTAGTTCGACAATTCTGCAACCAGCATTACGGCGGCGTAATTCAGTTCGACATTACGGCGGAGTAATAATTAACGCTGCCGTAATAATTCGTCATTGCTTGACCTTAATTCACCCCCATGTAGGCATGTATACCAAGCGCATATTATACATAAAGGTATGCGCACTTATTACTTAGTAGACTAAAAATATGCACAAATAATATTATATGTTCTTTATACAGTATGCAAATAAGATTACAATAAGTGAAAAAAATATAAAAAACGGTTTAAAATTTTCGTCATATTCACATGATTGTCTTGTTAAGAATGTTTATTTACAATTTACTGATGAAAATTATACCCTCTCTTTCCTTAATTAAATGAAATTTTTCTGTACTAGCCCAGTCGCACCGACAAAAATTTCGCAGTCACGTGACTGCGATTTTAATCTTCACATCTGTCACACCCTCCGCGTTTTCATTGTTTATATTTATCTGAGGGACAAGTAGACAAAAATTTATTTGTCACTTGTTATTTGTCACCGGGCACTTTCACGTGTTTGCATAATTCCGTAATTTACCCCAGTAACACCACAAAAAATTTCCTCCCCCACGTGATTTTTGGCCGGCATTATGAGATTTGGCCAGAATTAAGAAATTAATCATGTGACGAATATGGTGTGACAAATAAGATTTTACACTGTCCCTGGAATACTTATGAAAAATGAGTAGAGTTTTCCTCAAACGGATAATATCCTAGGATTGTATCCGGATATCCTAGGATAACGGATGCATCCGGATAATTTTTGAACGGTTATCCGAATCTGTAGTTCACAAAATGGATAATCCTATAGGATAATCCGGATTATCTTAGGATTGCTGCAGATACTATAATTTTTATAAAAAATAAATAATAAATATAAGTTTTACGAGTTATCATAATAAAAAATGAAGGAATACACTCATGATGTTTTTGATTATATCTAACGTGAAATGTCTTTTATTAATTAATACATAATAAATATTGCATGACTGTGATCGTATTTTATATATGGGTGAGATCATATAGTCAAAGAATGGATATACAGTATAAAAAAATATAATTCCACAAATCACTTCATTATCCTAGAATAATCCGGATTATTCTAGGGTGATTTATCCGGATTATCCTTTATCTTTTTTAATAGGATATCCGGATTTCAAAATTTTTTAATGGGTTATCCGGATTATTCATAGGATAACCCGTTGGGAAACTCTAAAAATGAGAAAGTGGAGGGTGTGACACCGGTGACGAAATTTTAAGGTCACGTGGGGGTGGAAAAATTTTGTGGTGATACTGGGGAAGATTAATTCCGTAATGCGGGCCAAAAATCACGTGACTGAAATTTTTGTCGGTGCGACTGGGGGGTGATAGTTTTTCTGTACAAAGCTGCTGCTACACAAGATAAAAATTATTTATTAGATTATCAAATTACACGAACTTTAAATGAAAATAATTATATCATATAGATATAAGAATATTTTTGTATGTACAGGGAAAATTTTGCGCATATGGAGAAGTTTTTGCGAATTTTGCGTTGTTTGCGATGTGCCGTGCGCGAAATTTCTAGCTGCGCCTACTGCGCCGATTCAATATAAATCCATTATTTATGGGATTTAATTACATTATCACATGTGATTACCATAAAAATTTCACAGTTTACGTGGATCATATAAGAATTAGGCATGTTGTTATGTTGTAGTGTTTATCATTACCTTACACATTGCCGTGTTGTTATTATGATTCACGGATCCCGCTATATTTTCTACGGACAATCGATAAATAATGCATTTGTTTAATATTCTCAAGTTATGTGATTTTCCTTTATTTATTTATATTGACATATATATATATATGTATGTATATACTACTCACTTTATCACGCGTTACTTCTGATTTAAGTTCTTCAATCAAGTATAAAACCGGTATGAGGTTACATACTTTACATAGACATAGACTAATAAGAAAAAAGTGCGATTAACAGGTTAATTAACTAGTTTTTTTCTTATTAAAGTACAAAAAAAAAAAAAAAATTATGATTGGTTCTCAATTTAGTAATATCGATTAACATAAAAAAATAGTTTATTCTATGCAGTAGGCGAGGACCCTTTCTTGATTTTAAAAAAGGCATCAATTGTGTAACATGACTTTCGCTTTCATATACATGCCGTTATCCCAATATGAGAATTGTAACGAAAAAAATATCTAATAAATGGTAACGTATTAGTCGTATTACGTATACCTATTTCGTTATTTGCTTGTTATTATACCCAAAAATCATGATACAAATGCTTTGTGAAATATTTTGTATAACATATACATTGTTACAATGGTAGCACAGCATACATGAATGAATAAAACGGAGTTTGTTTCGTAAAAAAAAATATCATCTTTTTTTTTTTTTATTCTTTCTTTTTTTAATTAAATTATTTGGAATGGAGGATGATGGATCAAAAAGGAATAAAGCAGCTGCTACCTTTGAAAAAATAGCGGATGGTGCTTCATCTCTCACTAATTTGATGCAAAGTGCAGGTACCACAATAGGAGCAGCAGTCGAAGCAGGAGCTCCTATAGTAGTTCCATTTACGAAGTTTCTTCCTTTAATTTCTGAAATTGGAAATATTTTTAATGAAATCGTTGACTTATCGCAAGCTGCTGAACATAATAAGAGAACTTGTGATGCATTATTACATCGAGTATATGCTGCTGACTTGGCCGTACTAGATCTAAAAGTTCAAAGAAATAAAAAAGATTTTTTTAATAATAAAAATTATCTGTGTTTACAAAATTTAGTTAATATCATTACACAAATTAAAAAATTTATATCAGATATTTCTCAAATGAAATCTTTGATAAAATATATTCAAGCGAAAAGTATTGAGAAAACTTTTAAAGAATTATGTAAAGAATTTGATAGTTGTGTTAATGTATTATCATTTTCTATTAACGTTAAAAGTACTGATGAACTTGAACAATTAAAAGAAGATCAAAAGGAATTGGCTAAAGTAAGATTAAAAAAATTTAGTTCTATTATACATTTATTTAGTATAAAATTAATTTTTAAATTATTGTTTTAATAATTATAGTATCTAGAAGGAATGGAGGCTGGTATCAAAAAAATTGATGTTGATGTCTCAAATATTAAGTCTGAATTAAAAGAATCTAAAGAGGATACAAAAGAGATGAAAACTTGCCTTACAAACTTAAGTAAAGAGTTTTCCTCAACAGTTGTAAAAGTGAATGCAATGAATATTACAATGGAAAAATTTATGAACGCAAGTTCACAAAATCAAAGAAAAATTGATAATATCTTTCAGGTACAATCATTAAAATTGTCGGATTATGAAAGAGATGATTATGAGAAACCACGTAAAGGTGGACGTGTATTTAAATGGTATAACGTGAAAAATAAAGGTGAAGAATTTGCTTTTAAAACTATCTCCGATAAAGAGGACCAAAAGATTGTACAAAATCAAGTTACAATTCTTAGAGAACTTCATGATTGGCAAAACATCATAAAGTTTTATGGAGTAGTTAATGATGGAAATAAATGGTTTTTGGTGACGGAATGGGCTGAATGTGGAAATTTACGTGAATTCTATAAATCTAAAAATCATTTTGATCTTAAGTTAAAATTACGTATATCCCTCGACATTGCTCGTGGATTAAATTTTTTAAGAACTGTAGAGGTAAGGTAATTATGTAACCTGTTTTTTTTTTAATTAACGAAATTTTATTTAATTAATTCATTTTTCTTTAGATCGTTCATCGTGATATTAGAGCTGAAAATATATTAATTACAATCCATGAGACAGCAAAACTTGCGAATTTTAAATTGGCTCGTTATTTAACTGCAGCCACATTAAATCAAAGCCAAAATTTAGAACGAGTTCGTTATTGTGCACCTGAATTGTTGGAGAGGGCTCCAAATTACAAATATGATCAAAAATGTGAAGTTTATAGTTTTGGGATCTTACTTTGGGAAATTGCTGAAGAAAGAATTCCATATGAAGGTAATGATGATATTTTGGATATAACTGATAGGGTACGTAATAAAGTGTATAGAGAACCATTTTCTGAAGATAATCCAATTCCAGATGAATTCAAACAATTAGAAATTGAAGGTATACATGTAAAGGATAATATTTAAATTAAAATTTTATTTATTACTTAATTTCTTTCTTTCTTTTTTTTTTTTACATATTTTTTAGCCGTTCATCATGATCCAGATTTTAGGCCAAAAATTACAAAAATGTTTGAAGTTCTTAATAATTGTTTCAAGAAACTTTCACAAGATGCATCAGGTTCTATTAATTCAAATCCAAGCAGAAAAGGCTCCATGAAAAAGCCTCCTCCAAAACGAGCATATAGCATTGATCAAGATACATATGCCATTCCAATTAATTTACCAGATTTTGAATCATTTAAATACATGACACTTACTGAAGCGGCAAAACAACATAAGATGATTGATAAAAATGGTAAACCTGCTGGAGATGTAAAAACCGCATATAAATGTTTTGAAGCTTATGCAAACCTTAGTAAAACAAATACGGCAAATCGTAATCAAATCAAAGCAAAATATTATAAAGCATATTACATTTCAAGAGGATTGGTTGAAAGCCCTCCTAATAAAGATGAAATTGTTGCAGAATTATTTAAAGAAGTTGCTGATGATGAAGCAAATGAGTTCCCTGAAGCAAAAGTAAGATATGGAGACTGTTTGTATAATGGCAAAGGTGTTGAACAAAATTTTTCAGAGGCTCTTAAATATTTTGAAAAAGCTGCTGAAGATGGTTTTAAGGTAGCAATGTATAACGCTGGAAATATTTATTATAATGGTATTAGTGGTGTAAAAGATAAAGAAAAAGCTATTTATTATATGAAATTAGCCGCCTACAATGATTATGAACCTGCTATTAAATTTTGTAAGGATCGTAACTTATAAATTATATACGATATATAATTTAAATTATTATAAGTTGTATAATTAATTATGAAGAAAAATGTATTATTTTTTTTTTTAAAAAAAAAAATTTTTTTTTAGATATTTCCATTTTTATTTGTAATATTTTATTTTATCAAATAAATATATATCAGTTTTAGAGTGTTATGTACAATTCTTCGTTAATATCCCATTCGTCACCGGATATAACGAAGTCTCTGTTCCAGAGAGTTTGGCTCAATAGAGTGAGTCTATAGACAGATAATACCGTATAACACGACCCTCTATGTACAGTACTCCCCTCCCCTCTTTTTTTCCGAAATTTTTACCCAGTTGATACGTGTAAACATTTTTTTTGAATATACAACAAGTTTTTAAAGCCCTTCATTTACAATAATAATTTCGTACATCCCTGCCACCTTACTTCTTTCTAATCGTACTTATACATGTTACGCTATTACATATCGAGTTCAATGACACTAATCGTCCAGAGTTTAGACTCTCTTTCAAACCTTTTTTGAGCATTTTCTTTTAACCATGGACGTTGTCAATAATTATGATAATTTGAACACATTTAAATTAGAACTTCATCCTTTGTGAAACCAACAAAGAGGCATTAAATACCTGAACATATACATTGATAATGAAGAATTCCTGTTTCTAACATAATGAAGAATATGCTTCGTAAACGTCATTAAGAATGAGAATGACGGGTAATAAAATTTTAGTAAGGTGAAATACAGATTCAGGTTTCAACCGAGTTAAAAAGTTTTCAAGATTCCGGTAATATCCTTCTTTATGCATCAAAAGTTTATATAATTAGAAGAATATATATAGAATTAATTTGTAATAATTATGTATAATAACTAAAATGTAAGTGAAAACAAATAAATTCCGGAAAAAAAATTAACTATTATATTTGAATCTTGGCCAAACCGCATCTGATTAAAATATGAGATTTGATGAATTTTATGTCATTATACACGTCTCTCTGTTACAAATTTAATATTTAATGATGGATAAATTATCTTATTTTAATTAATATTAACAGAATACAATTGAAAAACATTAAATAATTATTAATCGTTGAAAATTTAGATTTTGGTGAAATTTTATACGGTTCCATTAATTTGTCTCATTGTGATGAATCGATTCAATGGATTTTTTTACAATTGATATTGATGGAGTCATAACTCAACAAACTATAAAGAAAAATGAAGTTTTTTTGAGCTTATATTTGTAAAATGTTCTTGTTTGTAGTAACGATAAGAAAGAAAAAAGATGAAATAAATTTATGAAGGGAAATAAGGGTAATGAATGATGGAATGAATTATGAGAATGATGCATTTTAACGTTTACATACAAAAAGTACCGTTCAACAAAGAAATTAAATTCTTTATTTAATATTCACTTAATATTTAATTTGTAATCTGCCAGTATTAAAAAGTGGTGATAAAGTGTATATGAGATTCTATTAATAATCTGGAATCTACAAGTTCCGAGAAATGACTTGATTTCCATCAATCTTAGAGATAAGGAATTGTTACAATTAGATGCGCCGAACCCAAATAAGCTAAATTTCATCCTAAGAAAACATACTTTCGTTTCAGTTCGTTCTTCATTCCATAGATTTTCTATTGGATTGAGATCCAGGGTTTTTCAGCAATCCAATCCTTTACATCTTTGACAATATGCACCAGGAGCGTCGTTATATACACAATAATTCCAGCAGTCGCGTGTGGAATTTCATATGAATTGCGCGATTCGTTATTTTGCAATAACTAAAAAAAAAAAAAAATCTTGATGAACTTATTATGTTCAAATTAGTGTTGCCTGCCGTAATAGGTTGTAGCGGTTGTAATAGGTTGTAACGTAATTGGTGTAAGTCGTAAGTACTATATGCCGTAATTTTCATATAGGAAAAAATTGGTGTCGTAATGGTTGTAATAGGTTGCAACCCAAGTTGTAATCGTATGATTCGTATCGTAATCCAAAATGCCGTAATTATTACTTTCGGCAGGCCACACTAGTGCAAATTTTAAAAATTAAGTCCGAATCAGACTTCTGCCGAATATATAAATAAATATATATGAATTTTTTACTCAACTGTTTCTGGTATGCAAAATTAACATCCAACACTAAATAGGTAATCCCGATTTACGATTTTTTCTTTTTTTTTTTTGATATCAAATGACAAATATAAAATTTAAACTGTATTGTAATAAAGAAATTATTACTATTTAAATTACATTCCGAAACCGGAAGTCTCCAATTGGTCAAAGTTCTATTTGATTATGCAAGTAATGGAAATGTATTTTGAATTTCCACGCTGACACACTACTTAATAATGGAGATTTCTGTGCTATATCATGAATTCTCTAGTACCGATGAATATGTATGATATTTCGCCGTCATCATAAAGGATTTTTACGGGGTTAGGTTTTGATTTGCACACAATTTAAGGATTTTTGACCACAGTCAGGGTTTTTAATTACGGTTTATTTCAAAGTAAAGGTTTAATTCGTGTGTTTTAATACAAATTTGACATATATTCTATATATATTTTATATTTATACGTGAAATGACCCAAAAGGTGGCACAGAACTGCCCATTCGTTTAAATAATATAAATATTAAAATATTTAAAATAATTACAGTATATAATAATAATAAATCCTTTCAAAAAAAAATTATATCATTATATATCACTTTATTAAGTAAGGTCTTTTCTAAAACTGCTTCAGGGGGAGTCAACTTTATTATAATTAGGATTAAATTATTAATTATTATATTACGATGTGCTTTTTTTTTCCCTCCAAATTAACATATCGTAAGGTTATTTTTTAATGTACACGATTTCTTAACACTTTTGCAGCTGCATTCTTAATAACAGAAGCAACTTTCTCAATTTCTTTTTTGGTAAAACTGGCATTAATACATATTCTAATACTTGGTTCTATATTAAATAATTCTTGAGATCTATTATATTTTGCTCTAGTCAATAGGATTCCATTATTCGTAGCCTAAATTAAAAAGAAAAAAAAAAAAAAAAATTAAAAAAAAAAAGGAAATAAAAAAAAAAGTTATAGATACGAAACCCACCTCATCAACAACATCTTGCAAACATTTTTCTTTATCACTTATATCGCCAACTCTAACGATTTCTTCATCAATTCTAAGATGTATTACGGGAGAATCTTGTGAACCGTTTAATAATAAATATTTAATATTATTTAATAGTTGTTTAAATAATGCTGTATTATATTTAAGTGCTAATGGCAATCCCGGATTTTGTTTTAATAACTTTAATGATTCTGTTGCTGCGACTGCTAACATCGCTGGTAACGACGCTGAATAACAATATGCCGGCCCCGAAATTCGCTGTAAAACAAAGAACGTGAATTAATATAATATCACAATTTGATAACGACAATAATTAATCTGATAAACTCACCTGATGTTCCGTGATTTCAAATGATCCAGAACAAAATCCTCCAGATGAACCCAATGAATAACACATTGATCCAACAATCATATCAACATCATTTGGCTATAAAATAACAAATGTCAAAAAATTAATGAAATCAATAAAGAAAAAAAAAAAATTGAAGCAAATGATTTATATACATCAATATCAAAATAATCGGTTAAACCAGTTCCACGCTTTCCAAGTGTACCAAAGGATAAACTTTCATCAAGAATGAGACGATATTTAAATTTTTTCTTTAATTCAATCTAAGAAGGATTTTATTTGGTAAATTAGCACGCGTTTAATTTATTTTTAATAAATTAGAGATATATACCAATTTAGGTAAAGGAGTAATATCACCATAATTCGCAAATAATCCTTCAGATACAATAAATCTTCTTGTTAATCTTCTTCCAGTCTAAAAAAAGGATTAAATTAATACACTTTTTTTTTAAAAAAAAAAATAAAAATAAAATTATATATTATATCTAATATAAACTATTTAACTATGTATACCTCAATGTCCTCATCTTTAATTTTTCGTAAAACTCTTTCTAAATCCTCCATATTATTATGTTTGTACCATTTAATAATAGATCTCGAAATTTGCAAACCTTTCTGAATAGAAAAATTACATCCTTCGTCACTATAATCAATAATATAATTTATTAAAGGAGATCGGGTTATTTTTACAAAGGTGATCGAATAAAGTAACTTACGCTACAATAATATCGCCTCTTTTGCAAAATGATGGTATAGCTGAATTTATTGTAGAAAATCCTTGAGAATATAATATAGTATCTTCAGTTCCAAGAAATTCTGAAATCTTTCTTTCAAATTCAGTGTGTACATCTAAAAAAAAATATAAATAAGAAAAGATTTATTCTGAAAAAAATTTCTTTGTCATTATGAATACATGTTGAAAGGAATAATTACCAATTGTTCCATAAAATCCTGGCGGACCACAAGATCCAACACCATATTCTCTGAGTGTTTTGATAGTTTTTTCCTATATATTAATGAAAAAAAAAAGAATTTATTAAATAAGACAAAACAAAAAATGGATTAGATTAAACAATAATTACTTTAGTAGACTCATAAGATAACAATCCTAAAAAATCAAAACTTGAAATATTCAATAAAGATTTTCCATTAATTAATTTAACTCTTGATCCTTGAGGCCTTTAAATAATGTAAATTAAAATATATATTTATTTAGATTAATAATGAATATAAAAATTAAAAATTTTTAAATTATAATACAAAACCCATTAATTATAGGAATTTTATCAAATTCTTTTATATCATCATCAGAAAGTTGAGGTACAAGAGGTTCGGGTTGCCACTCGTCAACTAACTCTTCAACTTCCTATTCGATTTTTTTCCAATAAATAATTAATAATAATTTTTAAAAAATCTCAATCTTGTCATATAACATACTTGAGGTGTCAATTCAATTAATTTATTAACTGTTCTATATTTATTAGTAAATAAATAAATTATAGCAAAAAATACTAATAATAACTCTAAAATAGTTCTAAAAGGATCATCTTGATGAGAATTTTTAATATATTTTATAAGAATTCCTGATCCCGGTATATGCGAATAATATATTGATATTTGTGTTAATGTAGTATTCAAAAATACGAATAATTCACTTAATGATGGATATGTAGTTTCCATCGTTAAAAGGAGAGGAATGAAAACAAAACAAAAAAAAAAAAAAAAAAAAAAAAAAAAAATGTTAGAATAAATTAAATAATTAATGTAAAACCGCCGATCTTATTATTTGCCGGGATCAGCGACGCCAGTGACTTATCTGTATATTTAGAGTGTTACCACCACAACAAATAAGCATGTACTTTGATGTAATTGATCTTAAAATCTTTGATCTAAAAATCTTTAATAAAATTACTATTCTACATGTGTTTAGTTCACTGGTCGAAAATAGTACATTTTGGCGTCACCTAAGAGTCATATTAATGTCTCTGTTGAACCAACTACCACTTGTAAGAGATTGCTTGAACAATCGTCTCATCATAACACGTATTTTTCCCGACCTGAGGTCAGCGAAAATGTGAGACAAAAATGACACAATCAAAAATCGTCTAAAAAAAATCGTCTAAAAAGATTTTGCTAACCCTGTCATTAATTGATACTGATAAAGGGATTCAAGTGGACTGTAAATACTGGGAACGCAACTCTCAAATTCCATACGTGTGATACGTGCGATATATCAGACATTTAAGCAGTATTAAACATGTAAACGACATTGGACTCGAAATAATCAAAACCTTTAACTAATGTCAAAAAGCGATTTAAAGTTTAAATGTTTATAGAGACCCCTCAAAAGCTTGGACTCTCGGTTCAATTTGCTAACTTACGGAAACAGAGAATTCAATGTTCCCAGTTCTTTTCGTGTGTTAGTGTATTAGTAAAGCAAAATTAACCTAATTTACATCGTTGAAAATATCAACCAAACGAACGAGATTACATTCTTCTGAAAAGTAAATCAAAGGCATGTTGGTGATCATTCCAGATAAAAGTCGACATCATGATGTTAATCAATTTTCCGGCTTTACAAATGTACAAAGTCAAAGCGTATATATTGTCATTCTTGATCTTTTGACATATTTAATATTCTCTTATGATTTTAACTAATTGAAGACCAGAAGTGAAATCATAAGCATCTTCAGTAGCGAAGTTTGGCGCAATTATGATACGAATTCGTAAATTCCTAGATGCAAGGCAGAATGGAACTTCCGAAATAAGAAACAGAATTTTTTGTTATTTAGCGATAGAAACAAATTAGTTGTAAAATTTTTCCGAAAATATAGAAGAGCAAAGCAACAGTAATGGCGCATTAAATGGTCTAGGATTCCTGTACTCCTTTTTTTGTTAATTCTTGAAATCGCCATTACGCTTAAATATCTGAAAAGGTTTTTCATCATTTATAAAAAAAAAAGATGATAAATCAAGGTTTGAGCCCTAATAACCAACAAGTCTTTGATTTCAATAAAAAGCTTTATTTATTATGCAATTAATAGCTTTATATCTAGTATACATATTTATTATTTAAATTCTAATATACTCTTAACAAATTTCTTGAATCAATACATTCTTGTTGTTTAATATATTTTCGATATAATATTCTTCCGAGCGATTATTCTTTACATGTGATTAATTAGGCAATACTAGAAATAAAGAATATCAGTCAAACAAATGTACCTATAAGTTTTTGGATTAAAGAATATCAAAAAGACGCTTACACTGCATTCCTTTAAGGGCGTCTCTTTCACTATTTACGAATATAACACAATGTTATCGACATCAGTTGTTCCTAGTATCATCTTGAAGTAGGTCGATTTTTGTAAATTGATCGGTAACATTGTCATTGATAATAACCGACGGTTTACCATGTTTCTCTTTGTAATACTTTAGAATCACTCTTAAATGCGCCCTTAGCTCTTGTCCACTCTAGATAAGTAAGCTTTTCTGTAAAGGAAATCAGGATTAAAATATTTGTTCTTAACAATAAACAGTATAGTATCAACCACGATTTTCCGTATGAAAAAAAGTTCAATGAAAATTAATAGCTCCTACGAATTTCTCAGCAAATTCCTAAAGAACGCAGATATATGGCTTCCATCCCACTTTGTGTACTTTTTGCATCCCGTCCTACTCGTTTGATGCAATTGTAATTAATCCCAGTTCCGTGCTCTCCAGATACCATAGATACCATACAATAAGATGACTAGGCCGGAGAATTGCCTTAGGGCATTTATAATTTCAGGTCGTATAACAAACTTATTTAAAATTCCTACTTCTCTTTTTCATAGTTTTGTTAAGAAGGCGCACACTCGCACACTATTCTTTTTCGATACCAGGATAGCACGCCACGTCTATTTACCAATCATTTTGTATCACGTTTTTTTGTTACATTTACAATTAATTACGTAATTTTAAAATTTTAAATATGGTATGTTAAGAAAATTGACCGCATAAAATATTTATGTTTTTCTGAATATAACAATAATATATTTCAGAAAGATAATTGTAGAATATTATAGAACAGTTACATAATTATAGGAACCAATTCAATTTCAAAAGAATTAAACAATAGAATCCGTTCATCAAATTACAATGCTACTGTACAATTTTTTCAAAAAAGATAATTATTATTGTCACTAATAATAAAGTATTATCATCTGGCTACTAATTGGTATTTAGGATTTTTTCCACCAGTTATAAACTGGCGGACCAATTAGTATATCCAGGATGATAAAGAAGTTATTTACTGATCTAGTTTAGTATATAAATGGATCATCATCCTTCGGATGATAACCCATTTATATACTACTTGATTAGTAAATAACTAATACTTATTGTCGTTGTCGTAACAACCTTATACTATTGTTGAACTAAAAATATTTTTAGCTATACTACAATTATGAGTTTAGGATGTTAGAAACATTCATTGTATAATAAATATAGCATAATTTATAATACCAATTGTATGATCAATATGGCAAATAATTTGCGGCTAAGATGATCAGATCGGCATAAAAAAAAAAAAATATATAAAGTTTACAAGATAATTCCATCACAATTCACAAGCGTCTAAAAGAAAGTTTATCTCTGATTCATAAAGAATCCGAAGAAAATATAATAAATACTTCATTATACTTAAAGTGTAGTATTTAAACGAAATTATTAATAAAATTGTAAAAATGATTTATTTTTAGTGCAGATGCAAATGTTCTGAAATTTGCAAAATTAGGTATATCATTTGGAAACAAATATTCAAAAAAACATGAAATTTAAAATTTAGACCCAACTAATGGCAATCAATAATGCCTTAGCATCTAAAAATCAACAAAAACTTAAACATATTACTAAAGAATTTGGTCAATTTATTCCAATAGAATATTTTGTTTACTAAGACGGTATTAAAATATTTACTTGGGATTACTATAGAAGGATCCAGTTAACAATTTCAAGCTTTTATCCAATGATTTGCACAATTGATTTTATTAGAAGAAAAATTCTTCATTTAGATTTTCAAGATCTTAGATATGCTTTAAATAAAGGAAGAAACAAATACTAATAGTGAAAAGTACATTAATATTCATGACTGTCTCTGTTACAGAGTCAACAGTCCGGGCATTTTCTATCATTTCTTCCAACCCTGTCAAGTTCTTTATCCATCTGATGAAATTCTGAAAGTTACTGTAATTCACTGTACTCAAGATATGTACAAGCTATATTTTAGATAACGATTATCAATTAAACGTGAATTTGATAATATGCAACTTTAAATACGACCATATTCTGACTTCATACTATTGGAGTTTCCTCTAAACGATGCTAAAGAAATGATATGATTGGAGCATGTACATTTTGTTATGATATAAAAGAGGAATATTATGCAAATTTACTCCTAATATATAGTTGTTATTAGTTATTAAAAACTTTGACTAAACGTATTACCATTACCAATAATGGAAATCTTCTTTTATTAATTATAAAACAGTATATCAATGTAGGAAGTTAACATTTAATTAGATATCAAACTTGTTCTCTCATTCTAGTATCTACTCATATTATTTCATTTCCTTTCTATATATATATTTATTTATTTATTTACCATACGTTATCTCTTTTTTTGCATATTTCAAAATTAAAAGCAAACATGACAATAAAAAACTAACTAGCAGCGATTAAAATGTATTTGGATTTTTATTCGATATTTACGTATTTTTACATAAAACTTTTCTGTGCATAAGTCGTCAAATAGATCACGTTTTAAAAAATAATAACGTTTTATTAAAGACTGGCGCAAAAAAAAAAAAAATAAATTTTATTAGTTTCAGTATTAATTTCACTTTCTATAATCATGTATGCATGCTATCAAAATGTATTTACAGGCATTCTATAAATAATAATTTTACACCAATATTTTTATCTTCATAAAACATTCTTCATCGTTTTCCACAGGCTCAAATATTCTATTAAGAAATTGCGCCATTATCATTTAGCAATTAATATATTTTTAATATTAAAACAATTTGCCTGATTAGTAATGTCAGAAAGTTTCTTAAAAAAAGATCAGAATTATCTTATATTTTTGAATTATAATTCTAATAATTCAAATTTTTGTATTGTTGGGACTATCTTCCTATCTTCCATAATTTTATATATTACTATTGATGCTGCAGTAATATATTTTACTGGATTTCTTATAATAATTTTGTTAATAATAATCCATTTTTTTCTTTTTTAAAAAAAAACTGCTTTATAAGATAGAGAGAGAGACGCTTTCATACAGTCACAATAATTCGGTTTGTTTGGGAGAAGAGTGTGTGAGAAAAAAAAAAAATGAAAAAAAAAATTTTTTCGCAGACTCCTAGTGCGATGGCTTGTTATGGCGAAATACGACGAAATACAGCAATACAGCAAATGATGATTAAATTTCACCATCAAGTCGCGAGAATAATTTTTCTGTCGTACGGTTGATCTAGTTCCGTATTTGGTTTCGCGTGATCTACTTGCTATACAGATTTAATGCAGACTGTTTGTTACTTTTAACAAGAATAAAAAATCTTGAGCTTTAAATTGAAGATTTATGTACATTTAATAAAAAAAAAATCAATTCGAGTAAAATTTTATAATTAATTAATAAAAAACAACCAAAACTTTATAATTATAGTCTATTAATTATTAATTAAATCAAATAAATAAATTTTCTATGTAAATATTTCAACAGCATTTGAAATTATACCACCCATTAAATGTTCATCTTTTAAAAATTGTGTTGGAAATTGTACTAGATGTCCTCTTATAATACTCAATTTCTTTTTAATTTCTTCAACTGATGCATTGGGATTTGCTACATGTCCTATATACATTTTTGTAGGATCAGGTACGAACTCTTTATATTGTTCCCAATCAGCAACTTAATAAAAAAAAACCAAAATAAATTAACCTCATCATTAATAAATAATTCATATTATGTTAATTGTACTTACCATTGTCATCTGGTACACATCTAAATACAGATCTGTAAGTTTCAGTATTATTTTGTGCAATTTGTGACCAATAATTATAAAATTTATCTGATAAAGGATCCATAAATATTAATTCTTCTATAGAGTATTTTTTAGGCTCAGTTTTTCGAGATGAATGTTGATCGTCTAGCAAGGAATTTACAGTTTCATCTCTCTCATGTAATATTTCATATAAAGCCTCAGGCATTAAAGGAGGTAAACAACTTTCGGTAACAGTACTATGACCTTGTATTTCCAGTAACCCAAGATGTTCTTTAAACAAATGGGTTCTTAATGTGTAAGCAAACTTACTTGCTTTATACTTTTATATAAACAAGTTAAAGAAAAAAAAATTGTTACGCACTAATTTAATTTGGATAAATTAATTATAAATTTGTAATTCTCTAAATTACCTCTTTACCATCCATAAATGTATCGATGGTTTCCTTATCCTCGACAACAATTGCGATTTCTGAATCACGATTTCCAAGTTGTGATCTATCATTTAAGTTTGCTATATAAATAAACATATCGTATAACCAAATATTAATATTATTATAAAGTAAATCGGAATTGCACGTTTTAATATTAATTAATCTTAATTTACCAGATCCGCATATTACAAATCTATCATCTACAATCATTAATTTACTATGTATGTAAACTTCCTCCGTAACAAAAATATGTTTGGGATCCATTTGTTTAATACTATCAGGTATGATTGGTTCTCCACCTATTCTCTCATTCGATATATGCTGCAGTCTCTCATCTGAAAATGAATCTTCGGAAACTTCTAAAGAATGATTTTGTCTTACTTCTTGTGATTTACTATTCTCTATTGATGATGATTTCCCACTATTATTAATAGATTCTTTTGAATCATTATTAATACTTTTGGATTCATCATTTCCGTCATCACAATCACCAATAGAATTTGAAGTTTTTTTATCATCATTTTTACCGGAATGATTATAATGAATCTTGCCATAACCTCGTAAAGCAAAAAATGAAATATAATTCTCAGGATCAATTCCGGCTTCCGAAATTTTCTCCATTATAGATTTTCCACCACGACATATTGAAAGATATTGCCAATGCATTATCATACTAAAAATTAATATTTGAACGTTAATATAAATATTTTTCAGTTATTATTTATTTAACCTTACCGAACTGTTCCGGCATCTTTAGAGTGTAACTCGGCTTCAAATGCCGGTAATAATGGTAATACGACTATAATGCGAAATTTTTCTTTGTTCATGTGCGCTCTTTTTATTCTTTCAACAATACACTAGTTAAAAGAAATAATATAATTAATTAATAAAAAATAATTAAAGGATATCAGTAACAGTAATATTAAGTATTATTTATCAATACCTCTCCAATCCTATTTTTGATTTCATGATCAGGATCCTTCTCTGTCGCAGTAACTAATTAAAGAAAATATACAATTATGTACTCCATTAAAATAAATATATTACTTAAAAAAAAAAGGAAAACTTACTAAAAAATTGATTTTCGATATATATAAAATGTTCGGACGATCGAATCAAATGGCAATATGCATTATAAATCGAATTCTATTACACATAAAAAAATTTGATTTAAATAGAGGTCAAAACTAATTTCATTTCTTACTTAATTTGCGAACCTCTAATTCAATCCCGCTACTCCAATATGCACTACTTCGTAAGAGCTGAATATCACAGGTGCCAAAGAATTTACTTTCATCTCTAGTGCTAACATACTCACCTTTTGGCATTAGAAAAGGGATGCTTTCCCGTTCGAAGGCTTTCTCTTCCTTTATGAAGTTCCATCTTTGTATAAAATGTCGAGCAATATCACGAGCTGGGTGACCAACAACACCAATTGAAACGTCATGCCATGGCATACGAGGAACCCGCGATTTATCAACTATTTCAGCATTATAATCGGAGACTAAAATTTTAATATAAAGGAATAATTGTAAGTCAGGATGATTACGAGAACTTAAACACTCTTGGATTTTGAATCAAAATTTCACCATTATTAAAATCCTTCACTCTCGGATTTGAATAATCCTGTCCTGGCCATATTGATGGGTTTTCATTATTAGGGTGAAAATCCACCAATTCATGTTGATGTGTGTCATAACGTCCAAAACACAAATCCAGCCCTCCAATAAAGGCTATTTTGCAATCAATAATCAACATTTTCTAAACACAAAAAAATTTTATTAAAAAATTTTATCAAATCGACCTACGCACGGTATAATACCTCATGATGCTAAAAGAGAATAAAAATTAAAAACAATTATTAATATCATATCATTTTGCTTGGAAATTTTTTTTAAAAAAAAAGTGTCAAAAATGAAATCTTACAGCCCAAAACATTGTTCCATCAGGACCATGGTCTGGATGTCTTTGAACTAAAAAAATCAATATATATAGATCAGAAGTTTTCTTTAATAGAAGAAAAAAAAAAAATATTTTTTGTCTCTTTTAAATATTCACTTACTTCTTATATTAGGATGAAGTCGTTGTAGGTAAGTTTTGGTATGCCATGAATCCAAAGTTAATGCTAATTTAACTTCCTTATACACAATAATATATATCATAACACCTTCCTCAGCTTTCTTTTTAAGTAAATTGTCCAATCTATATTTTTCATTTTTCGAAGGGGGCCTACGAAGATACTAAATTATAACGGATCAAGTTAAAAATAATTGAAATAATTAAAATTAAGAAAAAAAAAAAATTATATTTTTTTCAGATACTAACCAACTCTGGTGATAACCACCAATCTTCAATATAAATTTCTAGTTTTGCCGCCATAATAGCTTGTGACACAGCAAAAAAATAATTGTTACCGTCAACATACCATTTCACCTTTGCATTTTCTCTTATAGGGGCATACGAATCAAATCGATGTTGTCTAACCCAAGGAGAGGATCGTTTAACTTTTTCAATACTTTCCAAGAATTCATTTAAAGTTCGCGTGTCACCTTTCATTTCTATTCTACGTGAACTATTTTCAATATCTACGTGATCATAAATTTTTAGCATACGATCTAATCCTTGAAAAGCTATTTTATCACATTTAAAATATTTATCCATCAGAAAAACATCAGTTGGTACGAACGAACTTATATCCGAACAAAAAGCTATATAACTGCAAAACGATTATAAAAAATTAATTAAGAATCAAAAAGTACAAGAAAATAAAATAAAATAAAAAGATCAATTATACATTTTTTTAAAGGATACGAATCACGAACTATAACCCATTCTTTAATCCATTTTTCATTTGAATTTCTAAAAGAACATATTGGCGTTCTAAATCTTTCAACTTTATTATTCAAATAACATTCTTTCCCTTTCCACCCCATATCATTTGTAATTGAAACAGCACTAAGTTCTAAGAATTCATAAAGTTCATAAGCGACACTAAATTTCAATGCCCTTATTACTTGAATTAAATAATTTTCCAAATCTTTTCTTCTTTGTAAAACAGTTGATAGATTTCTAGTTTGGTTATCTAGTTGAGTTTTTTTTATCAATGCTTTAAACCAATTAGCAAGACCAGTCGGTAATCTTGGAATGTAAGGTAAGTTTACTTCTTTCTTTAAATTAACATAAAGTGAAGCAAAATCGAATCCTGTTCTATTAATGACCCACTTAACATCACCATACTCTAATTCTATTCTAAAAACACTTTGCAAACTATAATATCTTTCATCGTTATAAGAGTCCGTAACAGCGAGCTATAATAAATTATAATTAATTAAATAATTATTTAATTAAAAAAGGAAATAAAAACGGACCAAACCTTTAGAGCACTAAATAGTACAGGTGGCTAAATTAAAAAATTTTTTTTTAAAAAAAAAAACGATATTTATTATATGTTATAAATCCCTTTTATATTTTTGATTAAAAATTTTTATTTTAAAAAAAAAAAAAAAAATGGAAAAAAAAACATTTTACATACTGCTTTACGTCCTTTCAAATCTGTTTTTGCCCATAGATAGGGTACATGAAATGGACTTGAAAAAACAATAGTTTCAAAATTTTCCGTATCTTTTAAATGCTCACTCTCATTCTTAGCGATTATTCTATTTATCGTATTTAACAGACGCACTTTTCTAAAATAATCACGTAAAGAAACTGAACGTCTTGATTGTGATTGTACTTCTCGGGCTTTAATTAAAATTTAATTAATATATAGGTATATATATATATTTGTTTTTTGTACAAAATTAAGGAAGACAACTTACTTCGAGGAGGGTTTAATAAAGCAGTATCCGATGTATCCGATGTTTGATCTACTGACGGATATCTTACAAATTGAGGACGTTCAGGTTGTACTTCTGCAATATATGGGGCC
The DNA here is from genome assembly GCA_015698045.1 of Rhizophagus clarus. Taxonomy (NCBI): domain Eukaryota; kingdom Fungi; phylum Glomeromycota; class Glomeromycetes; order Glomerales; family Glomeraceae; genus Rhizophagus; species Rhizophagus clarus. Next base: position 579,286 of record BLAL01000017.1, on the reverse strand, counting down.
GATAATTGGCTTTCTGAAGGACCCGAAGAAATTAGTTTTGGTCTATAAGATGATTCCCGTCTTGGTAAAGGTCTTCTATTTTGAACTTTCTGGGAACGACTCCTAGTTACCACAGTTGGTTGCCACTGAACATTACGTTGCGGATTTTCCGTATTAGAATCGGCAGAATTCCTAGAATCAGCCATCGTTCTGTTGTCAAGTATTTGCAAAAGAAAATTTAAAAAAAAAGAAATTTGTAGAGTGATAATCAATTGTTGTACAGTACTACATTTGTCAGCATGAATGATTTTTTGAGAAGAAATTTACTTTCTCAGTTTATCATAATAATAGCATTCAGACTTAATTATTAAAAAAAAAAAATTGAGAGGAGAGGGTGAAAGCATTCATCTTTTCAATCTCTATAAAAATTAGGATATTTCTATTTAACGTAACGTGTGCTGGGTGACAGAGACAAAGTCAATGCGTTATATGTTTGGCAGGCAACTGTCTGCAAATCATAATAAAATGTCACAACTTTACTAAATGTATACTTTTGAAGCAACACATACGTAACTAGAGCAATCAGATTTATTTAAATATCAAATATAACTCATCAATAAAAAACTACTATACATTTAAAAAAAATAAAATTTCTTAGAACCACCACCTAAATGATAAGTAAGAAGTTCATCATAATAACATTTTTCGAAAATTTTTCTAAAAGGTTTAACTTTGTCACAAAATTCATTTGAATAAATTTTTTTCAAATCTACAAGTCTAATCATTGGTTTAAGGGCAACAGATAAATCTCTAAAATTTGCTTTTGTCCATGAATCTGTATCATAAATTGAAGAAGAGGAAGTGATTTCGGGGAGGGGAGAAGAATTTTGAGCTATACCCCATTTAATAATATAATCCCATTTTTCAATTTCATATAATTTATTTTTCTTATTTTCAAGAATGAAAATTAATAAATCTTTGTCTAAAGTAGTGAAATCTTCAGCTTTAAAAATGGTGCTGGGATATAATTGAGCGGTTTTATCACAATAAGTTTGTAATTCTTTGAAAGATTGACAGTCGGAACAGGTTTTGTGGACGATACTAAAACGGTTATCTAGTTCTTTTTTTCTTTTTCCAACCAAGTAATTCTGAAGAATATTAATGAAATTTACAAGATTAATGAATTCAGATATAATGAGCATGTCCAAGATGAAATTTATACTTTTTGATTCTAGATATGAATATCCTGAATATAAATATCTAATTATATATTAATACGGTTAGACTGATTAGGTACTAATATCACGCCTAAATTTTTCAAAAAAATTACTTACCTTAAAACGTGTTCAAATGCTTCAGGATGGAAATCTTCACGTATAAAGAGAGTAATATTATTATTAGATGGATTGTTATTTGCTTTTTTTTTAATTTCTTGTTCAAAAAATTCGGATCGTATTTTTAGAACAAGTGAGTGTGCTTTAAATTCTTTAGGGTTGCTTCCTTTGCCAACTTTGATAATAACATCTGTATCTTTGTTACTTTCAAATATTGAAAGATAATCACTAGACAATTCTAAACGAAAATCAAACGACATTTTCTTTACAAAGAAAAGAAAACGAAAAAAAAAAAAATAAAAATTCAAGCAGCTACATTATTTATTTCATATCCAATAGCCAAACCGGGAAACAATAACCGTCAGATGTTATGCACGCCATATACTGTATGCTATTTTAAACACAATTTTCATGTGCATATATAACTGCGGCGTTTTTACATCTGTTCTTATACCTAATCGCTGCGATAAGCTATATAGTTCATCTTAACGATTGAACTTTTAGAAGGATTTAAATATTAATGAAATTATAGTCACGTTACAAATAACGCATTACTTCATGTGAAAATTAAGATTTGTTAAAATTCACAAACTTATGTAATAATAAAGATTGCATTTTTATTTTCTTTTATAATAAAATTTCGTCTTCGTAACACAACCAAGAGATATTACAGTGTAAGATTGTCAAAATTGCAATTCTAAAAAGTTAAAGATTTCGTAATAAATCATTCAATCGAAAGCAAGAAGTCACGAAGAAATTAGACAAAGGTAAGTTTCATTCATAAGTTGATATATACAATATACAGTATATACATATATATATCGAAGTTTGGAATCAGTGAATCAGTGTGAAATTTCAGTGATATTTCATTTGATATACCATAAGCCAAAGTTATCTGTGTAATTTCCTCGGATATTGATGAGATATAATCCGCGTTTTTAATATTAATTTGGAACATATCAATTAATTAAGCCTTTTTTGGGTAAACTTTTTTTTTAAGTTCTCATGGGGGTATGATGCATATTGCAATATTAAAATTACCGTCTTTTTAACAATTCTCGGTTTCTACATCAACTGATAAAAAAAAGAAATAATAGCAGTGGCGTGTAAAACTGTAAATGACTGAAATAATTACGATCGAATCAAATTTGTCTACTGTACCCAAAATAATTTTTACCGTAGTAATGAATTTTCTTGAGTCACAAACGCACTTTGTACAACGTATCGTATAATGAAATTTTTCTTTGAAAATTTATCATTATGATCTACATTCAAATGAATGTGTCGCACGAAAAGCCTCTAAGCCTTTTTGTGTGAGAACCTTGAAATCATTATCATTATAAATTTGGTTAAAGGTAAAATTCTTTTTAACTCTGAACTTCCGTTCAACTCTTTTCGAAATTTTTATTTTTATTAAAGCTTTTTAAAGGCGATATGTTTGAAAGTAGACTAGTTAGATTTGTTGTTGCTATAGGTAAGCGTTTACCTTTTTATAAGTGCCGACTCTCTTCTATTAATATAGGAAATAATTTATCATTAATTTTTGTTAATTAGATATCGGAACTGAATATACTAGTAAGATTTCTTTTTATTAAACGAAATCTTTAGAAAATTTTTTCTAATTTCTTTCATCATAGGTTTCGCTCATTCATTGAAGCATTCTTTCTCACAATCAACGGTGATATTTGAACAATGGTAAAATTTCCTTTTTTTATAAATTCCTTATACCATCTAATATTTATTCAATTGATTTTCATTTAATTTAGGGAGGGTCAAGAACAAGGAATTGTTAAATCACCCGCAATAGTTGAATATAATGATGATTATTCCAGTATCATAAAATGGGGTACACCAGTTTTACAACAATTAAAAAGTACGTCAGATGATAGTGAAGATACAGAATTTCCAAGAGAAATTTGTACTTTTCAAGTATTTAATAATGATAATGAAGATATTTGGTTGCCACCTGAACTTTCTAAAAAGAAATTGATAAGTGATTACTTAAATGAGATTCAAAAGGTAATTAAAAAAAAAAAAATTGTTGAATAAGTCTTTATCGTTATTAATCATTATCAATATTTTATTTAGGTTGTTCTTGCTGCTTTACAAGAAAATTGGACCGGAATTAAACCTTCTTATGAAACTGGTACTGTATTCATTGTACCAGATAGATGGGGTCCAACAAATTGTAATATTTTAAGTCAATGTCTTCTTGAAAATGGATCACTTTGTGATAATAAAGAAAATATTCAATTTATTTCAAGAGGTATAAAAATATATCTCTCTTTATAATAACGTTAATAATTATCTTTACTTAAAAATTTATTTTGTTTTATTTTATTCTTTTAAAGGTAAAGCCATTACGTTAAATTGTCTTAATGAAAACAAGGATGTTTTAAGTCCTGGAGGTATAAAAATTAATTTTCAATTAATTAATTAAATTTATTTTTAAGTTATTACACTCTCTCAATGAGATTATCTTTTTAGATTACTTTTTGAACGTGGATATTGATAAAGATACGATTAATTTGACCACGAGAGAATGTATATCAAAAGATACATTTAGTGAAATACTTGATCGTATGGTAGATTATAAAGAAAATACAAGTATTGAAAGAAGATTCTTAACATCTCAAGGAGTTACTAATGAAATTTTTGACCAAAAAAATACAAATTTAAAACAAATTTATCAAGCACAATTACAAATTCAACCAAAAGTTGAATCATTACTTCAAAAGTATTTATCATCCGGTAAAATGACACAATCTGTTGATATAGATTCTATTATACCATCATTAAAAGATACAGTATTATCATTAACAAATGAAGATTTAAAGAAAAAATTAGAGAAAAATAAATGGTGTATTGAATTAGATTCAAAAATCGTTTCAGATTTATTTGATCCTTTAGTAGATAGATTACAACATATTATTGAGTTAAGATTAACAAATGAGGCTGAATATAGTGGAAAAGAATATTCTGTTATATTCTTTGTTGGTGATACTTTTAAGTGTAATTATTTAGTAGAGAAAATTAAACAAATGAAATTCAGTAGTGATGTTAAAATTTGTATTTTGCCTAATTCTGAAGATTTAGTTGTATTGAATGGAGCTTTAGAATATGTACAGGAGGATTATTTATGGAATGTAATGACTAGCTTACTTAGGAGATAATTTTCTTATTTGTAGTTTATTTTTGTAGTTTATTTTTTCTTTAATCAATCATTTTATATATATATATATATATACACATTTTGTTTTCTTTCAAACTTATTAATTTTAAATAAAGTAATTAAAAGGTTTCTCAACCATTAACGTTAAGTTAATGCTATTTAAGTTAAATCAATTAATTTTGGGGCTTCTTTTAACCTTATAGATATTTTCAAAAAAGGAAAAGTATGATTTAAATAAATCATTGTCTTTGACTATAAATTAACGTGTTAAATCATCGTTGCTTTTCTTTGTGCGCCTTTCCCAATAATAAAACAGTAATAAAACCACATTTAGACAATTGGCGTATTTTTTCATTGTTAAGATTTACTCTTTGCATGAGAAACTCTTTTTAAACACTGTATAGTGAATTATTAAGTTTCTTTTCACTTCAAACTCTTTTTTTTTAAAAAAAAAAAATAAAAAAAAAAATAAAATAAAAAAAAAATAAAAATATTAGTTCAAAATATTGAAATAATAATATAATAATGATAATCCCATATGAATTGTTGTGGTTAATATTTAAAGAAATGTATCCAAAAGGACGATATACATATTCTGAAGATTATAATAGAAATATTCTTTCTTTTATATTAGTTAGTAAAAATTGGTGTAATTATTTCTTACCAATATTATGGTCCGCACCATTTTTTTATCCATTTGGGAATAGATTATCAACTATAAACACTTACCTTTCATGTTTAACTTTGGAACAAAAACAAAAACTCTATAATCATGGCATAACTTTACCTTCAACATTATATGATAAACCTAAATATAATTATCCAATATATTTAAAAGAATTACAAATTCATATATTAACGAAAAGTATATTTGAATGGTGTATAGAATATAATGAATTATATTGTCATGATATTATTTTGGAATGTTTACTTGAATTATTTTCAAGTAAAGGAACAAGAATAGATTATTTTGAGTTCGGTTGTATGGAATATTATTCAATCAAATATAATTGTTGGACCAAATACCCTGATACTTTTAGTAATATAAATTCATTTAATTTTAATAATATTTTAAACAAAGATTCAATCAAAATTATTTTTAAAGATACGAGACATATGTTATTATCAAAGGATGCTTTATATTTATATAATTTTTTAATAACTTTAAGTAAAATTTGTAATAATTTGGAATTTTTAACTGCTGATTTTGAGGGTACATTATGGCATGAACCATATCTTGATCATATGCAATGTTCGATAGATTTAGGAATTTTAATTTCTTCTCAACGAAATTTACAAAATTTTGAATTAATTAAATATAAAGGTTGTCGTAACGCATGTTGGTTAGATTCTTTAAAAACTCATAAAATTTCTTTATCAAGAATTTATTTTAATGAGATCGAATTTTTATATTATGATGAAAATCAATTAAAAGGATTTATTAAAGGTGTTGATATTCAAAAATTTTTATTAAATAAACGATTAGATCACAACAATAATGGTGATAGCAATAATGATAATATTCAAACTGAAACTCCTTTATTAAATGCTACTTTTCCTAAATTTAAATATGTAGGATTTAGAAGTGGTTATTTGGAATGGAGAGAATGGGTTAAAAACAAATATCAAAAACAAAATAAAAGATCTGTAATAATAAAAAAATGATTGTGTTTTATTTGTTAGTATTCAGAATTTAATAATTTAAATACTTTATATATAATAAATATTTATCAATTCTGTTCAAGAAGCTCAATGTTTTAAGAATAAACTCGAAATATTACAAGCAATCCATATTGTAATCATAAATCATGTTTCACTGAAATATTGAAAAATTCAACGAAAATTTTAACTATTGATGCCCGGCACATTTTTTTTTCCACCGTCGTAACACCTTGCTATTTGATATTATGAAAGTTGCTTTCTCCTTCGGATGGCCTCTATAGTATATACTATAACGTTTTTAGAGGCAACTAGCATATAATATAAACATTGTAAAATTATCTTTTCATAATTCTAGAAACATTCCAAGCTGTTGAACATGCAATTTTAACGATTTATCGAAAATTTTTTAGAGAACTAATTTTATTTATCATTACAACAAATTATCAATAAAATCGAATATTATCCTATCTAAAGAAAAATAAAAAATAGCAGCTATAATAAATTAAAATTGTAATAGATATTTTACGTCACATCAAATCTGCTTCCACCTCTGGGTTTCCTTGGATTCCTATTTATAGACATGTTTCGTTGATTGCCTTTGACATTAGCTTGCCACGTTGAATTAATTGGATTAATTAAATTTGTTTGGATCATTGGATTCATTGAATTCATTGTATTAATAGTGTTCTAATGAACAAGTTTAAAATTAATAAAGATAAATCGATTTAAAGAATAAAAATATAAATTTACTCACCTCAATTCTATTCATTGTGAATTCATAAGCTTCATATGTATTAGCAACCATTAAATTATCAGGAAATAGTGCGTCGATACGTTCCTCTGGAATAGTTGACGGCCAGAAATTTAATGAATTATCTGTTAAATAAACATATAATGGCTCCATTTCTTTTTGATTTTCTAAGGTTAAGAATCGTAACATGAATCTTTTTAAAGCTTTAGCAAATGCTTCTGCTGGTATCATTTCTTTCGTTGTAGTTTGCTGTTCAAAGTCTACAGACTGATTTATTGCGTTTCTCATTTCTACTGAAAGTGGAGCTTTGTATTTGTCATGAATATATTTGATTTTAAGATTGGCAACTTGCTCTTCAACGAATTCGTATAAAGCCACCAAGTGTTTAAGTCGTAAATCGATATTTAAGAATCTAGAGAACCCTTCATGTGCAGACAATGAAGATAATTTCATCCATCTTGAAATATAATCCTTAATAGGTATCTCTCCATCTCCAACTGCTGTACGTTTAACAAAACATAGGAGAATTTCCAATGATGATAAAATTTCTGATGCGTTGTCAAAGGTTGGTTCTTGTGAAAACATGAATGAACTGGAAAGTCCAGAAACACCTAATAGATTCATTTTATCAGCCGGGATTGGTTCTTGAGTTATTAAATTCTTAATATCACTAAGAATTCTCATACATCCTTGGAACAATTCCATATGATATGGGAAAGGTTCTAAATATAACTGAGATTCTGGTTGAGTTTCTATGTGAACTTTTTCAAATACAAGAATGTTCGCCAATTCCGCTTCAATTTTTGTCAAATCATAAATAATATCTTGTCCTTTTGCAACTGCTAGATTTCTTTGACTATATGCTAGAATTTCGTCATCCCAATCAAAATTTATGATATTTGCGGAACGAGCATGGTCAATACGCATAGATTGAAGATAATATCCACTAGGTGTATTTATCTTTGAAGTTGATGAAACAGTTTGTTCGACATTAAATGTTGGTTCGTCTAAAAACTTGAGAGACTTGCAAGCTCCAGGTGGTATTGACATAATTTCCCCCAGGAATTTATTTTGCAAGTTAACTAAGAAATCTAAGATCGCGCATAACAAAATTCCTGTATCCTTTGGTTCCATTAAGCCGAAAACAACTGGAAGTTTATAAGCCATATTTGGTTTTTCTCTTGGAAGTTCATGACATTGATATCGTTTCACAAAAGGTAAAACTGTATTCCATCCCTTAGCAAAGTCGTCAAAAGCGGTTTTTAAACTATTGAAAATTTCACGATTTTCACCTTCATTTGATTCTTTTTCAATAAATTGTCTGAAACTCATTTCTCTTGCCTTCTGTCTTGTCAGCTGATAACCGAGTTTTGAATTTAGAATTTGGACAAATTTTACGATAGGCAAAAGATGCTTTAACAATTCTAATTGCTCAGCATATTTGAAGAATATTGAGAGGAATGGGTAATTATTTTTATTTTTTGCCAAATCACTCATATAATAAGCACGGAAGCTTTCGAAGTTAACCAACCCAATCGATCTCCATAAAGCTGGTAAATTCTCTACTCGATATTGTTTATCCATAACTAAAGTTTGATTAATTTCACCTTCAATCACATTATTCTTTTGAATTTTGGTTAAAGCTGCGTTTAATTTCATGCGGTAATTAGTCGCTGTTTCAGTTATATTTCTAGTTTGTGGTGCAATGTAATTTCTATGGAATTCTGTTTCCCAATTCTCGCGATCAGCAGATGATTTTATTTGTTGATTCGGCAACGGTTTCTCCGTCATTGAAGAAATTAGAGAATGAAACATTAACGCCAAATTCTAGTTTAAATGATAAAATTTAGTATTATTCCGTATTTACAAGACAAAACAAATAACAAGAAAAGATTTGTAGTTACCTCATCCGAACAATTAAGAATATTCTTGAGAACTGCCCAATCACTTCGAATATGATCCATACAATATTTTTCAGCGTCGGTAGCATTTTGATTGTTTTTTCTAAGAAAAGCAAGGGATTGAGGTGAAGATGCTCCAATAAGAGCATGAACAATTAAATGTAGAATACGATATGATGTAGGCGGTAACGATCTAACAGAATGAGTCAAAGTTAGATTAATTGGTTCTCCAATATATCCTGCTTGGTCATTTGCTGATACTTGAGCAATTGGCTCAGAATCAATTCTAGTATTTCCTGCTGCTGGTGTATATTGAGTTCCACCAATAATACTTTTACAATTTGGACATGTGCTGGTTGTAACAGCTCCTCCGCAATTTGCGATGACATATTTCATGCCGCATTTACAAGCATATCTTGTAACTCCTTCTGCAGCAGCAACTGCATTTAACACCACTGATTCTGAATCTGAAGTACATGTTAGTATAAACAAGTTCTGGCAATCTTGTAGTCTGTGTAAATACATTGCTAGTTGAGATGAATTCGGCTCAACAGATGCATGAAAGGCGATTATATGTGCAATGACAGATTTCAATATCAAATCGGTATTATTAATATTTGAATCATAAATTTGAAGTAAAGGTTGCTTATTCGACAAGATTTTTGTTGTAATCGTTTTAAATAATACCGGGAAATTATTCATTCCAGCTAGTTCTTTGGTCACAAATTCAGCTGATTGTGTTTCTGGATGTCGCCATTCTCTTGAAGCTCTTATTGCATGAAGACGTACAAAGTAAAGTCCAAATAAAGTTAATTTTGCTGTTAGAGTAGGTTTTTTCTTAATGTTTTGAATAAATTCCTGGAAAGGTGCTCTATTTCCTACACCGTAAAAAATCATAAAGCCTTTTTCTGCCTCATTATATTCGGGTAAATTACAGTATGGGTTAAAAGTCAAACGGTGATCTTTAACATCTTCCCAATTTAAAGTCCCAAGCCATGGTAAGGTTCTTTGTTGAGCTTCACAAAATTTTCTGACATCATCAATTGAAAAGTCTCTCTGGCGTAAATCTCTTAAAAAGTACATTTTGAGAGAATAAATCAAAGGATGGGCAATATTCATGTAATTGTTAATTTGATTGATTAATTCGGCGCTATCGAAATCATCTTCTTCCATCCTATTGTATGCAATAGGTCTATTCCTATCTTCTTGAATAAAGCTATCCCAGAATCGACGAACGAATTCTTTAAGGTAAGCAATAGAAGTGATTTTTTGCAATGCTGGTGCGCCATCTCCTTCTCTATATAAAGCTTCAAGAGCATGTCCAAAGAAGGGTTCTAAGTTTGTTAAATCATCATTCATAAAGAACGCTTGTTCAATAATATCGCAACATAAAGTTGCCATGTTTGTATCCAAGTCTTTTAAACAATTATTGATAATATTTAATCGCTTAGAACGTCTTAAAGCTTCAATTGGGTTTGTAATTAATGTAAAAAATACATCATCTTGTTCTGCATCTTCTTTAAGAAAGATTCTTTCGACAATTGCACCCATCAATGAAAAAGGTTCATTTGAGAATAATTTCTTATATAGGAACAGTCTAACATTCGATTCAATAGGAATCAATCCGAGACATCTCATGATAAATGATCTTTTTGGAATTAAATTTTTCTCATTTTGCTCTAATTTATCTAACTTATCAAGTACAGTATTAACAAATTTTTCAGATAAGATTTCCTGTCTGTCTGCGCTTAATCCAAGTTGAACGATTTCTTTAACACTATCTAAAGAAATCGACTTCGATGCAACCAAATCGTTTACTATACGTAACAATTGGAGAGCGGGCAAATTCTTTGCCCGTGTTACCTTACTACCAAGAGATAATACTTTTGTGACATCATGCTGCCATCTATCAATCAAATAAGCATTTGCTGCACCTCTAAGATTACCACAGATTCGCTCAAACATCATTTTTGTTATTTCCTTAACAAGATATTTCTCGAAACTTCCTCCAATAATACCAGTGCCTCGAATTTCAATATTTTGAATTGTTGTTGGGGCCATTAGAGCTAGTTGTAATTGGGCTAAAACTTCGTTAGCATTTTTCCACCAATAAGTGTGTAGGAGTATTGGTTGATAAACTTTATCGGCACCAATAAGTAGCTTCAAGATTATTGTTAACATTTTTGTATTTCTGCTCCCACCATCATTTGCTGCAACAACGGTAACAAAGTCATTAAAATATAACTCGGGAAATCGTTCAAGAGGAGAATTTCTTAATTGAGGAATTGACGTAAGAATATTATTTTTAAAATCTTTCAAATGATCTTCAATTACCCAGTCATAAAGTTCATTAGTTGTTCTATCAACTCTATCCTCGTCCTGTTGTAATAACGCTATTTCTTCCTCATAATGTCTTTTAAAATTATCAATTTGTTTCATAAAATATAATGAAAAAGGAAATTTAAGATCATATAAACTTCCTGCTGGCATAATATATCCATCAGGCTTTGGATCTGGTAAATCATCAATTTTAATAATTTTCTTATCCTTATAAATTTGTTGCCAAAATTCGAATAAGTCATCGTCATTTTCGACATAGAAAAATGTTTTTGTTGCCGATAATCTTTCTAAAGCACATAAAATTTTAGCCATGGGTATTCTAATTAATGTTCTGACATGTGCTTGAAGTGCTAAAGAAAATGAAGCGTATGGATATAAATTCTGTTTATTTGACGCAACTTTGTATTGCCAATCATCTGTTGTTTTTTCGTCAATCCATTCAAGAATTCTTGCTTTAAAACATTCTATGAATTTTGGATAATTTAGTATTTTTTCACTTAATATCCTAGATTTTAAATTAAGATTGTCAGAAAAGAAAATATTTTATAATTAAAAAATACGAACACAAAATCAAATACTTACTTTATGTGGTTAACTGATCTATCATTTGATGGATACTTCATACACAACAAACACCATAACATCTCTTGCTGTAAAATTTTCTCGAACCGATAAGTAGAATTGATAATGTCAGATAATGTTCCATCTAAAAGATTTGACGTAGGGATATCGTTTCTTGACAATGTTTCTATAGTCACTTGTTTCCAACCGCACATGAAGTTGAAAGATACTGGAGTGAATTCTTGATCTCGGTGAATATGAAGAATGATACATGCATGTTTCATAGGTATCTTTTGTTCAATTTGGCTCTTCTCTTTCTTTGTTATAAACTCATTTTGATATTGCTCAATAATGTATTTAGCTAGTTTAACACATCCAGCATTGATAGTAGTTACATCACATTGAAGGATCAGCATATGGTCAGCCGATTCTAGCCAGAAGTGTTTTACCTACAAAATATAAGTATGTATATAAGTTGATTCAAAAAATCATTTATTGCCTTATAAATCATTTCTTCGGCTTACCCGATTTGTAAGTTGAGCTTCAGTCTTGAAGGTTGACAATTTATCTACTTGACAATTTAAAAGCCCTCGTAAACAAGAATTGATGTCCGTATTAATATTTGAGAAGGTGTTTACGATTACTAAATTTCCGCTTGGTTCTGCCAATGATTTTTCTTGATTAAATAGTGCAACAAAATAATCATAAAGACTATCGTGATGCTGTTGATGGAAATAAACATGTTTCCATCGATTAATTTCATCTCGTTCTAAGGCTGATCGTTCAGCTCTTATGACTCCATCAGAAGTCGCTACTGCGATTAAACATTCCTTGCATTTTTCTATAATCTCATCATCATTAGCTTCAGGATTATTCTTTGAAACGTCAATAACTAAACTTTGTAAGGTTTCATCTTTATCAAACCCAATGAATAGATCCTTTTGGGTGAATTTATTGCGTTGAGTTACTTGATTAACTCCAACCAATGTTGACATTTGTTTTGTCCATCCGTCTAATTGTTGCACAAGATCTTTTTGCCTACCATTAAGTATGTCACTAATCGACATTTTTTGTTTTTCAAACCGATTAAGTAGTGGAGGATCAGCTGAAGCCAAGTTCTTCTCATCCATGACAAGAATACATTTGAAATTTGGTGAAACATAACTAGCAAATATTAATTAAAATAACTATTTAATTCTAATTCGAAAGCATAATCAAATTCTTAATTAATTAGTACGCAAATAATTAACTTACAGCATAGGATTAGCATAGGCTCCAAGTGCAACTCGTGTAAAGTATTTGGGATTTTCCTTGTCTCCTACTACAATATAATTTTGATTCCATAAATCGTAAAGACTCCCTATTAAGCAAAAATAAATTTTATTTCTTTGTTAAGGATTTCATGTCAGATAATTCATAATTGAATGCTAGTAAAATTAAAAATTACCGTAAATTATTTCCAAGTCTGTTAGAATCAATGGCCTGCCTGCCTCTACACACATCTGAAATAATCGTAGATATATATATCAATATAAAACGTATGCAATAAATAAATTTCTTTTAATTAAAAGACATGTTATTTACCATAATTCTACTTAAAACACTGTAAGAATAATCATCCTGATCATCAGGAAACTGTGATCCTAAAATTACAACGGGATCCAAATCTCTTCGTTTTAACTGATAAGTTAATAAGTTTACAATCGAGTCACTTTTGCCAATAACCATTAAATGACGTGCGTCAGGATCATCTAAATTTGAGTCAATCAATTTTTCAATAGGAATTGGTTTATGGACCCATGGCCTATGATTATTAAATGTCTTAAGTACATTTCCAAAATATTTTCCGTACAATTTGCTATTTTCTGTTCCCCCAAAATTGCGAGCTAATGCCATTTGAATATTCTCTGGAGTCATTTCATCTAATGAAAGTCGTTTGACCAATGCGTAATAATCACGAAGACCATGGAAGTTAGGCAGAGTTTGCCCATGTTTTTCATAATCCAAATATGCTCTAGCTAAAGGTTCTAAAGCGCCTCTTTGTCCATATCCAATAATTCTCGTATTTAATAAACGCTCGGCAGTATCAACTAAATCATCTAAACTAAATTGTGGCCTATAGAAAAAAAATTATATTTATATGAGAAAATTTCGCAAAATTTTGTATACTACGCTGATATAATAATACCTCTGAACAAGCAATGCGCGACTACTTTTACTATTATCTAAACGCCAATTAGATATTCCTATCACCGAAACAGTTGGCCCTGTGGCCGGATAGCTTGGCTCAAGCAGAGAATGAAGTACTTTTAACGGATTAAAAGGACTTGTCTCGGCCAAACCAACTAATAAAATAAATTCGCTCAATTTCAATTAAAAAAAAAAAAAATCAAAAAATAATGCAATAGACCATAAGGAAAATGAAAATCACCTTCGTCAAGTAAAACAACACTAATAACAGGATATTGATTTGAAGTCGTTTCTTGATATTTATTTGCCTTATCAAAAACTTTTATTATACCATCAGAAGTTGAAGATGAAGATCCTTGATGTGGAATTAAGTAAATCTGTGGTAACTTTCTGAAATATTTATCATTTGAATCAGATCCACGTAAATTCGAACTTATAAGACGAATTGCCAAAGATTTTGAAGAGCCAGGTGCCCCTATAAGGAATAAGGGAGTGCGTGTCAAAATGCATACAATCATAACCAGAACATTCTCTAATAAAGCTTCATTGTTTGCTGTATTAGGTGGGCATTGCATTCTATTAATGTAATCCTCTTGTTCTTCGCGTATAATTTTAGCAAACATGTTTTCTCCTACATAAGCTTTGTGATTTTGTAATATTTGCCCCATTTCGCGACGATATTGTTTACGTAAATTTTGATCATATAATCGAGAATGGTAACAAAGACTAAGAGCTAAAACATAAGATCTAGTCGTTGTAGTTGGATTTCCAGATGGTGGATATTTATGTCCCTTCTTATATGCCGGACGATTTTCAAGAGAATTACTAAAGAACTTCACCAACGTTATAGCTCGTTTAACATCACGTAAACTAACACTATATGGTTCTTCAACTTTTCGAATAAATTTTTGAGAAGCAAATAAAAGTTCGACAAATACAGGGTGCCCTAATTTTTTTAATTCTTTTTCAACCATGATTTCAATATATTTTAATTCGTCCTTTGGTCTTAGAACGCCATAGTCCCATACATAATCCAAAATTTGATCGGGAAGTGGTCTGACTTGATAAACAAGATTACTCTGTTCTTCGTACCTTTTAACCTTATTTGTCAAACCAGCTTCACTTTGAGCTCTTGTACGAATACGATATGGATTGCAGGCAGAGAATAGACGAATATTTGGATGTATATGTTTGCCATTAAGCATTCGATGAGATATTAAATCTGCAAGTAAACCTATATGATTGCAAGTATTGATCTCATCAAAGAATAACCAAATCTCCCCATTTTCTGCTTTTTTTGAAGCATCATTCATAAATCTCATAATAATTCCTTCATCAATTCCAGCATGAAGATTAAGAGCTAAGAATTGAACTTCAACCATCATAGCCAAATAGGCAATTAAGCTTGTCTATGCATGAAATGAAAAATTATTAATAAGAGAATAGACAAAATAAAACCAGAATAATTTTTTTTTTTTTTTTTACCTTGCCACAACCTGCTTCACCGCAAACTATGACCGGAATGTTCGCACGTGCCCTTAGAAGAATTAAGGCCATCTTTATTAAATTATCACCAGACAAAGCATATGCAGGAAGTTCTAATTTTTCCGTCGATTTTCGCGCCAAATATTCTAACTTTACAAAAAGGGCATTTGCGGACATTGAATTATAATCATCTAGTTCCCATTTTGTTTGATCGCCAATTATTTGACTTTTTAATAAAATTTTAACATTGTCATGAACCTTTTTTCTATCACGATATAAAGCTGATATAGTATCTGGAGTTTGAGAATTGAAAAATACTATAAGATGATTTGAGTCATCCCATTGAACAATTGTACCAAGACGTGCATTTTCATCATCCGCAGTTATAGATTCTAATTGTGCTTCTTTGGTCTTAATCGATCTAGTCGCAAAATCTTTTGAAACATCTATTAAAGTTTTTACTATTAAAGTTCTAGTATTGGTTTCTTTTACCATTAGTTTAAGATTATCTACAGTAAAAAATTGACTTGATGATAATCGAACCAATTGATCCGCAAGTACATTAATAAATATTTCAACAAATCTAAATGATGAAATATCATTAGCATTTTTGTTAAAGAAATATTTTGCAATAAGATTTTGACAACGTTCTGCTGGCAGTGGGTCTTTGATTGCCTTATCCGTCCGGAAAAGTACTTCTTTTGTATCTATCTCATTACGATCTAATAAATTTAAGTAATTACAAGCAACCTGCATTGGGCTATTAATTTCCTGAGAAACTCTCAGATTTTTAATATTCCAAGACAAATGATTGAATAGTAAGCATCCTGCCATAGGAAGCGAATTAAGTAAATGTTGTTCTGTTGTTGAGGCTATTTCGATAAATATATGTGTAGGTGTTTCTGAAGAAGGCAAGCAAGCTATATCGACATGAGTAGAAACTATACCTAAAGTCAATAACTCAAACAGGAACATGTTAACATCTTCAGGGTGGTCTGATGATACTATATTAATATGTAAGCTTTCTACGGGTCGGAGCTTACATTCTTTGAATTGACGAACAAGTTTACCGAACTCCATACCATCACTTATTAATAAGCTACGCGGAATACTCTTTTTATTGAAACTAGCTTCTTTAATCCATTCAGTTTTGCCTTGTCCTGATGAATCGGAAGAAACACGTATAACATTCTGACATAATTCTCTATAAATTCCTCTCATTGTATCAGTATTTAAACCATTGGTTGCATGTACATCCAATGAAAATTGATCTAAAATATGATGATGCATTCCAGTTTCCCTACAACAAATAAGCGCCAAAAGATAATCTTTATTTTGATCATGTATTTCTCGCATTGATCTAATTTGGTTAACTAAATTGTATTGTAGTTCAAAGTCCAACAATTCTAAATTTGCAATACAAAATAAGTGATTTTCATATCCATTGTTTGATGCATAAAAGCTTCTTTTAATGAAAATCGTAAGTTCTTCCATTGTAGTTGAGGAAGTGCATATTAGAAGTTGCCACGGTTCCGGATAATATCCATGATTAGCATACAGTGACATAATAATGTTCGGAACTCTCGTTTTGTCGGTACAAGCAGCAACAAATAATTTTCCCTTCGTAACAATATCCGACATTACGCGTTGTCCGGCAGCTTTAAGTTTACGAGATTGTTTTGGAACGTTTCTAAAAATTCTTTCTAGTTCACTTCCAATTTCGGTAAGAATTTCAAAATAGTCTTTGGATCCACGTAAAATTTTTTTCATATCTTTACGAGCTGACGGCAACTGAGCTTTACTGTTTACAAATCTAATCAATATTTTGCATTCTTCTTCATTATCCTTATCTAATTTTTCTGATGTGAAATAATCATAGAATGCTAAAATGTGGCGAGCGGGGAAGAATGTTAAATAATAACATTCTTGTTGTGCACGATCTACTGTACCTTGCCTATAAATTTGTAAATTTTAAACTTAGTTAATTTTTCTTAAAGAAAGAATAAAAAAGCAATAAAATAATAGTAGTAATAAAAAAAAAAAAAAGGAAGAAAAGCAAATTCACCAATTTTTAAGTTCTTTCTTTAATAATTCCTGGTAATCTCTCATATTAACTGTTCCTTGTAATTTATTCTCTAACTTTCTATAGCCAAAATGACCCATTTGTATTAACATGGATACTATATTGATTATTTCTTGTGCAATATCAACTTGGGCAACAAATGCATCCATAACATCTTTGGACATTTCTGCCTCTTTGTTGATAACTGTATTTTTTGGTTTTGCAATCAAAAGAGCACGTCCACGTAAATCTAAAATTTCGTTTAAATTGTACTTCACATTAGTTTTAGAGGGATATTGTAAATAAACTAAACATTTGTCCTCTTTAGGGTCGCGAGTAAATGTAAAGGTCCCATTAAGTACAGCATTCTTGATTTTTTCTTTAGTAACTTCTCCACGATTTTGAATATTATTATACATATTTTGCAATGCCATATTGCTACTGTTACATAATGCAATCTTTTCTCCCAAGGTATGGTTCTTTTTAATGACACTTAGTAATTCTTTCAACAAGTCAGAAATATCTTCCATATTTTTATTCATGAGAGGAAATAAAAATTGTTTAACTTGAATAAGTGATGAAACAGCATCCTCTTGAATCAATCTTTCATCCGAATGATCATCTACACCGTTAATCAGATTTTTAATATCATGTTCAGCGATTTTCTTTAAGAAACTCAAAAATTCTTCAGCGCTTGATAACTCCTTTATCAATTTCCAACAATCTTGATTAACATCAGAAAGATTCCTATCAAGATAATCGAAAAAATTATTTATTTGTCCAAGTTTCATGGAGTCATCCTTCAGAATACGAATTGATTTTGATAACCAATCATCCTCATTATGTGGTACTTTGAAAATTTCCATTTCCACGACCTTTTCTAGCTCTTCAAGTCGTTGGATCCAATGAGGAATTTTTGAAAGATAATCAAGGGTCTGCACAAATCTTTTACTTTTATAGATTTTATAACCTTCCATCAAATCAAGCTCTGCATTAACATCCGAAACATTTTTCCAAAGCAAAGATGCTTCTGAACATTTGAGCTTTTCCCAATCCTTAAGTTGTTTACACATAGCATTATACTTTTCAAAAACGATTGGAATTAGTTTTTGTGCCATATATTCTACTTTTGTTGCGGCAGCGTCGTCCTGAATACAGGAATCGAATATGTTTCGAAAAGTTTGAGATCTTCTAAATTTGTAGCAATTTCTTGCACTCTCCATAGTCTTCTCATGAAATGCCCAATGATCTGATGAGAGCGCTTGTTTCACTTTTATCTTATCTAAATTTTGCAAATGTTGTTTTACATCTCGAATATAATCAGCTACGTCTGTTACTTTCTCAGCAGGGCAAAATCCGGTATAAAACTTAGAAAGTACATCGAGTTGAATTTGATAATTATTACAAATCTTTCTTAGTTTTGCAATTTCATCTCGAGAAACAATTACGTCCCCTAATGCTTTCTTTTTAGCAACAGCCGCATCAAAATGTCGAAATAGATATTCGTCTTCGTATTCTTCTAAAATTTGTTGTAATAATTGGATATCAATCGTTTTTTCAAGTAGTAATCCAGCGAGTTCGTTAATAGATGTTTTAGTATTTTTAATAAACGGGTTTGAGTTTAGTTTTGCGACACTTCCAGTGGCGCGTAATATAATATACCAAAAGTTACTAGCTTTTAAAATATTCAAATAATGTTCCGAAGTGTTGGATGCAGTCGATTGGTTTTGCAGCCTAGTCATAATATGATATAAAATGTCTTCGCTCATACTAACGATTATTGATAAGCAAAAAAAAAAAAAAAATTAATTAATTACACATATTTAAGGGACAAAAACTATTATAAAAACTTACGTATTTGGAACTTCTAGAATCTTGGTCGCTTTGCAATCGCAAATAATGCGTATCTTATTTAGCAATTGATCATGAGATTGTTGAGTAGTCCTGTTTAATATGCCTTTTACCATCTCTGAAAATAATTCTCTAACGTTATCTTGTTTTATTTTTGCTATTAATTTTGTTGCAGCAAAAATTCGATCCTCTGAACAATTCTTCACTCTATCTATGGCAATTGCTGTTAAGTCTCGCCAAATGTTAATTCTTTGACCAAGTAAAGGATCCATAAGTTCTAATTGCTGGAATACCGAAAAAATAAAATTGCTCTCATTTGACGATTTTTTATTGCTGGTGTTTGTATCAAGTTTTAATAGAAGGTTTTTAAACCAAATTACGCATATTTTTGGTATCTTTTTCTCTCTAGTATCTGAAAAATCGCTACGGAACCAATCGTCTAAAATTTCCGGAAATATATTTAATAATTCCAAAGTATGTGACTGAGATATTAACTCTAATGACCGAATAACTTCATCGCTCTGCCAATTCAGGCCATTGTCATGAAGTAATTTTTTAATAGAATTGATGTTTTCATTTGTCCATTTCCTATTTGGATTTTCAAGTAATAATATGACTTGGTCTCGGAAAACTTCAGAAGCACGGTCTCGATAATCTTTTGAAAGTCTCTTAAAGTGGTATTCTAAAGCAACCGCTTCATCATGAGAAATATTCCCTCGAATTCGGTCAGTAAAACATTTAGAAACACGTTGGTCAAATTTGTTATTATGTAAAAGAACATCATCCCAAAGTTTAAAAAGAGAGTCCATATTATCACATAATTGGATCAACCACTAAATCAATTAAAGTATTTTCTTTAATATCATATAAAATCTGAAATTAACACAAAATATTTTGGAATTTACCTTAGCAAGTTTGACGTAGGTTTCAAATTCAATATCACAAATATTAGGTCTAATCATTTCAACTCCTTTAATAAACTTCGCTAATAAATTTTCACTAGGATATTTTAATGCTCTTAAACGTTCAATGAAAACATAATCAGGATCGACTTCAGCAGCAATTTTAAAAATAACGAGCCAGTCAAATTTCATCTGAAAGGCATTATTCTGGACTAAGTATGTAATAGAAGTATACATATGGTCTTTGGCGCCTGAAGGTAAATCTTCTAATTTGTATCCATGAAGCGACTGGAGTAATAACGCAGATGGAAATGACTTTGGTAGCTCATAAAATGTGTCTTGTCTTGGAATAAAATAACCCAAGAGGAGACATAAGAAGAGTCGTTTTTCTCTTGGTTTATCTTCAACACGATTTGTAATGAATTTGAGATTTAACGCGCGGATCGTAAGTTCTTTGTGATGAGTTAACAAGTGTTGATACTCCATAACTTTGTCTTTAAGGTTATTGTCTTTGATAGAATTATAGATATAATCCACAAAGGCAAAGTCACGTATATTGTTTACACTTGTGTGATATTTTTCGGGCATATTATAATTATTTTTCCATATGTCAAATTGATCATTTCTTCCAATATCCAACGTACGATTATCTTTATTGCTATTTCCTTCAAACGCAATTCTTTCATCTTTCCCACGAAGAGTATATTTTGATATATGAATAGCGTATTTATACTGAATATCATTAATTTCGCTGAAACTTGATAGCGAGATAATAACTGGGTCAGATCGCCAATATGTTGGAGTTTGAGGAAATGGTTGATGAAGTTTTACGATAGGTTTTTCCCACAATCCTAATTCTTTTCCATCACCGAGAACTACAGGGGTTCCATGTTTTTCAATATCTTCTGGTAAATGGACATGAAAAATAACTCTGATTTCATTGACGTTCTCATTGATTCTTTCATTGGTTCCTTCATCATCCCTATTACCAAAATTAAGCACAACAGACATGCCAGACATAAGCCTATTAACGTTCTTTTTCCAGTAACCTTCCTCTTGGTCTTCATTATTATCTGGAAGATGATCGAACAGATTTTCGCTATATAAACTACCAGGCATAGAGGTACGTTGTTTTCGTAAACCTTCACCAGAGGCAGTATTAGAATCTTTTTTATAACGAGAAATGGTATGTGTCGGTCCCTGATAAGTTTCAGTGTTTTTGCCAACAGATTTCCATGAGTTAGGATCTTGTTGAAACTGTTTAGGGCTAACACGGTTTTTTTCTAACCGTCCAAATTCTTTATTTTGATTATCGTTAAAACTATTATTTGAAGATAAAGGGTGGTTAAAATTATTATGATTATCTTTGTTGAGATTGACGCTTTTGTCTTCAATATTATCATAATAGTCAATGTCGTTTTCTTCGTCATCACTTTCGTCATCAGTCTCTTCTTTTGTAATCTTTCGGTCTCTTTTATGATCCTTTATAATTGGCGTCTTTAAAAACAAATCGAACTCTTCATCTGTAATCCTTTTTGGACCATTATTATCACCACCTTGGATTCCCCTTTTTGTACTGTTTGGTTGTCTTATAGAAGTTTTATTAAAAAGATCCTTTTGTTCTTCATCATCTAAGTTTTGTTCTTCTGTATGAGACGATTTCTTGTGACTTTTTACACCATGTTCAGATTTTATCAATTCAGGATGTTCATCATCTTGGGTTTCCGATGACCTTCTTGTACGACGCGGTTGTCCCGTAGAACGTGTAATAAAGAGATCCGTTTGTTCTTTGTCAAAATTCATGGAGTTTAGTTCCTCTCCGGCATTAGACGATTTCCTTTCATCTCTCATGCTATGCTTAGGCTTTTTTAAGTCAGAATTGCCATCGTCTTGAATTCCTACCGATCTACTTGTACTATGCGATCGTTTCGTAGAGCTCGTAGTATTATCAAGATCTACGGGATGTCCCTCTTCATTGCTACCGAAATTCACGGGCTTTCTTTCTGTATTAGACAATATCTTTTGATTTCTCATATCATGTTCAGAATTTGTCAATTCAGGATTATCGTCATCTTGGGTTTCTACTGAGCTCCTCGTACTGCGCCGTTGTCCCGTAGAACGTGTAATAAAGAGATCCGTTTGTTCTTTGTCAAAATTCATGGGGTTTAGTTCCTCTCCGGCATTAGACGATTTCCTTTCATCTCTCATGCTATGCTTAGGCTTTTTTAAGTCAGAATTGCCATCGTCTTGAATTCCTACCGATCTACTTGTACTATGCGATCGTTTCGTAGAGCTCGTAGTATTATCAAGATCTACGGGATGTCCCTCTTCATTGCTACCGAAATTCACGGGCTTTCTATCTCTTTCTGTATTAGACAATGCCTTTTGATTTCTCATATCATGTTCAGATTCAGGATTATCGTCATCTTGGGTTTCTACTGAGCTCCTCGTACTACGCCGTTGTCCCGTAGAACGTGTAATAAAGAGATCCGTTTGTTCTTTGTCAAAATTCATGGGGTTTCGTTCCTCTCCGTCATTAGACGATTTCCTTTCATCTCTCATGCTATGCTTAGGCTTTTTTAAGTCAGAATTGCCATCGTCTTGAATTCCTACCGATCTACTTGTACTATGCGATCGTTTCGTAGAGCTCGTAGTATTATCAAGATCTACGGGATTTCCCTCTTCATTGCTACCGAAATTCACGGGCTTTCTTTCTGTATTAGACAATATCTTTTGATTTCTCATATCATGTTCAGAATTTGTCAATTCAGGATTATCGTCATCTTGGGTTTCTATTGAGCTCCTCGTACTGCGCCGTTGTCCCGTAGAACGTGTAATAAAGAGATCCGTTTGTTCTTTGTCAAAATTCATGGAGTTTAGTTCCTCTCCGGCATTAGACGATTTCCTTTCATCTCTCATGCTATGCTTAGGCTTTTTTAAGTCAGAATTGCCATCGTCTTGAATTCCTACCGATCTACTTGTACTATGCGATCGTTTCGTAGAGCTCGTAGTATTATCAAGATCTACGGGATTTCCCTCTTCATTGCTACCGAAATTCACGGGCTTTCTTTCTGTATTAGACAATATCTTTTGATTTCTCATATCATGTTCAGAATTTGTCAATTCAGGATTATCGTCATCTTGGGTTTCTATTGAGCTCCTCGTACTGCGCCGTTGTCCCGTAGAACGTGTAATAAAGAGATCCGTTTGTTCTTTGTCAAAATTCATGGAGTTTAGTTCCTCTCCGGCATTAGACGATTTCCTTTCATCTCTCATGCTATGCTTAGGCTTTTTTAAGTCAGAATTGCCATCGTCTTGAATTCCTACCGATCTACTTGTACTATGCGATCGTTTCGTAGGGCTCGTAGTATTATCAAGATCTACGGGATGTCCCTCTTCATTGCTACCGAAATTCACGGGCTTTCTATCACTTTCTGTATTAGACAATGCATTTTGATTTCTCATATCATGTTCAGATTCAGGATTATCGTCATCTTGAGTTTCTACTGAGCTCCTCGTGCTGCGCGGTTGTCCCGTAGAACGTGTAATAAAGAGATCCGTTTGTTCTTTGTCAAAATTCATGGAGTTTCGTTCCTCTCCGGCATTAGACGATTTCCTTTCATCTCTCATGTTATGCTTGGGCTTTAAGTCAGAATTGCCATCGTCTTGAATTCCTGCCAACCTACTTGTACTATGCGATCGTTTCGTCTTAGAGCTCGTAGTATTATCAAGATCTACGGGAAGTCCCTCTTCATTGCTACCGAAATTCACGGGCTTTCTATCTCTTTCTGTATTAGACAATGTCTTTTGATTTCCCATATCACGTTCAGATTTTATCAATTCAGGATTGTCATCATCTTTAATTTCTATTGGTCTATTACGTGATTGTCCCATAGAGCCCATAGTATTATTGGAAAGTTCTTCATCGCTACCGAAATTCATGGATTTTCTTTCTTCTCCCGTATTGGACGATTTCTTTTGATTTATATGACGTTCAGATTTTATCAATTCAGGATTGTCATCATCTTTAATTTCTATTGGTCTACTATGTGATTGCCCCATAGAGCTTGTATCGAATCCATCACCAAAATTCATGGATTTTCTGTCTTCGTCCGTATTAGACGATTTCCCTTGATCTCTTATACCACGTTCAGATTTTACCAATTCAGGATTGTCATCATCTTGAATTTCTGCCGACTTTTTTGTACCATGCAATTGTCCCACAGAGCTCGTATTATCATTAGGAATTCTCTCTTCATTGCCGCCGAAATTCGTGGGTTTTCTGTCTCCTTCTGTATCAAACGATTTCTTTTGGCTTATTATACCAAGCTCAGCTTTTGTTAAATCCGGACTATCATCGTCTTGAGTTACTGCTGACTTTCTTGAACCATGCGATTGTCCCGCGGAGCTCGTAGTAGTATTATTGGGAGGTCCTTCTTCATCATTACTGAAATTCATGTTCTTTTCTGTATTTCTTATATCATGTTCAGATTTTGTCAATTTAGGATTGTCATCGTCTTGGATTTCTGCTGGCCTTCTTATACTATGCAATTTTTTTGTAGAGCCCGTCGTATCAACACGATTCGTGGGAAATTCTTGTTCAGTACTGCTAAAATCTTTGGATCCCCCTTCGTTATTAAGCTGGGTTTTATTAGGCATAACCGGTTCTTTTAATTCTTCTTGAGACTTCTCAAGAAGGTCACTATCCGGAGTTTGGCTTGAACTATCACCTCTAGATTCGGTCAAATTTATTCGATTTTCTTCATCTTCCAACTGTTTCTTTATTGTTGTAATGTTAGGATTAACCGATTTTCCTGATTCTTCTTGGGATTTCTCCTCAGATCCGTGAAGATCTTTTTGCGGGGTTTGAATTGAATCTTCTCCTTCAGATTTGATCAAATTTGAATTTCCGTCATCTTTCAACAGTTTCTTCGTGGTTGGAATATTAGGATTAATCGGGTTTCCTGATTCTTCATTGTTATGGGATTTGTTTGAATTATCATCTTCATGATTATCATCATGAGATTCCAACTGTTTATCACTTGTTGAATTATTAGACATGTCGCTTTCTATTACTTCGACTTTAAAAGAAATGCTCTCATCCATATTATTTACGACTACAACCTCCTCCTCATCTTGGTCAACAAACTCTTTTTCAATATTTTCCTCTTCTTTAGATTTTCCAGTAGGATTAGCAACTTGTTGTTCATTTAAATTGGGAGGGTTAGTTTGCTCAGATAAATCCTTTTCAGCATTATTTTCATGTACATTGTTGTGAGTTATGACATTTTTTGTTTTCTCATCGTTGACATTAGAGGAATCATTATCAGTTATTACTTTAGTGATTAATATAACACTTTCTTCAGCGTCCGAATGCGAAACTTGTACGGGTGAATTATCGTCCGACAATTCTTCGCTGTCACTAGTGGATACAGTCACCTCGACTTTTCCGGTCTCAGAGGTTTCTGCGGAATCCATTCCTAAAAATTAACTCGTTAGTAAAAAAAAAAAAAAAAAAAAGAATAAAGAAATTTTATTTATCCTAAAAAAAATCAAATGTTTATATATAAAAAATATCTTTCTCATTAAAAGTAAAAAAAAAAAAGTAAACCGCATAAAACTATGCGACTTTTAAGAAGAAAAAATGTATTAATAATGAGTATATATATATAGAGTCGGACGTTTATGTAAAAAATCCGAACCCGTTATCAATTATCAAAGAATATGGGAATATAATCTATTATTATTATTGTTAAAATATATTCTATTGTTACATCTTTTTTTTTTGCTGCAGTGATCATCCTATCATATCGATGACATAAACTATCTAGTCAAAAATTCTCGTAAATGGTTTTGTTTCCGAAAAAGGAAATTCTTTAGTTGGTAGAGATTACGCTTAAAGTTTAATAAGCTAGAATAATTTTAGGTAAATAAGTTACGAATTTGGAACTTTCATTCAAATATTTGGGTTCCAAACTGTCAAATTTAAATAATAAAGTTCCGGAGACATATATCTTACAACCCCTTCAGTAAGTCAACCCGGTATCACAGAAAAACAAAAAAAGATGCACAAAATTCTACGGAGATGATGTTCTTTTCACTCCGTGTCTAATGCAGGCTTTTTGAAATTGGTTAAATTTTATCTTATGTAAGATACGCAGGCTGAAATTTTGAATTGGCTAGTTATTATATTAATCCGTTTAGTTGAATTGAAAAACTAACGATATTAGATAAATAGATTCAAAATCACACGTGTAACTAATGTAACTAAACATGTCTCTTGCGTTTTATTGGACCCGGATGCCCGGATGACTGAAACTTTTTGTTACGTATTGTTGCGGCAAGAGTAAAATAAAGTGAGCGTGAGTAAAATAGTATATTTCCCAAGCAGCGGCTTGTACAACTAACTTCTATGCATCATCTCCTTAATCAGTACTTATTTGTACAAACAATTATTATTTTATATCACAAGGGATATATCGTGTATTTGCATCACGAGTGTTACAAGGGTAGAAGTTCGTGAGTATATATACTTTCAAAACAAGAAAGATACCACGTTATCTTTATCATGTTACATTTTTTTGTGTCTGATCTTTCATGTGACCTTAAATGTTTATTGATCATCATAATTTCTGTTCGATAAAACTTAAGATACTACGCGATTATGGAAGATGAAATAGATTTTCATAAGGAAAATTCCTTTACTTCCACTTCTTCTCCGAAAGGTTCAAGTCCCATTAATATTCCATCACGTCCTTCACGTTCAGTTTCTCCATTTCCTCACATACCAAAAATGTCTTTGCGTAGTGCTACCCCTTCACCACCTATCGAAACTTCCATTGACTATAACTCATCAAAACAATCCATCCCTGAAATTACATTTTCGAACGATATTTCATCTGAAACGGAAAGACATGATTCGGTATTTTATCGTAAATTAGTCATTGACATAAGTCAGCCTGTAGGTAGTATGTCCATTTCACCATCAAGTCGTGATATCGTGTTGGCGACGTATGTATTTTAGGATAATAAAGATAATAGATCAATTTTTTTTATTATATAAATTTCAATCTTCTATAAATTTCACGTCTGTCATTTCAGTCGTAAAGGACTTTCTATCATTGATCTTGAGAATCCATGGCAACCTCCACGAGAACTTCATCATTTGACTAAATGGGAAGTTGCTGATGTACAATGGAATCCCCATCCATCTCGTGATACTTGGGTCGCTTCAACAGTAAGTTTGTTTGTACTTCGCATCATTATCATTTTCAAGTCTTTCTAAATATTAATTTCCAACTATATAATTATTTAATTATAACAGTCTAATCAAAAAGCACTTATATGGAACTTATCATCAGCCATTCAACATGAGCATATTCTTCATGCTCATAATCGTGCTATAAGTGATATTAATTGGCATCCTTTTAATCCAAATATGTTAGCTACAAGTTCTGTAGACACTTATGTACACTTGTGGGATTTAAAAACACCAAAAAAACCGGCAAAGTCATTCTGTGCCTGGATAGGTGAGTGGTAATTTTTGTACGTTCCAATATTTAATTTATCGTAATAATTACTAATAATTACTAATACTTTTTAAATATGTAAAGCGGGTGCAACACAAGTTAAGTTTAATAAAAAGAATGAATTTATATTAGCATCTGCTCACGGTAAAGACTTATACATATGGGATACTAGAGTAAGATTCAAAGTTTTTTATGGATAATTTTTTTTAAAAATTGCTTGAATGTTAAAGTCTATTTTTATGCATGTTTAAAAAGAAAGGATCGCTTCCTATAACTAATATTAATGCGCATACAACAAAAATCTACGGAATTGATTGGAGTAGATCGAATGCTGATAATATAATTACTTGTAGTCTGGATCAATCAGTGAAGGTCAGTTCGCTATATTCGAATAATAAGAATATCGGTGATGGTCTGGGATTTTAAATAGTATTAATTTATATATATATTTATATTAATATTAATATTTATATATGTAGTTCTGGAATATTCAAGAGCCTGACGCCTGCCAGGGTGTTATACATACAAATTCTCCGGTTTGGCGTGCAAGGCATACAGTAAGTTAATTTCTTTAATTACCTATAATGAGTATTTCATAAGGCTAATTGTAATTTATTTGTACTAGCCAGTTGGCAATGGCATTCTAATCATGCCCCAACGATCAGAAAAAAATTTATATCTTTGGAATAAAGAAAATCTTCAAACTCGTATACATGCTTTTGAAGGTCATAAGGATGTAGTTAAAGAATTTGTTTGGAGAGTTAAAAGTGACGGGGACCCAACCATTGGTATGTCTTTTTTTTTAAAAAAAAAAAGAAAAAGAAAAAGAAAAATCTTTCAATAATAATTATTAATTGATTATTTCTCTTTATATAGATAATAGAGAATTTCAATTAATTACATGGTCAAAAGATAAAACCTTGCGATTTTGGCCGATAAGTGATGAATTATTGAAGGTAACTTTTTAAATATTTATATTATAAAATGTTTTAATTAATTTTGACTATAAAACCAAATTATATTAAAGGCAATCGGACATGAAAGAGGAAGACCCATAAATCCAACAGATCAAATTAAGCAAACCGGAAAATCGACGTTCACATTTCGTGATCCACCAATGAATAATCATTCAATCTCTCCTACTTTGTCAACATCAACATCTTATCCCCCTCTTCGTATTATTTCAGGAAGTCGCGCAAATACAAATATTCCTTTTCGCCCTTCTGGAGCTTCAGCTGGAGGGGGGAATATCAAAGGTTATATGGTAGCAGCTGGGATGTTGCGACGTTCTTTATTGTGGATGCAGAACGTAAGAATGGTTAAACCAAGCGGCGAGATCGGAAATACTGAATATATTCCTGAAAATATGCATGAGG
The DNA here is from genome assembly GCA_015698045.1 of Rhizophagus clarus. Lineage (NCBI taxonomy): Eukaryota > Fungi > Glomeromycota > Glomeromycetes > Glomerales > Glomeraceae > Rhizophagus > Rhizophagus clarus. Next base: position 550,191 of record BLAL01000017.1, on the reverse strand, counting down.
AAATTGCTGTTGTCTCTAAAAAATTTTCCAATGTTGAAATTGAAAAAGTAATTTAGTCCAAGTTATTTCTTTTTATTATTATTATTATTTGAAAACTAAAGAGATTTTTATTAATAGCTTGATATGCAAGGCAGAAACTGTACAATAAGTCTGCACGGCAGTAGACATGCTTTCATACGTATTAATGTAAAATTTCCTCCACAATATCCCAATAGGGTTTCACCGATTTTTGATATTCAAAAAACTGGAATGATATCTATTTATAACAGAACCCGTATGCTAAACATTTTAAGGGATATAGCTCGTTCATGTGTATCTCAAAATAGGCCTTGTTTAGAAGCTTGTATTCGTTATTTACTTGGAGAACATACTCAAGAAGATGGTCAAGAGCGTTATGGAAAAGATGATTCGGATGATGAGAATTATATAAATGCTACAAGAAGAACATCTTATGACAAAAGCTTGAATTATATCCTTGGAGATAAGGAAGATTATAATGTTCCTTTTCCAAAATTGTGCGGGACAAAATTTTGTGCTTCAGGTAATTTAATATCTAAAAGGTTTATTTAATAGATTTTATTATAATTAAGCCATTTTTTTTTTCGATTTTAGGAAAACTTGTATGTTTCTTTTCAAGTTTACGATCTCCAGATGCAAGTAATAATACTAGAAATAACGAGAAAACTAGCTATACATATACCCATCCTAGGTCATATGATTCTTGGGAACAATACAGAATGATTTCACAATTGCCAAGACCAATTACACGTTATGGGGGAGATGACGATGATTCGTACAATGAAGTAGATGATGACTCCAACGTTTTACTATCTTTTCATCCATATTTAAAGGTATTTACGATGATCCTTATAATCAATCGTCCATTTTTATTTTATTTTTTTTTTTTTTTAAACTGAACGATTCAAACAATTTATTAGAATGATTTACAAGATAATGTTAATCCATCCAATAGTCTTGCATTATTTCAATCAACAAAATGGGACAGATATGCTGTTCACATTTACGATTTTTCGGAATGGATGCCAATTAGTCAAAAACTGGCAAAGGAATATATGTTAGTAACATACTACTATTATTGAAATAATAAATTTCAAAAAATTCTCATTATTTCTTTATATAATTTTAGTATTCATGGAGATGATCCAGTTGAAATTTGCAAATATAATGCTCAAGTAGCAGCGGACAATAATCGACCAGATCTGAAACAAGTCTGGGTACTTGCATCTTTAATTCTTAGCCCTACTAAATTCAAAAATTCTTTATCTAGTGATGAGATTATTTTAACAAATAAAAGGAGAGAAATTGGAAATGAATATGATTCATTTATGAGTAAAGCATTTCATGGATTTTTTGAATTGGGATTCCATCCATTTGGAAGAAGTCTTGTAAAAGATCTGTAGGTTTAAAGAATTTTTTTTTATATATAAATATATCATTTTAATACGAACGTGCTATAATGTAGCTCATTACTAAATTTACTGCAATATAGGCTTAATCATTTTTCTTCAGTAGGTGATATACAAACTGCAGCAATGCTGTCGTGCGTTTTTAGACAACCTTTCCCTCCGCATCGAAAGGATACTAGAACATTTCAACCTTTAGTAAGTGTTACATTAGTATTACATTATTTAGATATTGTTTTACTTACAATTAAAAGGGTTATAAAATTGTTTTTTTTTTTATTTAGGCATCATCAGAATTAATAGCTGGTAATAATATATCGAGTAATACGGACTATTTCAATTATCATTATCGCTATCCAGAAAAACACAGTCTTTATCATTACGGTTTTCCTTCAATTTCCGGGGTAACATTTGGTGGATCATTTAACTCATCAAAAAGTTCTTATACAGATATGTTTAATTATGTTACAAATGTTACAAACGGATATGGGGCAACCCCTTATGGGATTACTCCTCCGACACCATCCGGTTATACATATGGACAATCGGAAGGGTCCGGTATTATGGTTCCTCATGCATCACACCATCAAAGAAGATCAACTTTTGGTGGTACTTCAAAAGAATCAAGCATGTTTCCTTCGAATATTACGGCATCACCACCAAGAACTCCAAAGAAAGGTAGTCCAGCCACGGGTGGTCCCAACAATAAATTGGATGGATGGACAGGAAATGAAAAACCTGTTGAGATTTCTGACAAAAAGTCTTGTGGTTTAATTTTTACACTTGAATTGGAAGAATTTGATGATGAAAAGAGGTAAGAAATTTAATTAATTTAGAGACTTAGAAGTTGTTTTTTTTGATTACCTTAATAATTTTTTAATTTATTAAAGGCCAGTTCAAGTTAGCTTATTAGATGATAAAATAGAAACAAATCTTAGATATGATCAATTTCGTCTTGCTTATGCAGAATTATTATACCATTGGGGATTATTTGAAGCAAGGGCAGAACTTTTAAAATTTATGAGATTTGTAAAAACAACAGTTGGTAGCCCTCTCGGAGAATTACAAGAGCCTTTAGGTATCATAATGTGATTAGTTATTGCTTTCATTATTATGTTGTTATGTTTTATTATTTATTTATTTATTTATTTATTTAGAAATTGATATATATTGTTCGCAATGTAAATCTGAACTAAAGGGAGCTAAATCTTGTGCTAATTGTCGTAGCAAAAAGAACACAGAGATCGAACTAAAAGGTGCTAAATTGTGTATTAATCACGTTAGCAAAAAGTACAGAGAAGAAAATGATTATCATAGAAGAGCTGGTATAAAATGTTCTATTTGTCATCGAATTGTTAAAGGTATTTTATTTTTTTAAATTTGTATATCGGTTTAAATATATCATATAATAATATTTTTTTTTTTTTATTAATAGGGTTATCAAATTTCTGTATGTTTTGTTTCCATGGAGGACATACAAAACATATTCACGAATGGTTTGAAGGGAATAATGAATGTCCAACAGGTTGTGGATGTCAATGTAAAATACGAAATTGTGGTTTTTGATCTGAAAAAAAAAAAAAAAAAATGTAAAATAGAATTTTTTTTTTTTTTTTTTTTTTTGTACATTATCATATATATATTAATTAACTTTATTATACTAAAATATTAAAATTGTATATATTATTAAAAATATTTTATACTTCCTTATTGAACTATTTAATACAAGGATTTTACTACTAAAACGATCAACACTTTTATTGAGCACGAAAATCATATTATTTGAGTTACTATAATAATAATAAAATAGAGATATTTGTCATCGTTATACCTTTTTTTATTAAATAAATTCATTTACAAAGGATACGATTTACGAGATTTACAACAAAGTATAAATAAAAACGACACACAAGGAGAATATAATAATTTCATATGATTATTTACAATTCATTTGTAATACAAATTCGGGATCGTTTTTAACGATTTTCATAAAATGAAAAATGTACATGTATGTATGTACTTTACGAATCAGTAGAAGAAAATCTATTCTACAACAACATAATTAAAAATTCTCTAAATGAATAATATAGCAAAAAAAAAGAAATAATAATTATTATAAAAATTACAAGAATTCATTTTTTCCTCCATAAAAAAAAAAAAAACCATGTTTACATTAGAAATTCCAACACAAATATCATTTTCATCATATGTGAGTTTATTAACAATATGTTCATTAACATTCATAGGAATCACTTTAAAAGCACCAATAGCAAGAATACATTGTATAACATTAATAATAATATCACTAATATTTATATTCATACCGCTAAAATATGGAAGACAAATTTCATGTTCATATAATTTACCAATACCAGTAACAGTATTTGGAATTTTTTATAAAATGTTGATTTGGATTAAAAAATATAAACAGAATATTAAAGACCGACCACCATTCTATTGGACATTATTTTATTGGAGAAAGAATTATAATTTATCAAATAAAAAATTAAAGATCATAGCAAAAAATAATATCGAACAAAAATTAAAACCTTATCTAATTCACAGATTATTAAAATTAAACATTATTATGATATTTCATGAATTATTTACTTATTTTTTAGTAACATTTCCACCTTCTATAATACCTGATAGACCATATCCACTTCGAATAATTGATTATTTACTATTAAACAAAAAATCATTTATTACTAATCCATATACATTATTTTATTGTTACGTATATGCAGGATTCCTTGTTCATAATATGAATTATGTATTTAACAAAATTCTTGTGATGGGCACTTTAATATTATGGATTATACAGAACAAATTTCCTTCAAATGATTCCATAATTAATTCAAAAGTTAGCATTATTAAAAATTATTTAATATCTTTATTATTTGATACACCACCATTATTTAATCAACCTTACTTTTCTACATCACCATCAGATTTATGGGGAAGGAGATGGCATCAATTGTTACGGGAATGTTTTATTGAAATAGGATATTTACCTATTAGTTCATTATTTATCAATAATAATAAAACATTAGGTCATATAATGGGATTAATGGGAAGTTTTATATCTAGTGGAATACTTCACGAATATATAATAATTTCATTATTTGGTAAAATTACTGGTGAACATTTCACTTTTTTTGTATTTCAGGGTATAATGGTAATATTATGGGAAATAATTTTACTTTTAATATCAAATTTTATTATATATAAAAAATTAATAGCCTTTTTAATTTGGAATATTATTTTAATATTTACTATACCTTGGTTCATTGAACCATACATACGTTTGAACCATATTCACTGTATTCGTCGTATAATAAATAAATAATAAACAATCTCTAATGAAACAAAAAATTTTTTATTTGTGATACGCGTAACTTAATACTTTCCAGTTTCCACTAACTCTAGTAATACATACACTGGCCAAGCTTGACTGAATAGATCCAAGTAATCGTGTTACACGGATTTAAACTATTTTAATTGGTGTTTTCAAAATCCCGTTAAAACTTAAAATAAGACATCGTTGTGCGACTTCATAATGACACGCGTGTAATATATATATGCATTTGGTTGTACATACTGATCCGTTTTTTTTTTTTTAATTTAATTTTTTTTTTTTTTTTTGTTACAACTTTTTTATCAATGTCTCCATTACCAGAAACATCAAATATTACAGTATTAATTGATAATTATGATTCATTTACTTGGAATATTTATCAATATTTATCAGAACTTGGAGCAGAAGTTCAAGTATTTCGTAATGATAAAACTACTCTTGATTATATAATTTCACTTGATCCAAAAAATATAATTATTTCACCTGGTCCAGGAAAACCATCAACAGATTCAGGAATTTCTAATGATGTTATCTTACATTTTGCTGGAAAGATTCCAATTTTTGGTGTATGTCTTGGGGAACAATGTATTTTTGAAGTATATGGGGGTAAAGTTGGTTATGCGGGTGAAATTGTACATGGAAAAGTTAGTAAAATATTACATGATGGTAAAGGATGTTATTGCAATGTTCCAGAAGATATTATGGCTACTAGATATCACTCACTATCTGGTCAACCAAATACGGTTCCTGATGAATTGGAAGTTACTAGTTGGACAGAATCTGGTGTCATCATGGGTGTAAGACATCGTGAATTTACAATTGAAGGTGTTCAATTTCATCCTGAAAGTATTCTTTCTGAGCATGGAAAAATTATTTTATCGAATTTTTTACAACTTAAAGGTGGTAATTGGTGTGATAATCTTAAATCTGGAGTTAAACAACCGTTGGCAAAGACTTCAGTTTCATCAAAATCTGTTCCAACTATTCTTGAAAAGATTCATAAACAACGTTTGGATGACATTGAATTGGTAAAAAAACAACCAGGTTCTTCACCTCATGATCTAAAGATATTATTATCCCTTCATGTAGCTCCTCCTCTTATCGATTTCGTTTCAAGGATAAAACAAACTTTACCAAAATATCCTGCAATTTTCGCTGAAATTAAAAGAGCTTCACCAAGTAAAGGAAATATTGATTTATCAGTCAATGCAGTAAAGCAAGCCCTTACTTATTCAAATGCTGGTGCTTCGGTTATTTCTGTTTTAACCGAATCTAAATGGTTTAAAGGTACTTTAAATGATATGAGACAAGTTCGTGATGCATTATCAACAATTCCAAATCGTCCTGCTGTGTTAAGAAAGGATTTTATTGTGGATACATATCAGATTATGGAATCTCGACTTTATGGAGCTGACACGATTCTTCTCATAGTTTCTATTTTATCAGATGAAAAACTTTCAGAGTTATATAAGTTCTCCAAAGATCTTGGAATGGAACCTTTGGTGGAAGTTAATAATGAAGAAGAAATGTCGAGAGCTCTAAAAATAGGTGCAAAAGTTATTGGAGTTAATAACCGCAATCTTCATACTTTTGATGTTGATATGAATACTACTTCCAGATTAGCTGAAATGGTTCCTGAAAATGCTATATTAGCTGCTTTAAGTGGAATTTCTGGTCGCGCTGACGTAATTAGTTATCTTGATCAAGGAGTTAAGGCTTTTTTAATTGGTGAAGCATTAATGAGATCAGAAAACAAACGAGCTTTTGTCAAAGAATTACTTGAATTAAATGAAGATGAAGTGGCAAATAATAAAAATTCTGCACCGTTGAAAATTGGCACACCAAGAAGTCCTTTAGTTAAAATATGTGGAATTTCAACTATTGAAGCTGCTATAGCAGCTGCTGATGCAGGAACCGATATTATTGGGCTTATATTTGCAAAATCTAAAAGACAGGTTTCATTGGAAACGGCAATTGAAATCGTTAGTATTATTAGAGAAATGCAATCAGAAAAGAAAACTGAGTTAACTGGACTTGATGATGAGGAAACACCATATGGAATTTTGACGTCGCAAAAACATCCCGATTGGTTTCAATTACATGCTACAAGAATAAATCGTTCCAAGAAACCTTTGATTTTAGGTGTATTTCAAAATCAATCGTTAGATTATATAACAAAAATCACTGATATTCTTAAATTAGATTTGGTTCAATTACATGGGAATGAACCATTGGATTTATCTAGATTCATTCCTACCCCTGTTGTTAAAGCATTTCATATAGATAATAATTCTTCAAATCTAACGTTATTTACACAACCCGGATATAATGAAATATGTTTATTGGATTCAAAATCGACTGATGGTAGTAATTCTGGAGGAAAGGGACAAACATTTGATTGGGATATTGCATTGAAAATTAAGAGGAGTGTTTCGAACAAATTAAGTGGCAAAGGAAGTTTTCCTATTATATTAGCAGGTGGTTTGACACCTGATAATGTTGAAGAAGCCGCAAGGAAAGTTAAACCTTGGATGGTTGATGTTTCTAGTGGTGTTGAAACTAATGGTGAAAAGGATTTGGATAAAATTAGAGAATTTATAACAAGAGCTAAATCTGTTGTATATGATGAAGAAGAGGAAATTGATGATGGATTAGAGAGCAATGGTAATATTATTGAAAATGGTGAAGAAAAATCCGGTGATTCACAAGATGATGATTATCAAGAAGAAGAAACCGGAATAGCTCAATAATTATCTGTTAATTATTATTTTAATTAGAAATTTTATATTTATTAAAAAAAAAAAATTTTCATTTTAAATAAATTAATTTTAGACTTGATATATTTATTTAATTGTCTTTGCACATTTTACTATTTCGTTATAGTTCGATAATATCACGTGATTTTAGATAAATAGAGATGTTAACATGTAATTCTGGCCGAAATTGTCTAATTCTAAACCCTTAAACAGTAAATTCGTTATACAAACTTTGCTCTTTTATTTTAGCAATATAATTCACATGAAATGCGACACAGTAAATGCAATATCCGCGAAAATTTATTATTAGACTTTAGTTTTCAATCACTGGCACATTAAAGACGAAAAATTAAAATAATGATTAACATACATAATAAGTCATTTGAGGAATTTTTTTTTATGAAAAATGACTTATCTTAGACTAGATTTAATGGATTTTCAAAACCTTAAATCCTATCATATATATAATTAGATATATTACTTCAACAGGTTTTCACAATGCAACCTTAAGAATGTCAAATCCTATTATCCTATTAGGATTTGATTTGGTTATTTTCACACGTTTATCAAACACTCTTGAACTGAAAAGAAGGTTTAAAGTATGATAAAAAAACTTATCAATAAGTTATTAACTAATATTCCTGATATTGGTAAAAGCTTAAAAAAAACAAGTAAAAACATGAGTAACTTTTTACAACTTTTTGAAAGGATTGGTCATGCTAAACCAAAAATAAAAAAGTATTTTGAGGTCTTATTTCAGCAGTTATTTTAATTTTAGAGAAATAATATAAGGAGCAATATAAATAATTATAATAAAAATAAATCTTAAGCATTTGTTAAAAAAAAGGTTAAAAAGGCAATTTTTAAGCCAAAGTATTCTGATAAAGCTTTGTGAAAAAAAATAGAAAAATTTATAAATTTTTAATTATATAAAAAAAAACAGCCTGGATTAGATTTATTTTTTTATTATATGGGAGGCGGTCAGTAAAAAAGGGGGAAATCCAAATTTTGGTCAAAATTTAATTGAATAAACCATTTTACTGATCTCAGTCATGTGCACAAAATTAGTTTAATAACCAAAATTAGTAAAAATTTTTGATTTCCCTCTTTTCTATTAACTGCCTCCCATATTTCAAATCTAATTATAAAATCAAATATATAATGGCTAAAATATTAATGTAAAATGGGTTTGGTATCGTTAGTTATTAAGGTCCTATAGTGAGAGTTATACTTTGTATCTTGCAGAGTCAAATCGCTTTTACTTATGATTTTGACTAAGAGATTCATGATTACTTTTAGCTTAATTCTTTTGAATTAGTATTAATTTGATCAAGCCTCATCACTCACATATTGCATATGTATTGAATTTATCTTATTAGTTTTTTTTTAGCTTTTAATTATATATTCTTTTGTTTTAATAAAAATAAAATAAAAAAATATTAATACAAAATATTTAATAAGTTCAAAGTATCATATAATTCTAACTTTACTAGCAATATACTATAAACTCATTTATATAACCATTATTTTCTTATATAAAAAATGTCTAAAGTGGGAGCAAATCACATAATCATACTGTACTAATATTTATTTTATTCTTTTCTTTTTTATATGAATAGTTTTTCAAATATTTGGATGGTTATTACGATAAGAAGTTGGCAAAATCTTTGATTATGAAGTAGAAGTCTAAATCGGTCAATCCATAATCGTCATAATCCAGATTTTGAATAATTGATTGATTAATCAATTAGCTAAAATTAATGACTGATTCAATCAGATCAATCAAATCAATCAAATATTTGTAATCAGTATGAATTTTCATTTTTTTATTTTTATTTATGAAATTATTCTTAAAGAAAAAAGTTGAAAAGAAACATAAATAACATTTCAAAACAAAAAAAAACAAATATTCCCCTTCTCTTAACTTACAATCTAAGAGCTTCAGTCCAAATTTTGAGTCTAGATATCATTCCTAAAGAAAAAAAAAAAAGAACGTTAGTAATGTTCCAAAAACAAAAAAACTAATACCTTTTTCTCCAACTTACATCTCTGAGTTTCAGTCTAAGTTCCAATCTGAGTTCAGTCTGAATTTTAACAGAAGCTATTCTTAAAGTAAAAAAAAAATAAACAGAATGTTAGTACCATTCTAAAACAAAAAAAATATATCCCTCCTTCTCTTAACTTACAATTTATGAGCTCCAGTCTGAATTTTGAGTTCAGAAGCTATTTCTAAAGAAAAAAAGAAAAAGGAATATTAGCAACATTCCAAAAATAAAAAATACGACCCCCATACTTACTTACCAGCAGCTGAAGAAGACTTTAAAAAAAAATATTTGTAAATAATTCGATTTATAAAACTGATATAATTAATTAAATTTTTTTTTTAACTATTCAGTTATGAAAAGATTTTTATAAATTATTCAAAAAAAGATTATTAATCAGAAATCATATAATTAATTCATCGTAACAGTGTAATTGACAAAATTGATTTTTTTTTATTTTTTAAATTTTTGAATTATAAGCTGTAAACGAGCTTGAACAAATAAATAAATTATTTTTATTGTTGATCCACTTGGTTGTTATAGATCTATGAAAAATTATGTGGTATTTTTTTTTCTGAATTAACAATTAATCAGATTAATTGAGTAATCTGGACTGTGATTAATCAGATCATCCAGATGATCTGACATAATCAGATTAAATCGATTAATAATTTGTAAATAACTGATTAATCAATTAATGAAAATATTGACTGATTCAGACCTCTATTATGAAGGTATGCATCATATTTAATGGTTTAATATTCTTGAAAAGGATTCATTATTTTTCTTAATTAACAAATATTACTAACTATTCATTTTATTTTCTCTTTTTTAATGATTTTTCAAATTTCTCTAAATATTATAGATAAATGTTAAAGTATGATATAATGAAATTATAATAGCCATATGTGAGATACTGGCAAGTAAAAAAATAATTATTTTCAATTTTTTTAATTTAATGAATCTTACTAACTATTTGTTTTTTTTTTAGATGTTTTTTCAGATTAATAATACTTTATAAGTTATTAAATATAAACTTTGTAGCTACAGTATAAGATTATAGTTGCTATTTTGTTTATTTACATCAAGAAATTTTATAATGTAAAAAATTTCGCAAGTTTATAATTTTGTAAGTTTACAAATGTTTATGATATAATATTTCAAAAAATTTTAAAATAAAATGTGAGTTTACAATTTTGTTAGATCTATGTGATATTATAATCAAAATATTATATAAATTTTTAATATTGTAAGACCTATATGATATTATGATTAAAATATTTTGAAAATTTACAATCTTGTAAACTTATATAATATTACAGTCAAAATATTTCAAGAATTTACAGTTTTATAAATTTACATGAAAATATTTCAAGAATTTACAATCTTGTAAACTTATATAATATTATGGTCAAAATATTTCAAAAATTTACGATCTTACAAATTTATGTAATATTATAGTCAAAGTATTTTGAGAATTTACTATCTTATAAATTTATGTAATTTTATAGTATTATTAGTATCATTAATAGACCATTACTAAATCTTGTATTAATTCAATAGTATAATTTTTAATGAAAAAAATTGGAATGAATACTTTAATATACAAAAAAACTAAGCAATTATGAGAAACAAATAAATTTTATATCTACGTAAAAATAATATATATAAATGTAAAATTTCTTAATTTTTTTTAAGTGATAAAGTTTAAAAGTATGAAAAATATTTTACAGATTTTAATTATCACATTACACAGATTATCAAAAATTAGTATTATGTGATTAAAAAATATATTTATTTACAAAATATTCATTCATTTGATTAAAATGGGGTATTATGTGAATGACATCATATTTTTTTTTTATTCTTTTATTAGAATGAATATAATGATTTCAGAACTTATATTGGCATATTGTATAACTTCTATAAAAAGATAGCTAATGACTAAAAAAATTATCATATGCTATCTCTCAGTAAAATACTCAAGTTTTAGTAACATTTTCCAAAAGGAAATAATGCATATTATGACCTCAGTCTATACAAAAGCACTCTCATATAAATCCCATCCTTTCAAAATTAACCAATAAAAAATTTGTGTAATAAAAAATAAACAAAAAAGAAAAATTCAAATGAAACCTTTAAGGTAAACTAAAAAAAAAGAATACCCTATACTTCTATAATAAAAATAAGCTTAAGAATAAGTAGGCAAAACATAATAGCAACTGCACTATGTTACATAAAAAAAGGACTATGCTATTAATAAAATCCAGTGGGAAAAAATTAAAAGCTTTAATAATAATTTAATATTTACTTTATATCAAAATGTTCTAATAGGTGTTACAACTTGGACTTGTTTTTTATTTCTTGGATAACACTCTCTCTGCCTATTTCATATACACTTGTTAAACAATAAGAACTTCTGTAGATGTTTTAGTTTTTGAACCCATTATCAGCATCTCATTTAGAATGACACAATATATAAACTCTATAGTTATAAAATTATATAATTCTACTAATTTTAAGTAAGAACATCTATATAAATACAAATTTCTTTTAAATTTAAAATCATACCATTGAATCAATACATGATTTAACAGTATGTCTATTAATACTTTTTGGAGAAAATACAGCTATTATTATAGATAAATTTTCTGTTGTACTGTACTAGCAGAAAAAAACTAGAATGAAAATGCTAAATCTTTAGTAATTCTTGGAACACCATGATAACATTGGGCAGAATAAAAGCCTTTAATAAAAGGAAAATTTAAGGTTATATGTAATGGAAAGATCATTACTATCCTCCTATCAGTTCACAAATCCCAGTGTAATGTTTTTACTGTAAAGAAAGAGCCAGAACCTATAAAAAAAAACTAGCTGATTAGACTTGTCAGTATTGTAAAAAGGAGTTTTATTATCTATCTATTTTTAAGCAACATCAAAGATTAAAAAATATGTGCAGTAAATAGGCTAGTCAAGCAATTGATCAGGTTAGTTCAACAAGTGATCAGGTTAGTCTAGCAAATAAGCAGATTAGTCTAACAAGTAATTAGACTAGTCCAACAAATAATCAGGTTGGTCTAGCAAGTGATCAGATTAGTGAAAAAAATACTATACCTATTCAATTGAGCCTGACCTAAACTACTTTTTTTTGCATATTTATTATTTCTTGTAAAGTGTTCTTTAAGTCTAGATAGATATTTGAATACTTTACCACAATAAATATATTGGCGATCAATTTTATCATACTCTTAATCTGCTGTATAATATTCTTTATTAGAACTAGTTTCATCAATATTTTGATTGATAATTTTATTAGATATAAATATAAGAAAAAAGAAGCCTAGACTAAAGATGTTAGCCATAATTGATTAGATGATGCTGTAATATTACAACATACGGCATTACAGTTATGATACTTTTCGTAATATCGTAATTAGGCCGTAATGCCATAATTGGGTCGTAATGTCGTAATTAGGCTGTAATGCCTTAATGCCGCCTAAGGTTGCCTGCTAACCCTATAAAAATTATGTATACTATTTGTATACTGTATATGCGTATCATTGATACTGTTCGCAATTTTTTAAGTATACTGTTCGCAAAATACTAATAATAAAAAATGTAATAAAGTATACGGTAAATATACTGTATGATACGGTATTTTGAATTCATACATTTATAATGTATATAGTATAAATATATTTTTACTGTATATCAGTATGTTGCATACGGTTCACAAACCATGGATACGGTATATTAAATTCATATGTTTATAACGTATTATTTATTTTACTGTAGATAATGGATACGATATATTAAATCAATATATTAATTATACTATGAATATAATTTTATTTTATTTCCCATATATATATATACCGATATATGTAATATTATTCAGACTACCAGAGCCCGATATCTAAGCTATTAGTCACACCAATATATATCAGTACATATATGATTTAGGCATAAAAAAATTCATGCCCAAAATAAATTGGAAAAGACGAGAATAGTATATTATTTCAAAAGGAGAATGGAAAAAGGTATATTTAGATAAAAGAATAAAAAAATTTATTAAAATATAATTTTTAAAATAAAATACTGTTTAAAAAAAACGATTAACAAGTCAAATTTTGGTAGGCCTTGCTACTCATAAAAATATTTTTACGGAAGATTTCTTCTTCTCCTGCGCTCATGGCAATGATGGGTTTTGGACTTGTCCAATTGGTTTTTTTAATTGGACAGTATTGGACAGTCCAAAACCAGTTTTGCACACAGTTTTGGACACAGTTTTGGACAGTCTAAAACTATTCAAAAATTCAAATTTTTATTAAACTAAAAATAAAAAAAAAAGTAAGTAAATATCTAATGAATTAAATGGACAAGAAATCAATGTAAAATCACAAAATAATACCAAAAAAAATACCTTAATTTTAATTAATTATAATATTATTTTAATTATTGACCAAAATTAAGCCAAAATCAGGCATAATTCTGGCCTGAATTAAATATTTAGTCATGTGATCTATCCAAAACCTGTCCAATGGAAAAAAGGTTTTGGTTTTGTACAAGTTTTGGACGAGTTTTGGACAAATGTCCAAAACGTCCGATTGTCCAATTGCCCAACACTGCTCATGGTCTGTTTCTAAAAATTTTAAATAGATTTAGAATGTGAATATAAAAATTAAAGATAGAAATTCTTATTATAATTACCATCTTTCTCCCAAAACCAGGTTCTAAATAAGTCATAATACATTTCTCTGGTACGTGACCATAGACGCCTTCTGGGTCTGTCTGGAACACCACTTCGGTAGAGGCAGAAATTCTAAATATCAAAAAAAAAAAAAAAAAAAAATGGTAAGACAAATAAATTCAATTTATATTGATTTTTTTTTACTTACTTTATAATCTCTTACGAGATTTCTAAATTTTTGGCTGCATTGATTTCCCATAAAATTTGTATTATACCAGTTACTTATTCTGAATTCATATAAATAAATTATTTGAATTTGAATTTTTTTTTAAAGAACATATAATATAAAATATTACGCATATGAACCTTTGAGAGACAGACTCCCAGAATTCCATCCGACTCCTACCATAAGCACTATGGTACTCATGGTTTCTCCTTCTTCATTCATCGATTAGCAGATCCATCATCAGATCATGCCAGCGTGCCAGTTCAGGTCTACTTAATTGTGAACGACGTTGGTAAGCTTAGCGAGGCATTTTTATGAATTAAAAATCAAATTAAAGGTTTGTACATAAAATGTCACTTTATAAATAAAATTCGAACAATATACCTTTTTGAATTTGCAATTAGAATAGTTGAATTATCATTAAAAGACCTCGCGCATACATAGTCTAATTGTTTTTAAATATAAATATCGCATTAAAACCAAAGAAAATCAAAATCACTTATTACATTGCATTTTACATTTTTTTAAATGTAATTACTATTATAAAAAATTATGCACTTCATAATTTAATCGTCACAAATTTAATAAAAAATTATGCGCGTCATCATAAATTTGAAACTATGTACACAATGTAATAAATAAAAATAAACTAATATATATATAAAAGTATACTAATATTATATTCAAATTTGTTTTCTGAAATTTGGCTTATATTAAGCGAAACATAGCTAAATCGCGCAGAATTGCGGTATTGCGACTGTAATATTATAGCCCAAAATACCACTATTCTGTGACAGATGATACATACAATCAATACTTTCAGAACAACTGTTAAATCAATTAAGCCAAGAAACCCAGGTCCCAGCCCATAATTTTATTCGAATATATATTATATAAAGAGATCGAATTCAAAATAAGTACTAACAAATTATACATTTCGAAAAAATAAAAACTTTATTAAATAAAACAAAACCATTAAATAAATATATTTTTCGTAATTAAAAATATGCCTTTATGTAAATGTAAATATTGTTTAAATTTATCAAATGGTGAAGCAAGATCAGTACATAGAACAACAGTAGCTCGACATTTGTTAGAAGAAGAAAGGGCATAAACTCTAGAAGATGAATACCAAAGACTTTATCCAGAAGAAAATCCTTATTATTCTGAAGTGGAATATTCGTATGAAGAAAACTTATGTAAAGAAGAAAACGAATGATCATTCATGGAGACAAGTGATAACAATGAAGAAAACAAATGATCATATATGGAGATGAGTAATAGTGAAGATCTGGAAGAAATTGATAATGATTTTGGTTTTGAAAATGAAGAAAACAATAATTATGAAAACGATTCAATCTCTGATTCTCAAAATGAATCAGAATTTGATAACGCTGATAACGTAAATTTTAATACTGATAATGAAGAAGGTAAACTCCAAATAAATTATTAATAATATTTAAATATATTAACTATTTGTTAACAATAATGATAAATTTTTTAGATAGTATGATTATTTCTGATGAATTGCTTGAAAGATTAAGGCTTTTATACGTGAAATCAAATTTTAATTTTTCTGAAGCTGCATTTAATAATATATATAAAGTTTTCAATAGAAATAAAATGAGCTTTAATAAAATAAAAAAAATACTTGGTTCAATAGTAGGAATTGAACCAAAAATATATGATATGTGCATCAATTCATGTTGTGCTTTTGTAGGAGTTTTAGAAAATGAAAGAAAGTGTAAATTTTGCAAAGAGGATCAATATTATAGTAACGGCAAATCAAGAAAAAATTTACCTTTTATCTCTATAATTGAGCACTTAAAGCTTTAATTTAAAAACTCTAAAAGATCTGAAGAGTTATTATATAGGTATAACTATACTAATAATATAGAAGACTTTGTTCATGAGGATATAGGTGATATTTTTGATGGGCAGATATATAAGGAACTATTAGATGATGACTATTTTCCTGATCCTAGAGATATAGCCTTTACTGCATCTTGTGACGGTTATCAAATATTTTAACAAAAAACTGATAATTGTTGGGTGTTCCTTTTTATAAATAATAATTTGCCTCAAGAATTAAGGGTAAAAAAAGAAAATTTAATGGTAACATTAATAATACAGGGCCGAAATAACCTCAAGATTTTAATTCATTTCTTTATCCATTAATCCAAGAAATGAAAATGTTACAAGGTACATTAAAATAACATGAAAAATAATAATTAATAAAAATGTTATTGATTATGTTTTTACATATACAGATGAAATATCATGCTATGATGGAAATAAAAAAGAAAACTTTACTTTATGTGCTCACATATTAGCTTGAACTGGGGATCTACCTGCCCTTTCAAAAGTTTTATGTTTAACAGGACATAATTCATATTCGGGTTGCAGATTCTGTAATCTTCAAGAAACTTTAAATGAAACGAATAGGCATGTATATTATCCATTACAACAGGGCATTAATCCTAAACAATTGCCAATCCGAACACATAATGAAATGCTGATCAGCACAAATGAAATTGAACATCTGAAAGGAGATCATAGAGAAACTCACATACGTAACTGTGGTTGGTTTGATATTTATAATAAATTCTTAATAAGATTAATATTTTTCTGTAATTTTAAAATCTTGTTTAATAAAAAAAATAGGAGTTAAAGGAAAGAGTATATTATTTGAATTATCTTCTTTAAAATTTCCTCGTTCATTCCCAGTGGATATAATGCACCTTTTTTTTGAAAATATTGCACCTCATATGTTCTGACATTGGATAGGAAAATTCTATCCAAAAAATGATGAACGAAATTCAAATAATTATACAATAAGTTCTAAAATATGGGTTGAAATTGGTGAAATCATGAAAAAAAATAGATCTAATATACCATCTGATATTTGACGTCCTTCACGCAATATTGTTAAACATTCAGCTGAATTCAAAGCTGTGGAATGGGCAAATTGGATTATTTTATTTTCTTTACCATTATTAAAAGGAAGGTTGCTACAAAGGTAATAAAGCAGGATTAATTATTAAAAATTAATATTATGGAAAGCTTATTAAAATAATTTAAAATAATAGTTATTTTTTAGGATGGTCAAATTTTGTTGAAGCTGTTCAGTTATGTATTCAATCTCGAATAGATCTTGAAGATTTAGATAAAATCTGAAAATTATTAATACAATTTTATAACCATTACGCAAGGTAACTTTATTTTTCTTATTTTTTTTTTTTTATATTAATAACATGACTTTTTATAATCATAGTTCATATGGGTTAGAAGGTGAAAGATTGCTGGCATATTTAATTTCTTTTCATTACTTGTTGCACATAGGAGATTGTATTGAAGATCTTGGTCCTTGTTGCAAATTTTGGCAATTTCTGATGGAAAGATATTGTGAAATGTTAATTCCACTTGTTAGCTCTCGAAAACTGCTATATGTGAATTTGTTTAATAATGTGTTGCTACAGGAAAGATTCAAGTATCTACAATTATTACCAAAGTATGACGAAAAAGTTTTTTCTAATTTCAAAGAAAAGAAAAAAACATGGCCACCACATAGAGTAATTTCTAGTGATGTATATGATAGGATATATGAATTTTATTCTCCGTGTGTTAGTTGTAAACTAATAAAAAATGAGACCATGAAATTAAAGCAATGCTATGCAGCTATATTCCAAAACACCAGGAATATTAGAGTAATTATTTTTTATAATTACTTTACATTGTATATTTATTTATTTTGGATACTTTTATGGATGTAATATTGTTATTCATTATTTAGGACATTGAAGAAAGTTATATAAAGTATGGGAAACTTCATACAAAGGATGGTAACATTATATCTTCTAAATGGTGGAAAAATGAAAATGATAGTAGTCGAAATGATTATTGTGCCACTGTAAGAAATTGACTATTATATTTATAATTATTTTTATTTAAATATTAAACATAAATTTTATTATAGATTAATCTAACTATTGATGATCAGCAAGAAGAAGAGATTTTTGGCCAAATTGAATATTTTATGATTCATATGTTCCAAGGTCAAGAACAAATATTTGCATATGTTCGAAAAATCAAAAAATTAAAGAAAAGTATCAGAAATTTGAAATTTTTTGATGTCTTTGGTCCTCTACAATATGTGGAAGTAATTGGTATTAATAGAATCGTTGGTTTTTTTGAAGTATATGATAAAAAAAATATTATATAATAGATAAATATGCAAACTGGTAATAACTGCAAGCTGATAACAAGATTAACATTTTTATCTTTACAAAAATTGTTATTTATTTATCTTACAAAATATAAACAAATTAAATAAATCAAGAATAAGCAAAATTTTCTTATTTTAATGATCATGATAGTATGCTGCAATTAATTTTTTTTTTGCCGTAAATAAATTTTTGACGTATTGCAGATTTGTTTTGTGATACGATTGAATTTGTATTCAATTTATGTTGATAATTCTGGTAAAAAATTTGTCAATTTTGGCCAAATTTCATTATTTGTGTTGAGTATGTGTTGAACTTATGTTGATCTTAATTTTTATATGGCACGATTTTTTGTGAACTTCTTTTTCAACACAATTATAAGCAGGTACTCTTGCAAGATATTTTTCCAAGTATGGAATTAACCCAACAGAATGTCATCACGCTAATAAGTTTATAGGTATATAAAGCAAAATGGATTAATAAATATATAGATGAATAGAATAATTTAGGGTTGATAGTTCGTTTTATTTTTCACTAAAGGAAATACATGTAGATTTCTTACATATAACGATATAATAAATATATTAAATATAACTAATAAGTATATAAAATTAATATAATAAATATAATAATTAAAATAGAAATCAAAAATATCAAAAATAATAAAACATATTGAAGAAAGTAAAGAAGGCAAAAAAGAAGAGAAAGAATGTGACACAGAGAAAAAAGTTGATAATGAAATTTCAGTTCTGTTTGTAAGTCGAGCACTCAAAAATCAGACATGATTTCACCTGAAGTTAACCCTTTACAACTGCAGATTTATCATTACCAAAATCTTTAAACATTAGGATACAACAAGATACTCCTGCTCTTTGGCCTGAAATTTGCATTAACTAAATTATTATTGTTTGTAATTTTGTTCCATTTTTGAATCCATCATAATTGCCAGAAAGAGCGAACTTCTATTAGACAATTATATCTTCTTCAACAAATGAATGTGTTGTGTCTGAACGAATGACAGCCTTGTTTTAGTTATATTTAAATGGGCAAACACAGATAAAAACCCATTAATTGGCAGGCTACAGAGTGCAATGCAACCTACCAACCCTTACGGGTCTAAGGATTAGGGATTAAACTATTCGCTAAACACCCACAGTTGGTATGAAGTTAAAGAAAACAAACAAAATACTTATGTGTATAGTGCGCAACTTGTGGTACTAGAATGGCCTTAAGGGGGCTGTCACGCAAAGTACCTCTATCCATTCGTTCCCAATGTTAGGCGGCATTGCCTGACGACATAAATGGGTGAAGGCAATCAGGTCTTAGGCCTCCAGACAAACGCCTGGCGTTCCAGAGGCAACTTTATTCTCGTACAAATTGCATCAGTGAAAACGTCTTTCAAAGAAATTAATCAATAAAAAGTATATTTGGGCATTAGCCGATCTTCAAATTCACCCTATAAACTTCAGAAGGACAGGGATCAGTGCAGGCATCATGGCTTACATATCTCGTTAAAGATTAATTAAATTGAAAGATAGGATCCAAATTCAGTATGACTGAATCAATCGCCTCTGGTTATCAAACTTCCAGTTAGAAGTGATCGCTAGAATCAAGAAACCGATAATCACCCTTATCAGTAACGATCAAAAGGTGTATGAATAAGTTTTGACCTTTAATTTAGAAGGATCAGGAAAAGGTATGCAAATACCAGCAATATATTCTCCCTTTTGAGAATCTGATATATCAAACTCAAAAAAAAAAAAAAAAAAAAAAAAAAAAAAAAAAAAAAAAAAAAAAGAAAAAGAAAAGAAAAAAAAGAGAAAAAAAAAAAAAAAAATATCAGACTCGAATAAAAGTCAGAGAAATTATTTTTCAAAAAAAACTAAAATTGATCATTTATATAAAATTAACGAAAACGTTGTGTATTACGTGAGCTAAATTTTTTTCACATGGAAAGATATATACATTTGTTAAATTCAGGTATGCACAAAGTGAAAAATTAGACGAATTATATTATTACAATTTCCTTTTATGAGTATATACAGCCACAATTGTAGATAGGCTGGGACGTCAATTTCTTGACTGCTGATCAAAACCATTTTATATGTAATTTAAAAATTCACAAAGTATATGAATTGAGTAAAACCTAAAAAAATATTTTTATTAATTTACGCATTAGAAAATTTTTAATAAAATTATATTGCATAATTCATTTCTCAATTAAAAATGTTAGAAAGTAAACAATAAAGTTCGTTTTTAATAAAAATTCTATTTATATTATAACTTGTTAAAAAAAATTACACATTTGATACTTGTTCGCTACTATTTTATAAAAAAAAAATTGTACCCAGGCTGTACGACGTGGACATCAGTATCAATCACAGCCCAAAAAAAACATGAGTCTCCAGCCGATATTTGGTACAGACTGGGCCTTGCTACTTACTCATAAATATAAATTTAAAAAAAAATTAAAATAAAATTATCTTCTATGATACGTAAGCAAGTTTCTTCTCCTCCTACGATCGTGATGTGTTTCTAAGAAATTCACAAATTTAGAATGTGAATGTAAATATTATTTATAAAAATTATTATTACAATATAATTAATTACCCGGTCTTTCCCAAAATCTGGTTTGAAATTGCTTATAGTATCTTTCACCTGTATGGATTTATAGTCATCTTTCTGGTCTCTCAGAGACTCCATTATGATAGAGACAAAAGTTCTAAATATCAAAAAAAATGAAATAATATTTAATTATATCTAGTTTAATATTCCATTTATATCTTTTATTTATCATTTTTCTTTCATTTACATAATAGTCCCTGACGAGACTTCACTACTTTTGGTTGCATTGTTGTCCAGTGAAATTCGTATAAAATTTGTTATTTATTCTGATTCAATTTAATGGATTAGTTGAATTAAGATTTTTTTTCATTATAATAAATAAAAATATTACGCATATGAACCTTCTCGCAACTAAAGACCAAAATTCCTGATGACTTGCCCTGTTTATATCGTGATATTGTCTATTTCTTCTTCTTCTTCGTCTAATTAATTCATTTGTTTGCAGACGATACCATACTGCAGGGCGAATAGATGAAGATCGACATCAAGGCATGATTAAAAATTAAAAATATATTTTTGAGATTGGGAAAGATGAAATAAAATTTGAGATTATTTGCTTGTAGAAAGTTGTAAAAATGTTCATTATAAATAAATCGGACAATACCTCTTTGGTTTGATTTTAGTTTTTTATTTCAATTAAATATAATTAAAATATTGATTTATTACCGTTTTTCATCATTTTAATTATTAAAAGTCTCATACATACATGTTTTAATCAAAATATTCGAATCATAAAATTGTACATTAAATAAAAATTAAATTATTATTATATTATTAGTACACCTCTTAAAAAATCGTGTACATTAAAACATTTTTAAAATCAAGCGAAATGCAATCATCAAATTTATCAACACACATCCAACACACATCCAACAAATTCAACGAAATTTGACCAAAATTATTAAATTTTTTACCAAAATTATCAATACAATTGAACACAATTTCAATTTGAATAAAAATACAAATAACTATTGGTAAATTAGTTTCTATATAAGGTTAAACAATATTATTAATTATTATGTCATTGGTCATCAGAAAAAAATAAAAATAATTGTAACACTGATTTTTTTTTTTTAGTCAAAACAAGTGAAATAATTGTAACACTGATAATGATAAATTTTATTCACAAACTATAATTAATAAGGAAACGCTTATTGATTTTTTTTTTTTTTTTGGAATATTTTTATTATTTTTCTATTTTTATTATAGTAACCATAAATTAAAATTAATAAGGAGATGTGGTACATATTTCACCATTTACATAATTTATTCCATGCTCTTTTGTAATATTTTTCTCATTGCTGATAAGATTTTTCCTATTTTAAAAAAGCCCATCATCATTGAAGGCATTTTGAATAGTAAAAAATTTAAATTTTTTTCAAGATAAATATTTATTTCATCATAATCAAACAGAACAGCAATAAATGAAACTATAAATAAAAAGAAATCAAAGAACAGACGATATAAAGAACAATAATTACATATACCATCTATTCCGATCTCATGGCTTTGTCCCGCTGCTGTGGTCTTATGGCTTGGTCCTGTTGCGATTTCTGTGATGAAACTATTGTAGCAAATGTAAAGGCTTATGAAAATTTGAATGATATGCCTACAAACAGGCTGTGTTCGGTGGGCTGTGTATCTACTCATGCTTATAAATAGTCTTTTTATTGAATCGATTAAAATAAAGAAAAAAATGAAAGAAAAAAAATAATATAAAAAAAAAATTTTTTATCAAATCGATAAAAAAATGAAGAAATTGAAAAATGATAAAAAAAAAATATCTTAACTTGCGTAGTCGCATTAGATCACGTTATGTACACTCTTTTTGATTTCTAAATTAGTATTGAAACACGACCATTATCCTAATAAAAATCCACATATTTTTCGTACTTCCCCACGTATTTTTCATACTTCTCCTACCTTCTTTCTACGAACCGTTTGTATTAATAAAACCTTAACTACATCTACGACCATAAATAACAGTATCGAACAACAGCTTGAAATACTCAAAAGACAAAATGAAGCACTTATAGCAAAAATAAAGTATATATGAAAAATAAGACTTTTATGTAACCTTAAAGAAATAAATTTTATTAAATTTTTTTTTATTTTGGAGTTCCCTGAACAATACTTTTTCAGAACCTCGAGCGTTAAGCTCGAAAAGAATATCGGTTACCTCAACCCTTTCTACAAGCACTAGAGAAACCACTGTCGTAAGCTCTCATTATTATTACTAATTATTTTGTTATTCATTTATTTATTTGTTATTTATCTTTTTTAAAATAAATGAATAAAAGGTGGCGTGTAGTTTGATTGTGAAACCAAAGAAAAAATATGTGTCAAAGCAGGATATGTTAATGGCACTAAATATAAATAATGAAAAATACATGGCTTGTGTAGTATGTATATATTACAAATAACTTGATTTATAAAAAAAATATTCTAATAATTAATAAAATCAGGCTGCGATGCATGTATGCACCAGTTATCAGTTGCAATACAATTTTGCATATAAAGATATACTCAAGAATATCTTGTTTAAAATAATTGAAAAGGTATTTTTATTTGATTTATAAATTTTTTTTTACAAATATAACGAAATAATAACTTTTTTTTTAGTTCAAGTTGAGGACTAAAGACCTGGGTATACAGTTCGGTTATAATGATTGGTTTGCGTATAAACTGTTAAAAAAACATGTGCAGCATGTGCGTAAGCATATATGCTTTTTAACTTTTTTTTTAAAAAAAAAAAGAATCAAAAACCTAATTTATATTTAATTTATATTAATTAAAGGAGATCATAGGCGTAAGATGAAAAATGGTTATTTCAAGAAAAATAAAAATGAGAAAGAAGAAAGAAATGAAGAGGAGGATGAGGATGAAGATGTAGTTCATGAGAAACAAGAGGAGGAGGATGAAAATATAATTCATGAACAAGATAAAGAAGAGGAGGATGAGGATGAAGATGTAGTTCATGAGAAACAAGAGGAGGAGGATGAAAATATAATTCATGAACAAGATAAAGAAGAAGAGGATGAAGCTAAAGAACAGAAAGAGGAAGTAGTTTCTGATGTAATCGTTGATGATGGTGATATTGTGAATGATCGTCTCGTTGTCCAGCCTTCCGTAGGCCGAGATAGTGGCTGAAGTAGCGGTCATGGAAGCGGTCGTGAAGGTCGTTGTGGCGGTCGCAAATGATTCAAAAGCTGTGTAATTAGAGAAATAATTTCACATGAAATTTTCAATAAAATTTGTAAAACATTGATTAAAATAAAATTCATAAAAATTGATT
The DNA here is from genome assembly GCA_015698045.1 of Rhizophagus clarus. Classification (NCBI taxonomy): domain Eukaryota; kingdom Fungi; phylum Glomeromycota; class Glomeromycetes; order Glomerales; family Glomeraceae; genus Rhizophagus; species Rhizophagus clarus. The sequence continues at coordinate 525,552 of BLAL01000017.1, read as the reverse complement.
ACAATAAAATTTGTATACAATTGAGTTTGAATTTCAAAAATCAATTCATTCTTCAGTTATTATTCTTATTTAAGATCTACTCTATTTACTATGAAGTATTATATGCATACTAACCATTTCGTTCTATTTAGAAGAAACATATAATGCTCTAGATGATGACGAGGAATTAAAACAATGCATAAGGAAATTAAAGCAGAGGTTTGATATAAAAAGCATTATAACAGATAGCAACAAAGCTATGCGGTGTGAATAAGGTATCCCACTTTTCGATGGGTGATGTAGAATTAAAAGGTAATACAAAATGGTAGTTTCTGAATTCTTATTATTAAAAATCTTTAATTAGGATTACTGATTTTATATTTTTTCTTTTTTTTTTTTTTTTTTTTTGATTTAGAAATAATACTTACTATTCTGATTTACAAAACATGTTTAATATAATACCTTAAGATCACATCTCGGTTAATTTTTATTTAATATTTTTACATTATATTTATGATATTTATGTAAATAAGATGATTTTATTTAATGTAATAGAGTTTCTGCAATAAAGGAACCAAACTCTTGTCAGATAAGAAAATCAACTTAGGTAATAAAAGATTAAAAGAGATGTTTAATTAGTTTGTTTGTTTACTTACATTTATTAATGGTAGTAATTATTTTTTCGTCACCATTCATCAATTAGTAGGATCATTCTATGATTGAGTGATTTGGTTATATTGTGAGTGGTGATGGTGAGTTTGTAGAAGATCGTATAGTGCCACCTTATAAACAATTGAACAATATCTCTAGTTCGATTTTATTTTTCATTTCAATTAAAATAACTAAATATTTGAAATTAAAAATTTGATATTAACATCCAATACATGTTTAATTATTTTAATATATAAACATTATATATACTTAAAATAAAACAATCTATTATTATTAGTACATTTCTTACGATCAAAAAATATTGTCGTCTCTGGAAACCACAGAAAAATAAATTGTCATATGAGCGAGAATTTTTGGTTATTAGGAAAGTTTTCTTAAAATTCGTGCACATTACAAATGCTAAATATTATCCTCTAATAAAATTAAAAACAAAACAAGTTCAACACAAATTCAACACAAATAATGAAATTTGGCCAAAATTAACAAAATTTACCAGAATTATCAACACAAATTGCACACTAATTCAACACGAATTCATTTATCATGTGACTTATACTGGTGAAATCTACTTAATTAAAAATTTTAATTGTGATTGGACAAATGTCACATGATTGCTGATCATTTGTTATTGTTTGTACGTGAATAATAAATCAAAAAATATGCGCTGTTTCTCTTTTACTTTTTATTTTTCTTTATTCATTAATTCAAATATTATTTATTTATTTTTTTTATTAAAACAGTCCCAGATAAAAAGTTGTCTAATAGAAAAACTTTAACAACTAAAAGAAAACATTTAACGTTTGAAGTTGTATAATTGTAATAGTTTTGTAGTTATTACTATTTGTCTTTCTCAGATAGATGTATTTATAGGTACAGTTGTATTTCTTGGTTTTTATCACTACTAACTTTACCTTCTTTTTATCGCTAACTGTACCTTCTTTTTATCACTAACTGTACCTTCTTTTTATCGCTAACTGTACCTTCTTTTTTATCGCTACTAACTGTACTTTCTTTTTACCACTACTAATTATACCTCACTTTTTCGCTACTAATTGTACTTTTTTTTATCGCTACTAATAATTAATTGTACTACTATTTATCACTACTAACTATACCTTCTTTTATCATTACTGATTGTATCTTCTTAAACTTTCTTTTTTTACCTTTAATTGTATCACTACTGATTGTAACTTGTTTTATTGATTTTTATCTTTAAATAAAAGTTTTGTAATCATTCTTTATTATATTATAATTTAAATAATAAAATTTACTCAACAAGAACAAAATAATAAATAAATTAACTGACAATAATTATAACAAATAAAAGGATATTATTACTATTTAATACCATATACTAATGATATAAATATACGGATTATAAAAGATACGTCGTAAACGAATAATTATCAATATAAAACATACGTCGTAAACTGGGATATTATACTGTCGACCAGTATAAAACATACGTTGTAAACTGGAACATTATACTGTTCGACTAGTATAAAGCATACGTTATACACTGGGACATTATACTGCTCGACCAGTATAAAACATACGTCATAAACTGGGACATTATACTGTTCAGCCAGTATAAAATATACGTCGTAAACTGGGACATTATACTGCTCGACCAGTATAAAATATACATTATACACCAGGACATTATACAGTTCGCAAATAAACGCCAGTATAAAACATACGTTATAAACAGGGATAATATACTGCATACAAGTATAAAATATACAAATCTTCATATTTATAAATACCGTATATATGATACGGCATGCAAAATACCGAATGTATATCATATGTGCAAATACTGGTATAATACTTTAATCATACTGTATATATACTGTAATAATACTGTTCGCAAAATATGGCAATACTGTATAATAACCGTATTCATAATTTTTATAGGAAAGGTGCAAAAAACATATATCTAATCATCCAGCTTTACCATTATTTAAAGTGATACAATGCTTTGATCCAAGATTTATTCAGTCCAATACAGTTCATCACAATATAGGATACTATAGAATTATTGAAAAATTTTAATTTTCTACAGATACTTGAATACAAGAATGGGATATTTATCGCCCTTTTCAATTTAGTGCGACCCCTGATTGTGTAACAATATATGTAAATCACTTTTGATTTCTCCGATTTCCTCCATTTTTTCGCAAACCGTTCTAGTAAACCTTTTCTATTATGTTAACTCTCTTGTGATTTCCTGTGATTTCAGAAACTTTTTATATTAAACTACATATTTACAAAGTTTCAGGTATGGTATTTAACAAACTAAAGTTGGTTTTCAAACTATTAAGTTTGAGAGATTTCCTGAGATTTCCTGAGATTTCTTTTTTATGTTAAATCTCTTAAAAAATAGAAGATTTATTTATTTTTATAAACTTTTTAAGAAGTTTGAACTTATATATAAAGCTTGAAGATTTATTAACTAACGACTTATTATGTCTTTTTGTAGGTTTTCAACAATAAATATCAGATATAGAACACAGAGTTTATATTTTAATAATATAATGTTTAATGGTTAATAATATATAAACAGGCATATTGTTAGATTAAAATAACTTTAAAGCAGTTGTTCTCTTGTAATGATATATTTAATATTTTACTTTTATTCTGTTCTTTTTATTGTAAAATAATTTTATTTCTACCATTTTTTTCTTCGACGCGTAAATACAACTAATCATGTGACAACAATAACATAAAGTCTTATTGGCTGATTATCACATGAAAACTGAAAATCGATTTTCCTGTATATGACATGCTAAAAATCAGGGGTCGCACTAAATTGAAAAGGGCGATAATATGGATTAAATAAATCTATTGAAGAATTTAAAGATTTATATATATACTGGCAAGGTAAATCACATTTATTACCAGAACTTAGTTCATTAGCTTTAAGGTATATATGGTTACCAGTATTTGGTGTAGATATTGAATGTAGTTTTTCTAATTACAAAAGTATATTATCAGATAAAAAAATGGCGCTTAAAGAAGAAAGTATTAAAATGCTTAATTTTCTTTATTTTAATCTGAATGGTAATATTGATTTTAATTTGCTAGGTAGTGAATAGTTTATAGATGAAATTTTGTAAGATGAAAAATTGTAAATAAAATAATAAAATAAAAATTGTAAATTTTTTAATGTTAATGCCGGCCGAAATTATGTTAATTCCGGCCAAAATTATAATCGCGATTTTCTCGATAAAATCGTGAAAATCACACGCGATTTTTAGACCATCAATTTTGGATTTTGATCACATGTTAGGATTGGTTAATGGATTCCGATCAAAAACCCGAACGATTAGAAATTCAGAATTGAAGCGCGATCACAATTTTTAATGATATACTGAATTACTGATGCTTTATTATTACGAATGAATATTACGAGGCAATAAAATTATTTTTCACATCAATCCTGATACATGACGAAAATAAGTTATACCGCTAATTTTACTCTCTTTTCTTGCGCGCGACGTCTCTTAGTCGCGGTTCTTCATTAACAGATACCTATCCTTTCAACAATCCCACCAACACTTCTAAGAATTCTCTGCATCCTCAAAGGCCTGTTCTGTATATACGGGGTGACCGTTATTTTACCCATCCAATAAATATCAGTTCGGTCTTTCCTGCATAAATTATCAATAAAAATTGATCAATCAATTACTCCCTATTTTCTCTTTTTTTCTCTTAAATTAATCAATCAATTTTAATCAATCAATTTTCTCTTTTTTTTCTCTTAAACTAATCAATCAATTTTAATCAATCAATTTTCTCTTTTTTTCTCTTAAACTAATCAATCAATTTTCTTTTTTTTCCTCTTAAAAATTGGCCAACCAATTATTCTCTATATTTCCTCTTTTCCTTTTTCCTTTAAAGATGTCTCGTGCACGTACTTCAGACGATATTTGGTGGGCAAGGATTTTTGATAGGTTTGACGATTTTTTACGTAACTATCCGAAATTACCAAAAAATTCGGTAACAGGGAGCAAGTAAGTGTATGAGAGTATTTCTTTATTACTTAAGTACCACTTAATGTTGACTTTATATGGAATGCAGTTTGCCTCTCCACATTGGCTCTAAAGTAACGATCAAAAATTATAACACCTTTCTCCACAATTATGGATCAAGTGGATACAAGTTCTGGTTTCAATTAAACAGTGACAATAAAACTGGCGAAGTGTATATAATTGGAATGGCCTCAGCCGTACATGAGCGTATTGTTACCCGACTTCAAGAATTTTTTAAGGTCCCTAATAATGGCGTTGTTGATGATCCCCCAATATTAGTCGATGGACAAATTCGTAGGTGATATATTCTAGTTTGCTTTTTATTGAATTTTCAATATTCTCATAGTCTTTTCATATAGTTCATTATTTGCCTGGTGGAAATGGGGTTGAAGCAGCTCCTGATGTTTGCGTAAGTCCAAATGTGGCATTTGTTCCAAAACCTGCCGTTTCCACTGTAATACCTTCTCCTCCCGGTGATACAGATGTATGTTGAGTTTGATGTGCATTATTGTATTTTGTTTTTATGATTTTCATTATTATTATGGTTTATGTAGGGTAATTCTCACGCACGGATTATGTGTGAGGTAGCAGTGGGCCAAGATGTTAGTAGATTGGGACAAAAGTGTCTATCTTGGATGCAAGAACCATATGTCCGTGCTGTCATTAGCATCAAGATTTTAGACCCAAGACTAAACATGCGAGAACCTACAACCGGTTATTTTTACAGAACAATGACGGTATATATTACTTTTTGTTTAATAATACAAAGTTAAGCATGTAGTTTCTTATCTGATTAGTTTGTTTTTTAAATATTAGGCCAAGCTCTACCGTCAAGGAATGCCAACACAACGTTGGGATTTTGGAAACATTAAAAAATATTCACGTGATCCTATCAACGATCCTCCTGGTTGCAATGCGCCAAACTTGGCAGCTTATCAAATAACTATACCTATAAGTGTAATATTTTGGGATCCGCCGTCTCCTATCCCACCTGCATATACTCCAGCAATTCCCCCTATGGCAAACATAATTGGTAACAATTTTGTTATTGACTTGTACCGGATCCAACAAGTCGCCTTAAAAGCTCGAACGTGAATAAGTTAAACTCTGAAATGGGGGATTGTTACAATTCTTTATAACAGATAAATAAAATTAATTAATAAATAAAGTTTATTCCTGCATCTAATCTTTATTGCTAAAGTAGTATCGTAAAAATGAAATAGGATTGTCCGACATAACAGCGTGATGATGCACACGAAAAATAAATTCAAATGATCGGGTCTTAGCCAATGATATAGTACATTATGACGTTTACATGATTATTCTTGTTCAAAATACTCGAACCGTTTTGCTTTTCATCGACAGCTCCTTCTCTATATCTACCCTATCCTTCAATAACCCAATAATGGTCTCCGCCACGTTTTTATACAATTGACTCAGGAAAGCGGATGTTGAGAGAGTCCTTACTGGTACATGAAATTCCATCTGAAGTAAATAGGATAAAATACTAGTCCGTGGCTGTTGTAACGACTCCATAGATATAGTCGAAGTCATCCCCAAACGTTTCACCTGACTTACGTCTTATTTTATTCACCTGTAATGAAATTTCGCATTGGGCCAAATTCAAGCAAAGCCCGCGGCTACTTTCCTCGAGGGCCTTAATTGCCGACCAGTACTTTCTTCGCCAACAACTTCTTGCTGGGGAGCCAAGGTGAGTATACATATAAACTGTACGAATGGGGGGTAACGAAAATAAGTATTGTATGGAGACCGATGTATGTATGTATGGTGTTCAATGTATGGTATACCCCTTTAATTGTTTTAATCTTTGACTTTTTTCTTTGATTTTTTTCATAACCCTCAAAATTATTGTTACGAATGGATTCAAGGGTAGCTATTTTGTTATTTGAGTAATATCATCAATACTTATAAATTACATCCAATTCGTAAATATCGTTTGATTACATACTTTATCTGTTATCTGGAAATAATGGTAATAATCAGATATTACAACTTACTGATGCATGATGTAAATCTACCATTGTTTTCATCTTTTTAAGTTTAAAAAACAACCAACTCCGAACTTCAATAATCAATATCATATCAAGTATGTCAACAATTCACAATTATTATGAGCTCAGAGTTGTGGTAATGTGAACCATTGTCTGATATTACTTTGATCCATTTGGGCTTTTTACTTATTGTTTCAAATACTACTATTTCAAATGCAAATACTGTAAACTAAACATCCTGCTTGGTATTCAAAGACTAATAATCAAAAGCTCTAATATCTAATTTATTTGAATCATAAAAATTAAAATAATATATAAGATCCATTCATGCTTTTCAAAAAAATCTTGCTTTGTTTTGCATGCTAATTGTAGTAATATTTGCATTTTATAATTAGCAATAATAATTGCACTACTTGAATCTAACTCAGCTAATATGACATTAAACTGGATATTTAGAAATACTTTGTATGCTTGATGTGAAAGATAATACAACAAGTACTCTTTAGCTTCAGTAAATTGTGATTGATAATTTTTAAAAATATTTTTAGTTATAAACTCAAAAAATTCAAAAAATTGATTACATTTCAAATATTATGTTTTATACTAAGGTTGCTGGACGAAACTAGGTAGTTTAGCAAACTGTCTAAATATCAAAAGGGTAAAACTTGACAAAACTATATTAAAATCTTAGTAAAAGATTAGCAAAACTTGAAACTTATAGTAAATCATATTAAATAGCGAAACAATAGTAAAGTATTATTAAAAAATCAGTAAAACTAGAGTATAGACGTTTAGCCAAATTTAAAATTAGTTTAGACAGGCAACCTTATTTTATACTTATTATTATATTTTTCAAATATATATAGTAAATAATGAAAAATACAAAAATTATAAATAATTTGACCATCTGGATTAACTACTAATTCTTTTTAAAACCTTGTTTTAATTACCTTTCAACTTGTCAATTAGTCAAAATCATATTCTAAAATATCTTTAATAAGTAATTTATATATTATTATAAATGGTAAATATAATTTAATTTTAACTAATTATAATTGTTTTATTCTTGAAATTATTTTATATTATATTGGCCAAATTCTCAAATATCTTAAATCTATATAAATTATTATATATTTAACATAAATCTTTAAGATTATTCTGGTATTTTAAATTGGTAAAATTTTTTAAACATATTATAAAAATGATCTTTTTATACCATTTGAATAAGTTTTGGTAAATTTATTTTATAGTTTACTTTTTAATCTCAAAGATATAAAACTGGTAATCCTGATTTTACATTTATATAGTAAGAACTTATAATAATATTTTTATAATCTTAAAAAAAAAATAGTAAATTATTCTTCTTATATATTACTTAAACATGAACTTTTCTTTTTATTTTATTTATAAGTAAAATATCTAAATCATATAATCTTACATGTATTGTAATAAATTCTGAATAATTTTATAAGTAATACTGAAAATATATAATTCAAAAAATTTTTTTATATATACTAACTTTTTTCAAATATTATTTGATATTGGTCTAATAAATTACTTAATTTTATCAACATTACAATATATTTTAAAATATATTGAATATTTTCTAATTTTAATAAAAATAAGTATTATATATTCTGATATCATATAATAAAAAAAAAGTAAAATCCTCTTTAGTTTTATAATACTTATTTTTAAATAAATAGCTAAGATCTAAAATTACAACTAATAATTTTTTAATTTGAAAAAATATTGAAAAAAATTCTATTTTATCAAGTAATTACTAAATAATTTTTTCATTCTTAAAACCAATAACTGCTATACTAAAATATTTAATTTTAATCTCAAAAATTTTCTTATAATATAAATTTATGGTTATTAAAGAGTAAGGTTCTATTTTTGAACTTATATTTTTACAAGTATATTGAAATCAGGTTTATATTTATTTTCATTATTTTAAAAAATTGTAATTATAAAGTTTTTGCTATTAAAGATTACAACTAATATATATATGTATAAGTGAAATGATACAGTAAAAATTATGTTTTTGTTTTTACTAATCTTATATAAAATACTATAATATAATGTTAGCTATTAGGAAAATAAATTTAATTTCAAGTAAAATGGTATTTTTTAGACATTTGGTTAGTGAAATTCACAAACAGCTTCACATTTAGAAATACAGTTTTTAATTAATAAATTTCTGTTGAATTTTATTATTATTTTTATCGCCGATTACCAATTTTAATAATAAATTATATATTATTAATTTTAAAAATTAAAATTTATTTAAATTAAATATTTATTATTATTATTTTATTTTATTTTAAGTGGATATTAAATTAAAAGATTCTTAAAAATTAATTATAAAACCTAAAAATATTAAAAATATAAAAATTAAAAAAATTAATTTTCCAAGTAAAATAAAACATTTTTCATAAAATTTCATATCAAAAATATATGCACTATAAAATAAAAAGTTAATCTTCCAATATTTGAATCTTGATTTTGGAATTAATGCAAAAACTTCAAGTTCATCCAAAGAATAGTTGCCCTGATCTTTAATTTTAGGAGTGAAATAATAACCATATGACCATCTAATTTGACATTCTTTTTCAATAAAAGATAAATTATTATATCCAAAACTTAGATATGGATAACCTCTATAAGTATAAGGTGTATATTGAGAATAATAATTAAACTTCATTCTAGCAACTGTTGCTTTTTCTTGAAAATTATCTTGGCCTGCTTCTGTAGAAAATATAAATCCATTCTTTGTCTGTGAATGACATGCTAACTTTGATGTTGACCAATATATTGGATTATAACCTCCGATTAATTCTTGTTTACCTTCAAGTTTTGCTATTATAATTGTTGGGCCTTTATAATAACAATGTTTTCTTAAAACTCTATAAGAGAATCCATCACGACTTCCACGATAAAGGAGTTTAAAATTATAAGGATTGTTATAAAATTCATACATTACAGATCTAGTATTATCATTAACTTGATTTCTACCATCAATCCAACTTGCCAGAACTGCAGCATCCTTATAATTTATGGTCAATGAATCAATTGGTTTCACCCTTGCAGAATCACGAAAAGAAAATTTAAACCACCTTGAATGAAATTTTGATACGCTTTTATAAAGATTTTCTAATAAAAAAAAAAAAAATCAAATTAGAATTAAAAAGAATAATCAAACTTTTCAAATAACAGTTTACCTGGTAAAATTGGTTTATAAGGTACGACTTTTTCTTTAAATTCTTTGGATGACATTTGATAAAATCTAATTAAAGGAATAGATTTTTGTAATCTATTTTTTAACGTTTCAAAATCTTTTATCGTCCAATTTTTAATATCTGGATCCAAATGAGGATCTTTTAATGTTCCCCATTTTATAATTTGTTCCCATATTTGAATTTCTTCAATAAAGAAATCATCTCGACTTATCAAAAATAAAATAATATCTTCAGGTAATTCGGATAAAGTTTCTAATTTAAATAAATCCTTAGGACTCTCATAAATCATTTCCGTAAAAAGTTTTTGTAATCTATCAAAAGTTAGATGTTGATAAACAATTTTTGCAAGAGATAAAAAATTTTCACGCAACCATAACAATCTTTTTGTTATGATAAAATCTTGAATATGTTCACATAATTCACTTAAACATAATTCATCCGAAGCTTTAAGAAGAAGAATCAAATCTGAAGATTCCTGCTCGTTTAAATCAATTATACCACCATACAAATGTCTAAAAATAAAAATGGATGTTAAGGTTAAAAATGAGTAAAATACAAAAAAAAAAAAAAAGAAATTTTTTTTTTTATTAAAAATATATACAATTTTTTTTTTTTATTTCACTTACATTAATATAACATTAAAAGTTTTTGGAAAAATGTTCGGTTTAGTAAACGTAAATTTATCATTCTCTTTCTTTATCCAATTATTTGATAAAGCCACTTGAAAGTAAGGACATCTAGCACATAATATTGCAGAATGAACTTTGAAAGTTTTGATATCTGGTTCTTCACCTATAGTTATTAAAAAATCATAAAAAATTTCGTTTTGTAAAATTTTATTAAGGTCTTTTGAGAGTGTTAATAAAAATGTGTCCATAATTTTGTAAAAAAAAAAACGGGAAAAGGGGATACCCTTGTAGATTCAATTTATATCATTGTTTCCATATTTAATATGTAATACCAGAAAATCCAAGCTATAAACAGTTATATTTAATTCATTAAATAATTTGGCGCAGTGCGCAGAAAGGGATGCGGATGAGTGGATGACCCGCCAATCTGTCACGTTGATAAATAATTATCAGATTTGTGTAACTTTCTTTAACGGAATAACTCGTAAAGATTCCGATTATTTTTTTTACCCACGCAATTGATTTATTTTATTGTAGGTAAATCGTCATCATTTATTTCTCCATAAAAAGTTAAATCAAGGGATGTAACGTATGCCTTTTTGTAGTCAAAAAATTTTTTTAATACAACTCTCTTAATACAACTCTCGAAAAATTAAAATGTCTACCTCATCTAGTAAATTATCTTTTTTTTTTTTTATAAAATAATATATTAAATTTTATTTAATTTAAAACGAATATTTTATTTCAGGTTCATCGTCTGATAGTTCATCGTCAGATACTGATCAAGATGTACAACCAATGAATTTGGAAACTTCACATTCATCAGGTCCTAATGAAGAAGAAAATTATGTAAGTTATGTTAGTAGATAATGATGATGATAACGATAATAATAAGTTGTTTACATTCATTTTAACAGTATTATTCCAAGAACAATTTCAAGAACAATATTATTAGCAGCGAATCTAGCAGTGAATCTAGCAGCGAATCAAGCAGTGAATCTAGCAGCGAATCAAGCAGTGAATCAAGCAATGAACGTAGCAGCGAATCTAACAGCGAATCTAGCAGTGAACCTAGCAGTGAATCGAGCAGTGAGTCTAGTAGCGAGTTAAGCAGTGAGTTCAGTAGTGAATCCAGCAGCGAACCCAGCAGTGAGTCAAGCAGTGAGTCTAGCAGTGAATCCAGCAGTGAATCCAGCAGTGAATCCAATAGTGAATCAAACAGTAAACCCAGCAGTATATTTAGCCATTCTAGCAGTGAATCTAGTAGTGATGATGAAAATAGTGATGATGAAATCGAATCAACTATTAAAAATAATAGCAATGATGAAGAAGAAAATTCTAACAAAGACAATGACAGTAGCGATTGTGATATTGAACCATCTAGTGATTACGATGTTAAGAAAGACGGTAACAATAGTGAAGATGATGTTGGGAGAGACGATGACAGTAGTGATGATGATTACGTTAAGAAAGACGATGACAGTAGCGATGATGATTACGCCAACAGTAGCGATGGTGATTACGCTAAGAAAGATTATGACGATAGCGATGATGATTACTCTAAGAAATATAATAGTGATCACTCTAAGAATGATTATTCTAAGAGATATAATGATGATTACTCTAAGAATGATTACTCTAAGAAATATAATGGCAGTACTGATGATGGCAATACCATTGGTAACGACACTTGCTATTATTCTAAATATTATGGAACGAGTGACAATAATTCAAACAATAATAATTCTTTAAATAGTGTCGAGGATGATGATGATGATTCCGAAACAGAATCAATAGTAAGTTCTCATAATGAAGAGCATAATCTTTTATCGGTTGTATGTAATGAACCAGAATATAAAAAGAAATTTCGAGTGCGTATAAGAATGAAGAGCCATATGGAAGTTAGCGTTTCTTATAAATAAATAACATGAATAAAAAAAAAAAAAGATATATCTGATTGAGTCTATATTTATAAAATATATCACAAATAAAGAAGATTTAAAAGCATTTAGTTCATTATATTAAAAAAAAAAATTTCCTTTCATGGAAAGTAATTTCATTTAAAAAACGACATATTTGGTAACTTTAAGATAGAATGAGAATTATATTTCAATTATTTTATTTTTTGTATCGCAATCGGATTACCCCGGGCCCAGGTTTCTTTTATGGACAATCGAACATATGATTCATTGAAGATTACTGATCGGCAGAAAAAATTTACTTTAATAGATACGGAGCGGAACGGAATTTTTATAAGGCTTATGCGAACTGACGTAATACATTCTATTAAATTATAATTTTGATTTTTTGGGGAGTAAAAAAAATTTTCTTCTTTTTTTGTCATGTTTATTAGGACTTACTTTCTTTTTTCTACCATTCCAAAAATTCAATACAAAAGATTTATATCGACAGCTTTTCGTAATCAAATGATAAATAATTGTTGCAGCTCTGTACAATCTTCCTTATCACCACCACCAATACTTTCTACATCTGTAGAAAAATCTTGTACTGAAAATATTTATAATAGAAAAATGTCATTATCCTCTTTAAGCAACAACACTTCTGTAAATCCTTCTCCATCGAATTCTTTTACAAGTCTTTCTTCAAATTCATCAACAACATCTTTGAAAAACTCTAAAAAATCAACAGCAACTATTTCTATTGAAGAAATTACGTCAGAAAATCCATGTCTCACATGCCAATCACCTTGTTCAATTCATCCTTCTTATCCTTCTAATTTAAAAATTAATTATGAAGCAAATTTACATGGTACCGTACAACCACATACTCGTCATATAATAATTTCAACAGGAAAATCCGATTGGGATAAAATAATTGAATTAGAATCTGGAAATCTTTCAGCGGCATTATACGAATATCAACAACAAAAAAAAAGAGACAATGAAGATGGTAAACTATTGATTACAAATAGTAATAGACAAAATTCTACTTTGCCTTTCTTGACATTTCTTTCTTTTTTTGGAAATGATATTTTAATTTATCCTGATAATATAATTGTGCGTAACGTTTCCACGGGAAAAGTTAAAGAATTTTATGATCAATTTTTATCAAATAATTTGAATAAAAAAGAAAAAGATAAAGTTGAAGGAAATGACTTTACAACTGAAAGAATTCCATATCAAGCCGTAATTTTAATTTGTGGACATAAAAGACGTGATTTAAGATGTGGAGTTGCTGGTCCTATTTTGAAGGATGAATTTGAAAAGGTTCTAAAGGAGAAAAAAATGGATTTAAATTCTATTGGAAATCAAGGCGTACCAGTTTATCTCACTAGCCATGTCGGAGGTATGAAATTATTCATTTTTAATGATGCTTTTTTGGTGCCTAACAATTCATCAACCTTTTTATTTGTTAAAAATTAGGACACCAATTTGCTGGAAATGTCATCGTATACCGAAATGGTCAAGGAATATGGTATGGTCGCGTTACTCCTTGTCATGTCCAAATGATAATTAATAAGACAATAATTGAAGGAAAAATCATTAAAGAATTGCATCGTGGATCAATGTTTGATGATAAAAATGAACGTTCTATCTTAGATTGGTAAAAAAAGAATGATGATGATACATTCACATTAATTAGCATAAAATATCGTATATAGATTTATAGAATTTGATCTGAATGAATGATCATTTTTTTCAAAAGCGTTAAATGTTATTTATAGCAACAATATTTATATTTTTAATTATGCATGATGAAGAAAAAAAATTATTGTTTAAATTTGCACCTTTTATCTTTTTCACATACTGTAAATCTTTTTGCATTTATTATTATTATTATTATTATTATTATTATTTTACTTTACATAAAAAATGAAAATGATTAAAAACGATTCAAAAAATATAATTAATGCTAACCTAATAATAAATAAAATAAACAAATATTTATCATTTTTTATAGCAGTAATTGATAGCTGATGGCATTAAATGATAAATTATTAATCATTATAATTATAATTAGAAATTTTATAAATTTTAATATAATCTAAAAACAATGACAAAAAGAAAAAAGTTTCTATAAATTTATGGTTATCAGAAAAAAAAAGGTAATATATGAAATTTATTTTTAGATTCTATTAGAGTTAAAGCTTTCTATTAGTATTAAAAACTTCTATCAGTGTTAAAAACTTAAAACTTAAAATTTAAATCAGTGCATTCTATAAATATTAAAACTTAAAAAACTTAATACAGGTTTTTTATCTAAAAACAATCTATATAATAATTGAAAATGTATTCTTAAATTATAAATTTACTTTATATATTCACTAAATAGTCAGATTTTTAATAATTATTCTGATTATCTTAGAACAATTTGTTCTAGAATAATCAGACTAAATCTTAAAAATCTACTAGTATAACATTACAATAATATTTCTTCTTCTAGATGATTTTCTTCTATAATTAATCTAAAACATATTTCTAAATATTGACTACACATTGATTGGGCTTTTCCAGTACTCTCATCCTTCTAAACAAATCAAAATACTCTATAACAAGAGCACAAGAAAAGCCCATTACTTATTGGAAACTACAAGCACTAGTAGTGTAGTCTCCGGATCCTTCCAAACAATTTATAAACCTAATCCCTTTACTTATTGGAAACTACAAGCACTAGTAGTGTAGTCTCCAGTCTTTCCCGAAACAATTTATAAGCACTAAGTAGTGTAGTCACCGGTTTGTTCAGCAGTTCAAAATAGAAGATTTGAAAGTTTTTGAACTTTGTGCTTATAATACTAACTTGCATCACTTGTATTGGCAGTTTAAATCTTCCTATCTCCATAACCTTTATGACTTTGACAATGAAAAAAAAAGAAAAAAAAATCATAATTTTAATTAATCAATAATCAAGCATAATCTTAATAAAAAAAAGTATTAATAAAAACACATAAATGTTTTAATTATAAAGTTTTAAAATAACGTTCCACAATAATATATCTCTTGAAAAATACTTTTTATAAAAAAATTTATGAAATAAATATATACAAACCACAAGTATTTTTTCAAAGCGTTTATCACAAATATTTATTTGACATGTATTCGGTAACTTAAAAAACCAGTCTAGAGTTAATTCAATATAAAATTAGATATAACAGTATGTTATAAAACTTGACCAAATACAACATACATATTTTATAAATAACATATACTCACGTTATAGAATTTACCTTTATGTGTAAAAATGTTTTAATACGAGTTTAATGAAAGTAAAGAATGTAAAGAGTGTAAAGAATGTAAAGCATGTTGGTGAAGTAGAGTTTAAGGGAAATAAATATAAACGAAAAACCGTGTTTATGTTGAATAAAAAGGGAAAGAAAAGTTTGAAAAAAGTAAAAAAAAAAAATGAACAAAATTGGATTAAATCATAAATAAGGTTTATCCAATCAAAATCAAAGTATATTTATATACATGTTTGTAGTTGCTTATTGTTATTATGCACAAATTTAGTAATTCATTAATTATTGATAAACACTAGCAATAGACTTTCAAAAGAAATGCTATTCACGCTATTCATACTATTTACCGCAGTTTGCTCTTTATTTGAAACAAAACCATAATATTACGATTTTTGTTCGTCATTTCGTGCAACTTTATGTCGAAGATCCGCAGTGTATTGAAGGCTTTTTTGAGGGGAAAAAAATTTTTGTTTAGTAATGAGCTTACGTAACCTAGATTTAGGACAAAGACATGATTAATTAGATTAATAAGGAAATATTATGAATAGTAATAACCAATAATGTGAATGAAGTTTTTGTGGAAAAGTTCGCGGAATTCATAGAAATTATTTTAGGAAAGGACAAAGAATTTTGAAACTCAAAATAATTTTTAACTTACGTAAACGGAATCATCTTCCCATAAAAAGTTTATTTTATACAAATAATTCCGAAATATTTATTATTGTTTTCTTAAAATTGCAAAGGATTAAAATTAAATTTATTTTTACTGAAATTTTTTTATTAGGTGAGATAAACGATAAAAGTATTACATTAAGCACAATAACATTATTTTGATGATCTTTAAGGCGACACGGATATCGAGGTTACAAATTTGCAATAAAAGGCAATTATATTCCAAATTTGTTTAATAATACGTCATATGAACTTTTATATGATCAAATTTTTATTATTCGAAAAGATGAGTGGGAAACATAATCAACAAGATGGAGGAAAACCGGAAAAGTGGCATCGTAATGAACTAACAAACGATTGAAAATGTATAACATAATAACAAACTAATAAAATATAATGTCCATTAAGTCCATATGCGACAATCGGTCTTCGATCTCACTAACGACGGCCAGTATTTCATAGTATCTTCCTTTTTTAAATAAATATTTACCATGTAAAATAACCATCTTGAATATATCAAATAATTCAAATAGTGTTGGTTAGAAAAATAGTGTTGGTTAGAATTAAAGAAATATCCACCATACAATTTTTTAAATCAGGTATTTTACCATGGGCTAGATAATCATGTAAATAAACGGAAAGATTTAAGAATAATATAAAACGATTATGATCCTTATAACAGCATAATACCTATAACTTTTTTTAAACGTTATAATTTGATATTGTCTTCTTCTTGTAATCGTCATTCTATAAATAAAATATTTTGATGTTACTTTATGCTTCCCACGTAATTATAATTAGATAAAAATTATTTATTAAAAAATATTTACCTAAGATATACTTTTAAGAACGCCACTGACATCATTCTGGCTTGATATGGCCAATATGTAGTTCATCTTTTTTAATATTAACATTTTTAAGATTATTGACTAAATAATGAGATTTTTTAATAACCTTTTTTATTCATAATTTCTAATAATATCCTTTTTGTCAATGTTAATTAGTTTAGGTTTATAATGCAGGAAAAAAAAAGCTGTGCTCCCAAGTTTCTTCGCCGATTTTCTATCGGTGCTACTCCGAATTATTTAAAAAAAGGTTTAAATCTCTTCATGAACAATTCATCCTTTTTGTAAAATAATAAATAATATTCAATTATGCAAAAAATAAAGTGTGTTGTCGTCGGCGATAATAATGTTGGCAAGGTAAGAATATTTTTTTTCATCTACAATGCTATGAATATACAGTATATAGCATTTGTAGACAGCATTTACCTCTATATTATTAAAATAGGTAATAAAAAATTTAATAAATTTTTTCTTTTTTTTCAATTCATTTCGCTAGACAGAACTTATAACAACTTACTTGACTAATAAATTTCCAAGTGATTACACTCCCATTGTAAGCATTTCTAGTAATTGATGTTTGCTTTTATGTTTTAATTTTCTTTAATTAATGACGGCGTATTTAGGTTTTTGATAATTATGCCGTCACAATTATGATTGGCAATGAACCAATTCTATTTGGTTTATCTGATACGGCTGGTATATATTTTTTGTCCATACAAATTTTTAATTTTCAATATGGCGCATAATGTGCAATTACTTGTTTGACTACTGTTAATATAAAGTATAATAAATGGAATTAATAGGTCAAGAAGATTACGATCGTCTTCGACCACTCTCGTACCTTCAAACAGATGTTTTTTTGATTTGTTTTTCAGTAATGTCACCGAACTCTTTACGAAACATAGAAGAAAAATGGTATCCTGAAATCCACAGACATTGTCCAGGAGTTCCATGTTTGATCGTTGGTACTCATATAGAATTGAGAGATGATCCTCAAATGGTTCAAAAACTATTTTTAAAACAACAAACAAAACCTATAACTACAGAGCAAGGTGAAGCGTTTGTTCGAAAATATGGAAGAGCGGCAAAATATCTTGAATGTTCAGCTTTCACACAAAAAGGGTTGAAGAATGTATTTGAAGAAGCCATAATTGCAGCTTTATTCGGACTATCTCATGATGAAATTTCTTTTTCAACTAAAATAAAAAAGTAAGTATTAAACAAAAAATTATTCATATTATTAATATAATTATATTTATTTAATTTATTTATATTATCGTACTTTTTCTTTTTAGTTTTTATAAATCAAATAGTAAATCAATTGGACTCATTGAAACTAGAGATGTAAAAACCACACATAAATCTAACAATAAGAAAGAAAAAATTTTGCGTCATAAATTAAAGAACATTTTCAAAATTAATTTTGGGAATACATATATACAATTAGATAGATAGAATCATAAATATTGTATATGTAAAAGATTTTAGATGAAAACTGAAAAAAAGAAAAAAAATTTAAAAATGATAAACCAAATAAAAATAGTTTATTTTAAAAAATAAATAAATTTTCATTTTTTATTTATTATATTAAAATTTTCTCATAACTAGTCGAAGAGGTTTCATGAAATTATACGACAAAACTGTGTAATTCATTGGTGCATAATTACGATTGTTTTTAGGGAAGCTAAACAATAATGCAATAAATGATAAGGTAACGACTAGTGAGTTTCAACAATTCATATTATATCTCCATCAACATACGGTAGATTAACAGAAAAAAATAGGGTAAAAATATTTTATAATTTCGTTTAATATTTTTATTATATAAATTCTTACAAAAATTATAATGCACTCGATTGTCATAATTTTAATTTTTAATAACAAAAAAATGATTACTCATTGTATAATAATTCAATAAATCGTTAACAGTACATTTGTTGGGTACATCCAATTGGATTACGAGGCTATAAATATTTAACATGAATGTATTATTACATAATTACTGTTTGTTTTTTAGCAATCGTCCTTTTGATTTGCACGATACACCTCACTAAAGGAAATCTTACATACAGCAGCGCGAAAAATAATTATTTAATTATGGATGTTACAAGAAAAAGAAAGAACCGTTAAATGAGAGATTTTAAATATATTATATATCAAATTATATGAAATTAACCTTTCTTGTTCATACCAAAGATGTGGAATTGATTGGAATAATTCCGTTAGCCTTTAATCCGTCAAATACTATGCTTAAGTGGTGTATTTTCGTTAATTGCTTTTACTGATAATGAAATAATTTTATATCTTTTACACAAGAGTTGTAATTGTTGTGCCAAATTCTTTAATTAGATTTAATCTCATTTAACTTCTGAAACAAGTTTAATCTCAAGTTGATAGTATTTTAGTCACTGAATTTACCAGTTATTTTTAATCCAACGCCTTGGACAATAAATGCAACAGTCATAACATTACTAACCATTAAGATCGACGAAAAGAAAGAACGTGTTGTTTTGCAGCATGAAGAACAAATAAGCAGTGATGGGCATTGGAGGCCAAATGTACTTCCAATTCTCACTAAATATAAAAGTTATATATTTCTATGGGTATTGGTAACTTTTTATTGGAATTGGAAGTATCATTGGAATTGGAAGAATTGGAAATCCATAAGTGCTTCTTTATTCTTTACAATATTTTATTTTTTTCAAAAAAAGAGATCTCATAACATCATCAGCAAGAATTTAAAACTTTCTTTTTATAAATTAATTACTTGCAAAGATTTATATATGATAATACAATATATATATATCAATCACAAGATTTTTCTTTATGAATTATAATAATATACTATCATAACATTAGCAATACGTATTTGTAAGTGTTGCAGAAATATCTGGTCAGATGCATAACATAAAACTGTTTCTCCTAATATCACGTATAAACTACACCTGTTGAAACCGGTTTATATTAACAGAAATGTTGAGATTAAAACAAAATGATGGTTGTTAAGAACAAAAGTTGAGTAAAGATGTTCCAAATCTGTTCATCCCTATAAGCACTAGATGGACTAATTTGTGTTTTTAGTTGTATTATTCTGGCTCCAGATTCTATTAAATTGCATCGATGTACTATGTACATACTGACGTAACATAACCAAATTTCATTTAAAGTATGATTTTATGTATAGATGAAAAAGGAGGGAGTGAAAAGAATGAAGAGAAAAGGTTGTTATTTTTAATATGTACTGAGTCATTATTATTTAAACGTAAACGAACAAAATAAAAATACACGGGAAGTATCAAATCTTCGAATTTTCGAAAAACAAACCGTGTTGTGATTGTCGTGTCAAATCACATGTTGATCTAACTACATTTGTAACACTTTTTAAAAATTCGATCGATCCACTCTAGTATCCACTCTTCGGTTAAAACTAAAACATTTTTGTCTAGCAAGTAGAAATATTGCAATAAAAATTAAAAATGGTAAATATTTCCGATATATTTATCGCTGGAGTTAAGTCGGGTCAAATTTGGGAAAAAACTGAGGAAAAGAAAAAACAAACTCAAAAGGGTAATCATGAAACTGAAGTATTAATTGAAGAGGAACCTGAAGGTGAAGAGGATGTTGAAAATGAATATGGGTAAGGTGTTTTATTGTTTGCTAATCCTAAAATGTATATCCGAGACATAATTAATTATATCTTTTATTGTAAAATAAAGATTATTATTAAATATTATAAATGCTCTTCGACCTCGAAAAAATCAAGATAAAAGGTCTTATAATCGACCCGTCGCGTTTGGATGTTTTTGCTTTGCTCCAACAAATCAAAGTGGAAATGGATTCCCATCGGGATTTCATGATGGCCCAAGTATGTTAGAAGAAGCGGTTAATGGAACACTATTAATGGCTGCAGCTGATCAACGTGGACGTGTCGTGTCTTTTGATTTTGGTTCTAATAAGTTAGTTAAATCAAGTTTGATTTCATTTTATAATTTATTCGAATTAAAATTAAAATAACTAAGATCACAGGTTTTGGCAGGTTGCTCGATTAGGTATAGCGGTTTCTTATATTGCATTTACTCCTTTAGTTAGAAGTGAATTAGTTGTGGCATTTACTGATAATTCCATAAGATGTTATAATATTGGTAAGTAACAAGATGTTTTTATGTTTTCTGTATTTTCAAATTATTTTCTAATTGTCAATAATTACTTTAAAATAGATACTCGTCAACTTATTGCTGAGGCTAGAAGTCATCGAAATCCAGTTAATTGGATATCAATGCATCCGAAACAACATTGGGTTATTACTAGTGCAGAGTCAGAAGCGATATTATGGGATATGGCTGATTGGTCCAAACAAAAAGTATTAAGTCATACCAAAGAAGGTGTCCCTTTAAGACGTGTATGTATTTTAGAATAAATGAATTATAGAATCGAGCTTATATTCATAATGATTCTCATATCGTTTAGGCTACATTCTCGCCACAAGGAGAATATATTATTACAAGTTTTTTTGATGAGTCAATATGTATTTGGGATAGCGGATCTTTTGATTTATTATGGAAGTTAGCTACTCCAACACAAATATCGGATCAATTATTAAGTTTCAGTAATACGTTTGATCATGCATGTAGAATAACAACAATTTCGAAAGACGGTAGAATAATCTTAGTTGCTGGCAAGTAAGTGGCACTGTTTTTATCGTCAGAGGTGGAATCGGTTAAGGGTGAACGTGTAATTAATTAATAATGTTTTATCTAATAGGAAAACTATACTTGTTTGGGATTTTAATACGAAAAATTTGATTCGAAATATAAGTTTTAAATCTATAATTGAAGGCGAAATTACAAAACTTGAACTGATTCACGATGATGCGGTAAGTATAACGTAACTTCGCATTGTTTTATAAAATTTTGTCACATATATTTATTTTGAACTATTTTGTATAGGATCTTTTAGTTTCTTCATCAGATGGGCGACTTCTTATTATTGACATTTTCCAGAACAATTCTCAAATTTATCATCTTAACGTTCAACATCCCGTAAGAATCTTTTGTTAATTAGCTGTGATTATAATTAATCATCTACTAAATGTTTAGAACGAATTGTATTTTATAATAGATTAAATTTTTTGAGATCTCTCCCGATGGAAAATTTATCGTAACAAATTCAATTGAAGAAAAAGCAATCTTAAAGATATGGGATTTGGAAGTTCTAATATCTGATACTGTAAGTATATATATATATATATATATATATCTCGATTTAATAATCCTTATATCATGACTTTATACAATTATTTTTATGCAAATATATGTTTTTTTTTTTCGTTTATTTTAAGCTTCAACACCAATATTATGATTTTTCCATTTCGAAAAGCATACATCCATCAAAATACACCGAGTTCCGAATACCGTCTTCACTTAATTTTAATCTTTCTTCTCTCAGAGCCGCTTCTGATGAGGAAGAAATCTCCGAATTGTTTCTAGACCAGGAGCCTATTGTAAAAAAAGATCCAAAAGTAAGAGAAGAGTCAATCAAATCAATTAATGTATCTCCAGTGACTATTCCAATGACTGCTCCAGTTCTCCAAGGTATAATGGATATAATTAGGGAGGCTTATCAGATTATATTTATAGATAATAACATAATTTTTTTTTAGAATCGATATCTACTAATTCAAGGAGGTCTTCAATATCCTCTATGGAATCTATAAATTTGCAGGTTTGTCAATGTTTCCATCTAGACCTATTTGAGGTATTGGATAAATAATTTTATTTTTTAGGGATTATCTTCTGCTTCAAGGGAAGAGAGAAGAGAGAGATTGATTGAAAAACTACATCAATTAGGAAGATACCCTGATAAGTATAGGTAAATATCTCACCGATATTTTTTTTCTTTTTTTTTTTCATATAAATTAATATTTTTTAAAAATAAAATGATAATAGAATACGCATATGGCGTACATTACTAGATATTCCTCAAAACCAACAAGCTTTCAAAGAAATAACTAGTAAAGGTGTAGATCCCGCCATTAAGACTTCATTGTCAAAAAATCTGAAGCCGAGTGATTCTAGACAACGAAAGATTATAAGTTTATTGGAACAGTTAAGAGTCCTTCCAAGTTTATCCAAGTTATGTATTTTATACGAATTGCATTTGATTTACAGAATTTGGCTTCAATTCTTGGCAGGTTTTTATCATCGTTGATTAGACTAGGATATGATCGACGAATGATAATTGAATGGATACTTCACATGGTATATCCATTCGTGGAATTGTTATCTGATATAAACGAAACTTTGTCGTTTGAAATAATTCTAAGTGTATTATGTAAGTTACGTTAGAACTTTGAGATTTATTTAGCTTGAAAGAATTATTTAACGTTTTACATTGCTATCCTTGTATGTAGTTAATTGGTATCAACATTATTGGGACGAATTTCCAAATCCTTCGACCAAAATTATGAACGTTATAAACGTATTATTGGAATATTGGGACAACGATTTGTATACTCATTTAATCTCTTGTAATATAAAAATTCAGGTAATATTATATATATGCCTATATTTTGTTTACTTTTATCTAGTTATTAAAGATAGATTATTTTGACGTTAGGATTGTGCCTGGACAATGATTAAATGGAGTTTTGCAAGAATACTAACGAGAGAAGATTGGTTAGAATTATGGGATCATTTATTATCAAATGAAGAACCATCATTTATGTACTTTTTTTTAATTGCTTATATATTGATAGCAAGAGATGTTTTATTTGGAATGACTAGTAAGAGACAGGTTTTGGTAAGTCACAATATTATTCTGTTCAGATAATTGTAATAATTTACTTATATGCTACCATGTGTTTAACGTATTTTGTTTCATTTAGGACTTCTTTACTCGAGCAAATACCATAAATATTTCTAAAGTTCTTGAAATATCTCATAAATTAGAAAAAGAGACGCCATTGTCTATATCACCAAGATTTGAAATAGGTAGATATAAACCTTTATCAAAAAATGGGAAGGAATATAAATTAGATTACAATGCTGGTTTAACTTATCATAGAAATCAACAAGATGACATAAGAAATTGGATTCTGGAGCAAGAAAAAGAAATTATGAAGAAAAGGTATGTTGGAGAATGATGTAAATCTAGTGATTATTCTTATTTACTACGTAAGATTTTAATTTAATTTAAAATTGTATAGAGCCGAAGGTTCCGGCATTGTAAGAAAATTATTTCCTTCAAAAGTATAATGGTAAAATGGACTTTGTGAGATTGAAGATATTAGTACTGTATATATATTTTTTTAAAAAGTTTTTTGTTATATTTTTATGAGTATATACTGTATATACTGTATATATAAATTCCATTCATTTTTGACAACTCATTCATTGTTTTTGAATGTTTGTAATATATTTCTAAAAAAAACTTTACTTACTCGTACTTGTGAATAATAAATATATCACATTATTTTTTTAATTCTATTATAATCATTATCGTAATTAAGGATATTATAAAATACTATATATATACATAAAGTTTTTTTTTTAAATCAAAGGTTTTTATAATAAAATGATAATAAAATTTTAAATTCTCTCAATTAAAAAGAATTTGCATAATTAAATAATAAAGTAATAGACTTAAATTAATTATTCATAATAGGCAATAATTTTTATTTTTTTTAATTTTAATCTTTTAAATTATTAAACTAATTTTTTTATAATAGTAATAAAAGAAAAAATTAAATTTTTTTTTTTAAAAAAAAAAAAAGAAAAATGATAAAAATAATAGTAATAGTATAATAAAAAATTTAAATAGTATTATTTACTAATAAATTTATATTTTTTAAAATAAAATTGATTGCAGTACCTCCTTCTTTTATGCATAATACTTCCTTTTTCATCTAATAAAAAATTTCATTTTCTATTGATTTTATTATTTAATGAATCTAATTTTACTCAGATATTATATAAAGAATAAATGTATTTATAACAACCTGTTACAAATATTATTTGTAATAACCTTAAAAAAAAAATTATAAAAAAGTTTATATTATATAAACTTTTAAAAAATATTATAATAAATATATTTTTGCCTCCTCAGCAAGTTTACTTAGAATAACAGAGATGATTTTGAATATCATTTTTGATTTATTCAACAAAAACCATTTTTCACCAAGTGAAATTTTTTTTTTTGGAAGCCAGTGTAATCTTGTGTAATAAAAAATTCCATTTTTTCTGGAGAATAAAAATTTCTTTTTTTGAATTTGTGTAATATCATGTGATTTAAACTGACCAATAAAAATGTGTCAATTAGGTTGTTACAAATAATATTTGTAACAGATTGCTACAATTAGATTTATTCTTATATAAAAATAATTTTCTGATTACTATAAATTATACTTGTATTTGAAATTATTTTTGTATTATGAAATTATATAATTTCATAATTCTGTAATTCTTAATAATTTATTAGTAAAGATCTGAATTCCATATTTAAATTCAGATTCTGTATTTAATTTTATATTACAAAAATATTTGGCTAGAATTAACATAAATTTTGGCTAAATTATATTTAAAAATTTAGCAAACTATAACTTTGCAACTAGCTGTCTGATTTTGATGATCTTACCATGCATTATACTTCTTTGCAAATTAATTATAGTTTTAGTATTGCGTCTATAAAAATATGCTATAATTAATTTTGGTATGAAATTTTTTTTAACATAATGCTATATTAGCTGTATTGTATTTTTATAGTTGTAATTAGTCAAAATTACTAAATTGCCAAATTGTCAAAATGATTTACGCCAATAACATCATCATACTACATTTACATATTCTATATTTTATACAAAGTTTTGTAGTTTACAAGTTTTTTTTTATCTTCTGTTTTTTTTTTTTTTTGATAGAATAAATCATGAATGAAAGTAAAAATCCAATATCTTTTTTACCAAAAAAGCCAATTTCCAAACCAGATCAAAAATCAAAAGAAGTATGGAATTTTTTTATAATTTTTGAAAAAAGAAAAAAATAACATCAAGGTTGCAAATATAAATATTATCTATAGATTCAAATACATGATAAACTAAATAATATGGAAACACATTTAGTACTTAGCTATCATAAAGTACCTTATGATGTCAAGAAAAAATTTTTGTTTATAATTAAAACATGTGGGAAGAATCAATTAGAAGTATTAACTAAAAAAAGAAAAGTAGAATATCAACAATCAATCATTAAGTATATCAAATCAAATACAATTGAACTATTTAAAAAGCAAATTTGTAATCATATAGTTGCAAAATTTTTTATTTATTATGGAGTTGCCTTTTATTTTGTTAAACACCCATTTTTTATTGATATGGTTAAAAGTTTGTGTTTAGGATATGATACTCCATGTACAATTACACTTTCAAAAAATTTTTTATATGAAGAATTAGCTAATATTATAATTGATCAGTGTATTGAATTAAAAAGAACAAAAAATTTAATATTAGATAATAAAAATAAAAAAATAATCTTTTAAAAAACTAATCTGCTAATCAGTAATTATTATTATTTAATAGGTTTTAACAGCTAGATAAAATTTCAGACCAATTATTATATATGTTTGTAATTATGACGCCTGATCAAAAGAGATTATATATTGCATAAAAGATCTTTCTGCAAATTTTCATACTGCAAATTTTTTTGTAATCAGCTAAACAAGGTAATCACTAATGTAAGTACAGAAATTTTGCTATAATTACATTAAACCATGCATCTGCATGTACTGCTATCAAAAAACAATTTATACACATTACAAGCATATATTACTTATCAGATGTATTGCTCATTATGTAAATTTGTTTTTAATTGATATTTATAAGATATTATTTGTAAAAAATGTAATCTCAAAATGTCAAAAAAATAGTTAAATACTTTAAGTAATCTTATCAAGCTGGTGTGGGGGAAGAAACCATCCTATCAGTATTACAATACTGTGCCATTAGGGCTCTGATCAGTTTTGGTAATTACTGAACTGTACTGACCAGTTTCAGTATTAGAGTGGTTTCTATCGGGAAAAATTTTGGTCTGCAGATCTGCACAATTCTGCGGAATCCAATTCTGCGCAGATCTGAGAACATGCTGATGCGCAGCACTGAAAAATTTCATGGATTTTTGCACAGATCTGCAAGCACAAAAAAACCTGCGAAATTTTTCAAAAACACTAATGCAAATTTACAATTAGGCAGTATTTTAACTTTAATATTAACTAATATTAATTTATTAATTAAAGATATTTACAAATTTAAAAGTACATATATTAAACTATCCTATTTGCTAACTAAATGCACTAATTAAAAAGTCCCCTTTTCTTTTCTTTACTGACGTTTAAATTATGTTGTTGTTAATAGTTTGGACATTGTTCCAGTTGGTTCAATTCCAATAAACAACTTTTAACTTTTTCGATCTAACAAAACACGTCAAAACGTGAAAATATTATCACTCTTAAAGAAAACTATAGACCTATAATAAAAGAAAAGTGAAATATTAGCTGACTTTTCGTTTAAATAAAAAAAATGAAATAATTTTGAAGATAAATACCTTTGAAATCTTCGTCCAGAAGCCGTAAACCTACAAGAAATAAAATAAATGAAATGTTAGCAAATGTTTTATTAAGAAATTTCAAAAAAATAGTAAAAGGAACTTCGTAAAACACCTTTGAAGTTTTGTAACGTTTCAGGAAGCCCCAGACCTATAAAAATAAGCATTAATAAAATGTCTCATTAAAAAGGAAATTAAACAAATTTCAAAGTTCTACCTTCGAAATTTCTTCTAGGAATCCAACCGCGGACCTACAAAAGAAAGAATAAAAAAATAAAGAACGTTAATAAATGTTCATTGAATAAAAAAACCTAAAAATTAAAGGTACCTTCAAGAGATGTACAGTATTTTAACGTCCAGGATCTAAAAAGAAAGAAAAAATCAAACGTTAGTAACGTTCATTATAATAGAAGTAAAAAGAAATTTGAAAGTGATGAATTACCTTTGAATGGAGTCTGGGCTTCATCTGAACCTAAAAAAATAAAAAATATCAAACGTTAGCAATGTTTGTTAAACAAAAAAATTAAATTTTTTTTTGAAGGTCTTACCTTTAAAATAGTCTTCAAAAATGGTTACTAGATCTAAAAAAGAAAAAATGGACGTTAATAAACATTCATTAACATTCGTTAAATAAAAACAAAAAAAATAAATCGAAGGCCTTACCTTCGAATAGAGTCTAGTCTTCGAAATGGAACGTCTAGATCTAAAAAAATAAAAAAACAAATGTTAGTAACGTTCGTTAAAATAAAATAAAAAAAAAAGTAAAAATTTTCAAAGATATTATACCTTCGAAATATCATAGTCTGCCTCTAAAGGAGTTCTGGACTTAACAAATAAAAAAAAATGAACATTAGTAACGTTTATTTAAAAAAACAAAAAAAAAATAATAATTTTCAAAGATATTATACCTTCGAAATATCATAGCCCGCCCCTAAAGGAGTTCCAGACTTAAAAAAGAAAGAAAATGAATGTTAGTTAACATTCGTTGAAATAATAAAAAAAAGATATTTCAAAGTTTCTTTATCTTCGAAATACTACAGTCCGCTTCGAATTAGAATTCTGGATCTAAAAAATGAAATGAAACATTAGTAATGTTTCGTAAAATAAAAATATATAAAAAAAAAAATTTATTTCAAAGTTTTTTTACTTTTGAAATAACTCAGTCCACTTCTTCCAGACTTAAAAAAGAAAGAAAATGAACATTAGTTAACGTTTGTTGAAATAAAAGTAAAAAAAAATTATTTTATTTTTTTTACTTACAGTAGTCTGCCTATAAAGGACTTCTGAACCTAAAAAATAAAAAAAACAAACATTAGTAATGTTTGTTTAAATAAAACAAAAAAAAATAATAATTTTCAAAGATATTTTACCTTCAAAATATCATATAGTCTGCCTCGAATGGAGTTCCAGACCTAAAAAAAAAGAAGAAAAGTAAAATGTTACTAACGTTTTGCTAAAATACAAAAAAAAATGAATTTTTTTTTCTCTTAAAGTGGTCTGCCTTGAAATGGAGTTCTGGGACCTAAAAAAAAGAAAAAAAGTAAAATGTTACTAACGTTTTGCTAAAATACAAAAAAAAACATTTTTTTTTTTACTTGAAGTAGTCCGCCTCAAAATGGAGTTCCGGACCTAAAAAAGAAGAAAAGTGAAACATTACTAACATTTCGCTAAAATACAAAAAAAAATTATTTTTTTTTACTCTTAAAGTGGTCCGCCTTGAAATGGAGTTTTGGGACCTAAAAAAAAGGAAAAAAAGCGAAACGTTACTAACGTTTCGCTAAAATACAAAAAAAACTTATTTTTTTTTTACTTGAAGTAGTCTGCCTCGAAATCGAGTTCTGGACCTAAAAAAAGGAAGAAATGCAAAACATTACTAACATTTCGCTAAAATACAAAAAAAAATCATTTTTTTTTACTTAGTGGTCCGCCTTGAAATGGAGTTCTGGACCTAAAAAAAGGAAGAAATGTGAAACATTACTAATGCTTTGCTAAAATACAAAAAAAAAATCATTTTTTTTTTACTTAGTGGTCTACCTCGAAATGGAGTTACGGACCTAAAAAAATAAAGAAATGTGAAACGTTACTAATGTTTTGCTAAAATATAAAAAAAAAATCATTTTTTTTTTACTTAGTGGTTCACCTCAAATTGGAATTCTGGATCTAAAAAAAGGAAAAAAAGTAAAATGTTACTAACGTTTCGCTAAAATACAAAAAAAAATGAATTTTTTTTTACTCTTAAAGTGGTCCACCTCAAAATGGAGTTCTAGACCTAAAAAAAAGAAAAAGAAATCAAACATTAGTTAACGTTCGTTAAATTAAATTAATAAAAAAATCTGGAGTTGTACTTCAGCTTTTAGATCCCAAAAAAAATTAAAAATAACAAAAAAAAAGTCTGGAGCTGTACTTTGGCTTCCAGACCTAAAAAAATATAAAAATCGAACATTTATAATGTTTGTTAAATAAATTAATATACTTGAAGGCTTTAACCTTTGAAATGGAGAGTCCAGAGCCGTTCTTCAATGTCAAGGACCTCTAACCTTTAAAATGGAGAGTCCAGAACTGTTCTTCAGCGTCAAGGATCTCTACCCTTCGAAGTGAAGAGTCCAGGGCTATTCTTTAACATCCAGGACCTCTAACATTTGAAATAGAGTCTAAAAAGAGCTTTGGGTTCATCCAAAACTTAGAAAAGAAGCTACAAAAAAAAAAAATTTTTTAAATAGCTTCGTAAGACAGATCTTGCCATTTTTGTCCGTAAAACTTCAAAATTTGAAAACTTCCTAATTTCTCGTTCATCCTGCACTTTAAAACCATAAGTAAAAAATTTTTGTTTAAATCTGGAACTTGTACCTTTGGCATTCTGTCAAACATTGGAAAACTTGTCTTAAAGATTTCAAACCTTATAAAGAAATAGTATTTTTTATTTTTTTTTTTAGAAAAAAATTATTCTTAAAGTCCGATTATCTGACAAGCTTCGAAGTTTAAAAAAGAATCCATTAAAAATTTATTTTTTTTTTCTTTGGTATCTTTAAACAAATTAATTTTTTTAAGGTGTTAAAAAATTATTTCTTTAAAAGAATTATTTCTTTAAAAGTGTTATAAAATTATTTCTTTAAAATGATAGAAAAAAATTGTTTCTTTAAAAAAGTTTAAAAAATTAGTGATGTAAAGTTTATCAAAATAAATATGTAAAGTTTATCAAATTAAAAAAGATTTTTGTACAAAGTATTTTTAAAAATCTGCAATTTTGAAGATTATTACAAATTTTTCATAAAAAAATCTTTGAAAAAATAAAAAAAATAATTTCTGCAGTATTGAGCAGATTCTTAATAAAATTGCATTAAAAAAATGCGGCAATCTGCTAAAATCACAGATCACCACAGATTTGAACTGATATAACTTTCCCGATGAGCATTATTATCCCTAGAATTGAATATTGGTCACAAGTTAAAGTGCTTACCAAAAAATTCATGGATAAGGTTATGAATCGTGTTTGGATTATTATAATATGATAATTTTTTTAATGAAGTTCTCGTCTTATATTGACCCAAAAAATCCATCTCAACTAATTGCAAATGAAATAACATCGGTTTCTGTCGACATTCAAGAAAAAGCTACGACTCTCGATAACTACACCTAATGAAATCTTTTTTAATAAGATTTATAACATTAAAAACATTAATGACAATTAAGATCAAGCCAAAATTACTAACATCTTGATTCAAATCAATGATGCTTCAGTTTTAGGTAAAATTACACATTTAAGGCTCAAAAATATTTAACGCAAAGAATGGCTCCCCTTATCTTTATTGGCCATACTCCCAAATAAGATTGTCAAAAAGTACAGGAACAACTTCTTGATCGCATCGCTCAACCTATTGAAAAATCACAACATTTTATTGATTAATAATTCGTTACATGATTGGTTGATCCCTGAAGGATAAATATCATTACTTCAAGTATTAGAAGATGCATATTTCTACCATCTAATTTTTTTTAAGAAATATCAAATTTTATTTTTAGAACAAATCCTTTCTGATGATGATCTCCTATTAAATACTAATAAGATAAGAGACAAATTCAATATACCAAATATTTTAGCGCTCAAATGGTATCGTAAAGTAATTACAGTGTTGAATACAAATACAGATATATTATCGTCTATTAACCACATTTATAATACCAACTATATTAACTGTCCAATAACAACTCAATAATTCTCTAGAGAAAGTGAAGCAGACAAAATATGAAAAAATTACACTTTAAAACCAATCTTACTTAATACAGATAACTATCCCAACTATTATATAGGTACTTTGAAGAAGAACATAGATTTCGACACAAACTCTTTCATGTTAGAACATTATAATATCAAATCAGTAAATAACAATAACAAATTAGAAATAAATCATTGTCAAGGGTGTACTAATACAACTTGTGCCCAAGAAGAGATCAATTACAAGAATCCTTCTGCAATATTGAATGTAAGATTTCCAATACGTCTATTTTATATATGGGTTAATGCACAACTGTAATGAGGGACAAATATCGCCTCATTCTAATCGATCTCAACTCACACCTACATCAAATGATTAATTTAACATCATCCATAATTAATTTAACGACAAATAAAAATACTAAAATCAACATTGTTCATAAATCATATAATATAGATAAACAATTACTCCAACATTTTGAATTCAATTCTAAATTGGAAGCATTACACACTATTCAACAACATCTTAAAGAAGAGAATACTCTATCCTTTTATACCAATGGCTCATTGATTAATGCCAATACACAAGCTGCTTCAATGACTGCTGGTTTTATACGTGTCTCTGACACAAATAATGTTACTCGCTTGTTTACAACTACAATAAAAAATTGGTCTTCATCCCTTAAGGCTGAACTTTTCGCCATTTTATTGTCACTTATCGTATCACTATATGGATGTCAAATAGATATTAATACTGACAGTCAAAATTCGATCAACATTATTCAACGCATTTATAATAATCCTACTTTCTCGATTAGAGATTACTTTCGTTTCCCTAATAATAATATAGTTATTAACAATATTGTCTCAATTATTAAAGAAAAAAATTTAACACTCTGATTTAATAAAGTTAAAGCACACAACAACGATTATTTTAATGAAAGGATTAATCAAGAATGCAAGATTACGCACTATGATTCAACCCCTGCTCTCGTGATTAAACAACAATATTTTGATAACATTCAGTTTATACCACAATGGGGTTCCATATCCATTGAACGAAAATTAAGGAAGTTTATTACAGATAGTTCTAACATTAAAAATTATTTATCCTTTTTACATTTACCACAAAATTACAAATACAAAAACGTCGTTGATTAGGATCTTACATTGTGGATATTGTGCAACAATGGTAAAAAAACAGAGACTAACTTTAAACAACATTGTAAAATGATTTTTAAATACAAACTATTATCAGAACAATTAGCTGTCCTAGAAAAAATAAAGCGACAATATTATGATATATATCAAGACTCTGATTGCCCTTTATGTACCAAAGAAAAAGAAACTTTTATCCATGTTTAGTTATGTCCGTACCAAATAGAACCCTTTAGTCAATTATATAATAATTTTAAAAACATGTTGATTTTTGGGATCTTAGATTTATCAACTAATATCTCTGCTCAACAATTAAGCAATCAATTTGATCTCTTATTATTTACAAAAAGTTTTCATTCTAGTAATATCACATTCTTAGATATTATTAAAGGATTCGTCTCTACAGCACTAGTAGAATGGCTGCAGAAGTATACTACTGCAACCCAACGTCATAATCTTTTAATCAAAGCTTTTAACAAATTATATGAAGATTCCCTGGAACTTTGAAAATCACGATGTGAAGCATTTGCTTCAATCGAACACATGTGTGGTATTACACAATATATGAAACGTTCTATTTCATATAATACGAAATATAAAGAACCTTTTACTTCTTATTATAATATTAACTCTTTTTTCTAATTTTTTCTCTTTTAATATAGAATATATAGAATATATAAATTTATTGATTAGATTTAACATAGCATACATAGATTTATTTACATTTAATGTTTCATAATGCTTGGTATTACTTTTCCCTAACCGATTATTACACTTTTAGTTTATTAGCTAGGTATTTAGTTAAAAATTTTTTTCTTTTAATTTTTGAGGGGTTGTGGGATAGGTTGTTACAATTTTCTCCCTTAATAGAAAATTGGGATTAGTAATCCAGCAGGGTTTACCTGATTCATTAAGCGCTGGTATTATAGTTTAGCTAATTTGATTCTGTAGTGGGTTATAGTTCCATAGTCAAAACTTTACCACTGACTCACTCCATTTGGAGTATTTAATGTAATCTCCTCGTATTTTATGTTAACTTGTCAATAAAAATAAAAATAAAAATAAAAATGTTAAATGATTAGTTATTATTATATTATATAATATTATATTATAACAATTATTAAAAATATTAATTATAGGAAGAACTCTTTCCTGCAGATCTGTGAACCAAATTTTCACGGAAGAAAAAATTTTTATTTTCACTATGAAGAAAGGATTTTTGCTAACAAAACCAGCTTCAAAAACTGCATCAACGTCTTCTACGATCCAAGTTACCCCCTACTTTTGCTTTAAAGAGTATGCCTTCTAACTGTTTTCACGATGTTATAGTAGATTTTTTCTCAGGACTCATCAAAAGAAACCCAGAGTCTCTCTTTAGCTTAATAATAACTATAGACCCTTCAGCTATAGATGAGTTTTTTCATACTTATAAGGACCAAGTAGTTCCTATGGAAAAGTTGTCACAATATATTGGCCAAGATAGCTGTTTTTCTATCATAGCTCAATTTTTAACTACTTTTCTTAATCTTTTTCTCTTGGATGACGAGAATCAGAAAATTTTTCTTATGGTGAGAGTTAGAACACGCAAGCAAACAATCACCTGATATGGAAGATCTAGGGGATCCTATGTACCAATCAGATGCGTTGATTAATTTTGATGTACTTGATACAAATTTGATAGAATCATTGGATGACAATTTACTTGTCACACCCCAATGCAATATTACACTTATACCTGTCACACTCTTGACCAAATCTCAGAAAAGAAGTGCTAAAAAGAAGGCCTGTAAGGAAAAACAAAAGTTGCAATTACATACTCCTTCTGGACTGGATGAACAAGTAGTGCCCACTTTTAGCACTAAATTTTCTGAGTATACACCCTTTAAATCTTTTGGTTCAAAGACGGTTACTTTTAATTAAAGTTTACTTTCTTCTCCTTCCATATCCTATAAGCAGCAGTTGAAGCGAGATTCAAAACCACAATCGACGCCTATAGACAATGAAAAGAAGTTAAAACAGAAAGAGACAGACAATAATTTAAAGAATGGAAATATTATCATCACCAGATATATTCCTCAAGATCAAGAACAAGTACAATTATTAGATCTTGTAGTCTACGATATTCTGATTAAATGGTATAACTATACTCTATTAACCAATTTAGGATGATAGGGTAAGGTCATATCAGTCAGCACAAGGGTGCACAAGAAGTATTTATCTGTGATGATTAGACTGATTCCCGACTACGAGTGCTTAAAATGTTATAATGGAGGAGACTGGACTGTCAATTTGGGAGGAATCTCTGTGCGATGGTTTCCTGCTTCCTGGAACTTTTCAGAAAGGAAACAACAAGAAAAGTTCCAAGCTGTCATATACTGTACAACATTCCAGAAGATATGACAGATGCTTCCTTATTCCCACATAGTCATCCACACTAGTTTTTATTGGATAGTGGCATAAAATCTTTCAAAATTGTAAAAGAAGTTGATGGTTCTAGGAAACTGATAGGTTATTTTGACACCTGGGATCATGTTTCCATACGCATTAACAACCCTCAGTTTTGGAATAACATTCGAGTCTCTTGGTGCCATTATTCCACCTTCAACTTCAAGAATCTATGTAAATCTGCTCAAATTGGTAATGCAGACAAGTTCTCAAGGACACTTCATGGGTCTAATTTTTATTTTTCAGGTTCTAATATTAACAATCGCAAGAACGATCATAATAAAACTCCTAAATCTGAACATTCTACCAAGAAGATCAATTAATTAAGAAATGACTAGTCTAAGAAGCCAGATGTAAAACATTTAATAGCTGGGTTAAAGGCATTATTAGAACATTATAATTAGTTTAGTTGGGAGGGATTGATGGAAATTCTCACACTAACTTCTTGTTATGCTTAGCATTCGCTTTACGTGATATTATTTTGTTTTATTAGATCGTAGAATTTTTTTTTTCTTTTTTTTTGTTTTCTCTTATACCTTGAACAATTCTATAACTAGACTTTCTATTACATTAAAGAGAATAGGCTAGGGCTATAGTAGTCATGAGATATATTTGTGATCCTAGTGTGAGGAACGAGTAGGCTTTATTTATTTGATTTTTTGTATACTTTTCCATTTTTTTTTCAATTAATAAAAGCACTTCTTTTGACTAAAAAAAAAAAAAAAAATAAAAATATTAACCATAATATTAAATAATAAAATATCTAATAATAGTTATATTTTTGATAACCTTAATAACTATAATTCAATATTAAGGTACATTTTATTATTTTTTATTTTCATTTATTTATTATATATAACTTTTATTTTTTACTAATTTTTATTTTTTTATTTCTCTTTACTCCATTTATTTCTTTTTATATTTCTTCATTTCTTTTATTTTCTTTCATTTCTTTCTATTTTTTTTCACTCATCTTTATTTCTTTTACCCTTTTTCATTTACATATTATCTTTTCTTTATTGTTTTAATACTTCTTTTTTATTATTCCTATCAAAAATTTTAGCATTTAGATAATGTAAATTTATTAATATTTTAATTAATAAAATATGTAATATATTAAAAATTAATAAACTGTTAACTTTTAGTGTAAATAAAATTTATTAATTTTGCAAAAAAAATTGTGTTTATTATATATTTATTTAAAAAATTAGCATTAAGATTAAAAGTACTCTATTATTTAAAAAGTGTAAAATATTAAAATTTATAGGAAATATTTAACCAATCAAATTTAATAAATTTAATAAATTTATCATGAATAAAACCACTTAAGTGAAATTACTCTTAAGTGGTTTTACCTCAAGTGCAAATTAGCAATATTTTACTTAAAAATAGTATTTCAATTAAGAAATGCAGTATAGATATAACGTATAAATTAAATTATTAAAATATTAATATATATTTTTACTATTTACTTATTATAATAATACAAACAATTTGAAGTTTAAATTATATGTTATGTATGCTGAAGTTGATGATATTGATTTTCTTCTAACCTACTTATTTCTAAAATATAATGGAAAGTATAATAATGGTATTAGAACTAAAATAATCATATTGCAACTTAAAGAAAAAGGATTAGATTCTAAATTTATTTTATCAGATAAAGATTAGACATAAATAAAGATATATTACTCAACTTGGTCAAAAGCTAAAATTCAGCTTTGCCATTGGTATATAAATAGAATTATTATAACTTGTCTTTAATCTGATTAAATGATTATATGAAATACTTATAATAAATATATTGCATACCAAATTTTTTCTTTCATTAATTTGAACTTTATTCAACCTTTAATGATACTATATAGTATAAGATTCTGTTCAAAAAAATTGTATAAACTTTGTTGGAATCTAATAAACATTAAACTTTATCAACATATTTTAATTTTTTTAATAAAAATAAAATGCATGTACAGTATCTAGTAAAAAAATTTGAACAAATACATGTATCAATTTTTATTTTTAACATAATTAATTTACTTTAGTTTTGGAGTTACATGTGAAAAAAATGGTATAGTGATAATTGTTGGTATCGAGTCAGATATGATTCTAAAATCTCTGTACTAAAGACAACAATGTTTGTAAAAGCTCACTGAAAAGTTTTAAATATGATTTTTTTGTATAAATTTTTTTGTCTAAAACTTGATTTAATAATCTATAGTATATTATTAACAAAAAGTAGTTATATATCAAAAAAAAAAGTTTGAACAAATATTAATAAAAAAGAAAAGCCAGATTGGAAATCAACTTTTAAAGTGAATGGAAATTACTTGCAAAATAGCAATTAAGTACAGAACAATATATTACATACAGTATGTACATAATTGGATATATAGATGTTGATAATATTTTTTAACAAGCAGTTTTTTTTATATAAACATTTAGTTAAACAAAAAGGAGAGGTAGATTTGAATTTTTTTGATGTAATAACTTGCAATAATTTTTATCCTTTTATTTTTGAATCTAATAAATTGATAAAAAGTTTTGGTCAACCATCTTGGAAAGTAGATTCTTTAGAAAATGATATTAATAATAAATATAGAGAGTTTGAAGATTTGTATAATCATTTAATTACAATTAAAGAAAATACACTTCAGATATTAAAGGAACAAAAAGCTACTGGGAATTTAAAATGGGTTAAAAATGTTAAAAAAAATTTTTATTCTATTAATAAAATGCAAAAAGAAATAAAATCATATCAATACTCACAAAAAATACCTTTAACCTAGAAAGGATATACCTATAATACAAAATATTTAAGATAAAACTGTTATTTCACATTGTTTTATTAGAAAAAACTAACAGTAATAAAGAATAAAATAAATATTACAAATATTATGAAAATTAAAAATTATAAATTATCTTTGTAAAATATGTTATAAGCGGCCAATTAAAATTCAAAAGAAAAAAAACCAGCAAAAAAATTTTTTCAATCTTTCCCAGCAGGGACGATGATTTCTTTTAATTCACAATATAATACAAATATCACAAAATTTTGTGATATAAGCAAAAACTACATGATTACTATACAACAAAATTTCACAAAATTAAAAAAAAAGATAAATTTTCATATGATATATCACAAATTTTCTAATTTTAGAAATTATGAATATTAAAAATATATGAATCATCAGGGCTGATGATTTCTTGTTTTTGGATCACAAAATTTCACATATTTTATTAAATCACATAACAAAATTGTATAAAATTAGTAAAATTTGCTTTTTACAACAAAAAACAAATTATATCTTTATCACAAACAAATTTTATGTTATATTACAACAAAAAATCATCATCCCTGTTTCCCAGTAACCATAAAAATTTCACTATCATATAACTTGTGTGACATGATCAGTCTTACTAATTTATTTGTTTATTGTTGACCATTCCTTTTTGTCACTATATTATAATGTTTTTTAAAGTTTATTAAACAATAAAAAATTAAATACTTCTGAAAGCTTAAGATAAAAACTTATTATAAAGCTATAACCAATTTTTATTTATAAATAAATGCGTTTTTTAAAGATTTTACCATATAAATTTGAATATTTTAGTTAAATGAAACAAAACTTGAGTAACTGAAGAGAATGATTTAACAAGTATAGAAACACTTATATATTAGTTTTTTTATTAATATTGTTTAAATATTTGTGAAAATAATGTTTTTAAGAAAATACATTTGTTTTTATTTTTATAGTATGATTTAAGAATTTTGGTTAAATAAAATGGGTCTAGATATTTTAAACAAAGTTATTCAGCAGGTATGAAAATACCTGAATATTATTTTATTGTAATAAAATAACTTTAATATTTTGCAAGAATAAAGTAAATAGTATTTTTTGTAATAATGTATTTAAAAATTATTTTTCTTATTAAATAATTAAACAAATAACAATCACTGTGCATGTAACCCCCTAATTTGCTTTATTATAGTTAACATAATAAAATTTTTGGCACAGCATCCTCTTCCAACATATAATACATATGTAAAGTTTAAAATCAACCAAAATTTATTTAATTGGTTAAATTAACAATTTTTGAATTTATAATTCTGGCTAAAATTTCCTTAATTCTGGCCAAAATCGTAATTCTGGCCTAAATTTGGTTAAAATTGAAAATTTCAGGCCAAATATAACACTTTATTTATACAAAATAACTCTCAAACTAAATATGGGAAATAAAACTTCTAAATGGCCCCTAAGTGTTTATTAAAAAATTTCTTCAAATACATTTTGTTTTTCAAGTTGGATCTTAGTTAGAAGTTGATGTATTTTTTTCATTAAAAATAAAAATTAATGCAAAAAACTTGTCATTTGTTAACCATAACGAGTATTATAAAAATTTAAATTAAAATAAAAAATATTTTATATCATTATATAACAGGTAAAAAGTTAAAATACATAAATCTAAATAATTTTTTAATACAATAAATATAATTTAAATTCATCAAAAAAAATTTTTTTGCTTTTTATTTTATTTATATAATTAAATTGTAAAATTTCTTTATTATTTTAGTTGTTTTAACTATAAAATAAACTACCCATTAATTTCAAGAACAATTAAATATTAAAAAATATCTTTTTTACAATAAAAATCTAATATTTAAATATGATTGGACAGAAATAAATTGGTTAAAAACAATGAAAATTTTGTATTATTTTTTAGTTAAAAATAAATATATTACCCAAAAATGAGCTTAATAACGTTATTTTTCTCTTGTTTACTAATGATAAATAAAAATTTGTCATTATTTCATATTAATAAACAGAAAAATATTAATAGATTCAATAATAACTAAAAATTTAGTTGGATAACCAGCACTATTACCTTAATAAAAGTTGTTTCTTTTGTAAATTTATGGCTAAAAATGAGATATTTATTATTAGTTAAAAATTTCTTTTTAAAATTTTATGACATAAAAAATCTTTTTTTTTTTCAAAAAAACAGTTTTTTCGTATTTATACAAAAACTAATTGAAAAACTACCCTTATAACCTTAGAAAATCTTTTTCCTCGTGCAAATTTACATATATTTTTGCTATTAACATTATGTGTTTGTCC
The DNA here is from genome assembly GCA_015698045.1 of Rhizophagus clarus. NCBI lineage: Eukaryota > Fungi > Glomeromycota > Glomeromycetes > Glomerales > Glomeraceae > Rhizophagus > Rhizophagus clarus. The sequence continues at coordinate 484,748 of BLAL01000017.1, read as the reverse complement.
ATACTTTTATAAAGATCTCAAAAAATAGTAGTTTTTAAACATAAATTTCACGTATATGCAAAGAAAAAAAAATAATTGTAAAAATGGAAAATTAGTTTTAAAAACTGATAAAGCACATGACAACTAATCTATGATATTACTTAATTTGTATAGGAGTTGCATATTAAAATTGATGGTTAATTATAAAATGAAGTAACTCAATTATAGTTACACAAATTTCTTTTAATATGAAAATAATTTACATGTTACATGCGCGGTGATTGATAAATAAATTAAAGTGTAAATGAAGTTTTCTTTGAATATTTATTATAAAGAAAAATAATAAAATAATTTTGTTTATAATAACATTTTAAAAAATTATTTCTATTCTGCTCTTTTTTCTGTTTTTTTTTCTAAGGTATGTGATACTGATGAATCAATCAAAATTCAAATGTCACAAAAAAATCCTGTGATAATGAAATTTTTATGGTGATGCAGGGGTAGTTATTTTTTCAGAAATTATCATGTGATACAACACAATCAGAATGTGAATTAAAATGTGTCACAGTGCTTTTTTTCTTAGTAACGCTAGGGTAGTTATTACTCATTACATGAAATAAACTCTGTATCTATTACTCATTACAAAAAACTCTTTTGAAAAGCTTATTTAATAATCACTTTTTTTTAACGAAAAACACAAGATGTCAGATAAACTTTCTTCAGAGCATAGAAGAGCTCTAGAATTATTACTAGAGCCAGGAATAAAAGAGCTTCTGAAAGAGAGAGCCAAAAAAACAGTTAATAGAACAAGATTAAAAAAGTGGATGGAAGACAGAGAACCGTACGAAGAGATAGATGAAATTTTAGGTATTTATAATCATTTTACTAGTAAGTTAAAACATTCACAAACTTTTATCTATCGAATCTCTTTAGAATTCCCTGACAAGACTTGTAAGAATTATCTCTCATCTATTAAAAGAGGAACAGCTGGTAAGTTGATTAATATTCAATTAATAAAACTGAATCCACATAACTTTTTAACTTTTAACTTTTTAACTTTTTAAGGAACTGTCAGATATAACTCTGACAATAAACAAAGAAAAAATTATAGAAATCTAGATCCAAGAACTGGAAAACACTGCTCACCTTCTAATCCTACCAGTAATACCACCACTAGAACCATATATGAAAACTGTGAATATAGTAGTAAAAGTTCTGGACGAAAAAGCTTTTCCAATTCAGTCAAAACTTGTAAACAACATGCTTATTTAATTAAATCAGTTGAACCTTCTGAACAAATATATTGGGCTGATGGTGAAAGTGAGGATCAGAAATTATAAAGAAGGTCAAGAAAGACTAGTCTTGCCAGCAAGAATTAGCGATTTAGTTCATAAATGTTCATTTATGTATGCACTAGTCTTGCCAAATATGGATTGGTTAATATTATGGCATCTTTGAGCCTGATGATTCAGGACTATCGCTTATTTTGACAACCATGATGCTTATGTATGTTTTCTGAATATTTTTTTTACCAACTCTTTATAAGTTATAATGATGATAATTAAAATGGAAACAAATAAAATTAACAAAAGCAAAAATAATACATTTGATGTCTTGTAATGTATTCATTTAGCTAGTAAAAATCTAACCATTGATGCTTTGGCCTTTGGCAAATATCACTGCTACTATGAGTTTTAATTCTGCTGTATTTTGCTTATTAAATGTGAAATAAAATTTATAATCTTATAATAATAATCTTTACTTAGAGTTTTTTTTTATATTTTCAGTTAGAGGTCTGCATTTAGCCATATTTTGAAACCTGGTCCAGCCCAAACTTAATATATAAATTAATACACCAGACTGGACCAAGTCCAGACTATAAATATAAATCTTGTGCCAGCCTGGTCTGACCTGAACTTAAAATATGAAAATCTGGCCTAACCTGAACCTGGTCCAGATTTTTAAAATATATCACTTATGGTAAATTAAAAAATTTATATGAGTAAAAAAATTATAATCCAATAATTTATAGTTCATTGTAGATTACATGTAAATTTGTGACACAGCAATTTAATATTCTTTATTAATATGAAAATTTCATAATTTTATTTATATTTGAAAAATAAATGAAAGGTAAATACATATACTAATAGATGTAAAAATTATTTAAGTGTGCTATATAACATTAAAATACTTTACTGTTTCAGGTTTCAAATTTGTATGATATTCATTAATTGTCTGTCCTGCATTACTGAATTTTTGTTCACTAGAAACACTTAAAGCTGGAATTGATAGATATGATAATATGCATAAAGATATGCAAGTTTTGGAAACTCAAATCTATGATTCTTCCACTACTTTAATATATCTAAATTCTTATCTCTTGGCATTTTAGATTTTAGATATTGATCAACCTCATCCTCATTATTATCATCATTATTGGAATCATAATATTAGCTGAAATCTATGTTAATTTTTTTTGATTTTTTGTGTTTTTTAATTGGCTTTCTTGTACAGTAGTTGTAGAATCATCAGATTCATCACTATTTACTATGCTAGCATATTGACTTTTGATATGACTTTTAACTATAGAAACATCAACTTGTTCTAAAATTTTGAGCTGTTTTATTCTTGGATCAAAAAATACAGCAACTTTATATAAATTGTCAATTTTCATTTTACTTTTCATCTTTTATTCAAAATATATTTAATATAAGTTAATATTTTATTATCTAGCATATCAGCTTTACAATGTTCCAATAGAGTTTTGTATCAAGGAATAATTATATATAATGTTGGATATATAAATGTTTCTAAAAAATCACTTGTCTCGTGAAATTTTCTTAAAAATTTAATTAAAATTTATAATATATTAATATCAATATTCTCTATTTTATGTTTTTTATCCCTTTCTATTAGAATATTTCTAATTAATTTGAATTTATTATTTATTGATTCTAACATTTTTAACTTACTATTTCATCTAGTTTCAGATTCTTGTTTAAGTAATTTCTCCAATTTTAAATTTAAAAAGGATTGCTTGAAATATGTAACTAAGGATTTTTATTCTTTAATTATAGTTATTATAGAGGATAACATTCAAAATTTTTGTCTTGAAAGGTGGTTGATAAAACTCTATTGATTCTATAAAGAAAATTATGATTAGAATAATTTCTTTATTTAAATTATTATATTTTAAAGTTCAAAGATAAAGGAATTTACTTATGAACAAAATATGGTATGTGATTTAAAGATCTAAATACAGCAACAAAATTAGCATCAGAATCAGTAACAAAAGTAAATTTCTTCATTGTAATATTTGATGCAAAACTGTAACTGTTTAAGATACTCAATATTACTCTTTTAATATATTCTACTATATGATTTACATCTGAAAATTTTGAGGCTGCTAAAATTTGTTTACACATTTGCTAATGCTCATCAATGTAATGAACAGTAAGAGAAATATAGCTAATTTTTTTATAATCATCAGTTTATATATCAGTTGTAAAAGCTTCACCAGTTGATTTAAAAACATATTTTAATTTTGAAGAAATCTCAGTTTTAATTAATTCTGCTTATTTTATTACATTTCTTGAAAGAGTTGAACAGATTCAGAACTAAGATTAATAAATGCAGCTGCTTATATTTTTCTAAAACATCACACTTTTATTATCTTTTTCACATTTGGAAAAATATTACTAAATATCTTAAAGCAAAATTAAGTATAAAATTTTATTTATTTAGTAAGCTTTTTATTTATGCAAAAATACATTAAATGTAAAATTATTTGAATAATAGTGAAAGTCTATGATGAATAAATTTTCAGAAAGTTATTAATATATGATTAGAGTATTATATTCTAATCAAAATAATTGGGTTAAAGCTTATACACCATTTCAATTTAATATAGAAATTTGTATATAAAGATTTAATTATACATTTGGAATTTAGGAATTATAATAGTCAAAATATACAAATTAATTTAAGATTTAATTAAAATAATTTGGATGGTGTCAAAATATACAAATTAATTTAAGATTTAATTAAAATAATTTGGATGGTGTCAAAATATACAAATTAATTTAAGATTTAATTAAAATAATTTGGATGGTGTCAAAATATACAAATTAATTTAAGATTTAATTAAAATAATTTGGATGGTGTCAAAATATACAAATTAATTTAAGATTTAATTAAAATAATTTGGATGGCATCTATAGTTACTAATAATACTTTGATATAATTATGTAAAGAGTTACTAGTAATTTAATATAATAATTATTTAATATGATTCTATTTAAAAAATAGTATTACAGTTATCCTTCTCTATAGCAAACCTTGATATAATAAAGAATATTATATAACAAATTATTAATATAAGACAGATATCAACATATGAAAAAACCTTCAATTAACCAAATTTTATTAATTATAGGCTATATATACTATTATATAAAATAAAGTTATAAAATAGCATATATAAAAATAATTCTTTTTATAATAAATTTTTTTATAACAAATTTTTTTTCCAGTAAAATGAAAATGACTTATATATCAATAACCCTATGATTATTTAATAAAAAGATAATTTTTTTTTAAATACATAATATATGAAAGACATAGAATACTTTTATAAAAGATATTTAACAAATCATTTTAATAATATTAAAATAATAAATTATATTATTAAATTTATTATCTTTGTATTTGCATATCGAATTAACTTCATCTGTATAGCACCCATTTATTATTTATATTTTATCTAACATCCCTATAAAAATAAAAAGTTATTTAAAGAAAATAATAATAACATCTCTTTCAGTTCTCTCTTATTTTAATTTTAAAAGTTCAGTCATATTTTTTATTTGACAACATTATAAAAAAGAGAAAAAAATTAATATTTAATTAATTAAAAAAAAAATAATGAAAAATACCATCCCAACCTTTCCTTACCTTAATTTCAAAAGTCTAGTCATGTTTTTATCTTATAATATTATAAAAAAAAATAATTAATTAATTAAATAAAAAAAATAATGAAAAATATCTTTTTAACCCTTTCATACCTTAATTTCAAAAGTCTGGTAATACTTTTTATCTGGTAATATTATAAAAAAAAAAAATTTTTTTTTTTTAAATCAAATATTCAAATTATTTGATTAAATCAACTACTTTAAAAGCATTTCAAAAAATTTTATGATCATATGACAAATTTGTTGATTATTTTTCTAAAATATTATTGAAAATATTTTTTTTTTAAATAAAACTCAAAGTTAAATTTTATGCATTTTTTAAAATCATATATGATCTATAATTTTACATTTTCTACAAGTTTACTTAGTATTATTTTTAGCATTTTATATATAATTTTTCAAAATGATGAATTTTGCTAAAAATAATATTTAAACTCTCTTTGGTATTTAAGTAAAGTTGTTTAGAAGGCAAAAATATAACTATATATTTAATTTTAAGATTATATAAAGTATATATTAAGTTTATTTGAAATGTAAAAAAATGTTTTCTTTATTATCAAATTAATTGACAATTTTAGGAAATGATTAATAAATTTATCACGTGATCACAGAATTTTTTGGAATGCTCTTAAGATAGTTGATTAAATTGGTAAGTTATATAATCCTGTCTTATACCAAATAATTTGTTATAGTATTAACAAATTTTTTATAATGAAGATCTGATTGGTTCAGACACTTATTTATTGATTGTATAAATAAATAATTATGAATAATTGTAATTTATAATATTATAAAATATTGTAAATTTAAAATTTAATATTAAAATATATAATATAATTTTGTAAATATTTTGTAATTAATTAAAATATTAAAAGTAAATTTTTTCTTTTTTGTAAATTATTTATGTTAATCATTAATTTATACATCACACCTCCCTTAAAATGGCAAATGATAAACATAAAAATATATATAAATTTGTAATGCAGGATGTGGTAAATATATTATTTCAAATATTAATATAATTTTATATAAATTATTATTTTTTTTATCTGTTATATTATTATAAAAATAAATAATAGAATTGATTTTTTTTTGCAAATTTTTATATAATAATTAATAAGATCTTTTTTAAGATAAATGTTTTACTTTATTATATTACAATAAATATATATAAAATTTAATAAAAATATAAAAGGTAAATTAAATCAATTAATTATTATAATATAAAATTAAAAAATAAAAATTCAGTACAATAAACTAAAAAATATATATATATATATTTTTTTTTTTTTTTTTTTTTTTTTTAATTATTAAAAAAAATTAATAAAAAATAAACTGATAAGTAATTAATAAAATTAATAATTATTATAATAAATAAATTTTGATATCAAATTTTTTAAATAATAATACACTAAATTTTTTTTTTTTTAATAAAATTAAATATGACATAAATTTAAATTTAAATTTATTTAATTTTAAAAATTTTTTTTACAGTTTAAATTTTTAATAACTTTTTTTTTCAAATTAAAAAATCTATTAAAAGGCAAACAAATAAGATAAGAACTCAAATTTATTATACGTATAATATTCATATAATTTAAAATAATAATTTTGTAAAATTTGAAAATTTGAAAAGATTCTAATTACTTTTTATTACTTTTGCATTTATATAATTAGTAAACTTATTAAGATTTATACCCTAAATTAATCTTAATGCATAAAAATAATAACAATCCTATATAGCTTTATCAGAAAAGTGGTAGCCGAATTTATATATTAATTTACTATAATTAGAGTTAAGATTAGGGTTAAGATTTGAGAGAAGAATTAGGTTTAGGATTAGGGAATTAGGATTATTAGGATTAGGAATTTGCCACATCGTGTCACCTCCTAACTGTTAGACAATATAAAAGTGCTAAATATCACGCCTTAGACTGCCATTTTTTGCCGGTGACGTTTCAACGAGTATAATTAATATGATGGTCCTGATGAATGATTATGTTGGCTTAAATTTTTTTTATTTTCACATAATTTGATAAGATGATGAATTGTACAAATTATCTTATCTATTCTATCTATACATCTTTCTTTATTAAAACAAAAGAAAAGAAATACTCGAATCTTCCAAAAAATAAAGTTTATTAAGTATTTCGGAGTATGACGCATATTAAGTAATAAGGTTTAGCCACAGTCGAATTCCAAACTATCTTTCTAAAGAATGATTTATTGTTTTTTTTTTCATTTGTCAAACATAATCACCTGTTGTGTTTCACTTAACCTTTCATTTCAACCAATTAATAATTGTTCATCAAACTCAACCACAACAACAATATATTCTGTGGCTTTTTGTTGTTTTTCTAAATGAAACCGGTTTTTAACTTATTCAATCGATAAAATAAGAAATTTTTTGAAAGAATTATAATTGTATTGTTACACTACCGAGTTATCAATTTTTATAAAATCTTAATAATATTTAAAAAAGGAAATTTTTACAAAGTTCAGATTTACAAAGATAAGGAGATGAATGACTCAAAAAAGAATATTATTAAGAATAAATTTCTAAAATTAGGGCATAAAAGATGAAATTCTAACATGAAAAAATTCTACCAAGAATTTAATAGAATGAATGTTTCACGTAAGTTACATGAGGATTGTATGACCATGTGGACCAGAATTATGAAAGACTTGGCCGAGTTCTCAATATATTATATATATGCTGAAGCCGTTATCAACCATTTTTTTTTTTTTTTTTTTTAACTTGAAATAATAACCTTAAAATTCTTTCTTTGAATCAATTAAAAATGAATTCACAAACTTTAACATACGATTGTTACTACAATATTTTTGAAAACTTCCTTTACAATGATCGTTCAACATTATTTGCCTGTTTATTGGTAACCAAAGTCTGGTGTGATATGATATTTCGTTTGCTTTATGAAAATCCATTTGAAATTTTAAAAAATAAAAATTATTTAATAATCTCAACATTAAAAAAGTTCTTAAATGAAGGAGAGATAACCCGATTACAAAAATTTTCTCGTAAAAGAATTACAATCCGAAAACCATTATATAATTATCCAGAATATATAAAAGTATTTGATCAAAAAAATATAAGAAAAGCGATTATAGGGTGGCTTTGTATCAAAAAAATAGAATTAAATGATGAAACAAAAGATAATATTGTTACATTATTTCATCATATGCTATTAAGACAATGTAAAAATATTCGTCAAATGAATATTTCTTCAACATCATTGATTAGAGATATTTTTAATAATCGATTTATTGAGAAAAATATTATTAATTTATCAAATTTAAAATCAATTCAATTTGATTTTGGTGGTGATTTAAGTAATAGCACTTTCTTGGAATTTTTACGAAAATTTTCAAACATTTGTTTAAGTCTAGAATATTTACAAATTAATATAGATAAATATAATTCTGTTCCTCCTCCAACTGAAGAGATATGTTCAATTATTAAGAAACAACGTAATCTCAAAAGATTTAAAATATCAAATGATGAATCTCGTACACATACCTTTCGAACAGCAAATCCTCAAAATAATTTATTAGATGATATATTTTTATCTTTAAAAGATTCTTTGGTTTCATTAGATTTTGTTTATATTAATTTCAAAGGAGTTTCTTTTAGGAAATTTAAAGATTTATCAAATTTAAAATATTTAAAATTTCATAATTGTAAAAAGATAACATTAGAAAATTGTGAAGATTTAAAATCATTTAAACTCAGAGAGTTGTCAATTCAATCTCCAAAATTAAAATCCGAAGTTAAAATATTGATGATCAGATATTTTGGTGGATCATTACATAGATTAATTATTGATAAACCTACTATTCCAATTATTGAAGAGATGTTAAGTTGTTCACATCTCGAAACCTTAGATGTTAAAATTGGTTCAAATGTTACGTTAGAAGTATTAGAACAATTTAAAAGGTTAAATATTAAAAATTTAAATCTTAGCAGTTCATCTGATTGTAAGGATTGTGTTTTTAAAAATTTAGCAAAAAATTTACCTTTAAGTGTTAAAGTAGTCACGATTCGTTATCCTCGATCTCATAATACTAAACAATTTTTGGATAATGTTCATTGTTATTTGACAACAATTAATTTACAAAATAAGATTAAATTTGATCCAATTTTAGATTATATCGAAAGGAGTAACAATCAACTAAAACGTTTGGGCGTTGCGACATTGGAAAATAATAAATCAAATATATTGAAAAGGATTGAAGATAAAGGTGTCAAGGTGGTGGATTTTAATAGTATTTATAGGGAAAGCGATTACGAATAATATTATCGATTGTACTGTACATAATAGGGAATGGACATTGTTTTTGAGTTATGATATTTATTTTATTTTTTAAATTTTATTGTAACTTATATAAAATATAGTAGGGAATAAAATTTATTAATAGATTTTATTAAATTGTGTGATTAACTTTATTTATCGATATTACGTCCTTTTTTCTTGCATCCCATACTGTGTATTATTGCTTACTAACCTGAAATATTTATTATTTATTTGAAAACTACAAAAAATCTAATTTAGTCTAAATATAGAATAGTATGTTAATTTTTAGGGATGGGCAAAGATGGTGATATTTATACTTCTTTGAGTTTGTCAACTGCCAGGAGAGTCGAATGTTAATTTCAGAGGTTATTACTATCTATGAGATTAACAGTCCTCAAATGTTTCATCATAATCAAATCCCATGCCATTTTGATATTAAACTAAATATTTGCGGGTACCTTCATTGCAATGTTGTTATCTACTCAAGAAAGGAAAATTTTTGTTGTCAGGTAAATCTGATTTGTCTGTGTAGAAGCAGAAAATTAATCTCCTATCAGATCAATCAAACTGTTGAGAGGCTATAACTCTATATACGGAACACAAAATGTATAAATATTTCTAATATTTTTGCGTTAATTCAATATTTTCCGCTGTTTTGTTAAAATGGTGTTAATATCATATACTATCGAAATTTGATAATAATTATGCTAACATTTTATTGTACGCACATCTATTGTGACTTGGTGTTAGTGTTGATGCTGGTGTTGTCAAATATATTGCTGCCGATACCATTATTTTAGGTGTTGGTGTTGGTGTTAGTGTTGGTGATATTTAATATTTATTGCAATAATTATGCTTAGTGTTTACTAAATTAGAATCTATATCAGAGATGCCTAATACTACACGAATATCTTCTCCACTTGTACATTCATAAGAGTCACTTCTCTTTGCTAGTTGAGCTAGATATGCATACGCTTTAAGAACTGGTGGACCAATTGGATTGTGAAACTCCATGTTATTTTTGGTCTATACATGAACCAGTGGTAATCATAGCCATGAAAATATGCCTCATCATAAATCGCATGATTTCTGATTCAATTTTCGTCAACTATTAGGTAAACTTCCTATCAGCAATTGCAAAATTATAAGTAACGATTTTGAAATAATTAAATATAAAAATAAAATTACCAAGAATTCCGTTCATTCTCTCAAAGAAGAAGAACCATGTATTATATTCGTATCTTATACGATCAACGTAATTCTTCTATGCGACTCGAACGAATCAATCCGAATCATGAAGATAATAATAATCTACGTTCATGGCCCATGGACGCCACAGAAGCCCTAATTAGAAGACGTCATTACTACCATGGCTGTTTTAATGAAACGCGTCTTCAAAATCAGAGGGTTCTCTCGCCTAAAATAAAGAAATTAATTAATATAAATGCAATGAATTAAATGGAAAATTATTTAGTAATAAATAATTACATTCTCTTAGCCAGAATTCATCTACAAAGTGATTAAACTCATTTGTTATCAACTCTTTCAGTGACTGAGACATTATTAATTTTGTTTAGAATCAAATAATGCGGTTACTTCACTTTAAGGAATTATTCATTATATCCTAGGTGATGATTTTTCGTTTATCTGGATTATCTGATTATCTTTTTCAGTCTCTGAATGGTGTATTTTCAGTCCAGACAGGACAGAGCTCATAAAACATTAAAACATTTCTAACCAATCTAACCTCAACAAAAGTAACCCATAATTACGTTCACTTTATGTCCTATTTTTATCATTACAGTAAAAATAAGTCATAGGAAATAAATGAAATAATAATATTATATATTAATTCGTACCTGGAAGAGTCATAACAGCAGCTTTTACTCTTTATATTTCTAAAATAACCACTATTGTGAATCAAGTTTTGTAATATAACGTTAACTTTTCTTATTTATTTTTTCGTAAATTTGATTTCCTTTAATGGTCCAATCTAGTGTTTTTTTTTTGATTATTAAGAATAACCTGCAATATTCAGTGACTATTAACAAAACACGAAATCAAGCTACAATTTTTAATAAATTACCTCGATCCATAAGTTTGGTGAACAATGGATAACAATTGGTTGAAACACAATGATTTACAATGTCATACATCGACATCAGGTCACTGTAGAACCATCAACCTGGTTTTTGTTGCCAAATAAAAATTTGTAAAATGAAAAAATAGACAACTAACTCTTATACATTGTCAAGCTGATCCTAAAAAAAAAAAAAAAAAATAATTAAGAATCTGAATGAAACAATGAACCAAGGTTGTAAGTTAGAATAAACTTACTTTGAAATTAGGTTAACTCGATATTAAAAAGCATTGTAAATTCTTTATATATTTTTTTTTTTTATTTTTTTTCCAAAAACATCCTTTTTGATTTCTGCAATAATCTGGAAAGTTATATCCATATTAAATTGGATCTATGTGAATTGCTTGAAAAAACCTAATGTTGAACTCAAATATAATATAAACCAGTCATAGTTACACGTTATTTATTTAAACGTATGATTTCGTTATCTTTTTTTTAGAACTCTCTGTGAATTGTTCAATTACCTTATACTGTAAAGTATTTACTAATAATCACAAAAGATTTAGAGCATTCCTCCTTTTTTTTTGATAGTTATTAAAATTTATTAGAGAAAAGGAATAATACCTCTTTGTTTATACTTTTATCACCACTCCAGCCTTGTCATAAAACTATAAGAGGTAATAATTTGCCATCATTACGTTTTGGAGAATTGAAAAAGATGAAAAAAAAAGTTCGATCAACTGAAAATCCACGATCAGATTTTTTTGGTAACATGACTATTGTGCATCCAATACCAAAAATGGTAAAAAAAAATACTTTATATTTGTGCATTTATTGTCACATTAGGCCGAACATGTGTTGACATTTCATCCCTTAAAAAAATATTTATTTATAATGATGAATGATCAACAATTGGGGTGCGACGTACACTGGAAGATTGAAAACTTCTAAATTCTTCAAATTGGAAGTTTCCATTCAATACCATAGATTGCATAAATATTGATAAAGTATGGATTACGGAATGAATTAAAAATCATGGGAAGAAAAATTATTTTCCGTGGAGAAGATCGGAAGTTTATCCCGAATATTTCTTTCACCCCCTCGGTATTATTATAATAATCATTACCCCTATAAATCAATTCTTCCCATTCATTATTCAAAGTAAGATTTTAAATAATGGATAATTTAAGAACAATTATGACCAACGAAAATAGAAAAGGAAAGGAAAACAAACTTTCACGAATCTGTAAATAGCAGTTGATTACTAAAATTTACTAAAATTAATTAACAATTTTGGTAATGAATAACAACTCCCTAAAATTAATTTGGTATGTAAATATATATATATAGATCGTCGTTTACTAATAAAGTAATTAATTATATTAATCAGTAGTAGGTAATAAGTTCTATCTGGAATAGATATTTATTTAGTAAACCTACAATCAATCATCAATCTTTAATCGACCAAAAAGGCACTTGAATAAGTATGGTGATGTCACAAATGGGGTTATGATAGGGGAAAGAAGAAGCTGCCAAGGGACCTTAAAATAATATTACATCATCGTTACCTGACATAATTTCTCCAGAAACTATAAAATAGCTCAATATTCGACATATATATTATATTATTTTTTTTTTTTCTTTTTAATTTTTCTATAATAACATTTACCAAATTCGGCATTATGGATACATATAATAATAATACAACTAATAATTTATTTAAATATACACCAAAAATTAAATCTAACCCTTTTCCAATTTTATTTATTCCTTTTAATAATAATAATAATACATGTAATTATTGTAAAAATGAATATATTGAGACGAATTTATTTAAACAAAAATATTGTAAAATATGTTTGATTCAGTATATTAAACATACGATGGGTAAAAAAATATATTTGGATGTACATATAAGAGGTTATACTCAATGTATTGAACATAATAAACATGAACCAACTGGAAATACGGATTTTTGTACAAGAAATATTCATGAATGGTGTAAATATTGCTCCGAGATTTCATATTTTAAACGAGTAATCACAAAATCTTCATATGTTTCTTCTCTTCAGTCACGAGTTGAAGATCCTTCAGATCTTGCGACAATCTATGCCAAGGTAATAATTATTTTATGATTATCGTTAACGAAATGATATTTAACTTGTAAATCATTATTTAATAGGGAGTCAAAGAATTTGCTGATAAAGAAGAATTTGGATCCTCAATTACCATAAAATCCATGATTTCAACTTTACTTCAAAAAGGAGGAGGCTGTGAAATATGTGGAGAATCTAAATTATTACGTTCAAATTATTCCTTTTATCAAATTTCATCTGAATGGAAAGAATCGACTCTAACTAAAAGTCCTATTCCTATTCTTCATTTGCCATGGTGGGATACTTTTGATGATTGCGTGGCTTGTAATAAACACCTAAATTTTATATCCGATTGTCAGAAATGGTGTTCATATTGCTTTATAATATATTCTGGATGTAGATATTGTTTAATGACAAATGTTATATTTGGAATATTAGATCAATCTCAATGTAGTAAATGCAAAAGAATTTCTTCTATTGATATTGATATTAGTAATAATATGGATGAATTTCTCATATCTACAATTAATGCCAATCATCATAAGATAGTAAATTATGTTAAGATGTTTGATCCTAATCCATTAAATGTATATAAATACATTAAAGATAATTATTATTCTATAATAAAGTGGATACCATATTCTGATATTACAAATTTAGAACAATTAGCAAAAGGAGGTTTTGGTATTACTTATAAAGCAAATGTTAATGATTATGGATTAGTTGCTATAAAAAGGTTTTCAAATTCACAAAATATCTCTGAATGTTTTATTAACTTTTTAAATGAGGTGAAAAATTTATTTGTTATACAATATGAATATGTTAATAAATATTTATAATTTTAAAAGTAATATATATATATATATGTATATTTTTTTTTTAGTTAAAATCACTTCATCGTTATTATAACCATGCATTCATTATTAAATGTTATGGTATCACGCGAGATCCTGAAACGAAAGATTATATGTTAATAACGGAATATGCAAATGAAGGAGATTTACATAACTTTTTGCATAATAATTTTACAAAGATTACATGGTGTGAAAAATTAAATATTTTATGGAGAATTTCAAAGGGGTAATTTGTTATTTTTTTTTTTTTTTTTCTAAATATATATTTATATATATATATATATTTTTTAAATATTTTAAAATATATTAATAATAATTACAATATTTTATTTTTAGACTTGAGTGTATTCATAAATCAAATTCTATACATCGAGATTTTCATAGTGGAAATATATTATTATCAGGAAATTGGAAAATCGGAGATTTGGTATCATCACAACCTATAAATAACATCTTATTAGATAATATAATTTTTGGTATAATACCTTATATCGCACCAGAAATATTTTGTGGTGCTAAATATTCAAAAGAATTTGATATATTTAGTATGGGGATGATCATGTGGGAACTTACGTCAGGTTATAAACCTTTTTATAATGTTGAACATAATATTAATCTTATTTATGAAATTATTGATGGGAAAAGACCTGATATTACCGATGATACTCCTAAATGTTTTGCTAAATTAATGAAAAAATGTTGGAATTCTAATCCTTTAAAAAGACCTTCTATAACTAAAATTTGTGAAATTGTTCAAAGATGGATTGATGATTTATATTATTATTATGATTATGAAAATTATTATAATCAACAAAATATAAATAATGATATTGTTGAACAATTTAAACAAGCCGAAAATAAGAGATTGGAATTAATAAATTCAAAAGAATTTTATCCTGATTTTAAAAAATATCATCCTGGTGCTATTTATAATAGTAGAGATTTAAATGATTTAATTATAAGTAATTTAACAATTCCACGTATGTATATTATATTTTTGAAAAAAAAAAAAAATAATAATAATAATTTATTAATTAACTGTTAATATTTTTTTAGAATACATTACAAAAGAATTTGATTTTGATATAAATAGGTAATTAATATTTGAGAATTTTGTTAAAAAAAATTCAATAATGATTTATTAATTCATTATTTGTATATTTAGGAAATTTTCTCAAAAGATAAATTCCACTGTTCAAACCTCTTTGATTTATGTTAATAATAAGATATCAAGAAAACGTAATTTTAAGGAATTAGAATTTGAAATTCGAAATAATGGTAAGCGATATACAGTAAATATGTTTTATAAATAATATTATATTAATTTTAAATTTTTTTTCGGATCCGCAGTGATTCAAAATCAAAAACGAATCTGTATATGAACATGAATACGTGAATACGTGGGTGAATGTGAGTGAATACGTGGATGAGTGAATACGTAAATGAGTGTTGAAAGTGCTCCGGCTAATGGATAAGAAATTCGGGTCAAGAATGTTCCAGATACGGCAATTTTATAAATCTTTTGGGATATTTGTTATATTTATTCACGATAAAATATAGAAGCGGACGGCGATTTATTTAATTTATCCGTTATTTGTTATTATCTTAGGAAATGAAATGATTTATTTTAAAATAATACCAGACTGCGGTATATGATACCATTCTCTGAATGATTTTCGAATTTCATACTGTACATATCACGTGAATGTGACCATGTAAAAGTCGTAAAATTTCAATATTTTCATTAAAGAAATTTATACAAATTTAGGAATAATTACAGTTATAAAACATCATAATTAATTACAATCTAAACTCAGACTTTAAACTTTAAAAGAATATTAAAAATAAATTAATGATATTAAACCAATTAGTGGACTACAAAAAAAAAAACGAAACCATGATTAAAAAATTTGATCAGTGAAATTTCACATGCACTTTTTTTTTTTTAGTCCCCAAAAATAACAGTTTTGTTTTCATCCGGCTACGTCCGTTCGCCCGAAAGTAATAAAATGAACTAGATTTAAGTTTTTCATTTTTTTCATGCGCATATGCATATAAACAATTTACAATTTTAGTGTTAGTCTTAATTTACCTATACTATATAATGTAAGATATTATGTTAATTGGCGTTATTAAACCTGCTAAAAACGTAAGAATGAAAGATGTGACCTTTGGTAGTACAACAATAAACTATAATAAACAAAAAGCAAAAACTCTAAAAAGATAAAAATATTTTCATTTTGTATTATTTGAATATCGGTTTTTTTTTTTTAAAAAAAAACAACAAACACACAATTTGTGAGATCAGATAATGTAGTTTCGGTAATCGATTTAACCGAAACCAAAAGTTTCATTTCTATGAAAAAAATTCATGTGGATTAGAATTATCCTTAACGTATTTAAGGTTAGGATAAGAACCCGTGAAATCTTCTTGTTTGGTTTTAGTAATGCCCTGACAAATAAAAAATTTTGACAAGGTCACGCAATTCAATTTACTGTTGTGAAACAGTGACCTAACTTACTTCCTGCAAGGCGGTAAAACGGCGAATACCGAGGCGTTCTGGCGATTGTCGATCTGCGGTATTTTCGTCAATTTCGAATATCTTTTTAGCATCGATTTGAGTAACAATATAATGAAAGTGAAAAAAAAAAAAAAAAATTGAAACTTATTAATGAATACAAAGAAATGCAAAGGCAAAGTGCAGGTGATGGGCTTATGTATCATGATCAAAGAGCATATGAAAGAGCTAAAAACGATCATTATCAGCTGTAGTTGTAGCAGATCTAGAAGGAGAAATTTCGACGTCAAACAGTCGTTGATTTGAAAACGGAAGAGCTAATGAGAAAAGTAACATCGAGAATCGAATCGAAATAAAAGCGAATCATTTTAAAGTTGAAATTAAAGGTATCAACTTCTCTTACCGGTAGATTATAATGTTACAATGTTAAAAAAAAAAAAAAATAACAATATCTTATTCATAAATTTTTTTTTAATAATTTAATCATTCAGGTAAAATTATTAAAATTGTCTTTTTTTTTTTTATTTTCTATATTTATTATATTTAATACATATTTATATATTTTTTTTGTATGTTATTTTTTTTTTTTTTTTTCCTGTTTTCCAGAAACATTGTACAATATATATATAATTTTTTAAAGTCTATGATTAACCAATATTATAACTACCTTAAAATTATATTTTATAATTATATTTTTTTGGTATTAATTTTCCTACAATTTCATACATGATTTCAATCCCAGCTGGGTGGCTTTTATATTCTGATACTAATTCTTTATATTCAACAGTTTCTCTAACTTGATCAAAATTCAATATAATAAAATTTATAACATCATCCTTAAGATCTGGCCATTTCCAAGCTTCATTAAATAAAACATACATAGCATTATTTAGTGTAAGCGTTTTATTAATCTCTATTCTAGCAAATTCCCTTAAATTTGATATTAAATATTTATCAGCAATTTTAAATATTTCCAATGGAGTACAATTAAAATTATTAAAACTTATCTCATCAGTATAAAGATATCTAAGCATTTCCCTAAATGTCACATAAGAAATATCAGGTATATTAATTACATAATGAGAATTATTCTTATTTTTTTGTAATGTTTTATTTGTTTCACTCCAACTTCCTTGAAATAATCTACGAAAATATTCTGATCGTCTTAATAAAATTGATTTACGAGCGTAAATAACTCCATCTTTTAAGTTGAATTGTACATCGTTTGAATCCCTATTATTAAATTCCTCTTCCCAAAGTTTTAAAAATTTATTTTGTTTCGGTGTTGTTGTCATTGGTGAATCAATTTGATTACGTTCAAGTTTTGAATTCATGAATGTAACTCCAATCGTTATCGGATAATTTAAATCCAATGGTTTAATAAAGTTTTTCCCTAAAAAAAAAAAAAAAAATTGAGATTAATAAGTAAATTTTTACAAATATAAAAAAAAAACAAATTTTAACTAATTAATTTAACGTTTATTTACCCCATGCCCTATTTCTCACAGAATAATCATCTGTTCTTAAAGAATAAGAATTATAATATTCGTAACTTTTAACATATATAGTAGCAGATAAATCTGCTCGTTTGCTCCAATATTTCATCGTTTGCGTCTCTTCCGGATTCGGTATTGCAATAAGATATAATAAACAATAATCCATGTTTTCCATTTCCGTCTATATAAATTTTTTTTTTTTTATAAAAAAAAAAAGAAAGAAAAAAGAAAAGAAAACTTAATTATTTTAAACTTCGTACATACACACACAAAAAAAAAAATGGAAAAACCAACTTTTTAAAAAATTTAATTTATTTTTACCGGATGATATTCTAACTGCCAAAAAATGTTATCCCCCGTAGAAAATACTGAAGTGTATACAACTTTATCATAACTTGTTATTGTGTGAGGAATCGAAAATTCAAAAGTTGAATTAATGGTTTGTGACGGATTTGACATGATAATAGTGTAACAAAGTTTATGTTATACAGACAAATTTTTTTTTTTTTTTTTAAAAAAAAAAAAAAGTCGACGATAAAAGTGAAGAGAGAAAAGAAAATATTGAGAAATTTCGTAATAATTCGTTTAAATATGGTTTTGAGGCTAAAACTAAAAAGTATAAAATGTAAAAATCGATTCTACAATAATTTTTAAAGTTTTATAGGGCGCTGGAAGGGGGTTACGTAAAATAAATATAAATTGGACTTGTAGTACGATGCATAATTGCAGAATCAACTCCCACAGTTAACATATGAAAAAAAATTCACGTGATTACGTGATTGTAGTAACTTAAGAGGATCATAGATCATAGATCATAGATGGCGTCGTTCTTATGATTGTAATATAAATCAGGTAATGAAGTTGAGTTTATATTTGCTGTAAGAGAAAATTCGCTTTGTGAATAAGTGACACGCCGGAGATTTCTCTTTTCGTGATTTGAACCCAGACTCGAAATTACCGGAATAGGAATTTTAAATATAATATATAAGATGAAGGTAAACTTTTTTCTCTTCTCTTTATTTTTATCTTTTGTTATTTTCTTTTTAAATACTTAGAAACCTACCCTCATAGTAAAAATAAAACTTGAAATACTTTATATAATAATGACGCGTGGAAGTTCGATAACGCAAGATTTTAAGGACATGATCGACAACCCGCAGTACAGCGATATAGAAATTTTTTGCGAAGATGGCGTCACACTTTACGGAAGTAGAGCAGTTTTAGCGGCAAGATCAGAAGTTTTTAATGGTTTACTTTTTAATGGAATGAAAGAAACTTTTCAAAGACAAATTTCTTTTCCTGAAATTAAATCATGCGCGATGAAGATCATTTTAGAATTTTTATACACAGGTTCTATTGAAGAAGTTATATTTGATAATGATAATTTGGTTGAAACAAATTTGGCGGCAGATTATTTTCAATTACCTGATTTACAAAAATTAATTATTGAAAATCTTAAAGAAGCATTTGAAGAACAAGAAGTAGAAAATCAAAATACCATTAATAATTCACCAGAATTATTATCAGTAATGATTTCAAAAATACCATTTCACGAGATAGAATTAATAGAAGAAAGGAGTGTAGATGATCAATTACTTAATTTTCTTGCTGATTCTGTGGCAAGGATTCATTTTGATGATATTTCATTATCTAAATTTTCTATTCAAGCTTTAAAATATGTTTTATCTTATACTTATAATTTTAATAAACCATTTGCCACTCCAGAATATTTAGTATTCCGATTTGCTGCTTTATTGGCTGCACATAATATCGATCTTGAAACGTATAATTTAGTTGATACTAGATTACCGGATTTAGATGTCATTGAAGAATCTTTAGAAGAGGAAATTGAATTTAATAATAAATGTGAATTCAATAGAATACGTCCAAAAATTTATCAATTTTTACTTCCTATAATCAAATTCATAGATTTTCGTAGAATTGATGGAAAAATTTTATCAAAGATAATTGAACCATTAGGATTAATTCCTAATTCTATTATAATTGACGCGTATAGATATTATTCAACGAATAAAAAGAATCTTCCAGCAACTCGTGGAATGGTAAAACTTTATTGGGATGAAGGAGAATGTGGTGGTCATATTTATGTTATAAGTAGAGGATCAGTTGCAACAACAAATCATCAATATTATGAGAATATTAAAGCAAATTTTGATATATCTAATAATGGTACTTATGAATGGGATATTTTTATTGAAGAAATCGGTCAATTGGAAATTTGTGTTGGAGTTCATGCAAATTCAAAATTTAATTATGATCTCTTTGGTGGATGCCAAAAAAACACGTGGTTACTCTCTTCAGCTGGTATGTTATATTCTCATACAGGAAATATTATTATGGGTTTCAAGTTTGGTAAAGGTGATAGAATCACCTTACAATTAAATATGGATAAACATACTCTCGTATTCTCTTTTAATGGACAAAAACTTTTTATTACCGAGTTAAAAAAGAAATCGAGATATTATCCCATAATCTCTCTAAATCATCCTGCTAGAGTTAGACTTTTCCCGCATTTAAAATATGTTTAAAAAGGAAATTGCGGAAAAAGTAAGTGATGGAAATTTTCTTTTAAATTTGTACTATTCTTTTTTTTTTTTGAACAATTTACCACTAATAAAACTCGCTAGTCTTTCGTTGAATTACTGTATGCTTGAACAACATCTAATCTCTTTTTAGTTAAGTAATCAATAATAATTACATTAGAATATTTAATAATATGTAATTTAGACGTAATTTTTACATAATTTATGCGTAATAAGAAAAGAAATTTCAATTAGCTTTTATAATGATTTATTGGGTTTATTTAAATCTTAGAAAAATCGATTGGGAAATAATTGATACTACGGTCGATAAGTCAACATTTTTTAGCTTAGAAATTTGATGACAAAAAATTTTAACACTGTATTAGTTATTATTCAATTCTGTTTATATATTATTTTAGCCATTCAAATTTGTTTATTTGCTCTAAAAAGAATATAATAAATATTTCTTCTATGAATTTATTATTTTAAAATAAATAAACAAATGTGAAAAATTCTATGGAGTGTCAGTCATCTTGTTGAAAACCTTTTGTATGTTGATATTTAAAATAAAATTTTATGATATCTTACAAAAATCACTATAATTGATCGACAATGCAGGATTCAACCACCACCGATTTTTTCCACGCTAGAAAATTAATTTTTTTTATTATCGAGTAAGTTTACTAAAAATACTTCAGCTTTAATATCAACGATCATAAATAATTCTCTTGAATAAATTCAGCCCTACAATTTTTTAATTTTTCAAATCCAATTCTAGGTTGATTGATATACCATATATAAATATGAGATTGATTTTTTTATGCAACGTATGTTTTTTTTTCCTTATATTGATAAATTTTTAAAAAAAAAATAGAAACTCGACAATCGTGTAATAGTGTTCTACAAATCAAAAATTAACACATTTAAATTTTCAAGGAACAAAAGAAGGTTACATTCTTTCAATAATTGGAATGCAACCTCCCCAAACACAATAATGCAATGTTGTAATGCATGACACAGTTGACGCACCACAAGTATCAATATATTTCAGTACAGTATTTCCGAAAAACAAATATTCCAATTCATGTCGTAAGTTCTTTTTTTTAAAAGCAAAATAGAATTTTTAATTGATAGAATGGTTGAAAAAAACCTAAAAAAGCTCTTACAAAAGTATTATAAAACTTGATAATAAATTAGTAAAAAAATTTAGCGATGGGATGAGAATTGCATAATGCATAATGAAAAATCAAGTATCTTCCAGAATGCTAATTTCACCTCTCTATCAAAAATGAGTTACTATACATGTTATCCGTACTGCACCTCTTCTGAAGTCTGGTCAAAACGTTAAACCGTCATACCTATTTATTATATTAATTTTTTTTAAAAGAAAATCGGTTTATAAGTGAATTATCTCCCGAAACTTCTTTATTAATCAAAAACGGGTACCTCTATATTAAAAAAAAATTTTCTTTAAAAAAATAATTAAATTTCAGGGGTAATTGTAATTGTAATTGTGCACAAAAGAGGAATCAAAACCCGACATAGTAGTACCCACGGTATATTAATATATTATGTAATATTTACGACTGATTAATAATATCCTTTTGCATGAATCATTGAATCAACTAATTCAATTAATCTAATTAATCTGATCGTGGCTGAATCGTGTGACCAGAAAAATACACGAAATAATATAGTGCTATCGGACTTAAAATTTAAGAGACCTTTAAGGACATTTAAATATCAGTATCTGAAAAATTTTCCCAAGACCCAAGTATTGCAGCCGTGATTAAATGTAATACCGCAAGAATTTTTTCATGAATACCCAAATGAATAACCATAAAATTTTTTTACATAATTCGTTTTTTTGTCAGAGTGTTAGAATCAGATATAAAGGTACTTATTTTCAATTGCGTCTTTACTGTTTAGCCTTGATTTTCTAACTTTTCTTATTCCAGAAATACACAATCTTCGATACGCAGATTATTGGAGGCTAATCTTCGATATGTCGACTATTGGAGGTTAATCTTCGATATGTCAACTATTGGAGGTTAATCTTCGATATGTCGACTATTGGAGGCTACCGTACGAAAAATAGGGAGAAGATTCATGTAAGAATTATTTACAGGAAAATTATTCTGATGTTTCGCCGCGGTTAGCTCGTACATATTTGATCGTAGAACTAAGAATTCTGATGAATAATTTAAAACCGGACTCAAGAGAACTTTGCTTGAGTAGAGGTTAGTTTACATATTTTTTATAATGTGTGGAATACTAACGAGAGTAGTAAAGATGCTATGACCTGTCCTGCTGGCACAGGGAAGAAGAATTCCAGACGACATGAGTTTAATTCATGTCCGCTGTTGCAACATTTTGCTACTGGGTTCTTGATCAAAGATCTGCTATATGTATGTTAAGAATCTTACTCACGTATGCCTCTCTTTTTAAATAGATCATTTTCGATTGGGTTAGAAGAACTGATAAAGAAAGCTTGCCGTAAAGCATTTCCAGTAATCCAGTTAAATAACTTGACTTGAAATAATGTCTTACAAATCTCTCTTATTTTGACTGGTGATATCCTCTTTCTATTTATATGTGGATTAAACAATTTCCACAGTTCTGTGATAAAAAAAACAGGTATGTTCTTTTCCCAACTCAAATAAATGATGATGATTTTTTTTTTTTCATATAATTATCAACCAATATAAACATCTTCCGTTCTTTTGTATAATAAATAACAGCATTGTTGGCTGAAGTAGTATTTTTGGTACATAATTCTGAGTCACAATATATGTATGTATGATTTTTCTTTTTTTTATTATGCTGATAAATTTCAAGTCAAGTATCCAGGAAGATATATATATATGTATATATACACTTAATAATTTTTTCACTTTTTTAATAATACTTTTTTTTGCACAAAATCACAGCCGGAGACCAGTTTTGCTAGTCACGGTACCATGACTAAAAAGGTGTCTTTCTTTTTTATTTTGCAAAGAGTAACTCTGGTTCGAACCTTGATCTTGGTAGTGTCACTGTCTTGTCAGTGCATGAGCCTAAGACGATTTTCATGTAACGGTTTTTGTATAATTTGATAAAAAAAAAAAACAATAAATAATAAAACTGGTTATAATGTACCATCAAATAAAAAAAAAATATATACATATATATATATTAACAGTTAAAAATACGAGAAAATGGATGGTCGAATAAAGCTCGTTTATAAATAAATAATTCAAATAAGTTTATAGAAAATAAAAGACGTTTTTTTTTTTTTTTTGTAAGACATTTTCAGTTAATCATCTTTACTAGACGAAATGAAGATATTATAGCACTTAATATTTGATATTAACGAGTCATTATTTTACATACATATAGAATTATAGAATTTGTCATCTTAATTATTATTTTGATTTTGTTTAACACACTTAAGATTTCGGATAATTATGTAATCATTATGAAATAAAAGTCAAGTTACACTTTATTTATATATACATTATTACAAACATTATTACAAAACACTATTACAAAACACTATTACATACTTTTTACTTACATGTATATGCATTATTAATTGATATTAATATAACGGATAATGATTTAACAATTTTTTAACAATGCAAAATGCTTTTTTTCTTTTTATTTTAATACACATGTATATTATACGTTATATAAATTATATATATTTCTAATATGAAAAAACAAATAAAAAAAAAATAACTTTCGTGCTAAATAAATCAAATACTATATGTATTTATAATTGGCGCTCTTACTGACGCTTCTACTGACACTTCTACTATTCGCATTTTTAATCCATTGTTCCCATTTTTTAAATGGTACAGATCTAGGATCAAATTTATCAAAAATAGTGTCACTATAACTTGTAGTACCGTCATCATTAAGTTTCCTCGTAGCGCCCCAAGTAAAATCATCGAAATTCCAAAAAGCGTATAAAGGTAAAATTATATACCAAATGGGAACTGATAATAGGTAAATAAAAAACCACAATACAGTAACAGGATCAAATGAAGTAAATATTGCTAATATTACTTGTAAAGAGAAAGAGACAGCAGTAAAAAGTACTGCTGTTTGGAAAGGAAGACCGGCTATTAACCCTATAATGGTAAATAATATGTACGTCATTGCAAATGGTGACGTGAAAGTACCAATTAAATCTAAGAATACTGCGAATTGCATTGAAAAACAGAATCGACCAGGTAGTTCAGATGTCACTACTAATTCAAACATATTATGTACCGTCCCATTAATCCATCTACGTCTTTGTGATAATAATACTTTAAATTCTGATGGCACTATAGTTTCGCATATTGCCGTTGGACAATATGCCGTTTTACGTTTTGGGAATGCTCGTAACATTAGCGTGGTAAGATAACGATCCTCTCCTAATAATAGTAAGTTCTGTTGATGAAGGGTGTCAACCTCATTTGTGCTATAATTCATCATTATATTCTCATCTACTAGAATTGGTACGCGATCTCCATCATAATTATACGAGAATACTCTGTACATACAAAAACATCCGGGTAAACACGTGACGCTCGCGAACACGGCTTCAAAAGATTTCCCCAAATGATGAGATAGATAATATTCAAAGACCTAAAATTTCAAAACAAATGTCAATTATTATTTAAATATTAAACATGTCTTAATAGGATAGGAGGAAAATTAATCGTACCTGAATCAATGTTACCCAATTTTCCATCTTGTTTAATATTCTGGTTTCACCACAAAGACCGACGACAGAAGAATCATTTATCATATAATTGACCATATTGGTAACAGCATCTTCTTTAACGACAGTGTCTGCATCAATCATCATTACAAATTCACATCTATCGATGGTTCTTTGAGTTAATTTACGGAATTTTTCAAAAATTTCGAATTCTAATGGTGACATCTTACTATTATTAAAAGCATGTTGTAACATTTGCATTAAAACTAATTGTGAATCCCTTTTTCCTCTATTACCAGCTTTAGGATAATTTCTTTCTTCTTGATTTCCTACTTTAATAACTAACATCGTTGGAATATTTCTATTTTGATATTGATAATGTCCTATATAAACTTTTGCCATATTATGTCTCTTTGTTCCTTCTCCTATTGATAAATAACTTTTTGCTCTTACATTATCAAAATTTTCATTATAAGGTATTATGAAATCTAATAATATATCTGGAGTTGATCTATCATTTCCACTTCCCGTAATGTTTCCATCAGCTATAATAAATAAGATTTTATTTTGATCCGGATAATCAGTGGCTGCCAAAGAATCAAATGAAGCTTTCATGGATTCATAGCCTTCAGAATAACATGGTACCATAATAATAACGTCCTTTACATTTTCATTATAAATCACTTTTTTTGTCATTTGTTTTGCAATAAAATTATCATACGCTATAGCAGAAATTAATTTCATTATAACGAGTCCTGTTGAAATACTAGATATTACTACAACAGCAGCTGTAACTGTAGCACATCCGTATGTAACGCCTTCAACTTCTCCAATTTGAAAATGTTCAAAACAATTTATAATTTCCTTAATATTATCATCCTTAACAAGTGATAGTTCTGAAGTTACATCTTGTCCAATTAAATTTTCTAAAAATGGTACCGTAACATTATCATCACCTAACCATCTATTTTTATTCGTCTCTGATAAATAATTAGTTATATCATATACTCTTCCTTTGTGGGCAAATAATTTTCTAGATTGTGTATTTTTAATGTCGTCCCATGAAACGGAAACAAATCTATTTATGGATAATGATTCTAATGTTTTAAGTGAATTTGTTGATGTATGGCAATGATATCTATTATCTGTATCTACTCTACATGATATTCCATTTACAGTTGAATTTTTATTACATCCAATAGTGTGATCATTTACAGGAAATAATTCACCAACATCTCTTCCATAATATTGATCGATAATTGGTTCCAACATTGCATCATTAAATGGTGCTATTGGTCTATGACCACCGGATTTAAAAAAATCTCCAACATTATATATTTGACCACGTACGATCATAACTTGTTTATTTTGAGCCCAAAATTTATCAACAAGATTGAGAGGAATTGGGGGAGCAGTTGGTGAACATGCTACATCAACAAATCCGAAAGTCAAAAACGCTATAAATACTGTCGTCAAAAATGCTATAAAGCATAAAGTAAATTTTTCTCTCCAAGCTTGTCTTACTCTCTTATCAGTCATTTTACCATATTTTGTGAGAAATCGATCGAGAATAAAAAAAGTCGTTATCCATGACACATATACCCACCAAGTATTTCCTTCTCTTGGCATCATTTCCGTTCTTAACCTTGAAGCTGTACTGATTCTTCTGCTATCATGATTTACATGATTTCCAAAATAATGCGTTTCTCTTTTTCTAACATTTTCTTCGTCATAATTATATGTTACCATATTTGAATTATGAACGAACCTGTCTATCATTTCTGCTATATGAAAATGTCCTGCTTCTTTTGCAAATGTAGATGCTGTCTTGTTGTCGTTTGTCTTTAAATTTTTATTTGCATTAGCAATCAATAATTGTTTGCAAATATTCGCTCTTCCTGCGTAAGCTGCCAACATCAAAGGTGTCCATCCAAGCTAAACACGTGACATATTGAAATGTAGATTAGTTAGTTTTTTTTTTTTAGATTTTTCAAATTATTAAAATTATTAAAAAAAAATGCCTTACCTTATCTGCTATGTTAACGTCAGCTCCATTTTTTAACAATAATTCAACAATCAATGGTTGACCTTCGTGGGCTGCATACGATAATGCAGTTTTACATAAATTATCCTGATAATTTACGTTTATATCTCCTTTATTTAATAATGCTTTCACCGTATCATTATGACCGTTGTACGACGATACTATTAATGGTGATACATTTTCTTTATTGTATATATTTGCATTTGCGTCATGCTTAAGTAATAATTTTACTATTTTTGCATTTCCTAATGCTGACGCTAGATATAAAGCAGTTTCTCCAAATTTATCTATGAAAGATAGAGAAAAGAGTTGTTTTAAGTATATTTTGATAAAAAATCCAAAGAATGACGAAAGGTAACGATTATAATAGTAATTATTTACCTTGTAAATCAACATTGATATTTTTATAAGTTAATAAATATTTAACAATATCAAAACAATCCAAAGAACAGGCAATCATCAACGCATTCTTATTATCTCCTTCTTTATCATTTAAAGGTTGATTTATGTCAAAATTGACAATATCAT
The DNA here is from genome assembly GCA_015698045.1 of Rhizophagus clarus. NCBI lineage: Eukaryota > Fungi > Glomeromycota > Glomeromycetes > Glomerales > Glomeraceae > Rhizophagus > Rhizophagus clarus. Next base: position 456,630 of record BLAL01000017.1, on the reverse strand, counting down.
TTAATATTCCAGTTAATTCTTTAATATCATTTTGTATTATCACATCGTAGATTGTTCTTCGAATATCTTCATCTGTTGTTGAAGAAACTACTGAAGAAACTACTGTAGAAGAAACTCCTCTAGAAGAGGTTGTGTCTGCTGCCGATGTTATCTCATCTGCTTGCATGATTAAGTTACTTATTTATGATGTAATTACGGTGACGCGACGAAAAAAAATTTTTTTTTTTTGTAAAGAGTGTAATTAAAAGAATTATTATAAAAAGAAAAAAAAAATATAACAATTTTTGTTTTTATTTTATCAAAAGAAAAATAATAAAATTTTTTGTTAAAAAAATATCGCCTCTCGTATTTATATTTGACTTACAATAAATATAAATTATCATTTATTAAATATTTGGATTTACACTTTAATCGATCATATACGGGATTCTTTTTAAAGATCAATAACTTTGTTCATTGGTTACTGGAATAAAATGATCTATCGAATAGTCTTACTAAAAGATTACATAAATTACACAATAACCTGAATTTTTTATAGGTTAATGGTGTGACGATTAACTAATCTTTTAATTTTTTAACTTTTTTTCATGGATCAAATGAAAAATTACCATAAGTGGTAATAATTTGCCGGTCTAACCTAATTGCCGGAGAAGATTCACTAAACAAAAATGGGATGTCCCCCCGGATTGTTTCGTTTCATGTCAATTACGTTGATCGATTTCTCGGTTTTTTTTTTTTTTTTTTTTTTTTTTTTACAGAAAATTTGTTTTTTAAAAAACCAAATTTTAGGCTTAATCGAAAAAAAAAGCTAGCCAGTTAAATTTTTTATCTTATACATACTTAAAGCTAAAATTTTGATTCTTGCGTTATGTAAAAAAAAAAAAAAAAAAACAAAACAAAAACAAAAACAAATAAATAAAAATAAAAAAAATACATTTTTTTTTTACATTCAAAATTTTTGAAACACAAAATATCAAATAAATAATCCAATGTACATTTACAACATGTTAGAAGCATTGGAATTATTAATATACTTATACGCACATATGTACATATAGAATACATACACACATACATATTTATATTTTCATTATTTAAAAGAAAGAAAAAAAAAAAAAAAATTTAAAATTAAAACGTGGACAATTGTTATTTTAATATAAAAATCATGTAAAATCGGAATTATAATAATTTTTCTAAGAATTTGATTCGCAGATGATAAATTTTTAATAATAAGATAAATAATAAATTTGGTTAGACTTAGATATAAGAGATATCACTGTACGTGTTTTCTTTACATATATATAAAAATGATACCATCCTGTATTTTATTATTATTAATAATGTTATTATTATTAAATTCTAATATGTAATTAATTTTAACATTAAACTTTGATTTGATATTACTATTTTTTTTTTCAATTTTTTTTCTTCGTAAAATCTCATTTTAGAATTCTAAACCTTAAATAATTTGGGCTCATAGATAGATAAATAATTAGTAGATACGATATTCTTTAGGATCAAAGATTCACAGAATACATGATATTAAAATATAATGTAATTGGCGTTGGTATTATGATTTAAGTATTTACTGGAAAATGCTTGGGATATTGAAATATTGGATACAAAAGTGCTACAATTACATTATCCTCAAGAACATAAAAAAGGTAAGTATTTCTTGAAAAATTTTCCCGTGTTTCACCGTATACAAATTCTTTTTACCTAAATAGGATTTAATTCCGGTTGCTCTTTTATTAATAATAGAAGTTTTAAGTAATTGTGAAGAAATAAAATAAAAACGGTACAATTGTAATTGCGTGTGAATTCTGGAATATACGCGTTTATATTGAAACAGGTATATATCTATAAAAGCCAAGTAAAAGTGCGATCATGAAATTAGCATTTAATGATCATCGGAATAGTTATTTAAGGCAAGTAAATTCTGGAACTTTGTACATTTGAATTCAAACTTTAATATTCAATATGGTTCAATTTTTTTTAAAAATCAACCCAATTGGATAATTCCAATGCAATGCTATTTATTGATTACTGGATTACTGGATTATTGCAGCTGCATAAATCCACCAATTAAAACCACGCTTTTTAATGTAACTTGTGAACGGAATCTGCATCATCATATATTTAATATTTTAAATATGCGAATAGATAACAAACAAATACACAATCTTTATTTTCTAGTTAGTTTATTGCGAAATAAGGAATTTTTTTTAATAGGGAAAATGCATCTTTTAAAAAATCTAATTTTCAAAAATATATTTTGCTGTCGATACGAGCATTTTCTTTTTGATAATACCTTTGATCAACGAGACTTCACCCCCTTTTTGAGGTAACCCAAATTGAAGGTCGATCATACTCGAAACCAATGATATAATAAATAATTCGCCAAGAGAATTGATTTCAACCCCTTAAAATTTTCAAACATTTTAGTTATTACTATTTCACTAGAAAAACATTAATGAAAGATCAAAACATAAGATTCACATTATATTCCGCATTTTATTATGTCGGATCTTTTCGCAAACACTTTTTTGTCATCATTCATAAATACCTTTATAATTGTTTATTTCACGTTACTTTTTTTTTTTATCTGAAATCGGCGCTTATTTTCTCCATCACATATATGGGGAAACTTTTTTGCGAAATATTTATCCGTTCTTCGCTGAGAATAAATAATTATCCCGACGTATCCGAAGAGACTTGTTCCCGACTGAACGGTTCTCCGACACACGCTATGATACTAATTTTTAAAACGATGTTTCGCAAATATTTATGCAAATAATGTTTTACAATAAAATATATATAAACAGTATATAAACCAAATTGAAACGTTTCGGTAATACGTAATTTTCATTAATTAATTTTATTAATTTTCGGGAAAATGGATATCGAGAAATCAAGTTTAATTAGCGTTTCTTTAACGTGTTGTTGTAAGTCGAATGTAAGAGTATATTACGTTGTTTATTATTTTGATAATGACCGATTATCTTTATAATTAATAGTACATTTTTTGTGTGACAACATATATTTAAAGCGTTAGTTCGATTAACAATTATTTGTATATTAAAAAAAAAAACAAACAGTTTATACTTCAATAAGAAAACAAATATATCTGCAATACCCAATAGTATTTTTTTTTAAATTTGGAAATTTAAACTTCAGTAATCATTTGACTTGCCAGTTATGTGATTTTTAAATAAAACCAGCAATCAGTAATATGTTGATATTTCCTTCTGTTCCAGCATTCTTCTCTGCCTGTTTCTTAGCATCTTGATTCTAGTAAATCAATACTACTTATCAGAACACTGCAGCTATTGAAGGCAAGAGTTATGAAGGATGAAACAAGGGGCTACGAGGGAGATACATACATTTGAATACTGTATGATCGACAATGTAACAAATTGTACAGAGCATACAGTATCTTTAGGTTAAAGTCTTTGACAGGGGAAATTTTTTCTTTATTAAATATTTTCTCAACTTATTTTCCCTTTCTCTTTATGTATTTTTAATTTACAAACGGAGACACCAAATTTATCTACGGAAATTTTCGGGGAGGAGAAGTTTACGGGGAAGAGGGAACACTTGAATTGGATAATTAGTAATAAAGAAAGGAAAAGAGATATTTTTTGTTCGAAATTCGAGTGTTACGTTACTAATCAATTTTTCTCCTTTTATGATGAACAAATAAAGTTGTTATCTATTACACATATACTCACCCAAACATTACCTTCTTTTACGAATATTGATGCAGTTTGGTATCACATGTCTATAAATCTTTATCTGCATTAGCAATCAATAATTTTCGCCCTTAATCCATTTCTACGCTTTCCCAAATAAACACGTGACATTGGGAAATTGTTTTTTTATCTTGGTATTTATTTTGGACACTACGGCCACTGCCGTAATTGTCATTTATTAAATATTTTGATTTACTGTACATTTGATAATCGACCAAATATGAAATGAAATCATTAACTTTAAATCACTAGTATCTGAAATCAAGGAGTTTTTTTTTCAATGATTTTACAAAGATCTATTAATTTTATTAATTTTACAGGTTGAGGAAGTTGAGGCTATGCCGATTAACTAACCTTTTTTTAAAATAATTTTTTTTTCATGGATTAAACCAACTTCATGTATATTACGTTACACGTTTCTTTAAAATTTGTGAAAAAAAAAAATTTAAACGAGTCATTTATTCTTTGAAGATAAAATTCTGGCCCTATCTGAATTTTTTCTAGAAAAATGCCATTCCGGTTTTACCCCTATAATTTGATCGTCCAGATCCGAATTCAGCTTACAAACCATGGAATTAATGTGTGAAACCGGAAATTAGTAAACCCGCCGAGTGAGACTGTGAAACACATAATACGAATAATAACAAATAAACAAACAATAAATAAATAAATAATGTATTATATATGTATAGAAAAAAGATATACATATATGTACAGTTTATTTCTCATTTTCTTGGAAAAAAAAAAAAAAATAATATGTGGGAACGAATAAAGGTCGAAACTTGTTCTAAGATCGTTATCGATAATATATTCCTAGAAATTTAATTCGTGATAAATTATAATAATAAGGAGATAAATTTGGGTATGATCTTAAGTGAAAGGATTGATCGTTTTCTACATAATACATACAAGATGATTACACCCTGTATATCCGACATCAGATATCCCTTTATTATTTTTTTTTTTTATATTTATTTAATTTAATTTTATCTTTAATCTGATAATAATAATATCTTCATTTTATAATTAATTATATGATTTAAATGAGTATATAAATAACAGATAAAGCATTTATTTAAAATACTGGAACGCTGGGGAAATAAAGGACAATACAATTAATTATATTAATTTCAAATAAAGATGAGCAAATAATTTTCCGTGTTCATCTTTTTTACGGTTAAATTTTATAGAATTTTTTTTTTTTTTTTACTAAGGTTAGAATTTGTCATAATATAAAAAAGCCACGAAAAAAAGTTGATCATTTGGGATAATCATTTCTAATATATGATCATAAATTTAATTTACGATCATAGTCATTTAAGGCAGGAGTTTTATGTATTATTGCGATAGACGATTAAATTCAAACGTTATTTCATTTGTCCACTTTTTTTTTCATTGTAAAATGACTTAATTAGATAATACAATATCGCTAGATTATTATTGGTTGAGCGAAACAAATCCACTATTCTAAATATTTGCTGCTGCACCTATAATAAATCTGCACTTCTATATATTGTATTAATATACAAAAGATGAGATAACAAACAAATCACCATAGTTTATTACGATGCCAATGCATCGTCAGAATAACTTATTTTTAATAGGTAATGTATTTTGCTATTTTTTTTTTTTTTTTCTTTTTTCTTTTTTCAATACAAATATTCGATATCTTTTTTTTTTAACAATACCCTTGTTCAACGAAATTTCGCCCTTTCCTAATGTAACCCAGTTGTAACCCACACGTAATTATAATAAGATTAATTTAAACGATATACTCTAGCCGATTAGAGAGGATAAACACGTTGAACTTCTGATTCTCAATTGAGAATCAATTACTATATATCGCGGGCCAATATCCTCCTCTTTTTTTCTGAAAAACATTACTATTTAAATAATCTAATTTTGGGACACATTTATTTCGCCGAAAAATCATTTCACCGACAATTAACTTACCGACAGTGATTTCACCGATAGGATCATTTCACCTACGATTGTTTTACCGATGGTCATTTCACCGACACGACCGTTTCAGCGACAATTATTTCATCGTCAAATTCTAAATAAATAACATTTTACAATAAAATAATATGTCCGGTATCCCATAGGGTCATGATGCCAATTATTTTGTTCATATTCGGCATGTTATATCATTTATTACCGGATATCATTTATTGTTCGGATTTCATGCATTTCATGCGTATTACAATTGTAGAGATTACATTAATGAAATAAGAACAATAAGAAAATTAGAGCAACTAATGGAATCAATTAATTCCAAATTTGCTTTAACATGCGATGTCTAATTATCATTTTCATGTAAGGCTACCAGGAATATAAACGTTATTAGGCACTACGTTATTCAATATTACCGGTTGAAAGCCGGTTAATATTGAAAATATTTTTAAGGAATTTTTTTGCTGCAAATTGTATCAATTTGATTTTATTCGCATAATATATAAAATATTCAGAGATCAGTTATTGAAAAAAAAATTAAAAAAAAAATTACGTATTCCTGATTTGCATTATAAAACTCTGACCATAATTATGATTTAACGTAAAATGTTAACAAAATATTTAAATACTTTATATACTTTATTAAAGATTAAAAATAATTCTCTACATTTGGAAAACTAATCAATTTAACTAATAGTATTCATATTAAATTTGGAAATATAATTAATTTACAATTGTAAATTTTACACCATCAGCAGAAACGGATGGATCGTCTCTAAGGGAGACTTCTGCAAAATATGGCTTGTTCACATCCCAATCTTTACCAATTGGTACATCAAGATGTCCAGTATTAGCATTTTTCCCCTATAAATTGCCAGATAAAATTAATTCATTTTTTATTAAAATAATTTCTTGCTTGGAGAAGAAACTTACATTGCCTCTAAATACTGGAATACCTGGTCCAATTTGAATAATTTTAACGACAACATCCTCTGTGTATAAAGGGATAATGGAGTTCATTAATTAGAAAACCTTTGTAAATTTCAAACATTTTGAGCAGTGCTGACATTTTTCTGGAATACTGGATCCAGTTTCCAGTAAAATTTTCACTGGAATACACATTACTACTTTCGAGTGAAATAAAATACGATAATCACCGTTTTGGCTACATTCGACACAATCCCAACTAACAGGGATTGGACCTCCATTTTTTTTCCATGGACGAGCTCCTGGTGCAGTTACTCTCATATGCTTAGAAGCACGAACCGAAGTTGCGAATAGGACGAAAAGAATTGTAAAAATGGTAATGGTTTTACTGTTCATGATGTCGAATAATAATAATTGAAATTGAGAAATTAAATTATTGATTATTGGTACTTATTAAATATTAGATATTTTTTTAAGATTTTATGAAAATCTGAGTTTTAACGAAGGGAAATTTCCATTCGTTTAAATACTTGTCAAATTATGGGGCGAAACTACTCAAAGTAAGCCACATTGCAGGCTTTATCGAACGATGAGATGAACGTCAATAGCCTCAAAAGAAAATAATCTTTAGAATTTTGTAAATTCCATACGCGGATAAATCAAAATTTCTCATAATATTTTGATCTCATTCATTATTTACTCTAGTTTAGCTTTTTTTAATTAAACCATTTTTTTTCTTTCATTCTCTATTACTAGTACCTCTTCTTAGCTGATTAATTTTCTTTACATTTGCATATTTTTTTTTTAAAAAAAATCGTCTTTTTGGCTCCAATGAGCCGTAGCAAGGGTTAAAAGCCATATAACCTGGAAATAGCCGTTGTTCCGTATCCGTCATTGTCATTCTAACGAACCAGATTATCTAGACTTGCACTGATCCTTGATTTAACTTTATTGTTTACGCGGTTTTCTAATAAAATCAAAGACCTTTTTTTAAAAATATCTTTTGTTTTATGGCTCTGGAGAGCTGTGGCAAAAGTTAAAAGCCATATAACCTGGAGATATCTGTTCCTCCGCGGTATTCGTCTTAGCGGATCCTAACGAAACCTTAGATTATCTAGTCTTAGCCGTTTGATTTGACAGCATAATATAAATTTATAATATTACTTAACTTTAATGTTTACGTGATTATTCTAATAAAATCAAAGATATTTTACCTTGCTAATAAAATCACCCGTAAAAGGCCTAAGAGGCTTGAATTTCCTATAAAAGGCTGAAATATCTAAAATTTCGATCCCATGTTAAATATCGTATGATCATTCAATATCGTATGATCAACAATATATGCTTATAGTGTTGTTATAATAGATTCATACTGTATATTGAACTGTATCTGTGGCGCCCACCTGTAAAAATAAAAATACTGTATAATTGGTATATTGAATTTTATTATTATTATAATTTATTATCATAATTTTTACAATGATTATGTACTGTATGAATATAATTACAATGACGCAATGATTTGGATCACGTCGATCGATAATACGCGCGTGGTTTTTACTTAATTTTTCTTACATTACAAATAAAAAAATAAATAATAATAAATAAATAATTTTTATTTTTTACATTCTAATTTTGGAGCAAATATTATATTTACATAGTATGTTTTTGAATCATTAATATACTAATTATAAATTGTATAAATAAATGGAATTAATATTAATAATAAATTTTAATTATTAATAATATATGAAAATGGAATAATGGTTAAAAAGATTTTCTTTTTTGTAATTTCTTATTTTAGAATTTAGAACTTCATTCACGATTAATTAATTGGCTGATTATTTATTACAAGAGATAAAGTATCAAAACAAATCCACTAATCTAAATATTTGCTGGTTATGTAACCTATAATAAATATGTAACCTATAATAAATCTGCAATTCTATATATTGTATTAAATATGCAAAAGATGAGATAACAAACAAATCACCATCTTAATTTTTAATTATTACGAAAGGACTCTGATGCCAATGCATCGTCAGAATATCTTTTTTTTTAATAAGTAATGTATTTTTCAGTTTTTTTCAATACGAATATTCGATATTTTTTTTCTTTAATAATACCTTTGTTCAATGAAATCTCGCCTTTTTTTAATGTAACCCAGTTGTAATCGTAAAAAGTTATTAATCATTTAAACGACCTACTCCAGCCGATTAAAGAGGATAAACACGTTGAACTTCTGATTCTCAAATGAGAATTAATTACCATATATCGCAGGCCACAGTATCCTCCTCTTTTTTTTTCAGAAAAATATTATTATTTAAATAATCTAATTCTACACGGGCAACGCATTTTTAAATATACTACGAGTTTTAAGACCCCTCATTTATAATAAAAATTTCGTACACCACCGGGTACAACGTCAACCGACCCCTCAAGGGCCATGGCTCGCGATATACGTACGGTAAGGAGTATATTATTTAATGTCTGTCGGAAAACTTTAAGGTTTTCAACCGGTTAATGTTAAAAAGATATAATATTTTTGGCTGCTAAAAAAATAAAAAAAATTTGTAAACACATGACAGCAATTGCATATTTCTGGTCTACATTATATAACTCTGGCCATAATTATGATCGAACGTAAAATGGTAACAAAATACTTAAATACTTTATTAAAAATTAAAAATAATTTTCTACATTTGGAAAACTAATAAATTTAACTAATAGTATTCATAATAAATAAATTTGGAAATTAATTAATTTTCAATTCCAAATATAACACCGTCAGCAGAAACGTGAGGATTGTCTTTAAGGGAGACTTCTGCAAAATATTGGCTGTTCTCATCCCAATCTTCCCCAATTGTAAAATCAAGATGTCCAGTATTAGCATTTTTCCCCTACAAAATTGCCAGATAAAATTAATTTTTTTTTTTTTTAATAGAATAATTTCATGTTTGAGAAGAAAACTTACATAGTCTTCGAATACTTCACGATAATCATGAAAATAGGGTATAATTTGAATAATTCGAACGATAACATCCTCTGTGTATAAAGGGATAATGAAATTAATTAATTAGAAAACTTTATAAATTTCAAAACTTTTGAGCAGTCCTAACATTTTCTGGAATACTCCAACTTGAAATGAAATAAAATACGATAATCACCGTCTGAGCTACATTCGACACAATCCCAACTAACGACTTGACCTGAATTTTTTTTCCATGGACCTTCTCCTGGAGAAGTTACTCTCATATTTTTATAATTATAAGCCCGAATAGAGGTTGCGAATAGGACGAAAAGAATTGTAAAAATGGTAAAGGTTTTGCTGTTCATGATGTCGAATAATAATAATTGAAATTGGGAGAAATTAAGTTGTTAATTATTGGTACTTATTAAATATCAGTTATTTTTTAAGATTTTATGAAAATCTGAGTTTTAACGAAGGAAAATTTCCATTCGTTTAAATACTTGTCAAATTATGGGGCGAAACTACTCAAAGTAAGCCACACTGCAGGCTTTAGCGAACGATAAGATGAGATAGCCTTATAAGAAATAATCTTTAGAATTTAATAAATCAAATTTCTCATAAATCACTTGGATCTCGTTCATTCGTTTTACTTTTTCATTTAACATCTTTTTTTTCATTCTCTATTACCGGTATCTCTTCTTCTTAGCTGATTAATTTTCTTTTTATTTTCATATATTTTTTTAAAAAAAAAACAATTTGTATTTTGACTTCGACGAGCTGTGACAAGGGTTAAAAGCCATATAACCTGGAAATAGCCGTTGCTCCGCGATATCCGTCTTAGCGGGTCGTTATGATTCTAACGAAACCTTAGATTATCTAGACTCATATTATCCTGACCCTTGATTTAACTTTATTGTTTACGTGTTTTTCTAATAAAATCAAAGAAATCTTTTTTAAAAAAAGTCTTTTGTATTTTGGCTCAGAGGAGCTGTGGCAAGAGTTAGAAGCCATATAACCTGGGAATAACTGTTCTTCCGCGATATCCGTCTTAGCGGGTCGTTATCTACTATTATTTAACTTTATTGTTTACGTGATTTTTTCTAATAAAATCAAAAGATATTTTTCCCTTACCAATAAATCACCCGTAAAAGGCGTAAGAGGCTTGCATTTTCTATATAAGGCTGATATATCAAAATTATGGTCGAATGTTAATATCGTATGATCGTATGATCAACAATAAATGCTATTAAGTTATCATAATAGATTCATACTGTATATTTTATAATGACCACAATATAATTTCAATGATGCAATAATAATAATAATAATACAACAAAATCTTTTTTTGTTTTAATATGATTTGATCACGTCGATCGATGATACACGCATGGTTTTACCGCCGATCTGCAGATAATTTTTGGCGAATATTTCATTCTGCAGATCGGCGGATATGATTAACAGAAAATTGTTGGGGCAAATATTCAAATTAACGTAAATAAATTTTTAATTATTTAAATTAAATAATAGGAAAATGGAATAATGGTTAAAAAGATTGTATTATAAGTTGATTTACATTTTGTATATTACTGGATGGTTTTAATTAATTTTAATATTAAACTTTGATTTGTTTAGAACTTCGTTCACGATTAATTAATTGGTTGATTATTTTTTACATATACACGGAGTTCATGTCCAATTTATTGTGAATGCTGGGAATACTGAAAATAAAATGCAGTACAATTCAATAGTTGCGCCATGTAATCACTTTTTCGTTAATTTCCCGTGTTAATCTTTTTTTATTCATTTGACGATAAAGCAGCAAAACAAATCCACTAATCAAAATATTTGCTGCAGTTAAAACCTACAATAAATCTGCACTTTAATATATTGAGTAATGTGCAAAAGATGAGATACCAACAAACAAATCACCATCTTTAATTTTTAGTTATTACACTTTGCTGGTTTGTTTTTTCTTTATTGATACGAATATTCGATATCTTTTTTCTTTAATAATATCTTTGTTCAATGAAATCTCACCCTTTCCCTAATGTACCTAAGCTGTACCACACATAACCATAATATGGTAACTAAACGACCTACTTCATGTAAGGTCGATTAAAGAGGACAAACACGTTGAACTTCTGATTTTCAAATGAGAACTAATTACCGTATGTCGCGAGCCAAGTATCCTCATGTATAATATTTTCTCCCTCTTTTTTTTTGAAAAGAATCTCCACTTCTTTTGATTTTACTTTTAAATTTACCCAAGGGAAACTTTTTTTAAAATATCATACAACAAAGATTTTAATTAAGAATTTTTCATTTATAATAAAAAAATTTTGTACACTACCGAGTAGTGTCATCCAATTCCCTAAATTTGCAAGATAACCGGATACTGTGGCCAGCGATATACGGCAGAGTACTGATGTCTGTATGAAAACTTTAACCGGTTGAAACCTGGTTAATTTTAAGAATATTTTTAAAAGACTTTTTTGGCTACAAATTGTATCAATTTAATTTCATTCGCATAAAAATATACGGAGATCATTAATAATTGTTAAAAAATAAAAGCTTTTTTTTGAGCCTGGTAACTCTGATCAGAACTATAATTCAACGTAAAATGTTAACAAAATACTTAAATACTTTATTAAAAATTTATATATTTAGAAAATTAATAAATCTAACTAGTAGTATTCGTATTAATTATTAAATTATTCTATTAATTAATTTTCAATTCCAAATTTAACACTATCACCAGAATGGTGGTCGGGATCGTTTTTAAGTGCAACCTCTGCAAAATATTGCTTTTTCTCATCCCAATCTTTCCCAATTATAAAATTAAGTTGTCCAGATCTAGCATTTTTCGCCTATAAATTGCCAGATAAAATTAATTCATTTTTTTAATCGAAGAATTTCATGTTTGGAGAAGATGACTTACATCTTTTCTGAATACTTCAAGATAAGGAAAACGTTTAATTTGAATAATTCGAACGACAACATCCTCTGTGCACAAAGTGATAATGAAATTGATTAATTAGAAATCCTTCATAAATTTCAAACCTTTTGATCAGTGCTGCCATTTTCCAGTTTTCAGTAAAATAAAATACGATAATCACCGTCTGGGCTACAGTCGAGACAATCCCAACTAACGACTTGACCTGAATTTTTTTTCCATGGACCTTTTCCTGGTGAAGTTACTCTAATATATTTATAAGCACGAATAGAGGTTGCGAATAAGACGAAAAGAATTGTAAAAATGGTAAAGGTTTTGCTGTTCATGACGCCAAATAATAACAATTAAGATCGAAAGAAATTAAATTAGTGATTATTGATATGTTTATTTAAGATGAATCTGTTTGAATTTCAACAAAGGAAATTTCCATTCGTTTAAATACTTGTCCAATTATGGGGCGAAACTACTTAAAGTAAGCCATATTGCAGGCTTCAGAGAAAGATAAGATAAACGATAATAGCCTCATAAGTAATAATCTTTAGAATTTGTAAATTTCGTATGCGAATAATCAAAATTTATATAATATTTTAATCTCGTTCATTATTTATTATGTTTATTATACTTTTTCTCGTTTTACTTTCTTAATTTAACATCATTTTTTTTCTTACATTCTCTATTTCTACTTCCTCTTCTTAGCTGATTAATTTTATTTGTATTTACACATGGCTCTGATAAGCTGTGGCAAGGGTTAAAAGCCATATAACTTGGGGATAGCTGTACTTCCGCGATATCCGTCTTGGCGGGTCATTATCATTCTAACGAATGATTGGCAGCACAGTACTAATTTGATTTTCTAATAAAATCAAAAAAGGCTAATATTTTCCCTTACCAATAAAATCACCCGTAAAAGGCGTAAGAGGCTTGTATTTCCCATAAAAGGCTGATATATCTAAAATTCTGGCCGCATATTATCGTATGATCCGTATGATCAACAAATAAAAGTTATTAATGTTGTTGTATAGTAATTTTTGTTATTTTACAATGATTATAATATAATTGCAATGACGCAATTTTATTTTATTTTTTTTTTGTTTAACATATGATTAGGATCACATCGATCGATGACACGCGTGGTTTTTTTAAAAAAGAATTTAAACCAATAGAACATTGTTTGAAGTTATTATAAAATATATTACAAATAAAAAAGATAAATAATAAATCTTTTTTTTTTTTTACGTTCGAAATTTGGAACAAATAATACATAAATAATATCTACATTTAAAATAGAACAATTTTGAATTTATTTATATACTAATCACAATATATAAAATGAACGGAATTAATAATAAATAAATTTTAATTATTTAATAATAGGTAAATGGAATAATGGTTAAAAAAGATTGTATTATAAGTTGATTTACATTTTGTATATCTCTAAATTATGTAATTAATATTAATATTAATTTTTGTAACTTTCTTATACAAGAATTTTAGATTTTAAACGAACTTCGTTCACGATTAATTGGTTACAAAGATACGTAGAGTGCATGACAAATTGGAATGTCATTTATTGGGAATGCAGGGAGTACTGGGAATAAAGATTGTGCAAATTATATTCAATAGCTGCGCTATGAAAATTTGTTAATTCCCGTGTTTATCCTTTTTTCACTTAACGATAAAGTTTTACATTTACCCGAAATAAGAGCGGTACAATTGAATCGCCGGTTTTTCTTTAAAGTTTTGAGAAGTTCCGGAATTTTGTGCATTAGTGTGATTAACGACTAAAATCGGGAATTCAAATTTTATATTTTATAGTTAGTTCACTTATTCACCCTTTACTTACAATAAAAATAAATTTACCCAACTGGATAATGCAAATGCAATGCTATTACTGATAACTGAATATCTGGATTATTGATTGCCCACAAATCCACCAATGACAATTACTGCGTAAATGAATCTGCATATGATTGATGTATTATTGCATATGAGTCTTATTTTATTTTTAATATAGAATATATATATATTTTTTTTTTGAATAATACTTTTGTTCAATCCTAAAGAAACTCAAATGCAATCATTATGAATATGTCAAACTAGTTTTGAACGACCAATTAATACATCAATGATGGAACATATAATAGAGCAATAGTTAATGCCTTGAAAAATATACGTATTTCTTGTAATTTTAATCGAAGACATCTTGCGGTCCGATATGAACTCTATCCGCCTTTGATAATGTTACAACATCATCTATTGTGTTTAATTCGAAACATAGTTTACTGTTTTTTCTTCATAATAAAAGTACTGTACATTTCAAAAAATTAATATAATCTGAGAATAATAATCTACAAAACAAATATATTTATATTTTATTTAATTTCTGCATTTATTTAATAAATATTATTATTAAAATTAATTTATATAAAAATAACTAGTAGTAAATTCTGTGGCCAAATCATATTTATTTCGTCGCAAATCATCATAAATTTAGTGTCCAAATCATGTGAAGGTTGTTGGTTGGCTTTTATTTTATTTTTATAAAAGATAGCGCAAATACATAGTACCAACTACAGTATTACTAAAGGAAGGTTCTTGGTTTGTCACGTGGCTAGTGAAAAAGTCCGTGGGCGCACGCTATAATATTACTGGTCTGTCAAAATTATACGCTAGTCTATAAAAGTAATTATAAAGTGCACTACATTTAGTTACATGTATACAGGGACGTTGAATAAATAGGACTGAAATGATTAACATCTTGACCTTTTCTCGCTTCTTTCGTTATGGTCCCTTAAGTTCTTAATTTAACTTGAAATTCCAAATATAACCTTATTGCATAACTAATTGTCTAACGTCACTTTGGGAATTATTATTTATTTATTTATTGTCAAATCTTTGATTTCACATTAAAAAAATACAAAGGGAATTTTCGTCTGTTAAATACTTGTGAAGGAATTTTAATTTGCGTAGTGTTTCTTCGATCCGGATAGAAATTACTAGTGATGTTCAAGATAAAGTAAATGATTGTGTATTACTTCCAGAAACAAGAAGATTTAACTGCATATATTTCGTGACATATGTTAATTAAATTCGTTGCATAGATTTAATTAAGTTCGTGGCACATATTTGGCTTAAATTTAAATTAAATTCGTGATTAAATTCATGTCATTTATTAGATTGATTTCGTGGCATTTGCTATGTTAGGTCTATCGATTTAGCGTAGCTAGTTGACTGTCGATCTTTGTCACGTGAGATTTCCGTACGACCATTTTAATTTGAAATTAAAACTGGGAACATTTTTTTTGCCTAGATAGCTCCTAGAGCCATCAATGTCTCTAGTATGCTTATACAATTTTATCCTAAATTTTGCTGTGTCGACGTGTTGCCGTTGATTTAGAATGAGAATAAAAAAGTAATATCAGCAAAATCTTAAATATCAATTTCATTTTTTTTTTACGTGACAATTTATAACATTATAATTTATAACGATAATTATATATTAAGAAAACTGGCAAATTTAAATGCTCATAAAATATTAAAATATTTATTATTATTTTTACTTAGTATAGATCTAATCATCATAAAGTATACTGATACAAATTATTTCTATCTATTAGTATTAATTTGGTAATCATATTTAAGGTTTAAAAATTCCGAATTCAACACCTTTACCAACAACGTTGTGGTCGCTCTTGAGTGTAACTTGGGCAAAATATTTCTTTGTAACATCCCAATTTGCTCCAATTGTAAATTGAAGATGTCCATTAAAAGCATTGTTTGCCTGTGAAATGAAAATTAATTAATTTTTTTTTTTTTTTTTAATTTGAATGATTTCATATTTAGAGAAGACAACTTACATCTTGTTTGAAGACTTCAACTTTAGAAGAAGATGATTTAATTTGGATAATTCGAACGGTAACACCCTCTATATACAAAGGAATAATGAAATGTATTAATTATAAATCCTTTACGAATTAGATACCCATCAAGTAAGATAAAATATGATAAATACCATTGGAATCACATTCATTACACCACCAACTAACAACTTGATCGGATTTTCTTGCCCATGGACCTTTTCCTGGAGAAGTTACATGAATAACTTTTTTAGCACGCTTCTCAATTGGAGCAGAGGTTACAAATGTAGCGAGTAGAACAAGAAGAATCGTAAAGATGGTAAAGATTTTGCTGTTCATTATGTAGAATATTAAAAAGATTAAAAGCTTAAAGAAATTATTGATATGTTTATTAGATAATATATATATATATATATTTTTAAGATTTTATTAAAAATCTTGAGTTTTAACGAAGGGGAATTTTCGTCTGTTTAAATACTTGTAAAGAGGTCGATATTTTTAATTTGCGTCACCTCATCCTAGGAACTATAATTAGATCTGGAAAGAAAAAAATTTTGTAATTTGCTGATTATATTGATTACACGCGGAACTTAATTTCTAAAAAGTCGTGCCAAGAAAGGATGACATAAAAACTTTCATTCATACAATATGATTTTTATAAATTATGTAATGTAATGTGCGAGATAATTTTTTTATTAACTCATATTCAAAATAGTACCGCAATATTAAAACTGCATAAACCTACTAAAGGTCGAACGTAGTAGAAATGATTAATTTAGTAGACAAGACTTAAAAAAAAAAGTTCCCCACCTGATCGATACTTCTTAAAACAGAATTAACTAAATTTAATGCAAAATTAAAAATTTTACTATTTAAAGAAAATTAAAGTGGCTAAAATAACATAACAATGCATTTGAAATTTTCATTGAATAATGAACTTTGATCATGATTACGTAATTTACTTATATTATAATTATCTAGGATTGTTCTTTAATTAATTTTTTTTTTTCCTGTTTTAGGTTAATGAAAGAAGGGGTGGATCGATCATGTTACCTAAACTTATTCTATATTTATATTGTCGTCTAAATTTCGAATCTTTAAATGTGTCTTAAAAAATGCATCAAATTTAAAATTTATCCTTTGTTACCCGTAGCACCAGGAGAATGTTTATTGATCGAAGTCCGTTACACTTGTAGTTTAAGATAATCGATTTTGGATCTATAATAAAGCAGCTAAAAATACTCGTTACACATCATTCCAATAACTACGCCATGTTCTATTCTCAACCTTCCAATCCTTCCTATGCAACTTTACAATGATTGTCGGGTAAATTACATAGGTATACCGAGGCCTGACTGTATTTCTCTATCAAAATGTGTTTTTGGAATAATTAGTAAAAAAAAAGAAAATTATTTGTGACTAAAGAAAATATTACTTTTTTAGTAGCAACATTATATGGCTTCGTTGGAAGAAACGGAACAAAGTTTATCGAAGTATGAAATTGGAAATTAGCAAAAAGTGCAAACTGATAATGGTTAAGAAAACAATTAAATGGTATTTCAACTTAAAGATTAAAAGTAAGCCACACTAGTGGCTTTAAGTTTTATTGTAGCTTACTTTATTTAATAATCGAAAATTTTCAATAATAAATCCTGACCTCGTCAACTATTCATCGTGTCTTTTACTTTTTCTTGTTTTTTTTTTTTATATTTTTAATGGTTTTTTCCTTTTATCTTCTATCGTTCGTACCTCTTATAATCTTTTCTGGTTTATTTTTCCTTATATTTACACTTATTTTATATGTTCGACTCTGATTAGATGTGGCGAGGGTTAAAGGTCAATCTAACTTGAGGATAGCTGTTCTTCCGCGATACCCGTTTTTTAACGGGTCGTCCATCATTGTAATGAAACTTTAGAAGATTATCTGAAACTCAGTTGTTCTTTCTTGTCAGCCGATTATTTTCTAATAAAATCACGTGAAAGGCGGATATTTCATTAATTCTGGCCACATAAAAAGCCCTACCTGTACTATGTTAAACAATGCAGATCCCCTCATATTATTTAAAAAATATCATATGATCAACAGCTATTTTAACCGCTACCTTAAATTGGCTTATTTTCAGTTTATTATTATTAAATTTGATATTTATTCTTTAGCTATGGCAGATTCATATCTGGTGAGAGTTGGTGGTAAAGTCTTTGAATTTTCTGAGACAAGGTAAGTAGAAATTAATTTTCTTAAAGATTATTTCTTTATTAAATATTATTTTGATTCATTTTCTCTTTATAAAATCTTTTTTTTTTTAGTTTACAAACAGATGCACCAAACTTATTTACAGAAATGTTTTGGGGAGGTGAAGTTTACGGTGAAAAAGAAATATTTTTTGATCGAGATCCTGTAATATTTGAAGTAATTTCTAGATACTTGCGTGGTTATGAAATATTTCCAATTTCTTCCATAAATTTACCGGTTGGAATGTCAGAAAATGTATTTCGACAAAATTTATTACGGGATGCAAAATTTTTTCAATTAACTAAACTTTCAGAATCTATGATTACTTTGGATACAAGGATTGGAGATGTTTTTAATAGTCATTTTAAAATTGAGAAAAGATTGACAGATATTGATCCACTTCATTTACAATTAAAGAGATTTGGAGACAAACAATATGTAGTTTTTAAAAGTGAAGGGATGCCTGTTGTATTATTTCATATGGGAGGAGTTATATGTGATGTAGCTCCACTAAATTCTATTGAATGGAAATTTCAGCCAGTAAATTTAGAACATAGTAGAATTATAAGAGATATTATTGTGAATATTATTGGTGAAGATTATGATCCAAAAAATGATATTTTTAATGGAATTAAAAGCATTAGTTCATTTGAAATTGATGGTCAAAAAGTTTATGGAAGTGAAATTTATGTGAAATTCAAGGATAAAACTGCCGAAGTTGATAAGCAAGGAAGAATAAGATTTTTATTAAGTAAATTAATTTTTAGTTTAGAAGTTATTAATGAACAACCACAAAGTAATTCTATATCTACTGGAGGAAAAATCAAACATAGAATTAAACCTGTTTGGGGAACAGGAATTACTGAGCCTACTTGGTTAGCTCATCGAGGAACTTGATGAAGTAATTAATTATGGTATTTGTGTAAAAAAAAAAAAAAAAAAAAAAAAAAAAGGAAAAAAATTTTATTTTAGGAACTTTTAAAAAAAAAAAATTCTTTTCTAATTAGATTTTTTTTTTATTTTGTTTTTATCAAAGATTAAGGACAAGTTTACAATCAATAACTTTGTTAAATCGTTAGAGATCATATCATATACTAATAAAACTTTATTTAAAAATAAAATGGGTTGAATTTGTAACAAAATGAAACAGATTTGTATCTCATTAACTTGAATGATCTTTTCTAAAACGATGAATCTTTTCCACGTGACTAAACACAAATAGTAACACGACATCAAACATCAACATCTATCATCAAAAAAAAAAAATTTTAATCCAACCAATGAATTAAAAAAATTTTATTCTTGTTTTTTAATCCAAATGGCCTCTATCACAGACGTTAGTGAACGAAAAATTCGTCCGATTTATGGTAAATTTTTTATTATTGTTATTGTTTATCAATTATCATAAAAAAATTAATAATGATACATTTGCGTTTTTGTTAGAGGCAATTGAAATTTCAAATTATAAGTCTGCTTTAACACAATGTAATAAATTATTAAAAAAACAGCCTGAAGCTCTTATATTAAAGGTATCGATAAGGAAAATTTTCATTCAATCTTCTTAATTCAATGTGTTAAAATGTTATTTGTTATTCAGGCTTTAAAGGGTTTGATTCTTGAAAGGACTGGTAAAACTGAGGAAGCATTACAATTATGTTCACAAGTTAAAGAAAAGAAACCATTCGATGAACCTATATTGCAAGCTCTTACCATGGTTTATCGACCTTTAGGAAAACGTATAATAACTTAGAAAATATATATTACCTCTTTTTTATACGTCTTCGCATTATACATTTTATTTATTCCTTTGATCATAGACGATGAAATTGTTCAATTATATGAAAATGCCGTGCGTCAAAATCCTAATAACGAAGAGCTTGCTAATCATTGGTTTATGGCTTTGGTTCGAAATAATGATTATAAAGGACAACAACAGGTAATTCTTTTTTTTTTTTTTTTTGTTTAGACTCGTAATTATGCTAACCAATTTATTTATAATTATAGGCTGGTTTAAAATTACACAAAACATTTAAAGTTAATAAATACTTATTTTGGTCCATCATGAGTTTGGTGTTACAGGTAAGTTTTTTAGAGAAAAATTTATATATTGATATTTAAAATTTACTTATGAAAATATTTAATTTGATTAATTTGAAAATGTATGCTAGGCAGAAAATGCTCCTGAATCACAGTCAACAATTTTTATATCATTAGCTGAACGTATGATGATAAAGGCAGTAAGCGAAGAGCGAATGAAAACCACCGAAGGTATCTAATCAATTTCTCTACCCATGGCCCATGCAAAACAAAATTACCACAATTACAGGACGATTACAGGACAAAAACCGGACAATTTGTCCTATAATCATATTGTAATTATAATCACAATAATCGCAGTGTAATCGTAACATACAGAATACTTTTTCATTTATAACTCTTTCTAACTAGCTAACAATTATACTTAATTTTTTTTTTAGAGGTTCATCTTTACATGATCATTTTATTGAAACAAAATAAATTTAAGGAAGCTCTGGAGGTTTTGGAAAATTTAAAAGTCGATCTTGCTCAAAAATGTGAAAATGACACCGAGATGATTCATATTCGAAACGATTTGCTTCTAAAGACTGGTAATTGGATAAAAGCAATTGATGCAAGCAAGTCATCCTTAGAAGTGAAGTATGTTAACAAATAAATATCACATATTGAACCTCCACAATTTCATTAATATGAACAATGTACTATTATAAATAGTGCAGATGATTGGAAAGCATATTTAATTTATATAGATTCTATTTTTCATATAATTGAATCAGATGAAAAGGATGAAAATGGAGAAAGGTGAGCTGGCTAATTCCATATTTATAACTATATTGGATATGGTTCTTTTAAATTTATTTGAATTATTTTGTCATAGTTTGAATAAGAAGCTGAACTTGGATGATGCTCGTGAATTTTTATATTCTTTGCAAAATAAGGAATCACAATCAAATGATGCCAAACGAGGGCCATTCCTTGCTGAGTTAGAATTAGAAAAGCGCGTTGTTTCAATAAAAAAAGAGATTAAGCCAGCAAAAGAAATAGAAACATTGGTGATTGAATACATTCGGAAGTTTGGAGAAAAGTCTAGTTGTTTTGAAGATTTGAAACCTTATTTGAAAGATTTTTCATTGGAAACTTCGAAGAAGTTTATCGAGGAATTTAAAGCTTCAATTGATAATAATTGTGAGGATGAAAAGGTAAATGTTCTTTGATCTTTTTATATTTATGTTCTATAGATTAATTAAATTTTTGTTCAATTTTAGTTAAAGATTCGAAATATTCAGAAAAATATTAATGTCTATAAGTTAGAAAGATATCTCGGATTATTGTCAGATATCAACGAAAGTGATGCGATAGCGTATGTTGATAAGTTATGGAAATCATACGAAGATGCTCTTCAATACGGTACGAAAATATTAAAAATTATCGTGATTTCAATATAAATAATATAATTTCTCAACATACTGTAATTGATATTTAACAATAGGTTCAAATTTGCTGGATACTGAAAATCAATATGGCGACGATTTTGTTATCCTAGCGTCTCATATTCTTATCGATCTGTATAATAAAAAAGGTTAATTCATTATATATAATTAGAAGAGAAGAGAAATTATATATATATTTAACAATAATAATTTTCATATAATCTAGGACAAAATTCTTTTTTGTATCACGCGATTTTCCTATTAGATAATGCTTTGCATAAGAGCAAATATAATTTTCAATTTAAATTGCTACTAATTCGATTATATCGAGCTCTTGGTATGTAACCGCTATTTTAAGAATTTCTGTGTTCAATTTATTTGCCTATTAAATTGTATCTCAAACAGGAATTATTTTGGAACCTCTTGAATTGTACAAGTCCATGGACATAAAGCATGTTCAACTAGATACTATGAGGTATTTCAAATTTTTACGAGAAAATTAAAATAAGTAAGTTATTGTTAACATATTTTCCATTCTCTTCATAGCCATTACGTTTGTGAACGGTCATCATCTTTTGCAATTTATGAAGACGCAATTCAAGCATGTTATGATACTCTTCCTATTTATCGCAACAACGATGTAGAGGTGAGATGGATGTTTGCTTAATATAAAAAGTATGTTCAATATTTCCATATTAACGTGATATTAATATTTTAGACCCCAGAAATGATAGTTCAAGCGTATAAATATGCTACCTTTAGTAAGGTAACAACATTTACTATCATAGATTATAATTTATACGTCGTCATTGAAGTAATTTTATCACTTTATATAGATACAAGAATTTATCCAGTTTCGAAAAGAGTTGGATAATTCTCTGCAAAAAATTCTTATAGATAGAGAAATAATACGTCTTGAGTTTCTGACCATGTCAAAAGATTTCAAGAATATAATGGAATATCTTGAGAAAGAAATAGATACCTCCGATCTCAATTATGACGGTAAATAACTATAATCTAATTTATAAAATCGATTCATTTTAACTTAAATTTATTTATTTATTCTTTTCAGATTCCTTTTGTACTTCTCGATATGATAATAGAGATTTTGTAGTAATGAATAATTATAATTCTTCACAAAGTAAAACTGTCGAAGAAGATACTAGGGTGTCCCCAAAACTTGATGTAGATATATTTATTATTATGTTTCTCCGACTTTTATTCATCTTAAATAATTGTCATTTTATTTCATTCTAGAATACTTGGTTGAAGATATTCTCTATCGTTCCACAAATTTTCAAGGTTATGCATAATAATAATAATATCGATAGTTTAATACCATTGATCGAAGAATTAGAGAATTCGGTTAAATTAGAGAATAAGGAAGGATTGGGGGTTTGTACTTTTTTTTTTTGTTTATATTATTCCTTTTTTTTCTTAAGCTTATATTTTTGTTTTTATATTAAGATTACACTGGAGGAAAGACATATAGGAAAGACAGTAGCAAGCTTAGGTCGACTATACGTTACATTTAAAGAAGTTCAAAGGGGTCAGAAAGAATCTGTTGAAAAACTATCAAAAATTATCGATGAAATAATTTCTGCATTAAAAGGTTCTTTATATTATTATATTTATTTGTATTTAATTCGCTCATTTTATTTTCATTTATTTATATATGTGTAATTTTCAGATACGTTTACGAAGGAATTTTCTGAAATCAAATTACAGGAATTGTCCTGGAAACATATGTACCGATTTTCAACTTTTATAGAGGTAATAATTAATCATTGTTTTTGGTTTTTTTTTTTTTGATTTGGTAATGGTATTAAAAATCCTTATTTATATTTTCAAATAGACTTGTAATTATATTATTGTTGCAAATAAAATTGTGAATGAAATGATAAATGTTAAAAATAAGAAGTCTGGAAATAAGGAGTTGGTTAGTATTGAGAAGATTTTTATTCAATAAATAATCATTGTAAATTATTTTAATGTTTTATATCAACTTAATTTAGGCCCAAATGTTACAAGCTTTGTCGACATCTGTAAAGCAAAATCTTGAATCAACTAAAAAGCAACTAAATGATCTAAATGAAAAAATAAAGAACGGGAATGATGATCTTTTATCACATATTAAATCTGAAAATAATTGTACAGAATTTTGTAAAAATGATGTAAGTTTAATAAATCAAGTCGTTATTTTATGTTATTTATTTTATTGTTTAATTTTAATTATTAATTATTTTTTTTTTAATAAAAATAGGAAAATTTACAACTTATTAAAGGAATTTTAGCTGACAAGGTAAGCTTAAGCTGGAAATCAAGCATTGAAAGTATGATTCAAGCAATCGAGTTTAGGATTTAGAATATGGTAGATTAAATTATTTATTTATAAGCACTTGTTTAGATCGATCCTTTTTAATAAAAGAAAACAATGTTATATAGTTGCAATAAATAATATATTCAGTAAAATGAGTAATGATATTATAAAAAGAATTTCAATTTATTAAAAGTTTTATTCAAATAAGGAATTTTTTTTTTACAATTTAGAATTTTTCCATTTAGGTTTTCTTTTTTCTTTAAAAGATAAAATGCCTTCTTTATAATTATCTTGATTATAAAATTTTTTAGCAATATCAGAAGTAAGGTGTTTTCTTTCAGCTTCAGTTAAAGAAGGAGATTCTAATGAATAAAGTATTCCTTGTTTTGAATATTTAATGGCATCAGGAGAATTTTCAATTATTTCTGAAGCAATTTTTAACGCAGCCGGTACAACATCCTGTTTTAATTAAATCAGAGGATTAGGTACCGATAAGGTAATACATTTAAAATGAGAAAAAATATACCTTATAAGTTGGTACTATTTTATTAACAAGACCAAGTTCTTTACATTCTTCGGCTGAAATATTTCGGCCCGTAAAAGCCAGTTCACACGCTCTCTGATATCCTATCATCATTGAATGTGTTATTAATACGCTAAATAATAAAATTTTTTTTTTTTTTATTATTATTATTTTAACATACCAATAAATCTAACTAATCTTGTTAATCCACCGTTAGCAGCGACAATACCTCTTTTTACTTCAGGTAAAGAGAATACCGAATTTTTTGCTGCAACAACAATATCACATGCTAAAATAATTTCCATTCCACCACCTAATATAAATTGAATTACAATTATAATTCCTAAAGAAAGAAATATGATTAAAAAAAGATTATTATTATTTATTCTCACCAATAGCAAGACCATTAACAGCAGCAATTACAGGTTTTAAACTATCAACTCTTCTACTTATTCCAGCAAATCCACTTTTAGGAAAATTCTTTAATATAGATTCATTATCATCATCATTTGAAGATAATGATCCCTTCTCATTTAATGTAGTAGATGTAAATCCACTTTTCAAATCTTGACCAACACAAAACGCTTTGTTTCCCGCTCCAGTAATCTAATTTTTTTTTTTTTTTAAAAAAAAAAAAAATTTCATCTTAATTTAAATATTAACAAAGATGAAAAAAAATTTTTTTTTTTTTTGTTTTTTGTTTTTTTTTTTTTTTTTTTTTACTTACAATAGCAACCCATAATTCTGGTTCTTTGTCATACCAATTAAATATTCCATCTAATTCAAAATGTGCGGGAAGATTAAGTGCATTAAGTAATTTTGGACGATTAATTGTTATTAATAATATTCGTGGTGATGGAAATGTTAATACACAATATTTAGTTTCTGGTGGTGGAACATTAAAATTTATAGACATTTTATTTTTGATTTATTTTCGTTGGTTTTTTTTTTTATTTTTTAATAATAATAAAAAAAAAAGTAAATTTTTGGTCTTTTTTTTTTGGATCCGTGCGAATTTTGATGCTGATGCATCATCTTATCTAAACTGGTACAAGTTTGATGTATTTGATAATCAATATAATTAGTGCATAATTTATCCTAAATAGTTGATAACAATGTATTGCATTGTTTACAAAAGTACCCTTTTTTTCCCAAGATCTTAAATGATACTAGTCTTTATTATAACAAACCAATCATAAATCTATTTTGATTTTTTATAAAAAAGATTTGCTATAATCTCTTGCATTAGTACAACTATAGCTGGATGACCTCTGTTATCTACAGCAAGTAATTTATATTCTGGAGTATCTTTAATTTTATCAAAATGACTAACAATATAATCAACCATATCATCTTTCAAATCCTTCCATTTATATCCCTCACTAAATAAAACTTTAACCACATTATCAAAATGTAATCTTTTATAAATTTCTATTCTAGCTTTTTGTCTTAAATCTGGTATAAGATAATAATCAGCTATTTTAAAAATTTCAAATGGAATAATATTATTAAATTCGATTTTATCCGTATACATAAATTTAATTACTTCATGAAATGTTTGACGTGGATAATCCGGAATATTAATAATAACAAAATTTTGATTCATAGTGGTATTACTAGTAGTAGTAGTAGTAGTAGTAGCAGTAGTAGTAGTAGTATCAAGCTTCCTCTTCTTTTCTTTTGTCTCTTTTGCATCATGAAAAAATTTACGAAAATATTCTGAACGTTTAATAAGAATTGATTTATGAGTAAGGATGAATCCATCGTTGAAGTTTAATTGAATATTGGCATTTTCTATATTATTAATTTGTCCTATCCACGTTGACATTAATTCCTTCGAAACTTGATTTGAGAAGATGATTTCTGAATTGACTTGATTACTTTCGACTGCAGTATCCGAAAAAATAATACCAACATTAACTGTTTGATGATTTTTCAATAATGGAAAGTTGACACCTTATATATAGATAGATATTAAAAAAAAAATAATAAAATTTTTTTTTTTTAAAAAACTATTACTATTTTCTTTTCTATATATATATATAACAACGAAAAAAAAAAAAAAAAAAAAAAGAGAGAATTTACCCCAGGAATAAGATCTCACGGAATACTTATCAGTTTTAATAGGATTAAATTTTTCATATTGTTCACTTTTAATATATAACATGACTGATAATTTTGCACGTTTTTCCCAAGTACCTGTGGTCAAAGCTTCTTCATGATTGGGAATCGCAATTAAATATAAAACACTATATGCTCGATTATCAGGATCTGCCTAGAATTAAATTTATTAAAATTTTGTTATTTCTTTTTTTTTTTAATATCGTGTCAGAAAAAAAAAAAAAAATTTTTTGAATTAAAAAAGAAAAAAAGTACCTTGTAAAATTTTAATTGCCAAAACGTATCATTTGATGTTGCAAAAGGTGGTGAAAATACCGGATGATCATCATTTAACGCGTTATCTGGAAATGTAAATTCAAAAAT
The DNA here is from genome assembly GCA_015698045.1 of Rhizophagus clarus. Classification (NCBI taxonomy): domain Eukaryota; kingdom Fungi; phylum Glomeromycota; class Glomeromycetes; order Glomerales; family Glomeraceae; genus Rhizophagus; species Rhizophagus clarus. The sequence continues at coordinate 429,190 of BLAL01000017.1, read as the reverse complement.
CGCTTTCCCGTTGTTCGTCATATCGATCATTTTTTTTTACGAAAAAAAAAAAAAATTATCAAGACAATATATGTGTATATATATATATATATATAAAAAAAAAGTAAAAAAAAAAAGAGAGAGAGGGAGAGAAAGGAAGAATATTTTTTTAACCTTGTTTCGTTTAAAAAATAAAATAATAAAATGGAAAAAGACAAGATCATGAAATGACTATTTTCAGTAAATTGAACGTGTTTACGATGTTGTGATACTTTCATTACAGTTAAATTTGGATTAATTTGATTATGAGAAATATGCGTTATTATATTGTCTCATGTTAATTTCAAAAATGCCCAGTGCACTGCTGCAAAAGTATAGAAAAATTTACAATCTTGTGCCCGTTAGTTAATTCAAGATATTTGGATAGTATTAATATTAATATTGAGTTAATTAAATTTTGCGCATTTTGCACATCAAAAAAGTTTTATCTTAAGAGACAAAGACAATAATGCTCAACAAAAAAAATAATTTTATATGTAAATTAGTTTCATAATCTTTAATTCTATACAAATAAAATAGTAAATCACTATTTGCCAGAAATCTAAATAAAATAAAGTGTTTTAAAAAATTAAGATTTATATCATTCTTAAAATAATAATTTGTGTTAATAACAGACATGTTATATATTTTTAAATATACAAATTTATTTAACAATATTTTTTAATGAATATTATTATGTAAATAAAGATAATCCAAATTGTTATGTTAAAAAATGTGTTTAATTTCCTTTTATCTACAAGTAGATCAAATCTATTTATTATAATTGATAACTGTACTATCAAATTCCTTAACTATTGGAATTTATTTTTTTTAATAATCTAATCTTAAAAAAAATTCAATTAATATGATCTGATTGTATCAATAGTAACACATGTTTAAAGTTCTTTTTTTTAAATTTATTTAAATGTACTCCTCTATTGTAGGACATTTACAGGACCTTCTTTGTTACGATAGTAATTGTATTATACAGATAAACTTTGTCCAAAAATTCTTACAGCTCAAACTAAAGAATTCAATAAAGGAAATTATTGTAAAGTATTAAAATCTTTTTTTTTTTTTGAACTTGAGGTAAGTGGCGCAGTAAATATTTATCATTGGTTCTATCATCCTATATTGATACTACCGTAAGACTTTACCCTTTGAATCACATGCTCGCCTATTTCGAGGCCAGTCACTAAGTCATCGATTGCTTGAGCTGTTCGCTCGGGATTATTTTACTTGCAATATCAAGTGCCCTTTCGAATTATATTACGATTTAGTGACGTTCCGATTCGTAAACTTGGCTCTTTTCATCTTAACATTTGCATCGTATAGTATAAATCAAAGTCCCACCTTCTTTAAGTTTTCAAAAGATACTGTATTTTTTTAATGTAGGTAATCTTCTTTATTAGCTAGCTTCCCAACTTACTGGTTAGAGGATTTCCTTCTAGAAATGTCTTTACGTTTTTATTGCTAGGATCAGATTGCGTTTTCTCATTCACGTCCGTATTTTGATCGCCTTCTTGAATTACTAGAAAATTCAACTGAAGTTGATTGTAATTATTGTTGAAGTATGATACAGAAAATCTTCGTTCAGAGAACACGGGCTTAAGGTTGCAGTACAATTAAACAATATGACAGTTGTTTTGTTCAATACACTCCATGTGAAATATACTTCCAATTGAAAATTTTTCCAGAGGCAAAAATCGAAAACTCTTCTGCACCGTGTTCACAATCCCAACATCAAGGGAATTTTCAGTCCAACCAACTAGAAATGGTCGATATTTCTCCTGCTTCAGAAATCGCTGGAAGGATTTCACTTTCAAGGATCGATGGCAAACACTCTTTGGGACAGGGTTTTTAAGCATGCTGCAGGCTAGGCTTGATATCCTGTTATATCTCCTATGAACGAGCGAAGTAAAATTATAACGTATGAATTCCGCAGGTGCATAGATCTCCATTTCATTACGCACTGCACTTCGTCATTTTGGTAATCTCCCTACAAATCATAACGATTAGCATTTTCCAAAACTACACGCGAATAAATATCTTTTCCTTACCGGAGAGAAAATTATAAAATATTCTTTATAACTTAACGTAGCACACATAAAATATATAAATCAGATTACAGAGTTTCTGGCCTTTATTTCTCTTCAATTTTTCTATCTCGAGTATGTATTTTATAAGTTATTTGGCTTCCATTCAACTTTCTCATTTATCTTTCTTTGATTCTTCATTTTATAATTATTTTTCTTGATTTTCTTGATTATTTTTTCTATAAGATGTTTCTTAATTGCGGGTTCCTCGCCAGTTTTTTGCCTTATTCTTTAACGTGCACACTATAACCGCTTGTCGGTTAAATCTTTGAGAGCGTCTTTTATCAATGAGATTTAATATTCAGTTTTGATCGTACTTTTGTACTATGTAGGATGAATACCAGCCGGTTACTAAATTGTGAGACGTAAGTTAGTAATGCTCATACCGAAGAATTGTGAAGCAAGAAGTAAAAGGATATCTAACCTGTTGTAAAAGATACTACCAGCATATTCATATCCAGATCGAATGTTTCTTCTGCTTTCCGTTTTTCTTAAACACGAACTTTGACATTGCATTTCCGGCCACAATCGCCAACGTAACTCGAAAAGCATAACCACTTTAAATGTTTCAACATTTCTTTTTGAGCCCTCTTTCTTGAGCCAGTCAAAGTTGCCTCATAAAGTGACTTTGTAATCTCATATAGTATCGTTGTTGCACTCCATTCTTCATACGCATCTCAAGAACCAGATGGTAATGCAATGCGTAATGAAGTAGGAAAAAACCAGGTCTCCTCGTTAATTTCAGTTTTTGAGAGTCTAGCCTTTTATCGCCGTTTATTGCCGTTTATCATAGTATCCTTTCAAAAGAAAAAATAGAAATTTAACATAAGCCCTTTACCATGCTTAGCCCCATCATCAGGTCTAGATTATCGTCAGGATAAGCCAATCAAAATTCACGTATAACTTAATAATATCGATTCATTCTGTTAAAACTTACAGTTAAACAGATTGGATTTATTCTTGTATATCAGATATTACAAATCAACATTATATATTAACCATGCATATAAATATAGGGAAACGGGAACCGTTGTCCGGAGCGAAAATTAAAAAAAAAAAAAAAGATTGATGGTTGATAACTATATCTTTGGATGATGTTCATGTGAATGGACAAGTATATCGTCTTTCGGTTTGCTCTGGACAAAAACATTTTGATAAATTATTAAAATAAAAATAAGTGAATATGGTACTTCTAACGAGAAAAATGAGCAATCAGGCTGATACATTTATTAGTAATGGGTATTGTGCCATAATTTACAGTATAAGCTATGCCATGCAGAAATAGTAAATAACAAATAAATGGAATTTACTACTTTTAGAATAATCCGAGAACAGGAGTGATTCAGGTGACAAGAAAATCAGATATTATTTGTCATACTATCAGTTATTATTAATTCTTTCAAATGCCGCAATATGCGTCATATGTCATCACTTTAGTGATGTTAAAATGACGTTATTTCTTTTGATACGAGCGAGATTCACCCTATATTATGATACTAGTGAACTCCGATTTTTATTATACATTCTTTTTGATTTTATTATTATAAAACTAAAATTACAGTTAAATACAGAAATGTGATTATAAAAAATTAGTATATTCCTACATATATTAAATATATATAAATATATATTTAAAATTATCGTAAAATAATAATGATTACAACAATAATTTCGACCATTCAATGGCTGACAATATTATTACTTATAAAGTAAATTTGTTATAGGACTCATGGAATTATGGCAGGAGGGGGTTTAATGATTTCTTCCATTGTTAAATCATGATCCTTCTCATAATCATCAAGGTCGTAACCTTTTTTTTTCAAATTAGAACCAACTTCTAAATCATTAATAGCATTATTTCTAGCTATCTTTTTCCTTCTTCTGTCTATAATAGTTTTGATCACCAAATAAAGAACGACTCCGAATAAAATATACATGATAGCTACGGAGGCCCATACAACTGTATCATCAACAGCTTCTTCTTGTTTTTCTTCTTTTGTTACATTTGCATCATTTGTGGTATATGTAGTACTATTGTTTTCATCATTGATCGCTCTTCTTATATAAACGTCTCCACTGCTTATCACGGTGCTCGGGAGAATGAAAAAAAGCGATGTGACGTTTAACAGAATGCACAAAGATTTATTTCTTAAATTTGTTGAAGACATTATTGGAAAAAAAATATATATTTTTTTTTTTTTTTTTTTTTTTTTTAGACTTTTTGGTAAAAGAACAAAAAAGGAGAAGAGAAAAGGAAATTATAAAAAAAGGAGTATATATATCATGAAAGGGGTATATTTATACATGCGTATATGTTTTTTTTGAAAAAAAAAAAAAATTTCGTCATGATGATTGGGTTTACTTTATTTAACAGATGATCTAGATTAAAAGGAAACGAAAGGAGTCTGCCAAGACTTTTTTTCTAAATATGATGTAAAAAAATTTCAGTCATGTGTTTCTTGCATTCACCATTGTTCCAATGAGTGAACATAAAAGTGGTAATCACGTGATATCCAACATATCACATAAATTTGCCAAGAATTTCTTTAAAAATTAGTAAGCAAAATACTTGCTGTTTATTACATTGATCTTCCCGATATTTTCTAACATATTATCAATAGTTACTCGGATTACGGATCATTTCGTATTCATTTGTACGCGAAAAAAAACAGAGATAATTGCGATCTCCAAAAAAAATTCCCTTTAAAATTCATCCGTTCATATGTGCATACAGTGTTTCCTGATAAACTTGGGTTACAGGAATTATCGGTTAATATATATTAATTAACGATAATAGAGAATTATTATTTATTGGCTAACCTTATAGTGAATCAATTTTATACGAGTTATTGTACCAATTTGTTAGTACAACGTTTGGCGCTATAAAAAGGGCGCATAATAATACAATCTTTTGTCAGTTTACTTTTTAAATGCAAGAATTTGTTTAAACCCTAGCTCACCAAAAATAACGTTCTTTGGGGATCTTCAAAAATTAGGTAATCTAAAACTAATTAAGATTTGGAGTATTTAAACAGCATTATCATGGAACGCCAAATAACGTCAAATCTTTAAATAATTATCTTTATCGTCGATAGTAAGACGTGTGACGTGAATCGTGCATGACACGAGTGACAAATAATGATCTTGTGACTTTACATAAAAGTCCGTGCCAAAATAATTTTGACATGACTGACATAATAAATGATGAACATCAACATCATAATAATATGAATTTTTTAATTTTCTTTAATTTTACATTTGAATCATGTAGATATTTATTATACACAGTACATAATTTCCATTCAAATTTATGAAAAAGGAAATTAACTAAAAGAATAATAAAAAATGTTGATCAAAATTGTAACTTTTCCGTTCAAGATCTACTGCTTGCATTCAAAGTGTAACATGGGAGGAGAGAAGTTTCAAGAACAATTTTGTGTAATAACAATAATTTTTTTTTTTTTAAAAAAAAAAAAAAATAAACTATTACTTCAAAACTGTACAATGTACGATAATTGATTTTTTTTTTAAAAAAAAAAAAAAAAAAAAAATATCTACTGTGTATACTATCATTTGCTGCCAAAAAACATAGTACAACCAACGAATTTACTAAAAATAGATATATTATAATAAAACAATTCATATAATTGGAAATTGATCGGTTCATTACGCTCAACGAATATGGGAAAAATCATTTGGTTAAACACTAAACTGTTTTCTTTTCTCTTGTTTGCCTTATTCAATATTGCCTGTAAATTATGCATGAAAAAATACGACTAATTAATGATGTTTATCACATGATATCTTAATCTTAATAAAGACCGAGAATTTCTATTATAATTTGTCGGTTTTTGGTAACTTTACAAAGTATTGTAATTCCTTTACTAAATATGGCCTGGATCTGAGCTTTTTTCACGGAAGAATTTCATGATAACTTTTAATCCATGGAAAGTTCCTTAACGAAAAGATAAAAAATCTATCGAACAATAAAATTTGGTAAAAAAAAAAAAAAAATAATAACAAACGATCTTAATAATGATGTAATTAATAATATTTCATTATTGAAATAACTCTATTTGGCAAAAATGTTAAACAAAAACCTGATTTAAAAACTTTTGTAATTCAACTCAAAAATAGGAAGCCTTTTGGTATTTCTACTAACAAAAAGTCAAACGGTTTGTCGGAATTCTCGCTCCTGACTTCAAAAGGTTACGCAACAAAAAACAAAGCGATTATCTTGTCTCTAAATGAAACACTTATGTAGCATAATTGTATTACCTAAAAATCGCATAAAAATGTCCATTCTTTCTGAATTCGCTTCTGTAAATGCTGTTTTCAATTTTTTTTAAAAAAAAGTAAAAATAAAAAATAATAATATTTATAATAATTTTTTTTTTAAAAAAAAAATTATCATCACAATAATTTCATTTAATATTTTACATTTAATATTGAATAAAATTTAAAAAAAAAAACTTTATTAATAAAAAATATGGCCGTAAAAATCATTCATTTATTTTCATTTTTATTATGTATGATTAATTTTTTTATCATACAACCGAGTCTTGTATCAGCTGATCAAATAGATATAAGAATTTTTGGCATTAAAGTCAAATCAGAAGAAGTAGGCCAAATAACTAAAGAAAAGCAAATTGGTTATGTAGTCTTAAATTACGTGATTAGTGGTTTATGTGCTCTTGCCATAGTTTTGGTGGTTTTGTTCTTTTGTTGTATTTTTATTTATTGTTCTAGTAAAGGTAAAGCAGATGATGAGGAAAGAGGTATGCCTGGTTATGATGATTATGAAAGCGATGATGAAAGTGAAAGAAATGTGGGAGATGAAAAACCGGAAAGAACTGAGGAAATTCAGAAAAGTGAGGGAACCAAGACGGATGAGGAGGATGAATAATGAAACTGTGGGAATGAGGAAATGTTTAATAATGCATATATCAACACCTTCGTATAATAATTCCTTTACATAATTCGTCTTAATCTGTTCTATTTTATTCTTGTTCCATTTTTATTTTAACATATTTAATACATATATAAATTAGATGTAATTTTAGATCATAATAACTTATAATTGAAATTTTGAATAGACATTATTTTATTTCTGTATAATAAATTTTCCTTCGAATAAAAGTCAGGAGATTAATAACAAAAATCATTAAGAATTTATCTTGCCCCAGACGAAATTAAGAAAGATTACTTACGAGGGAAATTTTTGTGAGATTCGATATCTTTCTTGTCTAGATTAGATTGAAATTAATCGTTTTTTTGATCATGGATCATGCTAAATATTTTACCGAATATGTAAATAATTTTTCAAAATGAAACGAATAAGGAATCTGATGCAACTAATTTAATTAATTCATCTTTAAAAACTTTTTATCCAAAGATATTCGTGTCACAGTTAAATGGTCAATCTGTCGATCTATAGTATATAAAGTTGAAAAATTTTTTTTTTTGTAGTAATTAAATTCCCTTCCACTCTAATAAATGACTCCAAATTCAAATTTACACACTGAAGAAGCCTTTGTAGAAGCCACTGATTTGTCTCGATGGAGGCTCAAAGTTGATCATGGAAGACAAACTTGGCATTATCTAGAAAGTGACGAAGTTGAAAATTGGCCTCAATCTATAATAGAAAAATATTGGTTAGGTTTACCATTTGTAAGCCGCAGAATTTTTTTTCCTTTTTTAGTTTTGAAAATGTGAACGGTTCTGCATTAGGGAAAACAATAAAGTTCTTGTGGATATTTCTTAAATTTTCTTTTATAATTTGCACTAACTAACCCGCTAGTGTTGCAATTAGTGTAATAAGAGGATGTATAGAGTAGTAGCCTTGCGTATAGTATAACCTTAGGTTTTAGCCTTACATGTATGACAAGCAACAAGCAGTCAAAAACCTAGAACCTATTAATAATACTTACTGACCTTATCATTATATACTTTATAGGAATCTAAAGAATTTGACAAACCTAAAACTGCACTTGAGGCAGCACGAAATGGTTTTGAGTTCTTCAAACAACTCCAAACTGAAGATGGTCATTGGGCCGGTGAATATGGTGGTCCAATGTTTTTAATACCTGGCCTTATAATTTCAATGTACATTACACGTATTCCTATTCCTGAAAGTTGGCGAATTGAAATTATTCGTTATCTATTTAATAGAGCTAACCCAATTGATGGTGGATGGGGAATGTATGTTAATTATTTATAATATATTATTTTATAAGATTATTTTTAATTACTGAATGATGATAATTTTTTTTAAGACATATTGAAGGCCAGTCAACAGTATTTGGAACAGCATTGAATTATGTTGTTATTCGTATTCTTGGAGTGGATGCTGATCATCCATATATGGTCAAGGCCCGTGCAACTTTACACAAACTTGGTAAATTAAGTTAATTATTTTATTTTAACTTTATAAAATAACAACTCATTGTTTTAATTTATAATTTATAGGAGGTGCTGTTGCAATACCATCATGGGGAAAATTTTGGTTGTCATGTTTAAATGTTTATGATTGGGAAGGAATGAATCCTGTTCCACCAGAATTATGGTAAGACTTCTTTTTTTTTTTGTCTCAAACGTTTTTTAGATCATTTCATAAAAAACTTTTTTTTTTTTTCATAAATAAAGGTTGTTACCATATGCAGTACCTTTTCATCCTGGCCGATTTTGGGTTCACTGTCGTGCAGTTTATCTTCCTATGGGATATTTGTATGGACGAAGGCTTAGTACTGACGTTAATCCTCTTATTGAATCATTACGACAAGAATTATATGTTCAACCATATGATACAATTGATTGGGCTCAAGCAAGAGACAATGTATCAAGCGCTGACCGTTATTTAAAACGTACAAAGTCTTTATCATTTATAAATTGTAAGTTCTTTCTTTTATTTAAGGCTTTTTTTCATTCAGAAGGTTAAATAATTGGGTTGATTTTTTAGTTATCCTGAATATATACGAAAAAATTCCTAATTTACTTGGTTTACGTCAAATTTCTCTTGATGAATCTTATAAATTAATCAAATATGAAGATGAAAATACGGACTATCTTGACCTTGCTCCAGTATGTAATTAATATTTGTAATTCAAGTGTAATTCAACAGTATAATAACATATTTATTTTATTATTAATTATTTTATTTATAGGTTAATAAAGTCATGCATATTCTTTGTACTTACTATGAAGAAGGTCCTAATTCTGAAGCGTTTAAACTAGCAAAGGAAAGATTAATTGATTTTATGTGGGTGAGTTCTGAAGGAATGATGATGAATGGTACAAATGGATCACAGTTGTGGGATACTGCATTCGTAGCTCAAGCATGTATTGATACGGGATTGGCTAATAATACTGAGAATCATAAAGTTATGTTAAAGCTATTGGAGTTTTTGGATGATGCTCAGATTAAAAAAAACGCAACTGATATGGAATATTGTTATAGACATCCATCAAAGGGTGCATGGGGATTTAGTACACGTGATCAAGGGTATACTGTATCAGATTGTACTGCCGAAGGATTGAAAGCAGTTTTATATCTTCAGAATAAACTGGACTATACACCCAACCTTCTTTCAAAAGAAAGACTTTGTCAGGCCGTAGACATTTTGCTAACTATGCAAAATAGTGATGGTGGTTTTGCAAGTTATGAAAAAATTCGTGGACCAGAAATTTTAGAATGGATCAATCCATCAGAAGTATTTGGCAAAATTATGATAGAATATAGTTATCCAGAATGTACAACTGCTGTGTTAACTGGATTAAGCATTTTTAGAAAGTATTACCCTGATTATCGCGCTGATGAAATTGAGTAAGTGATTATATGATGATAATTTTTATAAAAAACAAAAAGTTTATTATTTTTTTTTTTTTTTTTAAAAAAAAAAAAAATACAATTATAGGAAAGTATGTCAAAAAGCGGCAAATTTTATACATACATCTCAAAGAGATGATGGAAGTTGGTACGGAGCATGGGCTATTTGTTTCACATATGCATCAATGTTTGCCCTTGAGAGTTTAGCATATTATGGTGAAACTTACGATAACAGGTAAAAATTTATATTGGATTTTATATGAGTCACAAATGAGTTGTTGTTTTAAAACTTATTATATTTTATTAGTGAAAGTGTAAAGAAAGGATGTGATTTCTTAATTTCTAAGCAACGTAAAGATGGCGGTTGGGGAGAAGCCTATAAAGTAATTTAGTTTATAAATATGTTGTTTAAATTAAATTTTTATAATTTAAATAATTAATTATAATTCCTTAATGATATCTAGTCATGTGAAACAGGAGTTTATCATGATCATGCACAATCTCAAGTTGTGAACACAGCATGGGCATTATTAGGTTTAATGTCAGCTAAATATCCTGATGAAAAACCAATTCGACGTGGTATTGAGGTAAAGAAATGATTCTTATTTAAAAAGTATTTTTAAAAATTACATCTTTTTTAAAAGATTTTTGACATGAATTTTTTTAATATATTATTATTATTAGCTTATAATGTCAAGACAATTGAAAAATGGAGAATGGAAACAAGAAGCAATTGAAGGAGTATTTAACAAAAATGTTACAATTAGTTATCCAAATTATAAATTTATTTTTACAATTTGGGCATTAGGAAAATATGCTAAAATTTATAACAATCCAACAATTAAATATTAATATCAATATGATATAATATAGTAGAATTATGTATGTTTATTTAATTAATGAACTGCCATGATCAATATTTAATTTTAATTCTTAAATAATTTTGTTGTTTTACAGTATAAACAAATAAAAAAAAAAAAGATACTTAGTTTAAATTAATTAATTTGAACATTTATTATAATATTATTCTTTTTTTATCAATAAAAAAACATTATGGGAATATTGACGTACAGCGGGTTAGTCCATTTGCTTTAGCAAACCATGGATGTGTAAAAGCATTGATATTAGAGACTGTCACGAATAAATTACCGTAATTTATGAAATTATTGAAACTTTAAATAATTAAACTTAAAGCCTTAGGCAAAATTAAGCCTTTAGTTAATTAATGCTGCTTAACTCTAATAAACAATATACGTCGCACAAAGTACTGTCATGAGTTATTACCACGTGAATTGTTTTACTTTCGACTGATTAACAAACTCGTTAAGGAATATGTCAGATAAACTGTTACCTTCACAGCCTGAAAGTGTCCTAAGCTAAAATATAATACGGCTGAACTTTATCTCTTCTTCTAGGAACAAGACTTAGAGCTTAATGAGAAATTTTAGAAAATGAAGAGGATAACGATCTTGATGTTCGAGCAGAGGTTCAGGGATTATATTATGACCTACAATTCGAAGCTGTTGGCGAAGTTGATTAAGTGATCAAAAATTCAGACATTGTTAATGAGGAGCTGATATCCGTAACAGAGGACAAACAAAAGGATTTGATGGAGGGATTCATGCAGAACATAATGCAACTCGAAAGCTCTCACCATACAAACGCAAGAAAGAGGAAAGCATCCGTGGCATTCGATAATGAGTTCGACTACCTCTATGGAATCGTGACCACAGGTAGAGTTTTGCGTGATTTTTTTTATCAATTGTTCGTATATATTAACTCGTGTCTTTCTTTGTTTAGCTTCGGACTGGTACTTCCTCATGTACACACCGGAAAGGATTTATTGCTCGAAAGACGACTATCACATAGTACTTACTGAGAAAATAATGAAAGATGATGCGGAACTTTGCTAAGGTGTTAAAAAAGGTTATGGAGGTGATTGTTGGCTTGTTGAAGGATAGGGTCGAAGTTGGTGATTCTCCAGATAGTAAGAGAGTAAGAACAAAAAAATTTATTAAAGAAATATCATATAATCCGCAGACAGTAGTATAGAAATTTTTTATCAAAAATAATTTGTATCGTAGGCTAAGTCCCAAACATTTGTATTTATTTTTCGCATGGATTAATAAAAAATTTTCTTGGCAATTTTCACATATTTTTTTTTTTATTTTGAATGTTTACGTACAGTATATTAGTTATATAGATCATGTCATCCGAGCTTGAATTGTTGAAACAGTGTATCACTGAACTTGAAGCTGAGAATGATGAGCTTAAGCCGTAAATGCTAAAATACCTGATCTTAGAAGAAAGATCTTGGAGTTTGATGCAGAAAGAACCGAAGTTAAGCGCAGGATTGTTGAGGCTCCAAGAGCGACTGAAGAAGATAATAAGAGACGTGATGCTGTGAATGCCAAACTCAAGGCCAGAATCAAGGAGTTGAAATCTGAGAATGTTGAGTTTAGAGATAGACTTACGAAAATGGAATAAAATCAGTTGCAAAATGATTCAAAGGGAAATAATACTTCTAATAATAACTTTATAACTTCAATTTGGGTGCAGACCAGGGTTCAATATGCGAACGCCCCCACCATGAAAAGTCATCGCAGAAGAAAGAGATGGATAATTTCTTGGATAAGGCATATAAGAAAAGCGTTGGTGAAGATATTAGGTAACACAATAAGGAGAAGAAACTCTAGCATGAATCAGCTGGCAGGATAGCTCTTCCAATACTGCTTATACATTAGAAACTGTTCAACATCCCTATGGTAGATTCAAAAGTATCACATGATATAAAGCCTGTTAACAGATTTCTGAAAATTCTGAAAATTCTGAATTATCACATGGTAAAAAATCTGTTACTGTGATTAATAGATTTTCCGAAAAATTCAAAATCATTATATAAGAGAGAAACCATTGCCAATACTCTGACCATCTTTATCTAGAGATAAAGATAAATGTAGAGACCACTTCACCAGCTATAAATGATGTGAACGAGTGAGCTTTAGCTACTGAATTCATACAAGTTTTGTTGTGAAAACTATTGTCATCAGACAGTCAAGTGTCAACTTCAGGCTATAAAATTTTCTCCTTCTAGAACCCTGCTAATACCTGGATTATTAAGCATCAAAAAACTTGCCAATTTCTTCTGCTAAGTAAATAATGCAAGAGATAAATTGACCATAGTAAAGTGATCAAATTTTATATTATAGTGTTTATTTTCTAAAAAGTTTGAAGATAAAATCATAAAGCTTAGGTCTAATAATAAGAAACTTACAGATCAAACTGCAAAAAAACAGATTTATAGTAAAATGAAGCATTACCTTACAGGTGTTTTAGATGGATATTTATATACAATGACCTGTAAAGCATGAAAAATCAATGTTGTTTAAACATGAATATGATTCTGTAACTCTAGAAAAGATAAAAGGTATAGATAAACATATGATTCAGCAGATTACTTATAATATTTATAATATCTTAAAATTCATTAATCTGCAAATCTAATACATTATAAATCAAGTTAATTTGAAAATAATTGCTAGTAATTATCAGAGTTATATAAATAAAATCTTTGAAAATATAGTTATTACTTTAGCTTATGATTTTAATTCAAATGATTCTGATGCTAATAAATCTGATTCTGATATATATTTCAAATTTAATGACTTTAACTTTAATGATAAATATGATTATAAAACTCCAGTATAAAGAAATAACTCAATTAGTAAAATTAGAGAAAAAAGCACCAATTAAATCTAAAGCAAATGATGATGATTTTGATAAAATACTCATGAAAGTTCATAAAAATTATAATATAAATTTTAATGATCTTATACTTCAGTCAGTAATGAGTTTTACCATCTTTTTGATGATTATCTAGAATATTCACATTGATTAAATTAAGCAAAATCATATATTTCTTTTTTAATTACATGAGTAATTTAAATAAAAATACTTTCTTGCAGTAAATATATCATCTATACTTTTCTGCAGTAATATATTTTTGAATTAAATTTGCAGTTATTACTTTGGAAAATCTGTTATTAATTTTAATCAAGAGATTTATTTTTGTATTATTTTATTATATATTTTTCTGAAAGTTCTAGCATATTTTTTATTATACAATATAAAAAAATGCATCTCTGATTTATATTTTGCAAATTATAAGTTAGAATACTATTAAAAAGAATCAAAAATAGAAATTAGACAAATATTAAAAAAATGATTTATAGATTTTCAAATAAATAGTAAATTATTAGTGTATACATATTTAAATATATATATAAGTTAATCATATATTAATTTATTTTTAAATAGAATAAACAATATATATTTTCTAATTATATCTTAAGTTACAAAAAACAAATATTTCAGTTTTTATTTCTTATTTAAAGAAACTGAGATATATATTATATATGATTTTCTGTTTTTATAAAAGATTTTAGAAATAATCATTTTAAAAAATGATGTTACCTTATTATTATTAAATTACACATATTAATTTATCGTAAAATGGATTTTTTTTTTAGCAGTATTTTTAAATATATCTTATTAATTATTTTAATAATTAGCAATATAATTATAAAAATAAAAAGCTTTTAAATATTGTAATTTTTATTTCATCTAACTAAATCAGATTAAATTTTTATTTTCATATATATTAATTATAATTTATAAAGATAAAATAAATCTTTCTTCCAGTATATTTACAAAAAATTACTAAAAAAAATCAGGCTTTTTTACTTTTTATTTTTTTTTTTTATATAAGTATATTAAATACTGTATATACAGTATATATATTTTTTTTATTTCAATGATTATGCTATATATATTGTAAAATATTTAAATAAAAATATTACAAACAATATTATATAACCCTTCTAGCTTTGCTAAGTGTGATCCATAAAATATATTATATATATATTATATATTTATTATACATATACAGTATTATAGAATTATCCATAAAAAATTTTGATTTTTTTTAAAATTTTACTTATTTTTAATAAATTTTAGTAACATAATAACAGATATAAAAAAAAAATAATAAAGCATTTTAAAATTTTAAAAAAAAATATACAAGGATATCATTAAAAATATTACTAAAAGTATTATTAAGAAATTTTCATTAGAAACAAAAAATCCATCCTAATTTTTATTTAAAAATATGCTAGAAATATAAATATATTTTAATATTTTAAATAATAAAATATGATATATATTAGCAACAAATAAATAATAGTTAAATTGCAAGATAGTATACTTTTTAGTAATCAAATGGGCTGGTCATAGTAATACTTATCACACCTTTAACTTCAAATGCAAAATCATCATACTTATACTAATAATAAATAGGTAATAGTTGGTTATAAATAAAGCACTTTTTAGTAACCAAATAGATTAGCTATCCAATTTTTTCAACTGATTATTAAACCAAATTCTTAAAAATGACAAAAAAAATACTAATAAGATTTTGAAATTCAAGGTACAGTAAATTTTTACTCAAATTTGCTTAATATTATAACACAATTTTGGTCAAAATAATAGAATGCAAAAATGATAAATACATACTGATAATTAAAGATATATATATTAGTAACTAATAGGCAATATATAAATTGCAAAATGGTATACTTCCAGTAAGTGAATAGACTGGCTATAGTAATGTATAGTTTTTTATTTTTGCATTTTGAATTCTTTAACCTGTAGATTAGTAAAGTCACATGATTAATATAGTAAATACAGTAGATGTAATAAAAATTTGTTTAAATTTAACCAGAAATTATGCTATAGTTTCAGCCAAATTTTTACATTAAATTACTATATCACTTGATGTCTTTTTTTACATCATCTTGATACTTAAAAGACCATTACATACATATAAAAAAAAAGAATCCTTAATATCCAAACAGACAATCAAAAAGATCCAGAAAAAGATAAATAATAGGTAGCTTTTTATTAATAAAAAAGCTATAAAAATATATAAGTAAATAAATAGTTATTTTTTTAATACTAAAAAGATTAAAGATAAATATATCAGTATATCAGATATTATAATTAGATTATGAAATTACCATTAAGTTATGTAATTAGATTATGAAATTACCATTAGATTATAAAGTCACTATTAGACTATAAAGTTACTTTCATAACCTGATCTAAGTCACCAGTAACTTTTTAACATAATTATGTCAACGAATTACTGATGATTACATTATAAGACATGATATTTTTTACTATTTAAGAAATCTACAAATAAATATAACATTTTATTCACCAATTTTACAGATATGATTTTGCTACCATCAGATGCATTCTTAATAAGAGGAATCTAACAAACTAAATTTCAACTACAGGATCTTAAGATATCTTAAAAATTCAGAACCTTTAAAATTAATTTTAATTTTTACAGTTTGAGAGATAGGATATTTACTATATAACTACAGATATTAAAACTTACAACAAACTACTAAAAAAATGTAATAAAATAATTTAATCTAGAGACTTTTTTTTTTACGAACTTACTTATTTTAAAGCACTTCAATAATAATGACCGATATATCTTTTCATTAAAAATACTTCCAAGATTTTTCATACTAAAGTATTTATTAAAAAAAGTTGTTACAGCTATATACTGATTTTTCTGATAGTATAGATATATAGATTAAGAATGATATCATTAATTTTGATAATCATATCAATTATAATTAAAAATTTGCAAAATTTAAGTTACGCGCTTTACAACAGAAAAAAATTTGAGTACTTGAAGTTGTATTGGATGGATTTAAATGCCAATCAAATTCATACTATTGTTTAATACTAGGATTCTTAGTAGCATTTATTTTGCATAGAATTTAATTTGTTTGTTTTATTATTAGTATTTTTTTTAATATTTTTATTAGTATATTTGATAATATACAGTATTTTATTATTAGATTAATAAACGGAAGTCGAAATCAGCCGTGGCGGCTGAAAGGAATAAGTGGCTAAATTGGAACTATGAGCAGTATTTAAAAGATGGAGAGCACAGCTCAGCAGTTGAATTGTGTAGTTTTTTAGTTTAATATTGATACTTGCAACAGGATAAGACGAGTACTACAAAGTGACAGTGGGAACGTAATACCTTCCCTATTGTTAATAAAGAAACCTGCTGATTCATTTTCCGATTTCTCAATAAACACTGTTTCCTATTTTATTGTGTATTTTATTACCATTTGCTTACTGTTACTACCGTTTGTTTGGCATAAAGCAGGTCGTCTCCCATACGATAGTAATTTTAGCTATTATTTACACGGTTTTGATTTTTCTCATATTTATAAACGTGAAAGAAAGGATAAATATTAAAATACAGCACATTAAATAATAGTAGCACTTCCATAAGTGCACATAATATGTAACCTAAGTGTACGGTAGGCTTCAACTTATAAGAGCTCTTAATATTTTACTCTCTATAAATGCACACCCCACATTCTGCTATTTATTTTGCGTAAATTTTCTGATATTATATAATTAAACAAAATGGTGCAACAACAAATAGGACCAACAAAGTATTTACATTTAAAAAGTAATATTTAATAATAATATCTTTGTTTTTTTATATATATTTCTATGTATAGTCGACTCGAACTCGTGTTGTACCGAATTTTACAGTAAAAATGAATCTTTAGTATAGCACCAATTTTAATATATAAAAAAACTCTCGTCATACCAAATATTGCTAATTAAACGCTATATATCATATAACGACGTAAAGACTGTTATAATAACTGTATATATTAAATGGCTCGTATTACAACGAATTTTTTTTTATACCGAATATTTTTTTTTACATACAGTATAATGGATATTTTGTGTGGTACACGATTTGTATAGTATAATATTACATTATATCAAATTTTACTAGATTTTCCATTATGTTCACGAATTTTCTTATAATGAAGCCCCTTTTCTTCCGGACAAAAAGTTCGTTATAACTCATAAGGCGATAACGAAAAAGTGTCCCAAAATTTGATATGTAACCATTGTATAATTATCCCGGGCAGGAGTGTGATACCAGCAGGAGGGATAAGAATAAATTGTACGCGTGTCAAAATGTCAAATGTTTAAAAAACTTACCATTAGGACCATATTAAATAATATTATTTGTAATTTATACATAAACACTTTAAAATATGTATACTTTCACAAACATCGGTGAAAACTTCTCAAACCGACATAACGAACGCCATGTGATTTAACTACAAATGCAGCTAATTGCATTAGAGAAGCAGGTTGTATAATGAAATTGTATTTATGATACTATATAAATCTCAGAAGAAGTGCACTATGTGATGATCCTGTAAATCCACAGCGTTTAACGAAAACGTTGCCGTTCATATGATTTAACTAAAAGAAAGGAAAAAATGCATTTTCTTACAAAATGAATATAGATTTAGAAGTTGACTTGATAGAGGAGATCCAGATGCCTTTGATAGGTTTATCATTTACTGTACATGAACGATCCGCAGAAAGACGAGAATGATTGTCTTCATCAATGCTTAAAACGCGATTATGGATCATTCCTAAAGATGCCAGAATCGATTGAAAATAAGTATATATTTTTTTTCGTAATGCCTTTAAAATATCGATATTTTAATATATTACTCTAATAGATGGATATCTATTTTATAACATATAAAAAAATTTGTTTAATATGAGTTACTAGTTATTAAAAATTAATATAAAATAGTTCGCGGACTTACATATTTACGTGTAATAATTTTTATATGGGTATTGAAGTATGCGGCGTTTTGTAATGACGATTTTTTTCGTTACACATTTCATTACTGTTAAGTAAAAGAAACGGAAGTATTATTGGTGGTTATCGTCATCTTATTTTACCTAAAGATAGAAGCATATTTTTTTAGGGCAGATTCTGCTTTCCTTACACTTTCAATGAACATGAACACAGAACGGAATGAATATTAAGATAATAATGATAGATAATGATTGGTTGATTTCAATAATTAAGGTAAATATGATCCTATCTATCATCATTCTGCTCTTCATTGACAAACTTTTATTAGATTAGACTAGCTTTTTAAGTCTTTTCTCTCTTGAACATATATAGAATAAGCAGCCGCTTATTGGCTTATTTCACGCGCATTTGTTTGCACACAGCATAGTCGCATAGCGAATCTTTGACTTAATATTCATTTTAGATGTGTTCAATTTCCATATAAATATTGCAGATCATTGTTCTGTTTTGCTTTTCTAATAATTAATTCTACCTTAAAACAACCTTTTCCTTCAATTTTACCAAAAAAAAAAAAAAAAAAAAAAAAAAAAATAATAAAAAGATTTACTTTACCAAAACGAACTTCTAAAAAATGGCGAAAAGATCTTTCATTATTCTTTTTATTATGATCATTCTTGCTTTTCAACCAGCGAACGTCAACGCTGGTCTGTTGCTTATGCAATTTGTCAAAATGCATGTAACCTCGGTTGGGTCTCCTGTTATGTGTCAGCTGGATTAGTTGCTGGTATATTAACTATAACATAATCGTATATTTATTAGTTTATTGAATTTCATTCAAAAAAGTAAATGTTTTTTTTTCAGGAACTGTCACCGGAGGTCTTGGTGCTCCATTTGCAGCTATAGCTTGTAATATCGCTCAAGGTGTTTGTATAGGTGGTTGTGTCAGCTTATTAACCACTCCAACTCCTTAAAGAGATGAGATATGCGATGATTTGGCTTTGGTAAAATTTTAATTACATTTACCTTAAAAATATTTCAAAAACGAATAAAAAAAATTTTTTTTTAAAAAAAAAAAATTATTTTTTACATTTCTGTAATATATATCTTTAGAAGATATATATTTCAACAAGGGAAGGGTTTTATTGTTTGTTACTAGCTAGTATTAATTTGATAGGATCATTTAAATAAATCGAGTCTCGTCCTTAAATTTATAAGCATTCTTGTGATAAATGGAAATGGAAATTTAACAATTTGATATTAGCAAAGGGAACAAAAAGAACGATGCAAAATTTGGCAAATACTTGAACAATCTAGCATATTGGTTGCCTACGCAAAAAAATATTCAGATTCGACGCGCCATCATAGCTTATCCATCTATATAAATAATATAATTAATTTAGAATTCAATATCTTTTATGTGAAATAATTTGGAGCCTTGAAGGAAATTAATCATACAAGATTCACTTAAAAAATCTTTTTTGGCTGAACAATGGTCAGTACTCATATATGTCCGACCTTAGGGCCCATAAAGTGCCACGGAATTTATATGTATTGCTGATCACACACGTTATAAATAATATCCGTGAATCTGTTACAATAATAGATGATGGTTTTCTTTAAAGGAAAGTTATTATAAAATGCTTTAATAGTTATTATTTATTTACCAAATTTAATGAATTCATATTATGGGTAATAAAAAAAGAAATTCTTCATAATTTCACGATCATAAAATCATGTAATATTATTGGACATAATAATTCTGTAATTGGAAAAAACAAATAGAACATCCTTAGGCGTTACATATCGTCATAAATTAAAACTAATTGATTTAAATTAAAAACTTTAATTAAAAATTACAAATTTAACATAATGTAACGATAAATAACTATTGTTCTGAATTTCAATCCTTTCGTAAATTAAAATAAATAAAATAAAATTCTTTGTTCAAAGAGATGTTAAAGAATGTGATTTTCAAATTTTTTTATTCAATAAGAGTGATAGTTAAAGAAAAAAATGAAAAAATCATATGATGGAAGCATGAACTCGCACATTCCAAACAGGGCAATTGATTTACAGCTAAAAAAATTCGCTACGGGCTGGGCGAATATAATTTCTTGATCCGTATCGACCCGAAAATTTTTAATTATTATAAACATTCGAGTCTTTCATTCGGGGGTTGAATATAAAAAGTAAAGTGTATTATGTTTGAAATCCCAATAATGGTTCTCCCAATAACAATCTTATCATATGAAAAAGTATTATAGTCGTAGATTATCATGATTAAAGTTTAAATGA
Source organism: Rhizophagus clarus (assembly GCA_015698045.1). Taxonomy (NCBI): domain Eukaryota; kingdom Fungi; phylum Glomeromycota; class Glomeromycetes; order Glomerales; family Glomeraceae; genus Rhizophagus; species Rhizophagus clarus. The sequence goes on along the minus strand of BLAL01000017.1, from coordinate 408,219 downwards.
AAAAATTTACAGTTCATTATATAGGAATAGACACGAGGAGAGAAAAGTAATGAAATTGAAAAAAAAAAAAAAATTTTTTTTTTTCTAATTTTTTTTTTTTTTATTTTTTTTTGATACCTATAAAAAAATGATTTTTATTGTCATGTTTAATTGGGAAATTATTACTCGGATAAAAAAGTGAAAGATTCGGATAAATAAATACAGGTTTTAATCCGGTATTGATATTGACTGTCCCAGATTTCGGGTCATCCGAGCAGTTTTGACAAGCTGGATCATTTTCAAGGGGACATCGGAATCGTATCTGAACGAGCCAAATTTTTCTGCAAAAATAAACAAAAATTTTACTGCGCATTAAGAAAAAAAAAAATGTATTTAACGCTCGTTAATTAGCCTTATTTTGAACTTCCTCCCTTACTTAAATAATTAAATATGACCGTAACATATTTAACTGACGATTGCATTTATCATATTTTAAATTATCTTCAAAATAATCGGTTCACATTATTTAATTGTTTATTGGTAAATAGATTTTGGAGTAAAGTTACAATTCCTTTACTTTACGCAAATCCTTTTTCACGATTAAAGGATGTAAATAAATCTTTAATCATCAATACATTTCTTTTATTTTTAAATGAAGAAGAAAGAAATTATTTAATTAAACAGAATAATATTCATAAAAAATTAAATTCAAAATTATTTCAAAAGAAAGAAATTAAATTAATTCATGAATATCCAAGATATATTAAAAAACTTTCCAAATTCTTAATTTATAACGCTATTGACCATTGGTATAGACAACAAGTTAAAGTAACTTGTAACAATCATAATAATTTAAATGATAATATGTCACTTTTTATTAAAGCAACATTTTATCATATGTTTTTAAGAAAAAGTAATCATATTAAAGATTTAGAAATTTCTTTATATTTACTTAAACAAGATATTTTTAATATAGTAAATATTATTAATATTAAAATTTCTAATTTAATTATTTTAAAATTAAATTCTTGTTATTATAAAACTCATGAAATTTTTTATGAATTTTTACAAACCATATTAAAAAATTGTAAAAATCTTCAAAGATTAGATTTAATAGATATTGATCTTTATTATAATTCAAATGAAATATTATCAATTATTAAACAACAATATGATTTAAAAGAATTTAATTTTTATGGTTTTTGTAAATTATCCCCAAATAACATTTTTTCATCCTTAGAATATCAAAAAAATTCCTTAATCTCCTTAAAATTTCATGATATTAATATTCAACATTGTATTTTACAAAGTGTAATTAAATTACATAATTTAAAATCATTTGAAATTATTTATTGTTATGGAATGACATTAGAATTATGTCAAATTTTTGAATTTGCTACATTTAAACTTAAAGAATTAAGTATTAAAAATATTTGGGAAAGTAATATTACATCAAAAATTATTAAATATTTGGGAAAACATTTACAAAGATTAAAGGTTGAACATGTAAATGATGAAATTATGAGAGTTATAATTCAATATAGTTTAGAACTTAAAACATTGGATATTTATTTAGGATATCATATAAATTTATCGATTTTACCTTATTTAAAAAATTTAAAAATCGAAAATCTTAATATTTATTTAAATGCATATATAATTGAATCATTTTTTATTAAATTAGCAGAAAATTTATCAAATACAATAACTAAAATTTCTTTTGTTACTACTCTAAATGAGATTAGTTTATTGAAATTCTTAACTAGTTGTTTTTATAATAATCAAATTATTAATTTAAATAATTTAAATTTTAATCAAAAATTTGAATTAAAACATCTTGAAATTATTTTAAGTTGTATTAAGAATAATAATAATTTGAAACTTTTAGGAATTCGTGGTTTAGATAAAATTTGGAGTACTAAAGAATTAATTTTATTGGATCAAATTAGGGAGAGAGGGATCAAATTGGTGGAATTTAAAGATCATTTTAAGGAAAGCGATTATCAATTTTCAGATTAATAATAATATTTGTATATAAACTAACAGTATACCGAGTATACAATATATATATTATAATTATTATATACTTTATATTCATTCATGTGCATTCTATTTTTCGTGTAACTGATCTCAAAAACGTATTGTATTATTGTCCAGAGCGTAAGCGAAGGACGTACTGAATTAGTAAAGTTTGTGTTAACCCGTTTTTGCATGATCATGTAACACTTTTTTTAAGAGACCCCTGTGATTGCAATGGTGCGACGGACTCAAACATCACTTAAAAGAGTTTCCGTTTTTCTAATTATAGTAAATCATATGATTTAATAAAACTTTTGTTTTGTTTTATGTGTTGATTTTTTTACCAATAATTCGTCGTGTCTAGAATGTCAAGAAAATGTGTAAGCTGATAAATAAATTTGGCTATTATGTAAATAGTTATAATTTATTAGGTTTCAGAATTATTTACTATAATTGATAAATTGGAATTTTTACCCCTTTCATGACGCGTTGATATAATAGTTATCAGTTTCCTAAAAAAAAATTATCAGTAATGATTTTAATGTTTTTGTTTGTAATTAATAGGAATTATAAATACAAACCACATTTACGAATAAAATTCATCTTTCTTTATATTCCTGGGTAAATGCTATGTTCTTTTATGAGTTACCTTCAATTCATGCCTTGAAGAATTCTTTAATGTAATACAGGCACTATTGACTCGTAACTTAAATGCGCATAACTCAATTTTTGAATAGTTCATTCTATTTATTTATTTAAACATTTTAAAGCGAGAAGGATTACTTTTGAAATTCCTTTTTTTATGGTTTCTTATTATAACGTATAAACCTGCCCCTAAAAAAAAAAAATTTAGTTGTATGTACTTTTTAATTACATTACCATGTTATATTACACACTTGAATTTTGTCACCGACAATATGAATGGAATGAAAGATGAGAAGTCGGTTTTATTAAATAAATTAAATAAATTATTGCATATACAATTTTTTTTTTTTTTTGATGAATTAAAAAAAAAATTGATATGCAGGTTGTATTTTGAAATTAAAAAAAAAGTACTGTATGCGCATTTAATAGTGGTGAAACAAAAATAAATATAAATAATTTTTAAAAGGTTAATATAAATAAATGTGTAAATGCTATGCTATTAAATATAATATAAAAATCTGCTGGGGCTTTGTTATGGTATTTTTTGTGTTACATATCAAAACAGGTAATCGAAGAGCACAGTTCCAATAGAAGTTTAGGACGTTTACGTATTGCGTGATGTCATTTCCTACGTCTTTCCAAAGAATTCTCTAGTTCAAAGTCGTCTGATCAATGGTTGAACCGAATCCATCAACTAATATTAATATGAATAAAATAACGCAAACATATGTCATTTTGATACCAACGTTTTGAAAGGATAATGTTCCCAATTTCTGACGTAAATGTTTCATAGATTTTATCTGGTTAAATTTGGATAACAAATGATACTAGCACACATAAAAATCAGGAGGTATAGCATGTAAAATTATAAACCTGTTAAATATTTAACTTTCAATAAATAAATATAATTTTTTATTTTCTAATGAAATAATCGATGTTTAATAAAATTGTTTTAGTACAAATTAGGTAGGATTCGGAAGTTCCGAGTGGCTCAAATTTATCCCGAGAACGATTTCCTATTTTTTTAAAAAATGTGCTGTTGATTGTACTATTATATATTATGAACATCATCTATTTGTTCATTAATCCTGTTATTTCTGTAAAACTTGTAAGTCATTACACTAAATAAAGAAACGCCACGAGGCATACATGACATATAAATATAAGCGATCTATATTAATTAACAGATAAAAGAACATGGACTTGTTGATCAACCGTTATAAAAGAATTCCTATTTTCTTGTGCTTTGATGATCTATTTCATACAATTTTCCTCGTCTAAATAAAAAAAAAAAATCAAAAATCTTGTGAGTTTTTAATTTATTATCTAAATTCCTTGTATAACATTTAACAGACTAACACAAACCTAAAACAGTTTTCTTTTTACCTCAAAAAATAGATAAATCCTCTCAAAAGTTTTATTATACTTTCTTACGAAAATAAAAGAAAAATGATATTACAAGAATATCTTAAGGATTACAAAGATTCGCTATTTGTTTTCGCAATCGTTTCGGGGGCAATTGCATTCATCGTTACTTTTACACTTGACATGTTTTTCTCAACTTTATACTCTTTAATCAATGATTATCGTAGAACAAAACCTGTTACTCTTCCTGAAAAAATTATATCAGTTTCTACAAAGAAAGTACCTAACAAAAGATCTTCAAATAAGTCTTCAAAGAAAATTATGTATGATAATGGTGGTCGTGGTAAGAAATATAACTATATTAAAGAAATTTAGTTAAGTTGATAAAAAAGATGGAAATTGTAAAGTTGACTTATTAACTGTTAGTGGTGGTGTTCATCTTTTAATATAAAAAGAACATTATATACCGTACATATATAATATATATATATATATATTTTTTTTTTTTTTTTTTTTTTTCTTGGTGGGATTATATTTACCTTTAAAGACAAATTTTTTGGTCATTTTGATTTTTACTTGTAAAATAGATAAAAAATGATTTACGAGTTGATCGCATGATAATAATGTACAGTATATATGTAAGGATTGAAAAATATGAGTGTGTTTAAAAATGGACAATTTATGAAAAAGAAATAATCAATCACCGCAGCAAGGTGTAATTATTGTATTACGTTACCAATATATTGACATCATCATTAAATAATTTTCCCATTATGACGATTTTGGCGTAAAAGAAAAATTTCTCACTCTTTCACTTTTTCTCTAACTCTGTCACCTTTTTATACGTATAATAAAATATAATATATACTTTCTTTTTTTTTTTTTTTTTTTTTATATGGAATACTTTTATAATAAATATTTAACAACAAAATTATTTTCTTTTATAATATGTTGGGAATAACGTATCTTATAATCATTATGGCATTATTTAACTTATGGATGACGATCATAATAACAAATAGACAAAATAATAATTTAAATGAACTTGAACCAAATAGAAAATTAATTTATCAAGAGTCATGGGTATTGAAATTAGAATGTTTGAAATGTTATGAAAGGTTTGAAAGATGGAATAAAAAACTCGCTGCTAATAATCATAGCGCGAAAGCGATAATTAAAGAAAATGATGAAAGAAAAGAGAAGCAAATTAAAGGGGAGAATAAAAATGAGAAAGCTAATGTTAATATTTTATGGGTGAAAAAAGTTAAGAGTGCAAAGAAGAAAAATAAAGATGAAATAAAAGAGAAAATGGAGGAATGGATGATAGAAAGGATGGAAGATAATGAATGGTTGAGAGAATGGATGGACGGTGTAGTTGGGTAAACATCTAAATTTCAATCTGACGTTTTATAAGATGTAACTTATATGGGTAAGTTTTAGTTGATATCTACACTTTTAGTTAACCTCCGCAATAGCATACCGATAGATCACATGAACACTCGTATCCAATCGTAATCAGATCCCATAATCTACGAAAATCACTTATAAACCTCATATAAATTTTATTTAATAAATTTCTTTGAATCAAGACAACTTGTGATTTTGCCTAGTTGATTGTCTTTTTTAATTGATGATAAACTATACTATCCAAGTTCAGAATTATCTTCGTTATATCCACACTAATGAAGAAGGACCTTTGTTAAAAAGAGTTCGTTTATGAATCATTTAGTACTAAATATGACGAACATTTAATTAGTATTAAATAAGAAAAAATAATTATTTTGAAAGGAATCTTGCTTAGTTATGAAATTTGTGACCTATATAACAAAATTCCACCGTAGTAATTCATAACCTCGTAGTTCATCATAATTTGAAAATCCCATAATATGTAATTCCTAAATAAACTTGAGCGGGGATTAATTTTTTTTCGTTAAATTAATCGTCTTGCTTTAGCCCTTTATGTACGCAATAATCAATAAAAATGTAATTGGGTCACTCGACTTGACGTATATGAAAATTACCTTTGAATTTACACCACTTTTATAATACCATATTGTAATAGTGGTTTGCAACCTGAGGTACATTAATTATGTGTCACGTGATATAAAGATATCTAACTTTATAAACAAGGAAGAATTAAATTTCCAAGATATTTAGAAGGAATTACTCATTTTCTTACAAAAAATCGGGAAAGATTGGTAATTTTTTTATTAATTCAAAATCGAGCGTTCGAGCGTTCTCCCCCCTTGATCTTGTCACAGAGCCCCGAAAAATGAAAAATAACGATTAAAACAAGCTTACAGCAAGTAATATAAAAATTCGAAGGTTTTAACTTTTAAGTATCTAAGAAAAAAATTATTTGATATAAAGGAATTACCAGGATCTTTGTTTATATTTAAACGCCAACGAACTATTCCTTCTCTGAACAATGAATACAATTCATCCCGTTGAAAATTGGATGTGGAATTTTTCTTTGCACTATCAAGTTTTATTATCTAAATTCTTGAAGAAAACATATTGAAAAAAATCATTCGTAACTAATAAAAATATAAATACAGAAAGGAATCATATTTTCACGCCAATTAAAATTGCACTACAGTGCGTCTTAAGAAATACCATATTAATATTTATAAATAATTTAATGTAAGTTCAAAGAAATCATTACTTATATCTTATTACCATACAGTAATAACACTCGGGGAACTATGGGGCAAATATCCAAAATTTTGTCAGACACTTATGAGGGTAAATCATTTATAATTTGATTAATTCGCGTAAGAAATTATAATTTTACAAATTTTAATAATATTTTTTTTTTTTTTTTATCAAAAATTGTATACTACATACAGGCAAAAAATGGTTTCTGTTTAGAAAATTATTCATAATCATTATTTGTATTTTTAAGAAGGTTCTACTTAGATTCTATTTGATTTGATGCTGATCTTTTTGTATAAAAAAGGATATGTAATTTCTGCACATTTTCTGCAACTTTTATTTCCAATTTGGGTATGCAGTTGTTCAGATCAGTATATATAGGTCCTTTTTTTTTTGAAATCTAAATCTCAAAATGAAAAAAAATACGCGCTCCATTATGTCAATAATCAAAGGACAAGCAACTTTTGAATTTACTATCCCGTACTATAAAGAAATTGAAGGAAAAAGTTTTTATTCACCAATTTTTTCAACAGCAGATAATATGTTTTGGCAACTCGAATATCAACCGGTAAACGAAAATATTATATGTTTATTATTTAAAAAAAAAAGAGACAAAATAATTTATTTTCGTTTTCCGTTCTTTAATTTTTTTTTTTTTTTTAGAATGATCCGGAGGACTTACATTGTTGTTTAGTATTTTTAACGGCTATACCAAATCCTGAAGAAGCCGCTTCAACTCATTTTTGGAGAGATAGAGCTAATGTTGAAGCTTCATTGTTTATTAAAACACCATCATATAATAAATCCTATATAATAACTACTCATGATTATTCTGTAAGGGGTAAATCTTGGGGTATGTAAAACAAATAATTTGATGATAATGATAATTAGAACATTTATTAATAATTTTTGGTTTTTTTTTTTTTTAGGGAAAAGTTTTGATAAAACAAAAAATTATTCACCAGTTACAATCGGAGTAACATTTATAAATTCTGATATAGAATTAAAAGGGTATAATTCTGTTCTTACAGCAAGACTGGAAACCAAAGATATTACAGAAACATGGGGTCGTCAATTGGATGTTCCAGAAAATTCTGATGTATTATTTAATGTTAAAGATGGAGTTATATATGCAAATAAATCAATATTATCAGATCGTTCTGAATATTTTTCTGGATTTTTTAAAGGTAGATGGGCAGAAATTTCAAAACATGATGTAGGATCAGGTTCAACAGATACAACTATTGAACATATTATTATAGACGTGCCAGATATTTCTAAAGTAGTATTCTTGGAAATGTTGAGATATATTTATACGGATGAAGTCAGATTTAATTTAGTACCATCTATTGAAATATTTAGAATAGCTGATAAATATCTTTTAACAAAATTACGCCAAAAAGCTAGAGTTGAGGTTTTTAAAAGATTAAATAATAAAAATGCTATGAGTGTTTTATTTAATGAAGCTTGGAAATGGAATGATCTTAAAGATGACATTATAAATTTTATTGTGGATAATTTTCAAGAAATGAAAGATACTCCTGAATATAAAAAATTATCTGCAGAATATAAAGGTCATCCTGCTGGAATAGAAATTTTTCAAGAAATTCTTGATAGATTGGTGAATAAACAAATTCTTAAATAGATTAATAAAAAATTGATTATTACGGATTGAGATAAAAAAAGAGGAAATTCGGAACACAATGTTTTAAATTTATTTCACTATCAATTTTTTTTTATAAAAAAAAAAAAAAAAAAGAATAAATTTAAAAAAAAATGCTAATGCTAACCTGTTAATTTACATGACCAGTAATTGGCCTATTATGTCTACTAATTGCTCATTAATTTTCTTCTGCGCTAACGCGTACGTGATTTAATAAGAGACGCGACTACGTCTTTGTATCACGAATTTATTAATTTCCACGTGACTATTTGGGCTATAGCCAGCTGACGATCAGAGTATTTTTATTCTAATAGTAATCTTTAAATCGACTTTTGTTTAAGTATCTTAAGTATCGCTAAAATGATTCATAAGCGTGGAGCTCAGCACTTTTGAAAAAAGTAGGTTTATATGAAGCTATAATTATATTGCTCTTTCGGTCAATGAATCAAGTAAGTGGCTTAAGTAAAGGTTTTTTTAATCGAGAGAAAAGTTTGAATATACTATTGTTCTGTTTTGAATTTCATAATTAACTGATTTGATTCGTATGTCTCAGTAGTGTCGCCTTGTAATATAAAACTGTAAAAGTGTAACTTATGCCGTAATTGGTGTAACGATCGAAATAAGAACAATGTTCTAACATAATTTAAAGTCGGACAGAACTTAATTCTGGCCAGAATTAGGTTTTTATTGAACCGCCGAATTTCTAATTTTAGCCGGAATTTGATTATTACTACTGCACTAAATTGTGACATCAGATGTTTAATCACAAATTAAATCTATCAGAAATACAAATCAGAAATACACCAATTACAACTTACGTTTACAACTTTAATCTTAATCTGAATTCTGAAATGGCGTAATTATTACTAACGGCAAGCAACATTATCTCTCAATAAGGACGATAGCTTATTAATATAACAAAATATGTAATTACATTGTAGAACTTCGACGTTCGCAACATTTATATCTTTAACCTTTTTCCAAAGTAGTAGTGGAAGACGTGTCAAATCACATGATTGTGATCCAATCAGAAATATGTCTCACTGCTGTATGACTAGCAAAAAAAAATCTCAAATCAAGCTATGCCAACACATCTATGACTTCTATTTATTCTGTATTTTAGGATTATTATTTATATATATCTTTTTTTTCGAAATAATTTCGTTATTTAATAACAAATGTCATATCTTAAAGTTCCATATGACCAAAAACAATCTTCAGTTTCTACAAAGTCTAATGATAAATCCTCCATATTTCGTATTAACCAATTTGTTAATGTTCAACAATACCAATCAATAACGCAACTCCTTGAATCACAAAAGAAAAATTATGAAGAAAAGAAACCTACAACGCTAGCAACATGTGAATTATCTTGGTCACATTTGGTTCATGCAGAAGTCATTGCAGTTACGAGTGCAATGAGGAAGAATTCGAGGTGGTCTGGTATGAGCGATAATGGTTTGAATATGGGTGGATTAGGCATAAGTATGGGTTTGAGAGGTGGAAGAACTTCAAATAATGAAATTGGTTATAGAAATCAGGTAATGTAAAATAAAATTGATTTAATATAGATATTGCTAATTAATTAATTATTCACATATTATTTAGGAAAGTCCATTATTAAGTGGATTTACAACACTTAGAGCGCAAATCTCCAATTTGTCTGGTATTTAATTTTATAATTGTAAATATCTGTTTTAGAAAATAAAATATTAAAGCTAATTTTATAATTTTATAGATGGAGGAGTAATAGATGCTGAAACTTTGTTAGAGCCATTTCTGGAAGTAATCAAATCAAGAGATACTAATGGGCCAATAACAGCAACTGCTTTAGGAAGTGTAGAAAAGTTTTTAACATATGGCATACTAAATATGAATTCACCAAAGTTATCAATAGCAATGTCAAAGCTTTCATCCGCTGCTACTCATTGTAAATTTGAATCAAGTGATTCTGTATCTGATGAATTTGTATTATTGAAAATTTTACATGTTTTAAGGTTGGCTTTAACATGTGAAGTTGGCAAAGTTCTTAGTGATGAAGCTCTTTGTGAAATGATGGAAACTGGTTTGAGTATGTGTTGTCAAATGAGATTAAGTGGTAAGTTTATATATATATATATATATTTTTAAGAAATTATTTTATTTTATATTATTTAATTTTATTTTAATTTTATGTACTAAAAACTTAATTTATTTAAGAAATGTTGCGCAGATCAGCTGAACATACAATGATTGTTATGGTACAAACAATGTTTGAGAGGTAAAGTGGCACCTAATTTATATATCTATATTGAATTTAGAATATAATTATTAATCGTATTTTCGAAATTTAAACAAAGACTTAAATCATTGGAGGAAGAACCTGCGGCAGGATACTCACAAGAAGATAATGGCGAAAACGGCACTCCACAAGATGCCACACAAGTGCGTATGGCTCCACCAGATCCAAAATCTCCTCGTCTTCCTCTTTCTTCAGAATATGATGTCACTGAAACACCAAATCTTTCTACATCATCACCTCCTGCGAAAAATGATGATAATGATTTTTCCTCACTGGATGATGTACAAGATGAATTAGTTGAATTGGATATGAAAGGAGAAGAAGTTATTAACAATTCATCTAATTTAGTTCAGGAGAAAGATAATTGTAATTTAGTTTTGATTTTTAATATGCATACAAGTTTCATAAATACAATTATTAATACTTATTTTAATATTATTTAGATCAAGAAAATGAAGTCGTAAATGAGGATGAAAAAGAAGCAGGTTATTATTATCATCATCATCATTATCATCATCATTATTATTATCACTATTATTATCTAAGAAATATCAACCTTTTTTTTTTTTTTTAATCAAGATCCAAAACCTTTTGGGTTGCCTTCAATAAGAGAATTATTGAGAGTTCTCATTTCTTTACTTAACCCACATGATCATCAACATACTGATACAATGAGACTTATGGCACTTAGCATACTAAATGTTGCATTTGAAGTTGGTGGTCGTACTATTGGGCGATTTGAAACTTTACGTAATTTCGCAGTTGATGACTTATGCAAGTATTTATTTCAAGTAAGCTTAAAAATTTTATTATCAACTTATTAATTAAATAAATTATCAAATAAGTCTGACACTTGATTTAAATTTTATAAGCTTGTACGAACCGATAATATGACATTATTAACACTTACACTTCGTGTTATATCAACTGTATTTGGAACACTTCGTCCATATCTTAAATTACAACAAGAACTTTATTTGTCATTTTTGATTGAAAGGTTAACACCACCTGCAAATAGTTTAATATCCGCATTTAATGCTGAATTTTCAAACGAAAGTGGATTCGGTGACTCATCGGGTATTTCAACACCTAATTCAAGTCGTGATCGTAATCTACGTTCAAGTGGTGATACCATTTTTGCTATTGGTGAAGTGAGAGAACTTTTAGTGGAATCTTTGGGACATTTTACAAGAGATTCCTCGTTCATGGTGGATTTATGGGTGAATTACGATTGCAATATTGATTGTGTAGACTTATTTGAAGAAATCATTAAATTTTTGAGTAAGGTATGTGTTTTAAAGCGACTAATTCTTAATGTTACGTAATTTATAATAATATTTTAATTTTTTTTATTAGAATTCATTCACCGACTCTACCGGATATTCTATAAGTAATTCACACGCTGTGTGTTTAGACGCTCTTTTAATGTATGTAAATCATATGGTGGATAGATTACAACCTGAGGTATTTGATTATCTTAATATACTAGAATTTTCAAATTCTTATATTTGAATAGAATTAAGTACTCTATTCCTATTTAAATAGAAAAATAACAATAAGTTATCTACATGCGGATTACCCTGGGACCAATTGACAGCAACAGATTATAACTTTGGATTAAGGCCTGCGGTATTAACAATAATTTTAAACAAGTTTTTTATTTTCTTTGTAATATTGAATTTAATGTGTTTTTATATTATTTCATATAAAGACATATCAATCCGCAGAAGAACTTTTGCAAAAAAAACAAAAGAAACAAGTATTGAAAGAGGGAGCAGCAAAATTCAATGAAAACCCAAAGCGTGGTCTTCAATTTCTTGAAGGTGAGAAGTAGTATAAAAAATTATAATAGGAATTTTTAATTTAACTTTTATTGACTACTTTAACGTTTATTTTTAGAAAATGGTCTTATCTATAATGATCATTCTGTTGATAAAAATACAAGTCTCGCTTCTTTTCTTAAGTCTACACCTAGATTAAATAAACAATTGTTGGGGGACTATTTATCAAAACCTGCAAATATTGATATATTAAGGGCTTTTGTTAAATTGTTTGATTTTAAAGGGGTAAGTTTAAATAAATTGTAACTTTAATTTTTAAAATAATCGACTAATTGTTCTATTATTATAGAAAAGAGTTGACGAAGCATTAAGAGAAATGTTGGAATCTTTCAGATTACCTGGGGAAGCACAACAAATCGAAAGAATTATGGAAACATTTTCAATAACGTATTTTGAATCTGAGCCAGGTGTGATTGTAGTTTATGTCTAAAATAGATTCTTTAAAAAAGATTACAGGATAATAACTATTTTACCGCAAAATTTTTATAGCTGATATAGAAACTCAAACAGCTACCTTTGTTTTGTCATATTCTATTATTATGTTAAATACTGATTTACATAATCCTCAAGTTCGGGTATGATATTTCTCATTTACTTTAAGATGAATGTATAAATATTATTTTTTCTTTTAAAACAAAAAAACACTATTTTAGCGTCGTATGACAATAGAGGATTATATGAAGAATTTGCGGGAAGTTAATAATGGTAAAGATTTTTCTCCTGAATATTTGGTAAGTTAAATAATTATATTTCTGAAATTTTTTTTTTTTGTAATAGTTCTATAACATTTAATTTTGGTAATTCAGAATGCTATATATGACGCTATTAAAAAAAGAGAAATCATTATGCCTGAAGAACATGAGGGTCAACTTGGATTTAATTATGCATGGAAAGAACTTTTAAGGAGAGCTGAAAGTAGCGGTAATAATATATAATTTGTTAATATCAATAATTTTTAATTTAAACCAAACATTTAATGATTCTCTTCTAATTCGTTAGGTCCATTAATAATATGTGATGTATCTATATATGATAAAGACATGTTTGTTGCAGCATGGAAACCTACAGTTGCAGCTATTTCATATGGTAAATTTTAGTCTTCTAATATGAAAGAGTATTACAGAAAAAGTTTTTTAAGAAATTTCTTTTTTTCTTTAGCATTTAGTACAGCACCGGACGATGCTACGTTACAAAAAGCAATAACAGGATTTCATCAATGTGCATTATTGTCGGCAACATATAAATTGTATGACGTATTTGACTATATTATAATGTCATTAGCTAAAATGACGGGATTATTAGGATCAAAATATAGTAATGAAACAGCTAATAATTTAACAGTTAAAGTACAAGATACTGAAATAACTGTTAGCCAATTGTCCGTACAATTTGGAAGGAATTATAAAGGACAATTAGCAGCAGTAGTATTATTTGCTGTTGCTAATGAACATGGAAACATATTAAGAGATGGATGGAAATATGTAATAATTTATATAGTTTTGATTATTATTATTATTATTATTATTATTATTTAATATATTATCGTAATTAATTTAAATAATTTTGTAGATATTGGAAATTTTAAAGAATTTATTTATAAATTCATTATTACCGAGTAGTATGTTGAAAGTTGAAGATTTCTTAGCGGGTACAACAACAATACCATTAAAACCAAAAGCATTATCGACAAAACAAGAAAGAAAAAATGATGGATCATTATTATCAGCATTATCCTCATATTTATTGTCGCCAAGTAATTTTGAAACCACTACAACGGAAGAAGAAATTGAATGTAGTAGATGTACTATTGATTGTGTTAAAGTTTGTAGATTAGAAGAACTTTTTGCTGACATAAGGTAAGAAATTAAAGTTGGCAGTTAGCTAATAGAAAATGTGATTTTTTTTTTAAAAAAAAAATAAATGTCACTTAAAATTTTATTTTATAGATTATTGGAACAAGAATCACTTGAATATTTAATGAAAGCGTTAAAATTCATTGCAGATGGAAATACAACAATAAAAGGTTATTCCAATAATAATTTGTCACGTGGTAGTTCTTATGATCCAGCGGCCGTATTTTTCTTGGAATTAATGATTAACGTAACATTACAAAATCGGGATAGGATACATTATTTATGGTAAGTAATTAACTTATTGTGTAATAATATTTGTATTTTTTTTTAGGCTAATGTTTGTTTGCTCGAAAATAGGCCCATTTTATTTGAACATATTACTGGAATTTTGAGAGAATCTAAAAATAATAGTATACTTTTGGTTGAAAGAACCGTTGTAGCATTATTGAGATTATGTATTAGATTAACTCATAAGGTACTATAATGAATGAATTTGATTGATTGTTTGTTTATTTCAAAAAATAAAGAATAACTTAATTTTTTTTAAGGATGAAATGGCAAATGACATTTTACAGGCATTAGAATTATTGGGAACTCTGCCTATAGATATTGTAAATTCGGTTGGAGAACAAATGATGGCCGGTATATTAAATTTAATAAAATCTGATGCATCATACATAAGGTAAATGAATATCATACTTTTTTTTCCATTTTTTTTTTAAATAACTTGATTTAATACAGTCATTATATTTAGGGGAAAGAAACCATGGGTTAATATATTTATATTATTTAAAGCAACAGCAGCACATCCACAAGCATCAAAATATTCATTTGAAGCAATAGTGTTTATAATCAAAGAAAATAAAAATATTAATAGCGACAATTTTAATGAATGCGTTGAACTATTAACGGAGTTTGCTTCAGGAACTTCCGAACATGAAAATTCATCTCAAATTATAAATCCCAGGCCAAGAATAAACAATGCACAAGTTGCTATTGTAGATAGAGCACATAAATCTGTTGAATTATTATATCAATTATATAAAGAGATACCTAAATTATTAAATGAATCCAATACATCTCCGGTAGAAGGTAAGAAATAACTATAATTAATAATTTTAAATTAATTTGCTAGTTTTTCTTTTTTTTTTTTTTTTAATTTAATTTCTTGAAATAAACTAGCATGGTCATCATATTGGCTACCAATATTAACGGGGTTAAGTCAACAATGTTATAGTCCATTTAAAGAAGTAAGACAATATGCTTTGACACATTTACAAAGATCGTTATTAGATCCAGAATTAGTATCACATGGAACAACAGAATGGGTATTAATATTCGATGTAGTATTATTTCCATTACTTGATCAATTACTTAAACCTGACATATGCAAAGGATTTGATAGTATTGGTATGGATGAAATTAGAATGAGAGCTTCAGGATTACTATGTAAAATATTTTTACATTATTTAAATAGATTGATTGAATGGGGTGGATTAATTAGTTTATGGTGTCAAATTTTGGATGTTATGGAAAGATATATGACGACTGGCGATAATGATTCACTAGTAAGTAATAACTTTCGTGTATTAATTATTTAAGAGAATACCAATAATATATATAATAATAATTCTTTTTTTAATATTAGAGAGAAGCTGTGCCAGAATCGCTAAAAAACATGTTATTAGTGATGTCAACGTCAGGAGTAATTAATCCACCGGGAATGACATCACCACCTACTGATGTTAATTCAAAACAACCGGTTGAATTATGGAATGTTACATGGGAAAAAGTTGATAAATTTTTACCTAAACTTAAGGATGAACTATTTCCTACTCCGATTCCACAGTTTACAGAAAAATCATTATCAAGTTCAATTAACGGTGCGAGTGATAATAATGTTAGTAATGAACCTGTTGCAAAATTCGAAGTAACTATTGACAAGGAAGAATCAAGTAATGAACAAATTATTAAAGAAACTAATATTATTGAGGATAATAAAAAAAATAATGAATTGGAAAATATAATTTCTGTATAAAAAAATTATTATAAAGGATTTGTAGTTTTTTATTGCATTAGATTTTCAGTGCATTAGATTTTAATAAACTAATTTATTTTAGCATTAGGATTAGAAAAATTAGATTTAAAGGTTCAAATTTATATAATTTATTAATAACATCGATATATTTCGCGTTTGCATATCGAAGACTATTATAATAATCAGTAAAAAATTTTAGATATTGTAAATGATACATATTTTCATTAAGTCATTTAAAACAAAAATTGTCAAGTGAATTTAATTGATTTATTTCTCAAAATTTGACTTTATTGCATCAATCTTTTTGTGTTGCATGACAAATGTCTACAACACGAAAATTCACCGGTAATAACATTAAATATATGGATCCTGAAATCTAATTTTAGATTTTCGGATAATAAAGTTTTCATAAGAAAATTAATCATATTATCTAATCCTCGTACAATTTCCTCATCTAGATGTAAAGGTTTGTTGTCATAATAAATCATTAGGTTTTTTGAAAATATTTCTGATGATTCTGATGATATCTTAATAACATATATCATCTTTAGTTTGCTATAAATAATGTAATAACAAAAAAAAATCTCACCTGTTCAATCGTTTACTAATCTTCATGATTTACATAGTTTCACTTTGAAATTTTATTCCATACATTCGTTCAATAATGTTAATGGCGTTTGTTTAACACCATAACACCATATACAGACTCAATTGTCCTATTAATCCGTTCTGGCGGTATTGAAAATATACGGGTTTCAATTGTTATTTTGACATTCACGAACTCGTTGAGACCCATTTCCAATAAAAGATTTCAGAATTTGTTATCATAACGCAATAGGTTAATCTACAACTAGCACTAAATTTAAATCATCTATTCCGATACATGATCACGAGCGGTTTCCAACCAAAACCCATCAAAAATTTTAGTTGATAATATCGATCAGATGAATCAGCTGGTTGAATAACGGAAGTTTATCGTTATCACAGAATACACGATGACTTGCTAATGCATTGTTAATTACACCATTAAATATTAATAATTTATTCCTTTAATTGTCTTATGATCTCTCTTCTATTCGAACTTTACTGAGCAAATTAAAAAAAGGAACAAGAATAAAAAAAAATGGTTTTTAGTCCTGATTATTAGAATTAACTTATGGAAGAGAAACCACCTTATCAATAGATCTTAAATTATTATTGGGATTAAAGCTAAATGAATCTAATCCTCTACTAATAAAAATAATTTCTCAGCCGAATTGGAAAATAAATGAATAGGACTTTATTATATCCATTATTATATCCATAATGTATTAAAAGATATTTATAAACTTAGAACTTTGGATGAAAAATTAGTTAGAAACTTAATTCATGGTAATAGACTTAAAAATTATTTTAAAGACAAGTAAAGACATGTTGAATCAATAGTTTTAATTAATTAAAGAAAAAATGTATTTAAAATTGAGTACAATGAATTGGATAGCTGTAATTACATAATAATTATAATTAGATAAGGGAGTGTTAAACTTTAAAGGGGATAAATAAAATATTTTGTGAATCTGGGCATATTTTGTTCACAGTAAATTGGAAAGTTCAGATCAAAACCAATATAACAGTGATGATTCAGATAATTCAGAAATTGATTTTATAATAACCAAAAAAAAATTTATAAATTCATTTATTAAATTAAATTTGAACATATTATCAATAATTATGAGGTTTACAAAAAAACAGCATTCAACATATCAAAATATTCTAAAAGAATTATATGAAGGATGCTATGAAAGTGCTAAAAATCTGTGTAAAGAACTTTTAAATTTTTTTCCTAAAAGTTATTCTTTAAAATGCATTCTAGCTTATATTTATAGGTGTCTTAGTAATTATAAACAAGCACATTTGTACTTAAATGAGACTAAAAATGGTTTTTATAAAAAAAAAGTATTATGTTACAGAATTTTTTAAACTAATAGCAGAAAGACTAAAGTTAATTTGCCAGTTAAATATTGATTATATAATAAAGGTAAATAATATTAAATCTTATCTAGAATAAGGAATAAAATTTATTCTATTTTATTCTTATATATGAATAATATACAGTTAACTACTTTTCACATGCCTAATCTAATTAAGTTAAAAAAGATTAAAAATGCAAGTGATTCAAAGAATCAAAAATAACAATTTAAATTAGAACAGTTTTATTTCTATTAGCAAATTATTCAATTTAAAAAAGAAAAATTTTTATAATAAAAAGAAGAAAAAATCAGATAATTTGTTAAACCTTTTTAAAATTTTAGTTAAAAAGATCAATTTAAACAAGCTTATTTAGAAATTAAGTTAATCTTTTTGCTTTTATAAATTAAATGCTAAAAACAAGATTTCTCTTTAATATAACAGAAATAGACATGAAATAGATATAAATTAACACTTTTTATTTTTTTTGCATTGTTTATTTTTTTTAAAAAAGATTTAATCTCTCTTGTTTATCACTATCAATAAGAAGATTGGCAGAAGTTTGATCATTTTTAAAATATTATTGTATTTAGATAAAATCTGAATATCTTTTATTTAAGTCAAATATAATATATAGTAATTTTTTTAATTTAGAATATCTTAATCAATATTAATGCTATCAAAAATAAAATTTATACTATTGAATTTTTCTTATTGAGACAAATCTAATAATATAAAATTTATCAAAATTCAATTAGTAAAAACTTTAAAAATAAAAGTATGTAGAATAAGAAATTTGCAAAAATACCTCTAAAATAAGCAATTTTATATAATCAATAAGCAAATTTAACTCCTAATCTACCTATAGTTATACCTTTATAAGTGCATACTTTTTGAAACTATAGTAAAAAAAATAGCAGAATGTGCATTTAGAGAGTAAGTGCTTTTATAGAGAGTTAAATATTAAAAACTCTTATAAGTTGGAACTATAGATGCCATCCAAATTCAAAATAATTTAGGATTATGGTAGTCCAAATGTATAAATCCAAATTAATTTACAAATTACATATCAGTCATCAGAAATGTTACATGCAGATCATTTTCATATTAAAATTATCTTGCATAATATCAATCGTATTATTTCATTTAGTAGTTAACATTAAATTTTTTAATGTACTACACTTATACAAATTAAGAAATTGATAGATTATCATGTGTTCTATCAATTTCTATTCTTACTTTCTGATCTTGAATAATAAAATTTTTTTTTATAATGTACGAAAAACTCTTCTTAAAAACACACTTTTTCAAGATTGAAGTTGAGAAATAAAAAAATATGCAGTTTTAAAAGTAAAAATATATGTAATTTTACGAGTAGAAAAAGTTTTTCTAAGCTTGTAATAGTGGTTATTCAGGTAGTTTTTGTATAAAACATGAAAAACTAAAAAAAACACATTATTTTTAAATATACATAAATTTTTAGAACGAAATTTCATCACCTTGATCAAAGTAAAGTACCTTTTATTGCTTAAGTAAAGTTGTTTAACAAAATCCAAAATACTTGAATCTTAAATTTTATAAATATAGGTATAATATTTGAAAAAAAACTCGCGTTTTTATAATAGAACTAACAACTAAATCTATTTTACATATTTAAAGCGTAATTTTGATACATTGACAAAATGAAATTGCTTACTGCAGCTTAAGTTATGTTGTTCAGAAGTGTCAAATATATTTATATTATAAATTTTTTAAGTATATAATAAACATTCATAGAGTAATATATATTTTACAAAACTGCACTAATTTTCAATTTCTAAATTTTTTTACATCTGTTTAGTGACTTCAGAGCGTAATTTCAATACTTTGATCAAAGTAAACTACATATTGTTACTTAAGTAGAGTTGTTTAGGCAGGTTAGATCTATTCGTATCTTAAATTTTATAATACTATGATTAATATATATGGAGAAATTAACGTTTATATTTTCTCGCTCATTTAGAAATTTTAGAGCATAATTTTAACACTTTGGTCAAAGTAAATTGCCTTTTATTGCTTAAGTAATATTGTTCAGAAGGGTCTAAATTACTTGTATATCAAATTTTATAATGCAATGATTAATACTTATGGGGAAATTAGCATTTTTTGTAACGGTATTAATTTCTGATCTTTAATTTTTTATTATTTTAATAAAGAAAATAGACTATTTTTAAATAAAGATTCAAGTTGAATAATAAAGATTAAATGGGAATTTTTTTTTATAAAATTGTAAAGGCACTTAATAAATTTATATTTTTGCTTTTAAATTAAAGTACTATATTATATAAATGTAATACTATATTTGATCTGTATTTTTTTAATTTTAACTTAATTTAGGCCGAAATTACGAGGTTGGCCAGAATTAGCAAAATTTTGGCCAGAATTATGAATTATTGATCAGCAAATTTAACCAGACTTAATTAATTTTGGCCAACTTTAATTATATACATGCGCTATACATTTGAAGAGGATACTGTGCCACAAATTTTTTTTTGCTAACCTTAATAAAAAAAATTTGCCTTCTTTTTTTGTGACATTTTCAGTAACTGTTACCATTTATTTCTCTTTTTATTTCTATTATTTCAAATTAACTATGTATCTAAAAAATCAATAAAATTTTACCTATTTCAGACATTTGCATTATTTTTTAAATATGATAAATTCATATGATGTAGCCATGTAGGTGACAAATATTTTTACTGTGATTATATAGAGATTGAAAATTTGATTTTATGATAAAACCACATTTTGATTTTTCTAAAATTATATTTTTTATGTAAAAAGAATATAAAAAGTAATTGCTTTAATAAATGTAAAACCAATAAATTAACCTCAAAAAAAATTTATTTTATTTCTTCATGAATTGCTTATTTTGCATATTTTTGTAAAACTTCTATCAGAAATATAGCTTTTTGAATTTCTATTAATATTATTAAAAGCAACCTGACTTTATTTATTTATTTATTTTAAAAGAAGATTCTTAAACTCAAAAAAAATCTTAATGAATTAGTGAGAATAATTCAGAATAAGTAAAAATAACTGTAATAAATTATTGCAAAAATATAAGGCAAATATATATACTATATAGTTTCTTTTTTTTTCTAAGCATAATTATATGATTATAAGAATTAAATGTATCTTAATTTTTTGATAATTTGCATAATTATCATATATCTTTTATGTACACAACAATTGCATACTATTTATCTTATGATTTGCATATCTATTGTATGTCTATTATGGATAATTTTCAATTCATTGTCTATTTTATTTTTCATACTATTTCTTTAATTATTAATATTTACCTCTTAACTTTCAACTGAAGATCACCATAAGTAATCACACAAAATTTTTTTTAATATTTTTTATAATGAAGAAAATGTCTATTGAAATAATACTCAGAAAACAATAATTTTCTTTACAAGTACTTATTGCAAAGAAAAAAAGATACTACTTTTATAGAAAATTCTCAGGTTGAGTATAATAAATATGTAGTAAAGTTAAATAAATAACAAAGGCTTAATATACAAAATGTAAAAAGTTAATATGCATAGAATGAATAAAAGTAAAAAGAACTTATCCCTCTCAAAAAAGTGAATAAAGAATCAGTCATCTTTATAAAGTAAGGTCAGTATAGAATACATCCTGTAATGATAAGGATTTATTTATTATAAATTCCTCTTATTACTATTTATTACATGAACAGATCAAAACTATTAACATAAATATGGATGATGATGACGGTGATTTTATTAGTAATAATACTAAATAAATAATCAATAAATAAAATAAATAGCAAAAAAAAATTGGGTGGTATATTACATGAATAAAAATGAATCTTTTAAATCTTAAATCTTTAGATTTGTTTTTCATCATATCATAAAAATCCTAGTTCTTGCATTATATTTTTTTAATGTATTGATAAACTAAATCTTTAACTTATTAAAAAAAGTAATTTAACATTTGTACATAATATTACCTCATTATCATAAATTTATTTTCTTGTAAATAAATCAATAGATATTTGATGGATATAAATAAATATACAAGCCACAGTTAAATCAGTGTTAAATCCCAAAGAGTAATTCTCAGGAGTAAAATTATTTATTTTCAGATTACATGAAATTCTGAAAAGTTCAGATAAATTTTCTTAGGAAAAAATATAATTATCTGCTAAATCAAAATCAATTCCAATGCTTTTTTCTCTGTGATTCCTCCAAGTTTAATCCATTAAGAGACGAAAAACTAGTAGTAAAAAATGAGAATTACCTGAAAATAAGGAAAATCTTACCTTCAGATTATTTCTCCCAAATGAAGAAAATGGGTAAAGGAATATAATTTAAGCTTACACTTGCATATTGTGAAAAATTGAGGTATTTTAACCTTATTCCTAGATTTTATTCTTAATATTCTATGTTTACAACTTATGTGAGTGTGATTTAAATACTTTAATCTTAAAATAAAAAAGTTTTTCATAGTTTAAAAGTATTTTTATATATTTTATTGAAAGCATAATGCATACAATAATTTAAAATAAAAAATTTTTCATAGCTCAAAAGCATTTTTATATATTTTATTAAAAGCACAATGCATACAAGCAATTGAAAATTAAAAACATTCTAAAAATTAAGAAAAAATGGAAAAAAAGAAAAGAATCTGAAAAAAAAGGAAAAAAAAAATGAATTCAAAAAAAAAAATACAAAAAAGAAAAAGAAAAAAACGAAGAAAATAAAAAAAATGAGAGAGAAAGAAACAAAGAAAAAAAAGAAAAAAAGAAAAAACAAAAGATGAAAAAAAGCTAAAATATCATGAACAAAAAAATTTTTCAAAGAAAACATCATCACAAAAAATGCATATTTCAGATGTACCATTTTGACGTGCTAATTGCTAAGGTAGTAATATAGCGCAGTATTACACAGTGCTTCCTCTTTTTAAAATTTTGCCAATAACATATTCATTATCATCTACATTAGATTTAAGATAAGACTTGGAAAGGTAGATATAGTTCGTGATATTCTTTACATCTTTGGGTGTCAGTTCCATCACATATGCATCCTGTTTCAATTAATTTGACGTTCATCGCAAATTTTTTAACTTCATCAGAAAATTTTATAGGGCGAAAAATTGCGTAAATTTACAATTTTGTAAGTTTACGAAAGTTTATGGCATAATATTTCGAAAAATTTTGAAATATTACATAAGTTTACAATTTCGTAAGATTTATGTGATATTACGGTCAAAATATTACGCAAGTTTTCAATATCGTAAGATTTACGCAATATTATGGTCAAAATATTTTGCAAATTTACGAAACTGTAAACCTGCATAATATTACGGTTGAAATATTTTGAAAATTTACGAGATTGTAAACCTGCGTAATATTACGATTAAAATATTTTGAAAATTTACAAGACTGTAAACCTGCATAATATTATGGTTGAAATATTTCGAAAATTTATGAGACTGTAAACCTGCATAATATTACGGTTAAAATATTTCAAAAATTTACGAGACTGTAAACCTGCATAATATTACGGTTAAAATATTTCAAAAATTTACGAGACTGTAAACCTGCGTAATATTACGGTTAAAATATTTTAAAAATTTACGAGACTGTAAACCTGCGTAATATTACGGTTAAAATATTTTAAAAATTTATGAGATTGTAAACCTGCGTAATATTACGGTTAAAATATTTCAAAAATTTACGAGACTGTAAACCTGCGTAATATTACGGTTAAAATATTTTAAAAATTTACGAGACTGTAAACCTGCGTAATATTACGGTTAAAATATTTTAAAAATTTATGAGATTGTAAACCTGCGTAATATTACGGTTAAAATATTTTAAAAATTTATAAGAATGTAAACCTGCGTAATATTACATTTAAAATATTTCGAAAATTTAATATTACTATTCGATCATTAAAGCTGCGTATGCAGTAAAACGTATACAAGGGGCATGTGATACTATTGAATAATCAAAAATAATATAAACACCTTTTCTTTTATATAAACACCTTTTTTTTAAGTTTGGGAAAACAAATTTATTTTTATTTACGAATTTTTTATTATTTACAATTTTTATGTTAAAATTAAAGTAAATTCTAATTTTTATTATAACTTAATAAAAAAATACACATTTGATACTTGTTCGCTACTATTTTATAAAATAGTACCCAGGCTGTACGGCATGAACGTCAGTATCAGTCACAGCCCAAAAAAAACGTGAGTCTCCAGCTGATATTTGGTATGGACTGGGCCTAGCTACTCACTTAATAAATAATAAAAAAATAAAAATAATTATCTTCTACGATACGTAGGTAAGTTTCTCCTTCTCCTACGATCATTATGCGTGACTAAAATTGATCAAATTTATCAAATTTAAAACATAAACGTAAATATTAATTATAAATTTTATTATAGTATAATTACCCAACCTCTCCCAAAATCTCGTTTTAAATTCACGATAATATCTTTGGCCAGTACGCGTCCACAGCCGCCGCCTAGGGTTACCATTATGATAAAGGACATAGTTCTAAATATCAAAATCAGTTGAATATTTGATAAATATATTTAATTTATATGAATGTAATTTTATTTATTTACTTACATGGTAATCCCTAACGAGGTTCCTCCACTTTTGGCTGCACTGTTGCCCAGAAACCCTTGTTCAAAATATTCTATTTATTTGATTCAATTAAATGGATTGGTTAATTTGAATTTAAATTCTTTCTTAAAGAAATTATAGATATTAGTCATATGAACCTATTGGCAACAGAGTCCCAAAAATCATAGCGGCTTCTACCATTAATATTGTGGTAGGCGCAGTTTCTGTCTTAGCGTATGTCAACAAGTTCGTCCATCATAGCCCAGTTTCAATGGACATTATAGTGGGAACAACGTAAACGTGTGTGGCGAGGCATTATTAGTTTAGATTTGATTTTTATAATTTGATTTTGGGTTGAGTAAAAATTTGAAAGAAAGTCGTAAAATGTCACTTTAAATAAAATTTAAACAATACTTCTTTGGTTTGATTTTATTTTTCGTTTCAATTAAAATTTAATTTATTACACTTTTCATCATTAAACATATTAATTAAATCTCATGTGAATATGGATTATCTAAATATAAATATCATGATTAAATCAAAAAATAAAAAAAATCTTAGTTTGATTTCAGTTTCATTTCAATTAAAAATAATTGAAAATCATGTACATGTTTAATTGTTTTAAATATAAATATCAATATATCATATTTAAAAATAAAACAATTTATTATTAGCATATTCTATTGAATTTTAAATATTTCGCATACATTTCTTAAAAAAATTAATTTTTTTTAATCAATTTAATTAAAAATAATTATATTCTGATTAAATATTTTGCGTACATTTCTTAAAAAAATCATAAAAAAAATCTTGTACATCATACATGCAATTACTAAATATCATCCTCTTGTGATAAATAAAAAATTACGCAACACAAATTCAACACAAATTCAACACAAATTTAACAAATTTAATAAAATTTGGCCAAAATTAATAATTTTTTACCAGAATTATCAACACAAATTGAACACAAATTGAACACAAGTTTCAGTCACAATTTATTTATGTCACGCCCACGTTATTGATAATTAAATAAATAAATCTGCATGATATGATTGTGCATACAGTATCGTATTTTCTGGTCAATCAAAATTAGGCTGATCCTTGCATATGATTTAATCATTTAATCATGCACACGTTTTTTGTCTTATTTATTTTTGTCTCTTATTTCTTTATTCTTTTGTTCATTATTTTTAATTTTTTTGTCTCTTCTTTCTATTATTTCTTTAATTATATACAATATATTTACATATATTTCATAATTTATTGCTTTGCAGGTATAGAAATATTTGTTTATTAATACTAATTATTTTTGTTTTTTTTACCTCTTTGTTACTTTGTATCGTAATACTAACAATAATATCCATGTTTCCTTTATTCCTTTTTACTTTTACTTCAATACTAACGATACTAACAATGCTAATTATGTTTTTTTTACTTCTTTTACTTAATACTAATAACATGTTTATTTTTTATTTTGTCTCCTCTTTCTTTTATTTTTAGTTTATTCTTTGCAGGTATAGAAATATTTGTTTATTAATACTAATTGTTTTAATACTAATGCGTTTTTTACCCTAATTGTTACTTTATATCGTAATACTAACAATACTATCTACGTTTCCTTTTTTTCTTTTACTTGTACTTTAATACTAATGATAATATCCATATTTCTACTGTTTCTTTAACTCTTTTTACTCTAATATTAACAACACTAACAATATTAACAATATTTCTTTTATCTTTATATCTAATACCAATGTTACTATAGCTGTTTCTCTTCTTTTTACATCTAATTATATCGTTACTCTTTCTTTTTTTACTTTTATATATTCTGTATATAGTAATAAATACTTGTAATTTTTATAATTTAATTCATATTATATCTAATAAAATATACATTATATAAACTTATAGTACAAAAATGAATTTTGAAACATTACAAAATATTTATGTAAAATTACGAATCATCAAAATATTTTAAAAAATTGCGAAATATTACGCAATAAAATTACACAATATTACGAACCGTAAAATTACGAAACTTTGCATATTGTAATATTTCAAAATATTTTAAATAGTTACAAAATATTACGCTTATGTAAACTTGCGGCAGGTCTGAAAACTTACGAAATATTATGTAAAATTACGAAATATTGCAAATGCGTAAAATTACGGAATATTACGAACCGTAAAATTACGAACTTTACATATTATAATATTTCAAAATATTTTAAAAAGTTACGAAATATTACTCTTTCGCAAACTTGCGGCGGGTCTGGAAACTTACAAAATATTACGATGTGTAATCTTGCGCAACTTTTCGCACTATAAAATTTCCTGATGTTTGCTATACAATGGTTAAAAAAAACATTTTTTTAATCTATTATTTAAGGTGATTTAGAAGATTTATTATTGCAGTTTTCAAAAATGTGTGAACCCATGCAAATCACGGGATAGATAACATATAGAAAATCTCTGATTTTTCTGAAAATTTTTTTCGTGTTTCATCTAAGTTTTGTTAAGATGGCTTATATGAAAAACTTTTTTTTATTAATAAATTTTAGAACAATAACGTAAACAATATAAAATAAAATAACTTGTTTATTATAAATTTTGCCATGAATTTCTCAAATACTTTTTCTGAATTCCAAACGAATTTTATGAACTTTCGTGAATGTCTGCAAATTTCAATACATAAAACTGAATTTCAGGTAAATTCTTATAAATTCTTTTTTTTTATAAGCAAATTTCAGGTGAACATTTATTTTTAATATCTAGATTTTAGATTATGCCTAAACAACTTAGTGAACGTAGAAAGAGACAGCAAAAAAATTATATATTAGTGTGGATTATAGTTTCGGGTGAAACTATTTTTCAAAATCTGAAACATTTTGCTCAAGTTTTGCCCTATATAAGCTGAAACTATCTGAAACTTCTGAAACCCAAATTTGAAAATGAATTTGTAGATCATTTGGATGAAACCAGTTTTGCCTGAAACACTAGTGTGGGTGTTGTTAATAGAGTTTGGAAAATATATAAATCTAGGAACTGTATAATTGATCCAGTTTGTGAAAATCAAGGTAGAAAAAAAACATTTAATATATACATCAGGAAATTTTATAGGGCGAAAAATTGCGTAAGTTTACGATTTTGTAAGTTTACGAAAGTTTATGGCATAATATTTCGAAAAATTTCGAAATATTACATAAGTTTACAATTTCGTAAGATTTATGTGATATTACGGTCAAAATATTACGCAAGTTTTCAATATCGTAAGATTTACGCAATATTACGGTCAAAATATTCTGCAAATTTACGAAACTGTAAACCTGCGTAATATTACGGTTGAAATATTTCGAAAATTTACGAGACTGTAAACCTGCGTAATATTACGGTTAAAATATTTCGAAAATTTACGAGACTGTAAACCTGCGTAATATTACGGTTGAAATATTTCGAAAATTTACGAGACTGTAAACCTGCGTAATATTACGGTTAAAATATTTCGAAAATTTACGAGACTGTAAACCTGCGTAATATTACGGTTAAAATATTTCGAAAATTTACGAGACTGTAAACCTGCGTAATATTACGGTTGAAATATTTCGAAAATTTACGAGACTGTAAACCTGCGTAATATTACGGTTGAAATATTTCGAAAATTTACGAGACTGTAAACCTGCGTAATATTACGGTTAAAATATTTCGAAAATTTACGAGACTGTAAACCTGCGTAATATTACGGTTAAAATATTTCGAAAATTTAATATTACTATTCGATCGTTAAAGCTGCGTATGCAGTAGAACGTATACAAGGGGCATGTGATACTATTGAATAATCAAAAATAATATAAACACCTTTTCTTTTATATAAACACCTTTTTTTTTAAGTTTGGGAAAACAAATTTATTTTTATTTACGAATTTTTTATTATTTACAATTTTTATGTTAAAATTAAAGTAAATTCTAATTTTTATTATAACTTAATAAAAAAATACACATTTGATACTTGTTCGCTACTATTTTATAAAATAGTACCCAGGCTGTACGGCGTGGACGTCAGTATCAGTCACAGCCCAAAAAAAACGTGAGTCTCCAGCCGATATTTGGTACGGACTGGGCCTAGCTACTCACTTAATAAATAATAAAAAAATAAAAATAATTATCTTCTACGATACGTAGGTAAGTTTCTCCTTCTCCTACGATCGTCACGCGTGACTAAAATTGATCAAATTTATCAAATTTAAAACATGAACGTAAATATTAATTATAAATTTTATTATAGTATAATTACCCGGCCTCTCCCAAAATCTCGTTCTAAATTCGCGATAATATCTTTGGCCGGTACGCGTCCACAGCCGCCGCCCAGGGTTACCATTACGATAAAGGACATAGTTCTAAATATCAAAATCAGTTGAATATTCGATAAATACATTTAATTTATATGAATGTAATTTTATTTATTTACTTACATGGTAATCCCTGACGAGGTTCCTCCACTTTTGGCTGCACTGTTGCCCAGAAACCCTCGTTCGAAATATTCTATTTATTCTGATTCAATTAAATGGATTGGTTAATTTGAATTTAAATTCTTTCTTAAAGAAATTATAGATATTAGTCATATGAACCTATTGGCAACAGAGTCCCAAAAATCATAGCGGCTTCTACCATTAATATTGTGGTAGGCGCGGTTTCTGTCTCGGCGTATGTCAACAAGTTCGTCCATCATAGCCCAGTTCCAATGGACGTTATAGTGGGAACGACGTGAACGTGTGTGGCGAGGCATTATTAGTTTAGATTTGATTTTTATAATTTGATTTTGGGATGAGTAAAAATTTGAAAGAAAGTCGTAAAATGTCACTTTAAATAAAATTTGAACAATACCTCTTTGGTTTGATTTTATTTCTCGTTTCAATTAAATTTAATTTATTACACTTTTCATCATTAAACATATTAATTAAATCATGTACATGTTTAATTGTTTTAAATATAAATATCAATATATCATATTTAAAAATAAAACAATTTATTATTAGCACATTCTATTGAATTTTAAATATTTCGCATACATTTCTTAAAAAAATTAATTTTTTTTAATCAATTTAATTAAAAATAATTAAATATTTTGCGTACATTTCTTAAAAAAATCATAAAAAAAATCTTGTACATCGTACATACAATTACTAAATATCATCCCCTTGTGATAAATAAAAAATTACGCAACACAAATTCAACACAAATTCAACACAAATTTAACAAATTTAACGAAATTTGGCCAAAATTAATAATTTTTTACCAGAATTATCAACACAAATTGAACACAAATTTCAGTCACGATTTATTTATGTCACACCCGCGTTGTTAATAATTAAATAAATAAATCTGCATTTTATTTATGATATGCAAAACGTGACCATAAATTCTTTTAAGGATATAATTTTATTAAAATAAATCAAAACTCCTATATCAAGTGACTAAAAAATATATTTATTTACGAAATATTCATTTTGTTTATCAAATCGGGGTACTATGTGAACGACACCATGTATAGACTCTATAGCTACAAAGTTATATAATTCTATCAATTTTAAGTGAGGACATCCATATAAATATGGGTTCCTTTTAGATTTAAAATCGTACCATTGAATTAATGCGAGATTTAGCGGTGGGTCTGTTAATACTTCTGCTAACAATAAGGCCTATAAATAATAAATATTTATTAATACTTTTATAATAAATTATTACATAAATTGGAAAAATACCTGTCCATAACAAAGTCCTTTGTCTGATATATAATCATTTGATTCTTCAGAATCCATTGAAATAGCTATGTCGCTAAACCATACTTTATTATGATACCTGTTTGTGGCACGCATTATGGCACCATTTTCCAGTGTTACCGATCCGTATATGTTTATTCGGGTTTCACCAATAATTGTGAAACCATCAAGTAAATCTAGATATGAATCCAGACAACTTATAAATCTAGCAAAACCAGTCTGCATTTTATTGTCTACGGAATCTTTTTTTTCATTAAAAAATGTATTTGCATCTTGTAAAGAGAATTCAAAGAGTCTTGCAGAAAATTTACAAGTGCGAGGTGTTTTTGCCGGATTCACTGAATGTTGAGACATTCTAATAGATATTGCTTGACGTTTTATCTATTAATTTAATTTCCATCTTAATATAATAAATATATACAATAAATAAAATTTTCAAATACTTACAGTTCGTAAAAGCTGAGGTTCGACATCTTTTTTATTGCTAATTCGGTAGGGTATTTTAACGAAATATTTGTGAAGACTTTCGTAAGTTTCTGTAGTATAGCCATTTATTGCGCCATAAGATCGTATTGAGTCAATAATATGATAAACCCATGAATGCAATTTAGGTAACTTCAAATTGGAAGGAGAAACAAATTTAAAAGCCTTGACAAACATCCGGGCCCATCTATGTATTGCATCCTAAAATTTAAATGTTAATTTAATTTATTTAATTTAAATTTTCAATTTTACTAAAATTTTAATACATACATTAAATTTCTCCAAGTCACTTTCACTAAATTCTTCATATCTACTTAAAATATACATTTCATTCCAATATTCGTACAATTTCGTAAGATCATCATTATTTACAAAATTATCTACTTCGTTATTATTTTCATCATATAAATTATCAATAACAAATATCATGACTTTCATCAAACTTCGATATTCACTAGCAGTTAATCTTGCAATTGACTGCAGTCCATTGGAAAAAATTTTAATGCCGGGAAAACGTGGAATTGCTGCTAGACGGCGATCTACTTCTTCAACTAATTTATTACCATTAACATGTTGCGATTTTAAGATATCGCACGTGAAGATAATTTGATAACGAAATAATCCTAAATCTAAATGATGCATTCTGTCAGGAACGGTAGCCAAGTAGATATTTATATTCCTTGATAATATAAATATTTATAATTAATATATATATATGTTATTATAATTATTTCTACTTTTGCATACTTACGGTAAATCCCAAAAAAAATTATGTACAGATTCTATGCAAACAGATCTTTGTGTATCATTTTCAAAATTTTTACGCATTTCATCATGAGTTCTTAGTATTACATCGTTAACCGATAAGTCTATATTTGCAAGATTTTCCCTTTTAACTAAACAGGAGTGACATGGAAGGTTTGAATTGGAGGATTTATAAACTAAACAAAAACTTGCAGCCTCCGGCCAATCTGCAATAATAGTTGAAACTCTAGGATAAAACCAGGTATTTTCATTATTTATAAAAAGGTCTATACCATCTTTTAATAAAATAATTGGTTCTAGTAAATGACGTAAAGATTTATGAAAGGTATCACGAACCAGATCTTTATTTGCAGCTTCTAAAATTGGTAAATATCCCAAAAGTTGCTTTGCATCCTGTTTATTACGACGCCATATTGGGATATTACCTAATGTAATATATATTGGATGCAATTGACTTTTTCCTAATGTATCTGTAGTTGTTGCATCTGAATATAAAATAATTGATAATAATTTGGAACCAGTAGGTAAGGATTCTTGCGTAGTTTTCCACCATTTTCCAGTGTTTTGTTCACTGTAAATACTTTCTCTATTATACTATAAAATAATATAAATAAATTAAAATAAATATTATTTAGATTATTGAATTAACTAATATTTACTATTTACCTCATAGTTTTCGTAAGATAGCGCAAAATTTTGTGTTATGTCAGGAACAGTTAAGATATTTTTGATGCACTGTATTAAGTTTTGATAATAAAGAAAATAATCTTTATCCTCATGTTTTGTTATAAGAACTTTACTAAATTCTAAATTAGAAAACTTCATATTATTCATAAATGCTCGTCCCTGTTCGATATTTTTTGGTAATGGTGATTCTGTAAGATTTGAATGTTTATTAAAAAAACGTATTATTTCATTACCACCTTTATTGTTTATTTTATATTTCGTTACTAATAACATTAGATCTTTATAAGCATCATTAGGAAATTCTGTGCAAGTTTTGGTATTGAGATTTTTGGGTTCTTCAAAAATTTCAGGCTCTTCAGATGAATCTAATATATTTTCAAAGTTACTATCTTCAAGGCTCATCTCTGATATTGCACTTCCAATACTGTCAAATGACATATTTTGTACATCATTATCATCATCCACCTAAAATTATAAACCAAATGAGTTAGTATAATTTGAGCTTTTTCTTGAGAGCTTTAAAAAGAATAATCTGAAATAACATAATTACCTCAACTTTATCATTTTCATATTCACTACTTAGATTACTTCTTGTATCCATTTCACTGCTATATTTTTCACTATCATTATTATCATCATCTTCTTCTACTTCTACTTCTACATTTTTTAAGCATTTTTGGGCGTGTTGAGTATATGCAAAGCGTTGACTGAATATTCGCATACAAAGGGGGCATTTGAAACTCATGTTGCTAAATTAACGCGTCAAATTTGATGAAAAGTATCAATTCACTATTCAATTTATATGAGATTTTGTGTGCTAATAAAATTATATTTCATTGTAAAAATTTATGAATTAATTGAATGGATTACAATTGATTGAGTTATTTGAATAGATACGACTACGCAAATTTACGCATTAATGAATGGAACTGGCTGTAAGAATCTGGTGGCTAATATCGCGGAATCATTCGCAAATTTACGCATTATAGCAAAATTTAAAATATGCGAAACACTCAGCAATTTTGCTGCCAGGAACTTGCCGAGTTCGTGGGCTGGCAAATCTAAAAATAAATGTAACAAGTCTATGATGTAACATATAAATATTGTTTATTATTTTGTTTACTATTTCAACTTGCCGGCAACCTGTCAACCCGCGAACCTGACAGCAAAAGTGCTGAATGTTTCGCATATTTTGAATTTGCTGTAACGGGCTGTAAGAATCCGGATGGCTAATACGGCTTATTCAATCGGCTAATCATCTGATAATCAGCCGCAAATTTATTGGCTTAACACATTTTACAATAATGGACGGATGATCAGCCACAAATTTATGCGATAATCAGTTATAAGCGTTCAAGATCACTATCAATCTGATTAGCCAAATGAGTTCACTGGCTGCAACTTTTTTTTTGCCATGCATACAAAGCCCCAACATGTGTAACATCTTATTTTTTTATAAATGGGTGTTGATTAATACTTCGATTGTACTATATGCTTTTACGAGAGTTTTTTTAAAAATTCTCTCATGAAAGTGTTACAATTTTTTTTTCGTAATATCACGATGCAAAATTTTTGCATTAGTTCATTCATTTTTCGTAATATTTCGCATTAGTTTATCCATTTTTCGCAATATTTCGCAAGTTTTTTTTCTTTTTTAGTATAGAATGGCGGAAATGACGTTATGACAGCTTGCCTCCTTTTTCTGAACATCTGGTTCATGTATTTCCCCTTTTTCGTATTTTTAGTTCCTCATTTTCAAATTTCTGGTTCATGTCTTTCCCCTTTTTCTCATATTTTTCTCCTTTCGTATTTCTAGTTCCTCTTCAAATTTCTAGTAATATCTTTTTCTCCTTTTCGAGTTTAGTTCATATCTCCTCCCTCACATATTATCCCGATGGCTACAAAACGTGGTGAAAAACGAAATATTGATGATAATGAAAGAATCTCAAGACGTAATACTGAGAAGAGTAGTGAAGCCGAGAAACGAATAAGATTATCAGACGATAACGTTGAAGGTATATATGACATGATATGTATCATATTTTTTATAAGAAATTATATAATATATAGTAAATTATATTTTATTGTTAAAGTTAATAAAAAATCAATAGAGAAACTATTAAGAACCAATTCGCAGATAATTTCTAAGCTTGAAGTTCTTATCACCGGACAAAAAAATCTCGAAACCCGTCTCTCGGGCATAGAAAAAAAGCTCAACGATGATAACAAAAATAATAATACAATAGATCCGGAGTATATAAAGGTAATAAAGATGAATATTATTTAATGTAAACCTGAAATGCTAACCTCGTTTGATTAGGAGTTCGTTAAGAAGGTGTCGAAAATTTTATTTGAAAATTTTATTTATCCTTCGCAAGACGAGTACAGACTCGCTACCGAAAAATATTTAAAAGACGAAAACCCGGAATTTATACGCCAGTTCAAAAAAAATCAATGGATTATTTTTTTCGAAAAAAAAATTGCCCCGACTGTAAGTTAAAGCAATTATGAATTTTATTAAATTTCATACTAATATTTTTTTTTAATAGTTAGTACAACAACATAGAAGCATACGAGGGACGTTCACGTCTAGAGTCAAAGATGTTATGTATTCTGTTTTTGAAGCGACTGGGCATAAATTACCGTCTATTAACACTCAGGTTAGTCCGTCAAAGATTCAGGAATGGAAGAGTAAGCCGGAGGTGAAAAGATGTTACAACAACCTATTTAAAAAGGTTAAAGATGGGCAACCTACGACATATATGTCGCTGATAATCGATAAGTTGCGAAAAGAAAATAAAAATCCCTCAAAAACCCAAATAGCTTATGCGATTAGCATATGTGAAACGTACTTAAATCCTAATAATCAAAACATTCAAATGAGCGAAAGTATAATGAAGTCGAAGATAATCAACAACTTAGTAAGTTTTTAATTTACAATTTGCAAAATGTGAATTATTTGAATTACAGTTTATTTATTTATTTATTTATTTTTAGCAAAAGTTGGAAAATAGGGATAAATTTACACATTCGGACGACGATTCTCATGATGGTAATGATGTAGATAATGGTGGTGATGGAGCAGCTGACGATGGAGCAGGTGCGGCTGACGATGGTGCGACTAACGATGGTAGGCCTAACGATAGTGCGGCTAACGATAGTGCGGCCAACAATGGTGCGGCTAACGATAGCATAGCTGACGATGATATACTTTCTAGTGACTCTTATAACACGGAGGAGGAAGGTCGGTATGTAAATAGTTTATTAGAGAATTATGGGTTGCATAGGAAATAAATATTATTTTTTATATATATCACACGTAATAGCATTTTTTTACCATAATAATATAGTTTTAATAAATAAAATGGTTATTAATTCTTAACAATACGGGTGTGACATAAATAAATCGTAGCTGAAATTTGTGTTCAATTTGTGTTCAATTTGTGTTGATAATTCTGGTAAAAAATTTGTTAATTTTGGCCAAATTTCGTTAAATTTGTTGAATTTGTGTTGAATTTGTGTTGATAATTTTTAATTTATCACGAGGGGATGATATTTAGTAATTGTGCATATACAATTTCTGTAACGATGTACATGATTTTTTAAAATGCGGATTTCCGTAATTTTACGATATCGTATTTTCTGGCCAATCAAAATTAGGTTGATCCTTGCATGTGATTTAATCATTTAATCATGCACGCGTTTTTTGTCTTATTTATTTTTGTCTCTTATTTCTTTATTCTTTTGTTCAATATTTTTAATTTTTTTGTCTCTTCTTTCTATTATTTCTTTAATTATATACAATATATTTACATATATTTCATAATTTATTGCTTTGCAGGTATAGAAATATTTGTTTATTAATACTAATTATTTTCGTTTTTTTTTACCTCTTTGTTACTTTGTATCGTAATACTAACAATAATATCCATGTTTCCTTTATTCCTTTTTACTTGTACTTTAATACTAACGATACTAACAATACTAACAACATGTTTATTTTTTCCTTTCTCTTTATTTCTTTATTCTCTTTGCAGGTATAGAAATATTTATTTATTAATACTAATTATTTTAATATTAACGCGTTTTTTTTTACCTCTTTGTTACTTTGTATCGTAATACTAACAATAATATCCATGTTTCCTTTATTCCTTTTTACTTGTACTTTAATACTAACGATACTAACAATACTAACAACATGTTTTTTTTTCCTTTCTCTTTATTTCTTTATTCTTTTGTTCAATTACTTTGCAGGTATAGAAATATTTATTTATTAATACTAATTATTTTAATATTAACGCGTTTTTTTTTACCTCTTTGTTACTTTATGTCGTAATACTAACAATACTATCTACGTTTCCTTTATTCCTTTTTACTTGTACTTTAATACTAACGATAATATCCATGTTTCTTTTACTCCTTTTACTGTTTCTTTAACTCTTTTTACCTTAATACTAACAATACTAACAATATTTCTTTTATCTTTATATCTAATACCAACGTTACTATAGCTGTTTCTCTTCTTTTTACATCTAATTGTATCGTTTCTCTTTCTTTTTTTACTTTTATATATTCTGTATATAGTAATAAATACTTGTAATTTTTATAATTTAATTCATATTATATCTAATAAAATATACATTATATAAACTTATAGTACAAAAATGAATTTTGAAACATTACAAAATATTTATGTAAAATTACGAATCGTCAAAATATTTTAAAAAGTTGCGAAATATTACGCAATAAAATTACACAATATTACGAACCGTAAAATTACGAAACTTTGCATATCGTAATATTTCGAAATATTTTAAAAAGTTACAAAATATTACGCTTACGCAAACTTGCGGCGGGTCTGGAAACTTACGAAATATTATGTAAAATTACGAAATATTGCGAATGCGTAAAATTACGGAATATTACGAACCGTAAAATTACGAAACTTTGCATATCATAATATTTCGAAATATTTTAAAAAGTTACGAAATATTACTCTTCCGCAAACTTGCGGCGGGTCTGGAAACTTACGAAATATTACGATGCGTAATCTTGCGCAACTTTTCGCACTATAAAATTTCCTGATGTATGATATAAAGGTATAAAATTTGATTATTTAATAATAATTGATTTTTTTAAAAAATATTACAAGAACTTATTACAGAAAAGGTTGACTGGTTCCTAGATAAATTAGTTTATAAAATGGCTCGAAGAACAGGAAAGATTGTATCAATTTTAACTTTATGGAGATCTTTAAGCTTTTGTGGTATTACTAGAAAAAAAGTAAGAATACAATATACCTTAATTTTATTATTATTTTTATATAATAATAATTAAATATTTTATTATAGTTACAGAAGGCTGAAATGAATTTCTTAGAAGTGATTTTATTTTAAAGATAAGTAATTATAATCTGGAACAATTAATTTTTATAAATAAAACTGCAAAAGATGAATGTAGTATAAGTAGAGCTTATGGATATTTCACAATTAATACAAGGGCAATGAAGTCTATTGTATTTATTAGAGGCAAAAGATACATAATTCTAATAGCTTTGACATTAGATGGTATTATTGTAGCTGAAATAATTGAAGGAAGTTGTAATAAAGAAAATTTTCAAGCATTTATCATTAATCAAGTGATAAAGTATATATATAACATATCATATATTAATTGTTAAATTTGTATTAATTAAATTATATTTTTAGATTCTTCAAATGAATCCATTTCCAGGTAAAAATAGTGTAATAATCATGGATAATATTGTGATTCATCATGATGAAGTATTAGTAGAATTGATCAAAGAAACTGATGGTAAAGTGGTATATTTGCCACCATATTTACCAGATTTTAATCCAATTGAAACTGCCTTTTCAACACTCAAAGTCTGGTTTAAAAGATATAGAGATTTTGTTGGAATTTGTGATGATATTGAATATCTTATTTTATATGCTTTATCTTAAATTACTCCTAATATGGCAAGAAATTATTTTGCAGGATCAATTTATATTTAAAATTTTTAATAAAACTTTATTAAAATGTAAAAAAAAATCACATTACTATAAAGTAAAAAATG
Organism: Rhizophagus clarus; assembly: GCA_015698045.1. Classification (NCBI taxonomy): domain Eukaryota; kingdom Fungi; phylum Glomeromycota; class Glomeromycetes; order Glomerales; family Glomeraceae; genus Rhizophagus; species Rhizophagus clarus. The sequence continues at coordinate 369,493 of BLAL01000017.1, read as the reverse complement.
TTTAATTATATTAAAACTATATATAAAAACTTTAATTTAAATCTTTTTGATATTAATTAATATATTTGCTTGCCTCTTTTTTAAGCGTTAAAACATAACCTAAAGAAGTTATTTGCAGTTTATTTTCCCACCACTCATTGGAAATTTTTGGAATTAGATTTACTTTAATGTCATGTTTTTCAAAAATTTCAAAATATTGAGTATACTTTCCTGTTCCATAAATTGCATTTAATCCATCTAGAAATTCTTTTAATTCTGGAACAACTTTTGAAATATTTTGTAAAGACTGTGATTGTGATTGTGATTGTGTAAAGATTGGTGATGGTTGTGATGTATATATATAATAAAGTTGTGTAGAAATTGGCAGAACTGTTGTATGTGGTTGAAAAAAAGGTTGCAAATACTGAATTGTTAAAGGCATATGAGTTAAAGGATATGTTGAAGATGTCATTTGTGAATTTTTTGATACTTTAGTTGAGTTTGTCATATTGAATAAAAGTCCACATGGAAGATTATCAAAATCAGCTTCATTATTAACCTGAAATTGAAATTGTAATAATGATAAGAATTTAAAAATTAATATTAAACAATTACATTATAATTATTTTTACTTATAATTACTGCTATTTATAGTCTTAGATGTACAGTAGTCAAATTAAGATGTCTGTCACTTTCTACATAACAATATTTATTGTTATGAGCTGTACATTGATATTTATCTCGCAATAATATCAATACTTCAACTTTATTAATATTCTCCTCCTGAATTTTATTTTCTTTTAGAACGCAACTTAGTTTTTTTGTACTATGTGATTTTTGAAGCTTTACAAAAGCATGACATAATGGTACTTCCACATTGGTGTACAGATGATTTAAAATCATCATGTGATATTTCATCTAAATCATGAGAAGCCTAAATGAAATATCAATTATTTAATTAAATAAATATTATTAATTAATATAATTATTAATAAAAAAATTTTACCTTTCTTTTAAGTTAAACATTTACTATAATAAGTATCATTTTTATTGATTTTTTTAGTTTATTATAGTAATTTAAAAATTCAACCAGTTCATCTTCATTATCTAGCCAATTCCCAGCTCCACAATGATTTTCAGCTTTATATATCATTTTAAATTTCCCATAATTTAACAATCCATATTTTTCATCTAAAACATCTTTAATTTTTTCTTTAAATTCAAAAAGATCAAAAGGTCTTTCATCTATTACTATCAATGAAGAAGGTTGAGATGATGCATCATTATTGCTTTTTATTTGTAATTTAAATTTAAATAATTCTTTAGATAGTAATGAATTAGAAGGTTATATTTTAGATGAAGATTCTGAAATTAAAAGAGGATCTAAATGTAAAGGTATTTCTGATTCAGGAGATGAATTATAAAGTGGAGTAGGTGATGTAGGTACAAAAGTTGTGGTAGAAGAGGGTATAGAAGATGTAGAGGAAAAAGGTATAGAAGATGTAGTAAAAGAAAGTATAGAAGATATAGTAGAAAAAGGTATAGAAGATGTAGTAAAAGAAGGTATAGAATTGAATAAATTTTGTTTAATGCTATCTAATTTCTTTTTTTCGTGATAAGTTTTACCATTACATGAAAAGCATAATAAATAATAAAAAGGTTTATCTAAGTCTACAATGTATCCAAACTTTACCACGCTTTCTTGCATCTTTTTTGTATAGGTTTCATTTGTATAATCATTATTTAGAGAGTAAAAACAGTTTCTATAATATTTTACTTCTTTTGTTCTATTATTTTTATCTGGTTTTGTTGATTTATCACAATTACAAGTTACTTTTGATAAATCATTAGCACAGAACATACATTTCATATAAAAGAAGCAAATACCAATTTCATAATGGCGCATTTCTTGCATTATAAAACTTTCACGTTGATTGAATTTTAAAATTCATGACTAATATTATAAATTTATGTAACGATAATTGGCTAATCATAATATTACACAAAAATCATGATCGTTGTGCTTATCTGTTGATCAACACCTTATTTACATATTTTTGAAAACCGCGATAATTGCAATTTTATTACAATGACAAGATTTCTGTTTGAAACAGTGCTTTCTGTTGAACAGATTTTACATGTTGCGTTGAAGGTTCACAACTCGTTGCTATATAAAAGAAAGAAAAAAGTTTCAAAGGTATTATTTAACATTTACAATAAAAAGTGTTGTAATACTGGTTGTTACCTTAAATAAAAATAATGATTTTATAATTTCTGACAATTCGCACAATTGACCTGTGCTAGAAGGTATTACAAATTCATCAAATTTATCTACCAGGTATAGACCATCAGCATAATGCATTGAATAAAAGTGATAATCTTTTCTGAAAAAGTTAGAAAATGTCAATTTTTAGTAAAATAGAATATGCAATAGATTATTACATACTATAAACAAGAATCCCAAACGTTTCAGCACAATTAAAACTCTTCTCATCAGCTTCTTGTTCCCGCAATATCTGTCACAATTGAAAAAGACCAAGTTGCATTGCTGTTGAGATTAAGACATACTATAATTACCATGATTTAATTAGCCAGAAAAAAATAATAGAATCTTTTATTTACACTTAAGAATTTTTTCTCAGTCCTTTTCCATTTTTGCATCATCATGGTCGTAGGCGTTACCTACAATTTCGCTGAATCCTATCTGAAATTCAATACTCTTAACTTTCATTACTAATAAAGCATTATGCTTGCCAGTAGCACGTCATACTTCTGATGATTTACTTGAATCTTTCTGAACTTTCCAGTCTGAATTTTCAACTTCCCCTCCTAAGAATTACGTTATTCAGATGTTTAAACTGAAATTTTATGTCATAGACATTATAAACATCATTTTGGCATAAATAGAAACTTATATTTTTATACGAATCATTTTGTTTATGTCCAATAAAATGTTTTCTATAAGAGGATTCACAATTTTGTCTCTATATGCGTACTCTGATAATTCACCATCATGCAGCAGATTAATTGCGAGGCTAAAGCACAATGAACTAAGAGCAAAATGAAAATCAATTTTATCGTCTCAAATATCAGAACGGAAAGTATTACATACAATGCATTGTAAATTGATTGCATTCACTGTAACGGCCACTCCTTACTAAAAAATATAACAACCCCGATTGATGAGAGTACACTTGTTGAAAATGCCAACAATTTCGCTTAAATTGACACTATATCCAGTTGTTGCTTGATTTATTGCATCATCATATTTCTTCAATAAATTCTTGATGTGTCCGTCCATTCCATCGTTTACAACCATCGTCTCTTCAACCTAGGAAAAAAATAGCATAAGTTCGTCATCAAAATTTTTTTAATAAATATGTACAAGATAACAAATTTTTTCTCAATCTGTTTCGAACTTTAACCATTCTTCTTCAACAAAGGCTGACTTGATCGGATTACAATTATTTTCTTCCAGTAAGAAAACAATTCTATATTGAGCGATTCCACCAAGACCCTTAAGTTTTTTAACGATCAGACTCTACAATAAGAAAAGAAATCTGTTTATCGATGGACTTATCAATTAGGAGATATGTATTAAATAGATATCAGACCTCTGACGATATCATTTCTTCATCTGTTTCTTGATGTTTGTGTTTATCATTTTTCGAAGAGTTGTCATCATTATCAACCGATAACTAATACAATTAACACTATTAATCTTAGTTGAATTTCAAAAATAAATTATATACTGACCTTTTTCGTTGAGATCACTGATTTTTCGTTCTCATAACTTCTTTTTTGTCTGATATTACTAATTTGGATGTCTTTGCAAAAAACCAGTTGCATACAATTTGCGTTTTTTTCTTGAAGAACTAGTTTCTTGTTTTCCTTGTTTTTAACAGCAAGCCATAGTTTGTCAATGTTGTTTTCTTTTTTGCGCTAGCTATAGTTCTGGCGATAACAGAAAGAAAGAAAAAAAATAATATTATTAGTTTAGTCCAGCAATAAAATATTTTTTGCATTACTAATCAGAGCCAAGAGAACCATAACAATCAAACAGATCATCAGAAGAATGACTAACAGTTGTAACTTCCTTGTTGTGGAGAACCGCAAATATCTAACAGATTTTTGCGAATGACAATTCCTATATACAGGGTTGGAAAAATACAGTGTACTAAGCAAAATTTTAGTACAGTACAGTACAGTACAGTACAGTACAATTAGTATACTGTACAATAATAAAAAAAATTTAATAATCATAATAAAAATCAAAATATCTTAATATTATTAAAAAACAAGATTTAATCCAAATTTAGAATTAAAATACATTTATAAAAAATAGTATAGTAAAGCCTGTTCTAGGTTTTTTTTTACAAATATATTAAAATTTGCAAAATATCTGGATAATTTAATTAAAGATATACTTTAATAGGATATATATATATTATAATATAAATAATATTGATTTAAAAATAAAACCCATATAAAATATCCAGATCTTTTTTTTTTTGCAGGGTAGTGTACACTACCCTACAATAATTATTTGGATTTTATAAATTTTACTTAGTAAAACATAGTAAAATTGATGATTTTCGGGATTCATAAAAGTTGGCGGATTTTCAGTAAAATCCGCCTGAAATTTTTTTATTTTGAAGTCGATCAACTGTAGTTTTAAAGTATTGAAACAAAAAAAGAGTTTTTTTTAAACATAAGAAAATGTTCTCATTGTAAAACATAGGTATCAATTTTTTTATATGTTTTTTGCATTTTTACATATAAAATTATCTTGTCTATTGCTTTATATATAAACATTTTTTTGTGTTTTAAAGATAGAATACTTCTGATTATATGTTTAAAAGCTATAATTGATTGGCTTTCAAATAAAAAAATTTCGGATGGATTTTACTAAAAATCCGCAGACTTTTATGCAACCAGAAAATCATCAATTTTACTATGTTTTACTAAGTAAAATTTGTAAAATCTGAATATTTATTGTAGGGTAGTGTACAAATATCCAGATCTTTTATGAAAATCTTATTTGAATTTTAAAAAGGTAATTTACATAGAAGTAGTTTAGATAATGCTTTATAGTAATTTAATAAATATAATAAATATACACTTTACTTAAATTCTAATAATATTTAATATATTATCAAATTTTCTAAGATTCTTTATTTAATTGATTATTTAAAAATAATAAAAGGTAATATCTAATTATAATAAATAAAATATTAACTACAGTTAACTGATTATATATTATTAAATTTAATAAAAAATAATATGTTTTTTTCATGATATCTTTATATTAAAATTGTTGATTGATGAATTTTATTGTAGGTAAATTAATCATAATTGAGTTATAAAATATTGGTATTAATTAATAATTAATGCTGATTAGATTGGCTTAATTAAAAATTCCATTAATAAGGTAGAAAATCAATTCTTTAAAAAAAAGAATTATAAAATAATATTATTTTATGTTTTTAAAAAGCTAATTTAAATATATTTTAAAGTACTTTATAATTATATATACATTCTGAATAATTTCTTATATGATTATTTTAATAATATATAAATAAATTTTTTTTTAATAATAATTTTAATAACAGAATAAAAACAATTTATAAAATAACTTAAAAAAAAAAGTTAAATTCAAATTATAAAATTATATATAATAGTATTCTTTATAATAATTTCTATTAAATTCATTAAATTTTACACCATTATTTTTAATTTTATCCAATATATTCATTTCATCATCATTCCATTGTTTTTCTAAATTAATAATACCAAGAATTAATAAATTATGATTATTTTTTTCAATATAATTTAAAATTATCTTAAGAAATTCTAAATCAATTAAATAATTTGAATTAATTATTTCCAAATTATTATAACAATTATCTAAAAATTCTTTAAAATATAAAAGATTAAAAGATGGATCAAATTGAAAAGATATTTCTTTAATACTAATAGGCAAATTATTTGCTAGATTTACAAATAAACTAATATCATTGTATTTATCAGGAAAACTAAGATAAAGTTTTCTTATTTTTAGATTTGATAAATAAGAAAATATTGATAAATCCATATTTGAATAAATTGTAATTTCTAATGTAATAAGATTTGAACAATATGTTAATATATTTTCAATAAGAGGAATAGTTATTAGATTAGATAATGATAATTTTTGTAAAGATGATCCAAAATATTTAATCATTAAAAGTAAATGATCAATTTTCCAATTGTTTTTACCAGTAAATATTAGTTCTTTAAGTTTAAATGAAGCAAATTTTAAAATTTCAAATTTATCTAATGATCCCTCTAAACAATTATGAAAACTTAAATATTTTAAATTGGATAAATTTATAAAATTTTCAAAAGAAACAAAACTAAAATCAATATATTCAAATTCTATAGATTCTAAAGAATATTTTTGAAATTCCAAAAATGACAAAAGATCATTTAATAAATTTTCATGACTTTCATCATAATTCAATATTTTAAATGCTTTAAGATTATTTTGATTTTGCATAATTGAACAAAAATATTTTAGTGGTATTGAATAATTATTATGTAAACCTATTTCTAATTTTAAAATATTTAAACAATATTTTGAAATTCCTTGTAAAAATTCAAAGACATTATCATTATTTACTCCATCATTAAAATTTAATCTTAATAATCTTAATTTTGATAAATTTGAAGTAAAGGTTTTGATATTTTCTCCAACATTAAGAAAGTATGATGATGTAATAATTAAATATCTAATGTTTGTACATTGACGTATAATGGTCTTATAAAATATAGTAATAATAATATTGAAATTTTTAAAATTTTTACAATAATATTCGATGTCAATCTTTTTAATCCAAGTCACAATCAAATCAATTATTTTAACAGAATCAACATTTTCTAAATATTTGGTATAATCAAATAAAGGTTTGTATTCAGAGGGTATATTAAAATCATAAGGTTCTACGCATAAAAGATTTTTTAATTGTATAATTTCTGTCTCGTTAAAACATAAAATTAAGGTCCTAACTATTAAATAATAATGATTTTTTCCGTAATTATCAAAAGGATTTGCGTAAAGTAAAGGAACTGCTTCTTTACACCAAAAACGGTTTACAAATAAACATTTAAATAACGTTGTTCGATCATTCTTTAGATATTTTAAAATACCATAAATACAATCGTTTGGTAATCGTGTTAAACTCATTTTTTTTTTTTTAAAAAAAAAAAAAAAAAAAAAAAAAAAATAGGAAGAAAAAAATTTTTTTTTGAACAGGGAAAGAAAAAATCCACTAACAATTTATGGAAATCAACTCCGAAAATTATTCCGTGTAAACATTTTGTGTAACATATATGTAAGTTCAGGTGAATAACACATGATTTTCTTGGTATAAATTTTTCAGGTATCAAAATTTTATTCATTTAGGAAAAATTTATCGGTGGTAATAATACTATGGTAAATTCCGGTAAAATTGCCATTTAAAGAATATTTTAATATAATTTTATTAGTTATTTGGACTTTGTTAACAAGAAATAGATAACTCAGGCAAAAATAATATATTCATGAAATGCTAATTCGTTATTTTTTCATTCATCTTTCCAGGAGCACCAATCCCATAACCCAAAGCTTCCTCATATACAAATAATTCATCACCAAAATTTACTTTTATCTTAACATACCCATCTGAACCAATAGTCGGATACCATATATGTCTTAATCCAGCGAAAGCTGTTCCCAAGAATTTTCCATTTTTTGTAAAGAAAACTTCACCGGTATTAGGTTTATATCCACAACCAATAACATCACCTAATTTACCCCATTCAGGACCATAATCCCTACCACCAAATTCATCATTCCAAAACTTTCTTCCATCGTCAGAATGATAACCGACAGAATTTTTATTCCACCCTGGTAATCTAAAGTAAGGATAAGGTTTTGTAGAGATTCCAATTGCAACGGTAGAACCATTTGATAATTTACTTAATATAGTTATTTCAAAATAATGCAAAATTTCTAACTCAACTTCTTCAGAATCAACAGAATGAATATCTGGTATAAAGAAAGGAAAATTTGTTTGAATCATCATATCATCATATTTGAACCCTCTCTTTCTTTTACAAAGTTCTACCGTTCTTCCATCATTTGATATAGTAGCTCTTTTAGCTACAATATCCTCAATGATAAATTTCCAAGCTTTGTAACCATCCTGTATAATAATATTTTCAATTTCTTCAGGTTTAGGTAAGTTTTCAGTAGGAGGATGTTGTATTGAGAATTTTTCCGCTTCACGAAATGAATTATTTGTAGCTTCATGTTTTTTCCCAAATTCATATGGTGGATCAGGTGCAGGATTTGTAGATTCATAAGATGGTGGTAAAGAATTATTATCATTTATATTTATAATATGATTGGTTCCTGATTCTTTGTTATTTATCATATTTTGATTAAATAAATTGGTATTATTTTTTTTTTTATGTTTTTTATAACATAACAAACAAAGATAACTTAATGACATTGGTACTATAATTAATAATATTACGATAACTGATATACATGTGCTCGTACAGATTCTTTTACCATTTACATAATTAAAAAATGGGTCAATATTATTATTATTATTTCCCCCGTTAGAATCTCCGCCACCCGATTCTTGAGATCCAGATTCTTTTCCAAATCCAGTTCCAATTCCACTAGAAGTACTGCCACCTCCACCTTTTGCGATGGCAAATTCTGGGAAAGAAAGCAAGAAGCTTATGACAAGTAATAATAATAATATACTATAGTGAAAATTCACTTTCGTATATATTTTAATTTTACTCATTAAAATGTAAAAAATGAAAAAAAAAACCCAAGAAAAAAATATAGTAGGTTTATAATTCCGATTATGGTACTACCACATGACCAAAATTAGGTAACGATGTAATCAAAATAATTCTCAATAGATAAATTAAATAAAGAATGATATTCTAGGAAATAATAAAAGCAATGAATACTCAGAACATTGATCGACAATGAAATTTGTAGTATGGCGAAGTCTTTATGGAAAAATGTTCAAACCTTTTATTGTTATTTGAACAATTCATTTACTATTCATTATATTACAAATCACAAAGATGATCATTTAACTCGTTATTAGTTTGGAACGAGGCTTTGCTTTTACGCAATTCCTTTCATTAATATTAATATTAAATATGAATATTTGAAAATTATTGAAATTTATTTTATAATTCTTAAATGGTTTAACAAATTTTCAACGTAATAATATAATATATTTGAAATTTTTATTCCAACACCTAATCGTAATATTCATATCTCAAATTTATCAAATAATAAAATTGAACAAGAATTTTACAAAATATTGTTAATATTTGTTTAAATTAGAACTCCATCAATTTTATATTTGATAATCAATTTCATATAAGGATCACTTTTATAAATAGGATCATATGAACGTATGGAAATTGCAGGTCTACCTCTCCATTTTTCTAAAAATTCTTCCAGATTTTTTAAAGATTCTTCTAACTTTTCGACATGACTAATGATAATTTATTATTAGAATTTCAAAAATTTTCTTTTAATTCTATTGAATTTGAAATAATTAATTTTAACAAATTTATTTGAAAGTTGTAAAGGTTTGATCTCATTGGATCAATGTGAGGTATTAAAATTTGCTTCTTTTAGTAACATTTTAGGTGATAATGTTATCCCTTCAATTATTAAATATTTAAGCCCTTCTTTAAAATATTAATTTTATTGAACCTTTAAAAAATTCCTATTGTTAAAAGTATTATTTCTTTTGATATTAAAAATTTGAAAAATAAGTTTAATGTTGATTTTATTTTAAGTATTAATGAAATATTATATTAAAATTAGTCATTAATTTACCTTTAAGTGTTAAAGAAATTACCTTTCATTTTTATTTTAATAATTCTTATAATTCCTTACATTTTAAGAATAATATTGTTAGAGATGAATATTAAATTAAACTTATTGGGCAAAGATCGGTAAAGATTCAACAGATTCAGTTAGAATTTTATTTTTTAAAAAATTTCGTAATTATATATTTATTCTTTCTCGATTAATACTGTATGTTCTATTTGGGGACCACCCCGAACGATTAGATCATCTGACATATCTGTGCGACAGAATATACCAAACAAAACAAAAAAAAATGAGGCTGTTCTTTTAGAATAAGTAATGTGAAGGAATGTCTATTTGTGGAGCTCCTTTACTCTTATTGAATACCAAATTATATGCTGGGGGGAGTTGGAAACTTCACAATTCCGAGACCGTCCAACTTTATGTTTCGCTATTCTACCAAATATGTATGGGCCTCAACTTTGTTGCCAAATCGCGTATTTTTTATTGTACGCATGTTGCAAATGAGTATTTTTTTATTATATATTTTTTTTTTTTTGTATTGACAAATTTTTTTTTTTTTTTATCATGGAATCATTATCTAGATTAGAATTTGACAAATTATAATGTCCTGAAATGAGACTTGACAATTCTTGACGATTTTTCCAAGTCCTATATTACTCTTTTTCGTCAACCAAAAAATAAATCATGTTATTTTTATCATTTTGAACGATATATTATGAAATTCATATCGAAGCAATTTTTCAGAATTGCTTAACAAACGTTTTTATCACATCAACTGCGTTTAGATATGCAGAAACTTCGCGTCTATCACATGTTACTGAACGTAAAATAATTAGAAGGTATTAAGATTATTCTTGCAGTTATATTATTTATTGAGATGTACTAATAGATTATTTTCATTCAGGGGAACAGGCATTTGCTGATTAAGAGGATTCAGTAATATTGACGTAATTTGCTTTAATATTATGAAGAATTACAATACGATAGAAATAACATCTTCACGCTTCATGGTTAACGGGATGATGATGTATTAATTTCTATTGAAGAGTTTTTCCTTAAATCCGCGTAGTTTTACTTTGAATATTCATTAAAAAAAGTATTTCAAACATATTTGACCATTATGTTCGAAAATATTTATTATTTCAGAAAGTTGTGACGCGAGATGGTGATGTGGTGATGTGATTACCTTATCACGTTAGAATAAAACATTAAAATTTATGATATATCTATTAAGTAGTTATTAATGACTGTATCTGTGGCACCCACCTGTAAAAATAAGTAGTTGATTACAACATAACTGAATAATAGGTCAAAGTTTTTTAATAATGTCGAAAGGAGAGAAAGTATTTAATACGTATAGTGTGATTTTTTTTTCGTAGTGCAACTAGTCATAATATGAAGCATTTATCCCGCTAATAGATCTTAATGATAGATGATATGGTATTTAGTATAATAAAAAAGAATTCTCTAACAAAATCAAAATTGAAAACATAGTATCGCAAGTGCACAAAAAATCGAAACGGTGGCTTATCTCTGAAATTAAAAGATAATAATCTGGAAGCCTTTTTTTTACTTATAAAATCGAGATTCTTACTGGTATGACGAAACTCTTTTGTGGCAGCAAAACCTATGCGGAAAGTGAGATAGAGTTTATGGATATGAAATGGCAATAAATCGAAGTTGTGGCAGCAAAACCTATGCGGAAAGTGAGATAGAGTTTATGGATATGAAATGGCAATAAATCGAAGTGAAATGGTTATAACTGTAATCAAAGTTGCAGCTCGCTCGTCTTGATGATTTTAACATAAATTTTGTTTGTTCATTTTTTTTTTTCTATTGATGAAATTAAAGAAATAACGCTTTTTAATTTAATTATTTATTTATCTTGGTTTTTTTTCTTACGTGTTTGGCAGTATGGGCAACTTGAGAATTCGATGATATTATATCTTGGATTGTTATTTGAACCACTATAGGCTTCAACATATAGAAGAAAAATCAAGATTTGTCAACTGCGTTTTTTTTTAAACGTGAAGTAACTTCAAGTCTATCACATTATACTGACATGAAACTATCAAGAAAAGGAACAACAAGGTATAAGATTAATTCTTTGCATTCTTATTTATTTATTTAATTATTTATTTATCGCGATTTAATTAAATGTGTCCATAGCTCATTTTCTGAGCAGAATTCTCCAAAATCAACGTGACATCGCAAGTATGGTACAAAATGGAAACATATATTTACTTGTTGCTACAACACAACAAGAGATCTATCAAAAGGAGCCTACGATAAGTTTTTCAGATGTGACCGACCTTTATGAAATTAGAATGCAAGAATATCGAGTTCGTTATTGCACGAAGGAACTCAAACTCTTTATGGGAACATTATCATAACGCAGTTGAAGTTACTTTTTAATAACTTAATGGTAACTTTATATTTGATATTTATAATTGTAAAAATTTATCTAATCTTTTACCAAAACAATAATAAAGTTTCTCTAACGCTCGTTTATGCGTATTAATTTTACCAACTTTTTATTTGTTACTTAAAAAGAGATTACAAAGGTGGGAAGTATTAAGAAATTTATGATTTTATAAAAGACCATCATAATAACTCTTATATTTACAAACTTTATGAGTTATAAATTAGTCACTATTTTTACTCCTTTCACCTTAATTTCGTCTAATATTCTTGATTCCTCATCATTTAATCTTTTTCTATCTGTGGTAATTATATTGAAAATTTTTAAACTATTATTACTTTTTTCAATATAATTTAAAATTGCTTTAAGAAATTCTTCAACAGAAACATTTATCATTTGCTTAATTTCTAAACTAATTTTTTCCAAATAATTATGACATTTTTCTAAAAATATCTTAATAAAAAATGATGGTTTATAAGTCGTAAACCAAAAGGAAATTTCTTTAATATTAATGGATAAATTATTTGCTAATTTCATTAATGATTCATGTGTATCATTTGGATCATTTTGAGTATTATTATAAATAAAAATATTTAATTTTCTTAATTTTGAATTTTCTAAATTTTTAAAAAAAGAGGTTTCTATCAAGTTCATATTTCCAAAAATTGATATTTCTAATGTAAGAAGGTTTAAACAATACATTGAAATATTCTGAATATTAGAATTTGTTATGGAATTTTCGTACATTGATAATTTTTGTAACGATGATCCTGAATATTTAATAATTGTAGGTTCAATATTTTCATTCCAATTGTTAAAACCAAATTTCAGGTTTTTAAGTTTGAAAGAAGCAGATTTTAAAATCTCATATCGATCATTTTTTGATTGTTTCATATCAAAACAATTAGAAAATCTTAAATAATTTAAATTATATAAATGTATAAAATTATCAAAAGAAATATTAGAAAAATCAATACGTGAAAATTCAATAGAAACTAAAGAATGTTGTTGAAATTTTAATGATAAAAGTATATTATTTGTTAAATAATGGGATGATATGAATTTTTCAAGGTTATTTTGTTTTCGAATTAATTCACAAATTTTTTCTGTAGTGTCAGTTCGAAGAGACTCACGAGAAACTATAGGCTGAGTTATTTCAAAAATTTCTAATTTTTTCAAATTTAAACAATGAATTATTATATTATTTAAAAATTCTTTTCCAATTTCATGTTTAAATGCTTGTAGTTTAGCTAATTCAAGTGTTAATGAATTTAATTTTGTTAAATTTGAAATGGGAATATTCAATTCAGGATTAAATTCAATAAATGAATCTAGTTTTACTAGATCAATATTAAATCGGTCAATATTAATACAATGATTTAGAATTAATTGATTAAATATTGAACAAAACTTTTTATACTTTCGTTTATAAGAATTAATCCATCCCAAAATTGTAAAATTTATACTACTATAATTATAAATTTTTAAATACTTTGGATAATCAAATAATGGTTTGTATTCATCATTAATATTAATCATAAAATTATTATTCATTTGATTTTTCAATTGTAAAATTTCTTCTTTACTAAAGCATAATGTAAAAGTCAATATTATGCCTTTTTTACATGTGGCAAAGGGATTTGCGTAAAGCAAAGGGATCGCTGTCCTACACCAAAATCGATTAACTAACATACAGTTAAATAAAATTGAACGAAAATCACGAAAATCTTGAAGATATTCTAAAATATCATAAATACAATCATCTGGTAAATAAGGAGTCATTTTAAGGGAGAAAATTCACAAAATAGGAGGAAAAAATAAAAAGTGTGTATTTATAAAGTTATTTGTAGTACTGATGCATGTGAATACGGATTACATACGTAATTTAAGCGTCGGTTTGAACCATTGGCATAGGCCAAATCACGGTGCACAAAACATCTTTTTTCTTTAAATCCAAATTTGGAGATGATCGGAGATAATATTCGATCGTTATATTTAAAGTCAAAAACGGCATTTTTAACAGTAGAGCGAACGAAAATACAGCGTTGCGCCATACGTGTGGCTTAACCGTTCTATTCCGGACGTGCTTGTTTCCCGAATATTTAAATTAATGATATTATCGAAATTCCACGTGTTAATTAATATATAGATGGTGACAAAATTTCTATTGCGGCGATAACAAAAAAGGATTCTCCAACAAAATTGAAAGCGCGGTTTTATCTCCGGAGAGCTAAAATCTATGCAAATCTATGGAGATGGAATATGATGGGACTTGGAACATTATTATAACTGCAGCTGAAGTTACTGCTTCTTCTTGATAACCTTTGCATTTGATATTCAAACAACTTCCCTTGACGTGCATATGTTTGTGAACGGCAAATGTGAATCACAAAATTTAAAATTTAAGAACTAATTTAATGAGTCAAAGATATGTTAATTTGTTAAGTTTTTGAGCGCGTAAATTTTCAAACAATTGAAAGTTAGTAAAACTAATATGATAAATTCACTCTGCACGCATACACACAGACACGTATATAGTAAAATATTAGAATCAACACCCACAAGTATGATCCTTTTCATACAAGTGATTTAGAATTAATTGATGAAATTTTGAACGAAATTTTCACATTTTCTATCTCGTTGATGTGAATATAAAAACCATCTTGAAATTGTAGAATCAAAACAATAATAATTTTTTAAATACTTTGGATATTCAAATAATGGTTTGTATTCATCATTAATATTTAAGATAATCATGCAAATATCATTCATTGGATTTTTCAGTTGTAAGATTTCGTCTTTATTAAAGCATAATATTAAAGCAAAGATTATATTTTTTTTACACACAAGGGATTTGCGCAAAGTTGCTCTACACGATATTTGTAATACTGATGCATGTTACTCTTAATTCATACTTAATTGATAACCTGATAACCGACATTAGCATTTCGTCTATTCTCACGATATCGTTTATAGATATAAAACAGAATAGCGCTAATACTAATACCCAGTACAAATCCAATTGATCCAGCAATTATGGGAAATCCTGGTTGGTCTTCCAATAAATGAATATCCACACGAGCAAGAGTCATATCACAAACGTAATTATTATCTAGACCAACGCCTACAATGAAATCGATAGGCTCATTTGCTTTTATAGAAATTCCTTTGTCAGTTGTTTTGAACGATTTTGAATCTTCGGGACCGGCTAGGTCTATTTCCCAAAGCGTCATTAGGTTATTATATATTATGTAAACTCCTGTATTTAATGCACATTTATCAATATGTGCAAACGTTGCGTCTAGGACATAATTTCCATCCTTCGGTGTCGTAAATCTTACGACAGAGAATCTACCATCGTCAGCTGGATGCATGGCCACACTGTTACCAGGAAATGTTATGGGGCCCATGATAACATTCGTTGGCTTTGTGTTATAATAAACACTCAGCCCGTGAATATACCAAGAGTTATCAATCCCAAACCAACCGACTATTTCATCATGTCCATTTGGTTCCTGCTCTAAGTGTGTAAATAAGCTGAATATTCCTGCTACGTGATGGCCGGTGGGCTTTGAGCCGTAAGACCACACTGAAGAAGGATTGCGTATAAGAGAAAAGTCAGAACTTAATGACCATTTTGCCATTTTTTCTAACGATTATGAATTTATTTTATTTTAAAACTTCAGCGTGTCAGTGATGTCATTCGGACGATCAATGCATATTCAATTATTCATGTGCGACAAAAAAAATATATATTTATTTTTATTTTTACAGGTGGGACAAAAAAAATATATATCAATAATTGCCTCGCTACAATAAATACTCTTTCCTCCTCAATCTCTTATTTACGTTTCGTGGAAAAGGGTGAACCATAAATATGGAATCATTGCTAACAATGGGTTTTTCAATGTACCAAAAGTGACCGAAGTGTAAAGTGAGTTGACAGTAATATGTAATTGAACATAACTTCCCAGTAACATACAAAAGATACAACCATGGTCAACCCTACCATTAACGCTATCCTGACTGAACTTTTGTTATAAATCTTTGGTATTTGTAATACAAGTTCCATTCTCAGGGTTAATAACTGGAATGGTATGACACCTATAAGGTGATGCTTAAGAAGCGCTATTCGGTGAAGTGCTAGGCCGTGAGCCCTGGAATCCATTGTATTCTCCAAGAAGAACTACAACCAATAACTTCTGTGGTAGCTTTAGAATATATATATTTGACAAGCTGTTTAAAAGAAGGGATCAATCGGAAGAGATGAAGCGTAAAGTTTACGGAAGTTTTTGAGTACTACGAAAATGAAGGCATTATGTGGCACCCTGATTGGTTATGGAAAAAACATAAAAATCGTATGTATTGGGATGCCACTAAGTTTGATATCGTGGAATCAGTTATCCAACACTTGCTGTTGTAACCAGATAATCGCACTAAAGAAAAGGGTTTCGATCCCCAGTTACAAAGTCTTTCGATCCATATGGCCTTTATTGAAAAGTTATAGTAGCACCTCAATGCATTCTACTATTTTTTCATCACTCAGAGGCTGTGTTGCGGCGAGTTTTTTATATTTGGTAAACAGCGTGCTGATGCTTTGAGTGCGGATTTCATTAATGCGTAGTCACTAGGATTTTTTTAAAAATTTTATATATTTTTATTGATTATATCTTTTTTTTCACGGTGCTAGGAGTGTTGTTAGTGTTGTTCAAATTAAGCATGAGATCACTATTGAGAACTAGAATTCTACAAATTATAATATCTTGAACTTTTATGGCAAATTTTCAAATCCTTATTGCGCTTCTTCATTGACCGAAAATCAATTACGAAATATAAAAGATCTCATGTGTAATTTTATCACCTTGATAAATCTCCATATTATAAAAACATTTGTTAAGCAATTTTGACAAATTATTTGAATATGAATTTCATTCAACTTCGTTTAAGTGAGAAGAAAGCGTCTATCATTGATAACTGAACGTAAAATAATTAGGAATTAATTATAAAGGTATTAAAATTATTCTTTGAATTTTTTTTTTCCTATTTAGTTAGTTATTATTTATTGGGATGTACTAATAGATCATTTCATTACAGGATTTCTGGAGGATCAGGCATTTTCAGGTTCAGAAGATTCAGTAGATATGTAAATCACAGTCAGTAATATAGACGTTTCTCGCTTTATAGTTGATGGGATGATGAAAATGTATAATCCCAATTCTACGGAAGGATCTTTAGAACTTTACTCCCTTATTACCACAATCCCCTTTTCTTATCCTCGCAAACTCTTTATTAAATTAGATTAATACCGAAATGATTTTCTGCAGCAGAGGTATTACACACGTAGTTTCACTTTGAATATTCATTAAAGAAATATGTCAAAAAATCAGAGAAATACCATTGTGGTCAAAGTATTTTTATTGTTCAGAAAGTTATGGTGATGTGGTTACTTAATGTGGCCTCGTGGTGGTAAATTCCTATGATTTAAATTATTTCAATGTGAGTTTAGCAAATAATTTATCTATTTATGTTTTAAGAATCATTTCTTTTATGACCTTTTTTAGAAAATTGACGTAGTAATTTTTAGGAAAAGTTAGCTTAAAATCGTAATCAGGAAAGAAGAATATCGTTAGTTGTGAGAGGAACATTTACCGATTGATTTCATTTTTACATGATAGTATTAGGGAGATATGTTACTGCATCTAGTGTTAATATATTTGATTATAGAATTTCTATATTTTAAAGATAGGAAAAGGATCGTATTTGTGGGTGTTGATTCTAATCTTTTATTAAAACGATAATAAAGTTTCTCCTGAATTTGGACTTTAAATTTTTTAACGTTAGTGTATGTGTATATGCATGCAGACACGAAGGTGTGAAGCGTCATTCCTGACCAAATTCCTAACTTATAGGTAGTTGAACCAGTTGAAAACATCATGTACGTGAATATAATAACTTTAAGACAATTTTAGCGGTGTAAAAATCAATTATAGTTTATTAATAAAAATAATCTTATTATGATAATACATAAATATCCTAAGGAGTTTTTATTAGTTATAAATTAAAAATCTATTACTATTGTTACTCCTTTCATCCTAATTTCATCCAATAATCTTGACTCCTCGTTATTTAATATTCTACTTACACAAACAATGCTCAAAATTTTTAAACTATTGTTACTTTTTTTAACATAATTTAAAATTATATTAAAAAATTCTTCAAAATCGGTTAAACTAGTCTTTAAACTAATTTTTTCCAAATAATTATGACAATTTTCTAAAAATATCTTAAGCCATAATTGTACATTAGAAAAAGGTGTAAAAAAAATTTCTTTAACATTGATGGATATGTTATTTGCTAATCTCGCCAAATGTTCAACACTCATATCATCATAGAAAAAAATTCTAAAATCCAAACTTCTTACTTTTAAATTTTTAAAATAAGAAATTTCTACATTGTCGATATTTCCAATAATTGTCGTTTCTAATGTAAGAAGATTTAAACAATATATTGAAATATTTTGAATAATACGGAATGTTATGGATCTTTCACATATTGATAAACTTTGTAATGATGCTCCTAAATATTTAATCATTGTAGATTCAATATTTTTATTCCAATCGTTCGAATAAAATGCCAGTTTTTTGAGTTTAAAGGAAGCAAATTTTAAAATTTCATATCGAACTAATTGATTCGTACTATCATAACACTTATGAAATTTTAAATAATTTAAATTACATAAATTTATGAAATTCTTAAAGGAAATATTTGAAAAGTTAATATATGAAAATTCAATGGAAACTAAGGAATGTTTTTGATTTTCTAAAGATAAAAATATTATATTATCATTATTCAAAAGAGAATGTAATACTTTGAATCCTCCAAGATTATTTTGTTTTTGAATAATTGCACAAAGTTTTTCCATGATAACGGGAACAATAATCCCAAACCATGTTCCTGAAGAAATGCTTAATTCCTTCAAATTTAAACAATGAACTTCTATATTGCTTAAAAATTCTTTTCCAATTTCTTGGTTTAGATAACTTAAATTATTTAATGTTAAAGAATTTAATTTTGTTAAATTTGAAGCAGGAATGTTAAATTCAGGATTAGATTTGATAACTAAATCAATACTAATATTAATTTGTTCAATATTAACACAATGATTTAGAATTAATTGATGAAATGATGAATAAATATTTTTGGGTATTTTGTCTTGAATATTTGAATGTTGATGTTCAATCCATTTTGTAATTTTAGAATTTACACGATCACTATAATAATTTTTCACATATTTTGTATATTTAAATAATGGTTCGTATTCAATATCAATAAGCTTTATTTTATTGTTCAGCCGTGAAATTTCTTCTTTATTAAAGCATGTTATTAAAGTTAAGATTATCAAATAATCTTTTTTATTAGTTCTAACAAAGGGATCTGCGTAAAGTAAAGGAATTGCTGCTCTGCACCAAAATCGATTAACTAATATACAATTGAATAAGGTTGAATGATGATATTGAAGATATTTTAAAATGTGATTAATACAATCTTCTGTTAAATAAGGAGAATTCATTTTTTTTTTTTTTAAGGACACAAAAATAGGGAAATGTATCTATAAATACTTCTAAAGTAATGTGTAACGTATGTGGGCTTTGTAATACCGATGCATGATGATAAATCAGACATAACAGAAATTTGTGTATCACTGTTAAAATAACATACGCGGTCACGCGGATAATGAATGGTTTACTGCGCCACACTACTAAAAAGAAACGTAAATCTTTAATCGTAGGTTGGATGACAAGTTCACAAAAAGAATGATGAAAGTGAATTTCAAAAAATTCATATTTAGTTAAAAGGCCATGACTATCAATTATTTAATTAAACCGAATACATTCATTAATTCATACGAAAATGATCCCTCAGAAAGTGATTTAACAAGTGCTATTGCCGTATTACGAAAGAAATGAATCGCCTGGAATGACGGCGAGTCCGTTCATGGATGTGCAACAACCGAGCTAGATTTTAGTCTTGGAAAATGGGAAAAGGATATACTAACAAGTTGATCTAACACTTATTAGGTTTCCTCCTGACCTCCTATTGATCTAACTCCTATTCTTAATAGACAGAGAGTACGAGTACGATCACCTCTTTAACCCAAACTCGAAATCAGATTGTCATACCATCGTTTTAATATAAACGTTTTACAATGTGAAAGTCAGATAACCTTTTATAATACATAAATTTACTAAAGAGTTACTATGGATTATTTATAGAAAAACTAGTTGCTATTGTTACTCCTTTCGCCTCAATTTCATTCAATATTCTTAACTCCTCATCTTTTAATATTCCTTTTACAATGGTAATATTAAAAATTCTTATTAAACTATTGTTACTTTTTTTAATATTATTTAAAACTGCCTTAAAAAATTCTTCAATCAAAAAAAGCAAGAATCTCACCAACACAAATAGAAACGATAGAAGAACCTATCAAAAGAGCTACAATAACGAGTACAACAAACGAAACAGACGATCAGCACAAAGTACTGTACGTGCAATTCCAACGGAGAGAATAGACGAAACAATAACACAACAATACATACACGACTCTCACCTCGCAACAAGTAATAACGCAATACAAAAAGAACCAATTATAGTAGCAGCAGATACAGCGGAAGCAAGTACCATAAAGATAACAGACAACCCAAGCAATAATTGCAACTACTACAGCTATAATAAATAATAATAAAAAAGATGATACTTTATTTTATAATCGAAAAAAAATTTTTACTACAATAGTTGTAAATCTTCAAACGTATCAAATGTCTAAGAATAAAATTATAGTATTATCTTCAAAGTTAAAAAATAAAAAAAAAAAAAAATAGAATAAAATCATATTCTCAATTTTAAATAACTGTGTTTAATTACTTTCATCTATAATAAATTAATAAATTAGTTAAATTAAAGTTTAATAGAACAGAAATATCAAGTGCAAACGTAATTACCTTTAGAATTAATATCAAGCTTAGTAAAATCAATTCTTACAGATTCTATATTAAATATTAGTTGTTAGCATTGTAAAATTAATTTATAATCATATATTACATTATATGTTTACCTGAATATACTGTTTCGTTATTGTCTGCATTTTTTGGTTCTGGAAGATTTTTAAAATCTAAAAGTTTACTTGTGTAAACTGCTTGAGGATGTGTTATATACGAAAGTGTACCGGTAGATGATGACTGAACTGTTAATGATGACTTTTTGTTAATTTCATCAGCTTCTCTAGCTTGTTTGTAGATTGCAGAATCTCTACTAAGAATATTATGAAATAAAACGTTTATTGACTTTCCTAATTCATTTGCTTTAGGTCGTTTCAAAGGGTTTGCATCCCAACATTGAATAATAATATCAAAAAGTAGTTGAGGAATTTTATAATTAGAAGTTGGTCTTAATCCTTGACAAATTTTCATTGCTAAGAAATCATCATGAGGTACATCATAATAAGGAGGCAATCCTGTACAAAATTCATATGCAATAATTCCAAATCCATAAATATCACTTGCTTGAGTATATTCTTTTCCTCTTAAAACTTCTGGAGCTACATATGGTAATACTCCATATATTTTTTTATTACTATCCTGTGAACTTTTTACATTTGCTGGTTGACATAATCCTAAATCGGTAATAAAAAGTTCACAAGAACCTACTAATATATTTCCACAATGAAAATCATGATGAATCAATCCTCTATAATGAATTACATTAAGACCACACGTAATATCTAATAATCTATGCAACTTATTCATCCAATCTAGTGAAATGAAATGGTTATTTAAATCTTGTCTTAAACTACCATATTGTAATTCCATCACCATTATAAAATTATTCGTTTTTGGATCTTTGGTAATACCAAAACAACGAACTATCCAATGACTACTTGTTAAAATATTTGACTCAATCTTAAAAGGAAAATATAGTTAGTTAAGTATTAATAAAACTAAAATATATAAGAAAATGTCATACTTCTTTTAAAAAATCTGCTGTAATGTCTTGTAAGTTATGTAAACATTTTAAAGCGACTAAAGTTCTTTGTCTTTTTTCCCATCGATTATTTTCGTAATCCCATTTTGAATCCCATTTTATATATCCATCTTTCCAAAGTGCTTTAAAAGTAGTTCCAAATCCTCCATTTGCTAAATATTCAATATCTTCAAATTGATCATATTCAATCCACTCTATAGCTTCATTAAAATTTTTAGCTTTTAATTGTGCTTTTTGAATAAATTCATCAACGTCATGATTTCCACTTGTCCAATTTTTGAAATTTTGTTGAAAATGTTTAGAATTACGTGCTTGACAATAATCTTGACCAGTATAAGGCTGTTTACATTCATAACATAAACCATTCTCTTTATAACGATTTTTTAATTCTTCATTTAATATCAGTTTATCAATTAACGATTCTTGTTCTTTAGTCAAATTCCAATATTCAAAGTCTTTTATTTGCTCAATTATATCATCACTTAGTTTAACTTCATCCATTTAATAAATTATTTGTTGAACAAGGAATATGTTATTAATTCGTGTGTAAAATATGAAAATAATGAAAAAAAAAATAATGGTGAAACGTTATTTATGTTAGAAAATTTTGCAATGATTTCATGATTGGCAACGAAACTGTTAAAAAGAAGACTAGATAAAATGCACAGGAAACAATATTGATCGGCAATTAATATTATTCAATTTTTGGTAAATGCAGCTTTTATTTAAATTTTCCATAATAGGAAGATTAACAATGAAATAGTAATGAGTTTCGTCACACGGTTCGTTCGATACATAAAATATAATAGCTACTCATACCTGTCTACCCACCTGTCTTCTTACATATATCTGTCTACATATCCCCATTTACTCTTACCTGTCTTCTCTTTTTAAGCATTTGAAATATGCTCTAGTAAATATAAGCTAAGTATATATTATGCCGTGTCATTGGTTAATTAAGGGGACAAAAGATTTTTGCACTCGTCCCACAAAAAATGAGTACTGTGGGATGCATGCTTTTGCCATTAAACGAAGAGGTACTGTGTATTATATTTTCATCACTACAGCGTGATGACAGTATTGTTATACTGATAGGATGGTTTTCATCCCCATAACGAAATTTGAAATAAATTATTTTTCATTAAGAAATGTAAGAAAAGTTCATCAAGTTATATAAGGAAAAGTTTAAAAGTCTATTTGTTTAAGCTTAATATAATATAAAGAAAAGTTTAAAAGTCTATTTATTTAAGCTTAATAATAAAAAAAGTTTACTATGTCTAATTAGACAAATAAATTAAATAAACTCTATATACAGTATGTCAATAAATAAACTTCTACTTCAATAGTAGAAAATGAAAAAAATTATTGTCCTAGAAAAAAATTTTTTTTTCTCTAATTTTTTTTTGATTTTTAATATGAATAATATCAAGCAAAATCAATATCAACTGATTGATTAAAATAAAGGCTTCGCTCTTATACTCCTATTGTAGCTAATACCAATTGATTAAATTAAAATAAAACCTTCACCCTTACATTCTTATTGTGCTAATGCCAATTGATTAGTAAGATAAAACCTTCGCCTTTACACTCCTATTGTAACACCAAATAATTAAAATAAAGCCTTTGCTTTTACATCCTATTGTAACACCAATAATACCTGCTTCCTTACATGTATGAATTAAATCAAAAATCACAAAAGTTTTTACATGTATTATAATAATAGTTAGCTAAAGTTTAAAATTGTATATAGAAAACTTAAATAAATACATCATTTTTTAAATTTTATAACTTGAAAATGTGTAAAATCGTCTTCTTCAAGTACGTTTTTCTACATGTAGGAAGAGACATTTCAACTCCAAAAAATCATGATAAATCCTTATCTTTCTTGGTTTTGTGATATAGCTGAAGTAGATGGCATAAATCGTGAACCTTCTATAATTGGTGTCTGCATTAATAAATGCATATTATTTATTAATACTTAAGGTTCATAATTTGACTAATTTCTAAACCAATTTTTTCCACATAATTATGATAATTTTCTAAAAATGTCTTAAAAAATAGAGGTTTATAATCCATAAACTAAAAGGAAATTTCTTTAATATTAATGAATAAAATCTTTACTAATTTCATCAATGATTCATTTGTAAAATAAGAGATTTCTACCAAGTTAATATTCCCAATAATTGATATTTCTAATTTAAAAAGGTTTAAACAATATATTGAAGCATTTTGAATAATAGAGTTTGTTATGGAATTTTCATTTATTGATAAGTTTTGTAACGATGATTCTAAATATTTAATAATTGTAGATTCTGTATTTTTATTCCAATAGTGAGAATCAAATTTCAGCCTTTTAAGTTTAAATGAAGCAAAATTTAAAATCTCATAACGATCATTTAATGATTTGTTATCATTACAATTAGAAAATGTTAAATAATTTAAGTTATATAAATTTATAAAAATTTATAAAATTTTTAAAGGAAATGTTAGAAATTTCAATATGTAAAAATTCAATAGAATTAAAGAATGTTTTTGAAATTCTAATGATAAAAATATATTATTTGTTAAATATTGAAATATTATGAATTTTTCAAGGTTATTTTGTTTTTGGATTATTATACAAAGTTTTTCTATAACAGTAGTTTTAGGAGTAATAACATATCATAATGCTGATAAAATTTTTAATTCCTTCAAATTTAAACAATTTACCGCTATATTGTTTAAAAATTCATTTTCAATTTCTTGAAGTGGTAAAATTAATTATAGGATTAGATTTTGATAAATTCAATTCTAAACTATCAATATTAATACAATGATTTACAATTAAAATTGGTGAAATATTAAACGAAAATTTCTAAATATTTCAGCTACTGGATTTAAAAGATTTTTCAACCATTTAAAAATGACATAACTGATTTTAGAATAATCATAAATTTTCAAGTATTTTGGATATTTAAATAATGGTTTGTATTCATCATTAATATCAATAAATTTTGCTTGATTTTTCAGTTGTAATAGTCCATCTTTATTAAGGCATAATATTAAAGTTAAGATTATCGAATAATTTGTTATATGATGAATATTAAAGGGATTTGAGTAAAGCAAAAGGATTGCTGCTCTACACCAAAGTCGATTCACTAATATATAGTTAAATAAAGTTGAGCGATATTCTTGAAGATATCTTAAAATACAATAAATACAATCATCTGTTAAATAAGGAGAAGTCTAAAGAAGAAAAGTTCACAAAAGTAATTTCAGTTAATCTGATAAAAGCATACATTTATATAAAGTACTGTACGTGGCTAATTTATAATACGTTTGCACCACACAACTTATGTAAATTGTTGACAATTATGGTGATACAGTACGTCAAAAATTAATAACTGAAGTCATTAATAATTTTATTTATAAAATAATGATAAGATAATGTATAAATATTCAAAGAAATTTCTAAGAGTTAATAAGATCTAATACTATTTTTACTCCTTTCGCCTTAATCTCATCCAATAATCTTAACTCCTCATCATTAACAAATATATTTCTACTAATATTTAAAATTTTTAAATTATTATTGCCTTTTTCAATATAATTTGAAATTATCTTAATTATTTTAAGAAATTCTGATTCAATTAAAAATTGAGCACAATGAATTCTTAAACTAATTTTTTCCAAATGATTATGACAATGTTCTAAAAATACCTTAAAAAGGGAAGTTTCATAATACATAATCCAAAAAGAAATTTCTTTAACATTAATAGTTAAATTATTTGCTAATCTCATAAACGTTTCACTTATATCACTACGAAAAAAACTAAAAACTTTAATACATAATTTTCTTACTTTTAAATTTTTAAAATGAGGAATTGCTATTATGTCAATATTTGTACTAATTTCCATTTCTAATGTAATAAGATTTAAGCAATATATTGAAATATTTTCAATAATAGGAGTTGTTATAGATTTTCCATTTATTGTCAAATTATGTAAAGACGTTCCGAAATATTTAATCATTGTAGGTTCAATATTTTCATTCCAAAAGTTATAATTCAATATTAATTCATTAAGTTTAAATGAAGCGAATCTTAAAATCTCATATTGATCCAATGGTTTCGTATCTATACAACCATAAAATCTTAAATAATTTAAATTATATAAATTCATAAAATTCTTAAAAGAAATGTTTGAAAAGTCAGTAAATGAAAATATAATAGAAATTAAGGAATGTTTTTGAAATTCTAAAGATAAAAATATATTCTCATTTAATAAAAATTGTCCTATTTCGAATTTTTCAAGATTATTTTGTTTTTGAATTATTATACAAAGTTCTTCTTGAGTCTTTGGATGAGAAATATTAACATTCTCCTTTGAAAAGATTTTGAATTCTTTTAAATTTAAACAATGAATTGCTATATCATTTAAAAATTCTTTTGCAATTTCTTTATCAAGATCCTCCAAATTGTCTAATGTTAATGAATTTAATTTTATTAAATTTGAAATGGGAAAATTAAAGTTAGGATTATATTTAATAAGAGGATTAAAATCGATAATAAATTGTTCAATATTAATACAACGATTTAAAATTGATTGATGAAATATTGAACAAAAATAATTTTCATGTATTTTATTTCTTTGACATAAAAAGCCTTTAAGCCATTCAAAAATTGTAAAATCTACATTGTAACTATTATAATATTTTAAATATTTTGGATATTCAAATAATGGTTCGTACTCATCTTTGATATCAATATTATTAATACCAATAAACCTTAATTGATTTTTCAGTTGTAAAATTTCTGTCTTACTAAAGCATGGTATTAAGGTTAAGATTATATTTTTACTAGACTTGAAAAAGAGGTTGGCTTTGAAAAAGGGATCTGCGTAAAGTAAAGGGATCGCTGCTCTACACCAAAATCGATTAACTAATGCACAGTTAAATAAAATTGAACGATAACCTTGAAGATATTTTATAATATAATAAATACAATCATCGGGTAAATAAGAAGTCATTTTAAAGGAGAAAAAAGTTACAAAAAAAAAAAAAAATTCAATGTAACATACGTGGATGATTTATAATGCCGCACTTTCAATTAATCTATGTGGCTAATTTGTAATACCGATAATACCGATGCACATTGATGCTCACGACATCGGTTCGCAGTTCGGATGATATTTTAACCTCCCTATCAAACGTGACTTTCGTATTTTGATGATGATGTAAGTTTATTGCGTCACTACTTATATTTAATCTAAAGCAAAATTTCATATTGATTCATGAAGGATAAAATGCGTCATCAATATTGATAAGAAGCTTAAAATCGGTTAAATAAAGGATGTAGTAAAATCAATGTTTTGATGAACTTCAAACCTTTAGAATTCTCATTGAAAATATTTTCAACAAATTATGCAGATTTATTTTAAAAGTTTTAAAGATGAGAATATTAATTATGTCAAAGATTTCTATTGTGATTTTAAGGAGCGTCTATAATTTAGGTGTTGTTTTTTTGCGATTTATGGCGACTCGGAAATATTGAAAGAAAATTATAAAGTGAAATTTAATTTATATTTTGCTTTTATTAATCTTCTCTGTTAAGAAGTATTGGTCGGTAGCTTTCTCATTTTCATATCATAACTTCGATCGGACCTCTACAAGTCATAAAGAATGAGATGCCTGACCGCTTTCCATTAATATAATGAAAAAGTTATTTTCTAAAATCAAAACGCAATATAGTAAGTACGGTACAAAATCGAAACATATATTTACCTGTTACTACAATATATTAAGAGTTTTATCAAAAAGGGCCCATAACAAGTTTCTCAGATGTAGGCGGAGTAACATCATATCTCTGTAAAATTAAAAGATAAGAATAAACTGAAGTATTTTTTTCTAATAATAGGAAATTTATGCTATAGATTCGAGTTCGTAATTGCACGAAGTAATTCTCTTATGGAACCAGTGTTTTTGGTCTATGGAATTTGAAATAGAATGAAATAAGAAGATGGAACATTATCATAACTGCAGCTGAAGTTACTAATTGTGACAGTATTTGGTATGTTCAAACAATGAGCGACAAGTACATTTAAGGTTCAGAAACAATTTAATGATGTCAAAAAAATTGTAATATGAAAGGCTTCCGGGACATTTTATTGGTTTAGAAGCTAGCGATAGACAAAATTACAAAAATTTTAAAGATATGGAAAGAATAATACTTACGATAATTGTTTCTATTCTTTACTAAAATAATAATAACCGAAGGTTTCGCTTACTATAAAAGACCATCATAGGTAGCAACTAGTTGAGACATTATGTGCGTGAACGTAAAGATCGATTAGAATTTAATCCTTATCGGTTATAATTTAGTTATTATTTTTACTCCTTTCATGTGAATTTCATCTAAAAGTTTTAACTCCTCATCATTTAATACACTCCCTGCTCCAACAATATTCAATTTTCTTAAACCATTATTACTTTTTTCAATATAATTTAAAATTGTTTTAAGAAATTCCAATCCCTCAAAATAATGATACAAAGTAATTTTTTCCAAATAATTGTGGCAATTTTCTAAAAAACTTCTAAAATTTTGTTGACATTTACATCTAAAAGCAATTCTTTTAACATTAACAGATAAATTATTTGCTAAACTCCTAAAAATTTTA
This sequence comes from Rhizophagus clarus, assembly GCA_015698045.1. Taxonomy (NCBI): domain Eukaryota; kingdom Fungi; phylum Glomeromycota; class Glomeromycetes; order Glomerales; family Glomeraceae; genus Rhizophagus; species Rhizophagus clarus. Next base: position 340,496 of record BLAL01000017.1, on the reverse strand, counting down.
CTGTTATCACAAGACCCAGCATCATAAATATTTAATTTGCTAAATTTTAAATTTTTAAAATTAGGGCATATTAATAAGTTACTATAAAAACCTGTAATAACTTCTAATTCAATAAGTTTTAAGCAATATATTGAAATATTTTCGATCGTAGGGATTAAGATTTTTCTACCTAAAGTTAAGCGTTGTAATGATGATCCTAAAGTTTTGATTATTGTAGGTTCAAAATTTTTATTCCAAATGTTAGAGCGAAGTTCAAGTCTTTTGAGTTTAAAGGAAGCAAATTTTAAAATTTCATATCGATCTAATTGATCCGTACTATCAAAACACCTATAAAATTTTAAATAATTTAAATTACATAAATTTATGAAATCCTTAAAGGAAGTGTTTGAAAAATTAATAAATGAAAATTCAATGGAAACTAAGGAATGTTTTTGATTTTCTAAAGATAAAAATAATATATTATCATTATTTAAAGTAGAAAGTGATACTTTGAATTCTTCAAGATTATTTTGTTTTTGAATAATTGTGCAAAGTTTTTCCATGGTAGCAGGAGCAATAATCCGAAACCGTGACCCTGAAGAAATGCTTAATTCCTTCAAATTTAAACAATGAACTGCTATATTGCTTAAAAATTCTTTTCCGTTTCCTTGGTTTAGATACTTTAAATTATTTAATGTTAATGAATTTAATTTTGTTAAATTTGAAGTGGGAATGTTAAATTTAGGATTAGATTTGATAAGTAAATTAATATTAATATTAATTCGTTCAATATTAACACAATGATTTAGAATTAATTGATGAAATGATGAACAAATATTTTCAGGTTCGTCTTTTGGATTTGGTAAGTGATTAATCCAATTAATAATTGTAGGATTTACGCTTTCACAATCATAACTTTTAAGATATTTTGGATATTCAAATAATGGTTTGTATTCATTATTAATGTTAAACTTTATTTGATTTTTCAGTTGCATAATTTCTTCTTTGTTAAAGCACGATATTAAAGTTAAGATTATCGAAAAATCATTTTTATTAGTTTTAACAAAGGGATCGGTGTAAAGTAAAGGGATTGCTGCTCTACACCAAAATCGATCAACTAATATACAGTTAAATAAGGTTGTATGATAATTTTGAAGATATTTTAAAATATAATAAATACAATCTTCTGTTAAATAAGAAGTCATTTTAAGGAAGAAAAAAAGTTCACAAAATAGGGAGAAATTTTAAAAATTATTCATTTATAAAGATATGTGTGGCTAATTTGTGCACATTTTTGTGCACAGCCGATTCAAAAATATATCATCTGATCGTGAGACATTTTTTTTTTTTTTTGATCGTGCGATATTTTCCGAATAAAATGTTTTTTTTGTTTTATATATAACGCGCATTTCTCTAGTTGTAACTCCGAGATCGTCTAACTTTAGTTGTTCTGCTGATATACAAACATTTCGTGAGTCTCAACTTTGTAAATTGAGTATTTTTATTTATATTTGTTGTAGTTTTTTTATCTAATGAAGTTAAGGTAAATCATTTTATCGTGATTTTCTGGTCTTTTTTTACAGTGCTGGAGAGTGTGGATGCTCGGACTAGCTATTCTACAATTTGGGAATTAGAAGTTGACTTATTATAATATCTTGGATTTATATATAATAAAGATTTTTATCGTATCAGATATGGAAAAAAAAGCTGAGATTTATCAATCACGTTAAATTAAAAAAAACCTTGAGTCTATCACATAATATTAAGCGTATACAGTAATAATTAGGGAATTATTATGAAGGTATTAAAATTATTCTTTTCATTCAGTTTGTTATTTATTTTATTTATTGAATTATTTGAAATCACATTTTCATTGCAAGATTTCTAACGTTTGCAGATTAAGAGGATTGATTTAGTAGAGATGTAGATCTCAATCATTAATACAGGCGTATTTGCTTTAACATACTAGTATTATTATGAAGAATTACAATATGTAAGAAATATCACCTTATGGTTAATGACAAGCGATGTATATAATTTGGAACTTTCTCCTTATTATTATTATTACCCAAACCACTTTTCCTATCCACAAACTTTTTTTTAAATAGTAAATTAGACTAAACACCCCGAAATAATTTTCTGCTGTAGCAGTATTACACACGTAGTTTTACTTTAAGTATTCATTAAAGGAAAAATGTCAAAACCAGAGAAATACCGCTTGAAATATGGTTTGACCTTTGTGGTCGAAGTATTTTTATTATTCAGAAAGATGTGTTAAGTAAAACTCCTTTCCTCGCTCATGCATTATGGTGGCGTGGTTACGTGTTGTTGGCACTTGACGTGGCCATGTGATGGTGAATCCCTACGATTTAAATTGGTTCAATATTGTTCACGTTAGAATAATAATCAAACATTTCAAAAATAATTGATTTGTTGGCATTTCCTTGTTTCAAAATTTAATTAAATATTAATTTTATCTGTTTTTATTGTTATATGATATGGGAGAAATGATAATTAAAGAACTTCTTTCATGTGAACAACTAATGGATCAGAATTTATATTGCAAGGAGCAATGATAGTTTGAAATTTTGAATATTGATTTCATTTTTATAGTAACATGACAGGGTTACTTAGCGAGATATTTTACTGCATCTAGTCATAGTGTATAAATTCCAAGGTTTAATAGATTTTAGTTGTAGATAGTGTCAAAAATTCTCCAACAAAATCGAAAATGTAGTATCGCAAGTGCACAAAAAATCGAAACATGTACTCATCGATTTTGTTATAAAGATTTTAGGTTGAGGCGGAGTAGCTTATCTTTAAAATTAAAGGTAAGAATAGTCTGGAAGGTTTTTATTTTCTTGTTTTTACTTCTAATATGAAATTTATGCTATAGGATCGAGATTCTTGTTGATACGAAAAAATTCTCTTGTGGAATCTAAAATTTACGAGGGAGTGAGGATTAAATGATGATGAATGATGATGATATGGGGTAGGACTTGGAATATTATTATAACTGCAATTAAAGTTGCAGCTCTTCTTAGTGATTTAATGGTAAATTAATTTATAAATTTATATTTTCTTTTTTTTACATTGTAAATTAAAAAAAAAATAGTGCTTTAACACAATTTATTTATTTTGATTTCAAATCAAATTTAGGATTCATTTTTTTTACAACTTGAGGATTCGATGATATTATGTCTCGGACTTATTATTGTATAAACATATGGAAGAAAAGTCGCGATTTTTCAACGAGAAGAAATTTCGCTTCCATCATATTATACTGCTATCACGGAAAGATTTCAAGGAATATCAAGATATGGGAATAATTCTTAGAATTTATATATATAATTATATTTGATTATGTTATTTATTGAAAATGTGCTAATAGCTTCTTGTGATGATGAAATTCACGTATCACGAAAAGCAATAACTGGGATTCATAAAGATTTACGTTTGTCTTTTTTTGACAAGGAAAAGATAAGCTGGAGGATAAATGGAATTCAGTAGAGGGTATAAGTTAAATGATTATAGATAACATAGGCATTTTTGTAATCTTTTCTTGACGAAACAGCGTATTGTAAAATGTATTTCTCGATTGATTTCACTTTTACACGATAGTTTATCTTTTATTTTTACCGTAAAAATTATTTTATTGCTTATACTTCCCAACCTTCTCATCCATCCATTCTTCGCATTCTAAACAATTGAACAATTACATTTCATTCATCTTAAGAATATTTTTGCATTCATTTGAAATTATCTAATCAATAATCAACAAAAGAAGTAATAGAGTTTTACTACTTTGAAATTTTCACGATATGGATATTTAATGATGTCAAGATTCCTATTGTGATTCTAAGGAGCGTCTGTAATTTAAGTGTTGTTTGTTGCGATTTATGGCGACACGGAAATATTGAAGAAAATTATAAAGCGGAATTAAACTCATATCATATCTTTGCTTTTATCAATCTCTTCAATTTTCTCTGTTAAGAAGTATTGGTCAGTAGCTTTCTCATTTTCATATCATAACTTCGATCGGACCTCTACAAGTCATAAAAGAATGAAATGTCTGACCGCTTTCCATTAGTGTAATGAAAAAGAATTCTCAAAGTCAAGCGCAATATAGTAAGTACGATACAAAATCGAGACATATATTTACCTGTCACTACAATATCTACAATATACAGTATTAAAAATTTTATCAAAAAAGGCCCATAACAAGTTTCCCGGATGTGAGACGTAGTAACATATCTATGTGAAATTAAAAGGTAAGAATAAACTGGAAGTGGTTTTTTTCCTTTTCGCTTCTAATAATGGGAAATTTATGCTATAGATTTGGGTTCGTAATTGCACGAAGAAATTCTTTTATGGAACCAGCGTTTTTATCTATGGAATTGAACTAGAATGAAATAAGATTGGAACATTATCGTAATTGTAGCTGAAGTTACTAATGGTAATGGTAACTGTATTTAGTATGTTCAAACAACTAAGTGAAAGATACATTTAAGATTCTTTAAGAAACAATTTGATGATGTCAAAAAATTGTAATACGGAAAGGTTCCGGGACATTTTATAGGTTTAGAAACTAGCGATAGACAAAATTGCAAAAATTTAAGGATATGAAAAGAATAGAACTTATGATAATTGTTTCTATTCTTTATTAAAACAATAATAAGGTTTCACAAGCGTTCACGCATGCAGTAGAGTGAATTTATTATATATATATTACTTAATTTCTAGTTGTCGAATTTACTATATGCTCAAGAATACGTCTGCTATACTGTCACAAAGCGTGTACGTAGTATCATTTGCAACCAAAATTTGAATTATTATCATAAGAGTTTTATAGTACTATAAAGACCATCATAAATAGTTGTATGTGAACGTAAAAATCATTTATTTATTAATATAAATTTATATTGATAATACAGGTTATAATTTAGTTACTATTTTTACTCCTTTCATGTGAATTTCATCTAAATGTTTTAACTCTTCATCATTTAATAATCTTCCTGCACCAACAATATTCAATTTTCTTAAACCATTATTACTTTTTTCAATATAATTTAGAATTATTTTAAGAAATTCCAATCCCTCAAAATAATGATTCAAAGTAATTTTTTCCAAATAATTGTGACAGTTTTCTAAAAAAATTTTAAAATGTTGTTGACATTTACATCTAAAAACAATTCTTTTAACATTAAAAGATAAATTATTTGCTAAACTCCTAAACATTTCACTTTTATCACAAGACCCAATGTCATTAATATTTAATCTGCTAAATTTTAAATTTTTAAAATAAGGGAATACTGATAAGTCACCATAATTAAGACCTATAACCATTCCTAATGTAATGAGTTTTAAGCAATATATTGAAACATTTTCAATTATAGGGACTGTGATGGACTTTTCACATAGAATTAAGTGTTGTAATGATGATCCTAAATACTTGATTATAATAAGTTCAATATCTCTATTCCAATCATTATGGCCAAATCCAAGTCTTTTGAGTTTAAAAGAAGCAAATTTTAAAATTTTATATCGACTTAATGGACTCAAATCCGTACAACCAAGAAATCTTAAACAATTTAAATTACATAAATTTATGAAACTCTTAAAGGAAATGTTTGAAAAGTCAACACGTGAAAATGCAATGGAAATTAAAGAATCTTTTCGAAACTCTAAAGATAAAAATATATTATCATTTAAACGAGAATTTGTTACTACGAAATCTTCAAGATTATTTTGATTTTGAATTATTGTACAAAGTCCTTCTATGATAACAGGAGTAATTATACTATCCCGCGTCTCTGAAGAAATTATCAATTCCTTCAAATTTAAACAATGAACTGCTATATTGTTTAAAAATTCTTTTCTGATTTCTTGGTCAAGATATTTTAAATTATTTAATGTTAATGAATTTAATTTTGTTAAATTTGAAGCGGGAATGTTAAATTTAGAATCAAATTTCATAAGTGAATTAATATTAATAATAATTCGTTCAATATTAACACAATTATTTAGAATTGATTGATGAAATATAGAACAAAAATTTTCAATTATTTCATCTTTTGGGAATCGAGTATTTAAAAGGTGACATTTAAACCATTCAATAATTTTAGAATCTATGCAATAATAATTTTTCATATATTTTGTATATTTAAATAATGGTTCGTATTCATCATCAATATCAACATTATTAATACCAATAAGCTTCATTTGGTTGTTCAGTTGTAAAATTGCTTCTTTATTAAAGCATGATATTAAAGTTAAGATTATTGAATAATGATTACTTATATCATTCTTATCATTTCTGCCAAAAGGATCTGCGTAAAGAAAAGGAATTGCTGTTCTACACCAAAATCGATTAACTAATATACAGTTAAATAAAGTTGGACGGAAATTTTGAAGATATTTTAAAACATAATAAATACAATTATCTGTTAAATAAGGAGTCATTTTAAGAAGAGTTCATAAAATGAATGAGAGGGAAATAATGAAAAATATATAACATACTATGTGGCTAATTTGTAACAGGTAATACCGCATGATGTGACACCGGTGATGATAGGGCACATGATTACATTTTACTGCGCCACAACATTAGATGAAACGTAGATGAAAATAGTAAGTGCAGATACAGTACATAAAATTTCACACATGGGATGTTTATTTAGGAACATCCGAAAAGTGACGGATATTACTCCAATTGCATTATAGTCATTATAGTCAACAATGTTTTTATATGTATAGTGTATTACAAATTGAGTACTTTTATTTATATTTTTTGTATTGAAAATAATTTTGAAATTAGAGTGAATCGTTTTAGCGAACGCGTGGTTTGTTTATTGATTATACATATCGTTTTTTTCGCGGTTTTTGCTAATGTGGTATTCAAACTAAGCATGGAATCACTATTGAGAATTGTAATTTCGACAAATTTTGATATCTTGAAATTCCATCAGTTCAAATGTGAAGAAACTTCGCACCTATCATATGGTACTGAGCGTAAAATAATTAAAGGTATCTAAATTATTCTTTAATTTTTTTTTTTCCTATTCAGTTACGTTATTTATTGAGATTGTACTAATAGTTCATTTTCATTCCAGGATTTCTGATATTTTGTTTGTATTCATCTATTCACTTTTTACGGTTAGTAGGATTCCAATTCTATTGGAACATTTCTCCTTTTATTACAATAATCTTACAAAGTTTTTAGTAAACAGTAAATTAGATTAACACGCCGAAATAATTTAGTGCTGCAGCAGTATTACATGTGTAGTTTCGCTTTAAATATTCATTAAAAGATATATGTCAACCCCAAAGAAGTACCGCTTGGAGAAGTAGTGTTTTTATTATTCCTTTCCTCACTCATGCATGATGGTGGCGTGGTTGTGTGTTGTTGCTACTTGACGTCTTGACGTGGCCATGTAGTGATGAACTCTCATAATTTAAATTGGTTCAATATATTATATTGTTCACGTTAGATAATGATTTATTGGTATTTCCTTATTTTAAAATCTAATTAAATATTTTTATTTTTATTGTTAAGATATGAGAGAAATGATGATTAGTAAATTATTTATATATTAATATTAAAGAAATTTCTTTCATGTAATCAACTACTTTTTATAATCATGGATCAGAATTTATATTAAAAGGAGCAACAATAGTTTAAGAAATGAAGCGATATGGGGCGGGACTTGAAATATTCAGTTATTATAACTGCAATTAAAATTGCAGCTCTTCTTATCTGATCGTAATAAATAGTACTTTAATATAATTTATTTCAAATCAATAAATAATTCTCTAACAAATATCAAACGCAATATGATCGCAATGGAAACGTATGTTTACTTATGTTATAAGGTTTCAGATGTAAGAAATCAAAAGGTAAGAATAATCTAAAAACCCATGAAATTTATGTTATAGGGTCCTTAATAGTTAAGAAGGTATTAGTTTGCACGTGATTATCTGTAAACTGAGTTCACAGTGACTTTAAATAAATCATTTCTTACATTTGGAAATAGAGTTACAGTATAATTATTAGTAGGCTCCCTATGATATTTTGTGGTCTAGGAACGGTATAACATATTCCTGTAAGGGATGCCCTGTAATAGTGTTAGAAATTTTTTGCTACTTTGTCCCGTACAAAAAAAAATTTCATTGGCACAAATGTTCTCGCGTTACTTAATAACTAGGGAGGATAAAGAATGTGTTGATTAGATTCACCAGTTGAATATGCTTTTTTGGTAACTATTCATAAAACAATATGTAAATATGATGACAGTTGTTAACCCGCAAAATAATCTAAGTTATTTGCATGAGATATAATCTTAATTAGTAACTGATATCTATCTATACCATAATAATTGAACCAAGTCGAGTCAAAAACATTCAGGACCTAACTATTTGATTCGTTATCTCCATCGGAATTTCACAATCTTCGTAGCCTTGTAAGTCGCAATCTTCATAGTCTTGTAAGTCACATTCTTCGTAACTTGGCAAACCGAAACCGAAACCTTCATTTTCTAATTTCACTGTTTTCTTTCATTTGAATTCAAACTGTTTAATCCATTATTGTTTCCAGAATCAATATGATCAATACTTTTAAGTTTCGAAATCACTTCACGTCTTTCAGTTTTTGTGGTTTGTGATGCCAACATTAACCTAATAAATCATAAGATAATAAATAAGTTTATTATTTAGATTAAATATTCAAATAAACTCAGGTTGTTTAAACGGAAAAAATGATGAAGAAACAGTTAAAGAAGCCGCCAAACGCGTTTCCGATCATTTCTATTTAAATAATTTGAAGATTAATCCATAATGAAAAACATTGATGTAATTTATTATTTCATACTCACTTCGATGGAGCTCAATAAATTTACCATTCGTGCTTGACCCACCTAGAATGTCTAACATAAGAGAAGTGTGATTGTTCCTCGTTTCATAATTAAAGGGTAGTTAATTCCCAAAATACTACTCCTAGACTGTATGCATCGGATTTTTTGGTACTTCAGCATTAGGAATTTTAGGATCTATGTAGGGAATTATGCCACGTGGTTTAGTATAGCATTTTGATCCATGAAGACGTGAACAACCAAAATCCGCCAATTTTATTGTATTTTGATGAAGTAAGATATTTTTGGGGTGCTAAAAAAGAATGTGTTAATTATGTTATTCAAAAAACTTTACCCGAAGGTACGTACGTAAAGCACAAAATATAAATGTTCTTACAAGATCTCCGTGAACGTTAATTGGATTTCCCATTTAATTAAAGATATGGTATTGTCCCTTAAATGTTTTTCTAATGTCTCACCATCAGCATATTTAAGAACTATCGAATAATTTTTTCGTCTAAAAGGCAAAAAATAAGTAAACTAAATACTTCAACAAAAGTATTACACATTAAATTATAATGATCTTTACCTTTTAATTTCGTTGCGTCCGAAGATTGGACAGTCAAGATCGATAGAATAGTCTAAATCTATGATAAATCCCCGGCCTCCTTAAATCGCCTGCACGATCATCGGAATATTATTAGTGTACATAATAATAGAACGGAGGTCCATTACTACTCTGTTATCCATATCGCAAAGTAAGCTTTTTTAACTTTTTATTTGCATTAAAGAAAGTCGTTTTTTTATTATTTTACAATAATTAATTATAGCGAATATTAGTTATTACATCAAATATCTGCGAATACTTTGCAACAAAGCAAGCTAAATATTTTTTTAAAGAAAATTATTGTTTGGCTACATAATATATATCACGCTATCATGATTAAAAAACACCTAAAAAAATTCCAAGTTTATTCATTTCTCGTCTTCGGTATCTTGATTGTTTTGTTTTATATCATAAGCAAGTAGCAAATCGGATAAAGCATGTCCTGCTAGTTCTCCTAGTTTACTTCGTGTATTGGAAATTCATCGGTAAGCCATCAGAGTTAGTGTATGGGAGTTCAATGGTTTGGTCGTTTCCATGTAAGGTGGAGTTTTTCGTTCTTTCAGTGGATCAAGACTCCTCTAAAAAAAAAAAAAAATTAGCAATATTTTTAAATTTGGGAATGAAATAATATACATACCCAGTGAATAGCTCTTTTAATATCATTCCTGATTTCTTTTTTAAGAACTTTCTGATTATTTGTTTCAATAATGTCTAGCCTGGTGCCTAGTTTCATAGTTCTCATGAAATTCGGTCATTAAATATTTCATAAGGTGCTCATGGCATTGTTGATGTTAAAGTGTTTATTATATAACATCGAGTAATTTTTTATAATGCAGAAAAAAAAATGCAAAATTTTGTGCACTTATTTTGTACCAAAACAATATGTGTAATTATATTCAATATGTTGCATAAATTTTAAATAATTTTTATTTTTGTGCACTATTTGGAATTTCATGATGAGTATGAAATTGAAGGAAATTAAAACTGTTATTGAACAAGCAGGCCATTTTTAAAGATTCTCAACGTTGCACATGTGCCAGGTTGATTGCGCAGTCGGTGGCGTATTTTTGACTTAATATACCAGATAATATGCGAAGTTACGTAATTATTGTCTTTTTTAAAATTATGCTTTATCTGATCACGTGATATAAATAAATCATGACTATTTACAGATGTCACGTAGTACAACTAAAAATATAAAAGTACCGCGTTGTTATCCTCGTTATATCATGCGGCAGACATGCGCTATACTGTCGTTATTTATAAATAAATAAACAACTAAAATATAAATTCTCCACATTTTTCATCCTTCATATTGCGTAAGAAAACCTCTTTCCGCGAAAATGAAAACGAAATTTTTTACGGAGTGTGAGGATTGGACGCGTTTAAATTTTCTTAACTTTCGTCAGAAGGAAGAAAACTGGACGGCAAATAAAATGAGAGAGCACAACACATATGTTAGGACCCTAGGAATGATCGCAGGAAATAGCTCGAACAAACAACAATCTGTAGCGCTTTCCGCTTGGAAAATCTTTCCAGTTAAGTAGAAATTGTCATTTCTGTTGGGTAAAGGTGGGCTTGGATGCTCCAAGTTGCCTATCATGTAATACCACATCACAGCGTTTGACAATCTGAACAGATGTTCTCGGTCGAATCGCTGATGAACTATCATGTTCGATGCTGGCCACCTTTACTGTTATCACATCGCAGCGCTTAACAATCTGAACAATTTTGTTCTAGGTTATAGTCGCTGATGAACTATCACGTTCGATGTGTTTATGGATATTGGTTGTTAGTCATTTTATTATTAAACGAGTTTGGCGAGCAATAACAATATTATTTTTTATAAGCGGTTAAGGATTTCTGGCAGAGTGGTGAGGAGTTAGATAGGCAAAACAAGATCAACAAGACGAAGGTAAGTGTGCTATTACATAATTTCAGCAATCAATTTATCTTCCTCTAGGCAAAATACCTTGATAATCTCGAAGAATCTACCTATAAGGTACTGGATGATACTAGATCATATGTTATTGAAGATGCTAAAGTTGAGACTAGAAAACGCAAGTCAATAAAAGCTAACATAAGTGAGATCCCACCTCATTACACAAAATGAGTATATTTTTGTGAGGAAAAGTCAAAGAAGTTATCATCAGGAAAAAAGGGTCGGTATATAACTTAAGGTTTGTCTGCAATAAACACCTTTTATAGAAGGTAATCGAGTTAATTTTTTTAGAGGAGTATGTTGCCTGATGGAACGAAAATTGAAAGGCTAGCTCCTATAACCCTGATACCTGAGGGTGACGATTCCTCCCAATCCGATGATGATATTTCCCAATATGATAACAATTTCTCCCAGGATGATGACGATTCTTTCAGAGCAGATCACGATTATAATAGTGATGATGAAGAAGACGTGCCTACTCCGGAAGAAACTCTTGATTTCTTCCTTAGCAACAAAAAAACTTGGATTTTGCCTTCAGGCAATGATTTTAATGATATTGTTGCTAAGAGAATTTCCGAGAATGCAAAGGTAATTAAAATAAGAAGAGATTATCAGCCGTTGAAAAAGTTATTTTACGCTACGGGGCATCGCAGATGATCGACTTATCTGCACACATGAAGCAATGGTTTTTAATCGAAGATAGAGAATTCATAATGAAGGATTATAAGGCTTTGTTGCAAGTTTCTGAAATGTCAGATAAGGAATGTTCGTTTATTAAATTAGTTGAGGATGTACGTATTTTTTTTTTCTTTTCGTCAAATTTGTATTGTTGTTCAATATACCCATATATTTTTATAGATGGTTCATAAAGGTAAAATTGATGAAGCGTTCAAGTTCTGTACGGAAAAGCATCTTAGTTCTGGAAAAAACAGCTATATATCCAAGATCAGCAAAATATATGCTAATTTGTAAGTGATTAGTTTTACTGTCTAAAATTTCTATTCTCTTCATTTTTTGTGATTATAACGTTATTATTTATTTGTACAGTCGACATTTTGGATTACAGTGCAAATAATACACACACGGAAATGGATGTGTTTTAAAAGCATGTGCGTACATAATTGAGGGATTGAACAAGAACATCAAAATATTTCCAAGATGGTTAGTGTAAAGATTGATTGCTTGCATTATTGCGAATAACATGGCTGCCATTTTTACAAACTATAATTCATTATCTCAGGGGCGAATCCTTTTGCCTGTTAAGCAAGTGCAAAGACCATATCAGGGGCCGTAAATGTGATGTGCGTTTTTTATCGATGTCGGGAATTGATGTTGGAGAGATGCTGTAGATTTTGCAAAAAATTCCCACTAAGGCTATCTGTGATCGTTGCCGTTCTGCACGAATAAATCAATCTATCTTAAACGGATTATTGGAATACAATCTTAGTGATGAACAGGTTAAGAAAATCCAGATACCTTTTCTACAATTCGCCGATACAAGTGGACAAAATGCTAGTTGAAGATCTGGTAGAAGATTTTTATATTGTTTTTCCCGGACCTAAATTCGAGCTTCCTACAAAACTTCAGAATATTGGAAAACTGAAAACGTCTATCAATGTTATTAATTCAGTTTTGGTAAGATTCCATTTGTTCATTATCAGAAAAATTGCATCATTAATCTGTTTTAAATTATTGTGTAGAATACATATAAGAAAACGTGCGAGATCATAGAAAATCTAGAAACAATGCACCATGAATTTGATGATATTTTTGATGATCTCGATACGGCCAAACCCACTACTCATTTTAAATCAAAGCAAATTCATAAACCGTGGTGGACTCCAAAAGCAAAAAATCATAAATAAAGCCACTAAAAAAAATTCTGATAATTTTATTTTTTATCACTGTCATTTACAATAAATTAATTCATTGCATCAAAAAAAAATAATGTGTACGATTATCTGACATATTTTTTAAATTGTAAATTCTGCGGACTCTTGAACAAACCCACAATAAGTGATATTATTTTAGAATTTCCAAGTTTCTGATGATAATGTTGATTTTTTTGATTCCATCTTTGCCCTAAAAATCAAAAAGATCTTAAATTGCTGATTAAAACGTACAATAATATTATTAAAATTGTGCAAACCTTGAAAATAGCGAATGTTTGAGTTATAAACTCTTTCACAATATGGAGCTTTAAAAGCTCAGGTCTTTCGTTTACTAATGATGATTGCGTAGAATATGGTATTCCGTTTTTACACTTCATATTCAATCGTTTATATATACATTCCTTTCCATCGCAAAACTGAATCAACTTTTTAGCTTAAAGTATCGGAATTTTTGAACAAATTTTACAAGAAATAAGTATTACTATTTCTTTTACAAGAGATGAAACGATTAAAAGAGAGAAATTTGCAGAAAAAATTCGCAACGAATTTACATTATTACATTTACATTATTACTTAATACCGGACCAGGAAGGAAGAATCAATTAAAGTTGACTTTTCTCATATTTATGAAATTTATGAAAAATTCTTAAGATTCATCAAAATTCTGAGAAAATATTTACACTGTAAAGATTTTAAAAAATTATATATTAAAAGTATATTTGTTCTGTAATATCACACAATTTAATTACCTTTGTTTTTTTTTTTTAAAAAAAAAAGCTTCAAAAGAATTTGCGGCAATTGATATTCATACGATTCCGAATAAGATTAAAAAACGAAAATCTTCAACTTAATTTAATGTCAAAATCAATACGAAAATATGATCCTTCTAACGATTTAAAAAAAAATCACAAAAATTTATGCGTGTACTTACGTTTCCTTCTTTCCATTTGGAAGGTGTGCTAGATCAAAAACGATGAAATTTTTTAACAGATTCTTCATCTCTTCAAGCGAGGATGAAAAAGTGATATAGCAGAGAGGCTAGAAACTGGTTCAATTAGAGATGAACAACAAACAACATCCTTCAGAATTAAAAAAATGGTTATGGGATCGGGTAATTATTTTTCAATTTCACAAGATTTTAACTCAAATCAATTTTTTTATTTTGAATTTTTTAATAGGAGGACTATTCAATTAAGAGTATATATTTTCACAATTGAGTCTATAGTGAATGTAGAGTATAGTCTACTGGTTAACTAAATATCGAAACTCTATAATATAATGATAAAATATAGTATCGAGTTTACTTAAATATAACTAGAATATGCGTTTATTTAGGGGACTTCGTCCCCCTATGATATATGAGTATATATGCCGTACCTAGTACTCGTTTATTGGATTTATTGGATGTAAAAATATTAATAAAAACTATAAAATGCACCAATGGTGTTAAACATCACATCACATGTTTATATGTTACACACCTAATCAGTTTATTTATTTAGATAGATGCGATTTATTTTAATTATTTTTCTTGTTAATTTTTTAGGTGCGGCTTTAGACATGTAGAATATTGGTAGGGATTACGAAAAGTTTTTTTTATTGAATTTTTTTTCTTTTATCAAATGTTCTACTTACATTTCAGTTTTCTTTTTTAGGTAGCTGGACCTTCAGACGTGTGAGGATTCAGTAAGGAAAAAATCATTTTTTTTAAATTGACTTTAACAACACGTTCCTAACATTTCAATTTTTTTTCTTTTTGTTTATTAAACAGTAGATTCTGATTTCAAAGTACCGGTAATAGGTAAGCTTTTTTCTGCATTTATTTTCCTTTTTCTTATTCTTTATTAACTTGCTTGTTCTTTTTTTTAGATATGTCTGTTTTTAGTTCCATTTTGACAGAAATCGAAGTGAGTTTTACTTTCTTTTCTTCTTTTTGTTTGTTCTTTTGTTCTTTTACTAATCTTTTTATCTCTTTTTTAGATTCAAGTGAGTCTACTTCGTCTCTTTCTCTTATTATTTTATTTTCTTTTAAGATGACATTAACTGTTTTCTTTTTATATTTATGGGTGGGTGTTTCGTTATTTTTTATTTTTTTCCCGTTATTTCTCTTACTTTGCCTTTATCCCTTTTGTTGGTTTTGTTGATTTTATTTTTTTGTTAATTCTTGTTTCTTTTGTTAATTCTTGTTTCTTTTGTTAATTCTTGTTTCTTTTGTTAATTCTTGTTTCTTTTGTTAATTCTTGTTTCTTTTGTTTATTCTTGTTTCTTTTGTTAATTCTTGTTTCTTTTGTTAATTCTTGTTTCTTTTGTTAATTCTTGTTTCTTTTGTTAATTCTTGTTTCTTTTGTTAATTCTTGTTTCTTTTGTTAATTCTTGTTTCTTTTGTTAATTCTTGTTTCTTTTGTTAATTCTTGTTTCTTTTGTTAATTCTTGTTTCTTTTGTTAATTCTTGTTTCTTTTGTTAATTCTTGTTTCTTTTGTTAATTCTTGTTTCTTTTGTTAATTCTTGTTTCTTTCATTGATCCTTATCTCTTTCATTAATCCTTTTCTTGTTTCTTTTGTTGATTTGATTCTTGTCTCCTTCAATGATCTTTGGCTTCTTTTCCATGATCTTTGTTTTTTTCCATGATCTTTGGCTTCTTTCATTGATCTTTGGCTTCTTTTGTTACTTTTTTGTTCCTTTGTTGATTTATTCCTCCTTTGCTCCTTTTTTCTTTTTTATTTGCCATTCATTTCTTTCATTCCTTTTTCATTACCCATTGTTTTTTTTTATTCCTTTTAATTCCCTTTTGCTTTTTTCATTCATTCTTATTCTTTCTTCGTTTCTCTTATTCCTACTTCATTTCCTTTGTCCATTTTCATGTATCTTTCCTTTCTCTTTTATTCTTCCTTTGTCTTCTTTATTGTCCTATTTTATTGTATTTTCCCGTTCTTTCTTATATATTGCAGTGCATTCGATTTTTTTATAAAATTATGTATAAATAAAATCATAAATTAGCCAATAAAATTTTTTTTATAAATCACATGATTGTGGTGTTGAGCAATGTCGATAATTAATAAAAAAAAAATGTTAAATCATTTTTATTAAAAAGATTAAAATAAAACTAATATTATTTTTATTAAAAGTAAATAACAAAAATGATTAATAAAATTATTTTTATTAAATTATCAATAGAAAAGTATTAATATCATTTTTACTTTAATATAAAAGTATTTATATCATTTTTGTCAAAAAAAGATTAATAAAAAGTGACTAATATTGTTTTTTTGCTAAATGATTACACATTTTTTTTTATTAAAATTACTTAATTTAATTTGTTTTAATTATTTACTTGATAAAAATTAATAATGTAACAAATGCTTTAGCAGTTTATTTATTAAACTGGATAATTAAAAAATATTAATTTTTTTTATTGATTTATTCTATTAGACTGAAATAATTAATTTATTTTTCTAATGGATTAATAGTGCTTATTTTTAACGGATTAATATTTTTTTTAACAGGTTAATAATTCATTTTTTTAATGGATTAATTTTTTTTAACCGGTTAATAATTCTTTTTTTTCTCAGATTAAATAATTTATTTTTTTTTAAAAAAAATAATTTTTATTGTTTTCTTTATGATTTATTAAATAAAATAGTTAAGTTTATTTAATTTTTTTTAACAGTTTATTAAACTGTATAAATCAAAAAATCAATTTTATTTTTTTTTAATGATTTATTTAAACTGGATAATTAAATTATTAGCTTATAATCGGATAATTAAAAAAAATAATTTATTTTTTAGTGATCAATTAAACCAGATAGTTAAAAAAAATTTTTTTTGATTTTATTAAACTAAATAACTTAAAATTATAATTTTGTGCTGTTAAGTTGAATGATTCAGTAATAATTATTCTTTTAACAGTTTATGAACTAAAAATTTTAAGTAAATAAATTGAATAAAATTAAATTTTTTAGAGATTTTTTATCTGCTTAATACTTAATTTAACGGTTTATTAAATCAATAATTAAAAAATTTATTTATTAAACCAAATTTCTGGTTTTAAAAAAAAAAAATAATTTATTTGTTATTATTCGGTTAAAAGAACTGTTAAGAAATAAATTATTGATTTTTTTTAATGATTTTAAGTTAAATAACGAAAAATTGTTCTTTTTTTTTTTAAAAAAAAAAAATGCTCTACTTTTTTAATTATTTTCTTAAAAATGGCGTATTTTTTAAAATAGTTTTAAATATTTTTTTCAAATTGTTTTCAATTATTTTAATCGAAAAGTGATTTTTTTTAATCATTTCACTTAAAAAAAAATGATTTTTTTTTAGTTGTTTAATTGGAAAAATAAAAAAAAACAATTTTTTCTTTAATTATTTGATTAAGAAAAATGATTATTTTTTTATAATCAAAAAAAAATGAATTTTTTTATGGTTTTTAAAACTACCTAATGCTTGATTTAACAATCATTAAACCAAATAATTAAAAAAATTTGTTTATTAAACCAAATGATTAATAATTTATTTTTAACAGTTTTTTTAACCGAATACCAATAAATTCATTAAAAAATTATTTGTTTTTTTTTTTAAACTGGAAAGTCAAAATAAAATAAACTATTACTTAAACAATTTTTAAACTGAATAACGAAAAAATTATTTTTCTTTTCTTTTTTTAAAAAAAAAAATACTCTATTGTTTATCATTTTTACCATTTTTTCAATAATAAAAAAACAATTGTTTTTCTTAATTAAATTTTTTTGTTTAAAAAAAATGACTTTAGAAAAAACAATTTTTTCTTAATTATTTTGATTAAGAAAATAATTTTCTTGATTGTTAATCGTTTTGACATTTTAATGAAAAAAATAACACAAATGATTGACTAATCATTTAATAAAAAAAATTATTTTATGTTTATTTTTTTCTTTCTCTAATATAACCTATTTAATAATTTTCTTTAGTCCTGGTTGTTTTTTTGGCAGAATTTATTAATAAACTTTTGTTTTTAGCGGGTACAATTGATGGTTTTCTTGATGGGATCAACAAAATTAAAAAAATTTGCAGAAACTTATTATTTGATGACTTAACTAAACATGCAATGAAAGTGGCACAGGAAGGCCTAAATCACAATTTTACTCTTTTGATGTCAAAAGAAGCCTAAGCATAAGCATATGCATTATTCATTATGCATAAATGCTTTAAGCTTTTTTTTTTTTTTTTTACTGGCATAAATGCTTTAAGCTTTTTTTTTTTTTTTTTTTTTTTTTTTTTTTTTTTTTTTTTTTTTACTGGTAAACAATTCAAATTTTATTTAAAATAGGATTTTAAGGTACATGTTGGAAAACTGATTAGGTCTTATAGTTTATAAAGAAACTATATACGACTACAATTCTAGTTTATCCTAACTAATAAAAAATTTCTAAGAAATTAATTATCTGTTAAACCAGGTTAGATGATAAATAAAAGAAAGAATAAAAATACTACTCATCCAGAAACTGGACAAAAATAAATGCTTTAAGCTTTAAGCATTATTATAAAACGCATTTCTCGAGTTCACATTGCGTATTTCCTAATTCGGACGATTTTATATTGAGTCTTGAAGATCAGTACAACTGAAAATCCAAATTGAGTGAAAAAGTCGATTAATTTAGAAATGATCTAATCACTTCAAAATCTTCTTTACGCTAATTATCCAAAATTTGACGATTAAAATTACAGGTATTAGTCATGTGCTGATGTACGTTATTCTATCATTGATTTATAAATAAAATAAATGTCTTCACAATAAATATTTTTTTGAAACAGGTTCTGACAATTTCATTTTCTTTACAAATGTGACTTAATGATATTTACGATATAATCGAGGAAAGATATTCTGATAATGGAGATAATGATGATTCCATTATTGATTTGACTCGTGATGATTATTTGGAAGCTACTACAACCCAAATAAAGGTATGAAAATAGTAGTGGTTTTAAGATATTTTAAGGAATTTATTATTTATTTATTTATTCATTGATATAAAACTTTTGATTTGAATCAGAATGATTTTAATCAGGATGGTGAAATTCATTTATTAACTGAATGTTTGAGAGTAAAAAAGATTCGACATACAATTTTTTCAATGGAATATCCACCACATCTGTGGAAGTTATTGCAATTTGTTACAATATAGAAAATAATCAGCATTTGAAATGTATACGCCTACTACTTAAAAAAAAAAAAATTTTTTTTATTTTTTTGACTCTATAATCTATTTTAGTAGTAATATTTTGAGACTTTATGAATCCTCTAATCCATTTTCATGCGTTATATTCATTTATATTCCATATCTTAATATTGTTATTAATTAAATTATTAACTAATGTTAAGTTGTCAATAATAATTTCTACATTATTACTGCACACTAAAAGTCTGGTAATTAATAAATTTATATCGTTAATTGACTTAATTAGTACTTTAAATGTATTTATCATTCTATTCTTTTGTTCATTTACTTACTGTATATATTACACGGTGTTGACATTGATAAATTAAAATTTTATTAACTAATTTCCTTATTTTTTATTCAATTTTTCTATTTACGATCAAGTAAATATTATCGCTTGCATTTGATATTCAATCATTAGAATTATTACTGAATTCTATAGATAGTCAACCTTTTCCATCTCACGGTATTCCCGTTTATTATATTGTTAATTTGTATTATGTGACTTTTACTTAATAAACGATGATTAAACAGAACACTTAAAATTTAACACCTTTATTCAATCTATTGCTTACTGTTACTATTGATATCTTATCATCAGTATTATCTATCATTGCTGATTCTGACGTTGTTTCTTTACTATTAATTACTAACAGTTTGGGTTACATACTTACATATAATATTATTCAATTTAAAGAAACTATTACATATATTGTAGAGTACCAAAATTCCTTTCTTATTACTTGCTATCAAAATAGAGTCGTCCATAAAAGCGACATGATTAATTTTGAAATTAACCGTATCCAACATTGACTCTGGTTATATGGTTTGCTTCTATTACGTATTCTCACTGCTAACAGATCAAAAAATATTTTCCACAACAATGAAGACCGGATTTTTTCTTTGTTTAACTTGTTCTCAACTTCCTCTCTTCCATTATCACATTGAGTACGAATCCCTCAGCTACGAATCATTCTTTTATTATACCACCTTCCCATTACCTACTATCGCTTTATTCATTCTAACTCTATTTCTATTATTCTACCTTAAACTTTGGAGTTATCCAGGAGTAGCATCCAACATTCATTTTGACATCATCTAATATACTATGAACTACTTTTATTGGTTCGAATTAGCTATTATTACCTTCTAGTCCCACAAATTAATATATTATATCCTTTATTGTTATATAAAATGTTTTAAATGTTTTAAATACATCTGATATTCCTGGTGCTTTATAGTTTGATGTTTCCTTAATTGCTGTTTGTAATTCATATAAAGTGATTTCTGAAAGTAAATCTTTATAAATGTTTTCATTTATCCTTAATGCTGGTTCATATTCCTTTTTCCAAAATTCCCATTCTTCTATGTATCTGTCCCTAAATTTTGTTCTTACGTTTAAGTCTTGTAATGAACATATGCCCCTTCTTCGACATCTCTTAGTATTTTAAACTCTACTTCTGACTTTTCAATATTCTATTTAATTAATTGATCAAAAATTAACGTTCTTCTTTGTTTGTATTCAAAGATACTTTTTATAGAATATCTTTTATTAAATAATAACTTTTCTTGTCGCATACTTATTAGATCCTTCATTAACTTTGTCGTTTATTAACGGATCTACATATTTTTGTACTTTTCTAATTTTTTTTAATTTTCTCTTTAATATCGTTAAGTCTTTTACGCGCCATTTGTATATCTCTTAATTCTTGGTTAATAAAAAATACATCAATCTTATCCGATTTGTCAACTTTTTTAATTCGTCAAATCTGGTTAGCAGTATTTATAATCTCTGATTTTTGGCCAACATTTCTATATCGGTAAAATCAGACGGATCAGAGTTGATTATTAATTCTTCTAACTTATTTCGTTTCCTTCCCATTTACTAGATTCTATATTTCTATCTAATATTTCCTTCAAGTCTAAATTTTTTCAAGTTATTAGCATATTTTTATTATTCTCTAATTGATAACTCTATTAATTATCTTATAATTACTGTTGATAAATTCTTCTAAATCATATACTTTCCATTTATCTAATTTTTCTAGTACCTCTGTGTTTAATCTATTCTGCTTTTAATTTGAGTGATTGGTTTTAGGCCTTGTTATTTCGTTATTAGTTTTAATATTGTACATTTATTAATCCTTTTTTTGATGTAATAAATAAATTATTCATTTTGTTTGTTTTTTTGAATACTGATTAATTTTAAAATTATGATTTAAATTCGTATTAAATATAGCTTATTTTTAATAAAATGTAGAAATGTTGATTTTTATTTGGATCAGCTAAACAAATAACCGTCAAGTTAACCAACTGAATCAATAAAAAAAAATTGGGTTAGCATATATTATATAATATGGTTGACATTTTGATTGAAAGAAAACAAATGTCATGTGATCACTAATCATTTGCATATTCACCCAGTATCACCGTCACTTTTCTTCTCCCACGTGACTTTCGGCCGGCATTATGGGATTAAGAAATTAACCATAAGATGAATAATTATGTGACAAATAGGGTTTCACCTCGAAAAAAATGTCTTCAGAATACTTATTAAAAACGGGAACGAAGGGGCGTGATGCATCGTGACAAATATTTTTAATATGATCACGTGGGAAGAAAAGTGACGGTGATACTGGGCAAGATTCATTTGAAAAAACTATTTAGGTAAACATGATCATCATGGTATTTGTGCTACCTTTACACAAATACAATAATAATTAATAAGCAGTTTGACGCTTCAATTCTTCTTTTTTTTTTAAAAAAAAAAAAGTTGATCAGTAAATGAATAAATAATGTTACCTCAAGACGATTTTGATCACAGATGCGACAAATGCAATGAAATATATACAGATATATATAATAAATGGTGTAAACCATGTAATATCAATTTTTTTAAAAATAACTTTACAAACTGGACTAGCGGAAATGATACAATTGATGATTTTATTCAATATAGGCAATTAAAAATATATAAACATAATGATAGAATATTTGAATGGATTCCATATAGTCAATTTATTGATGTTAAAGAAATAGGAAAAGACAAAGTCAGCAATGCTACTATATATTCAGCATTATGGAATGATGGTTCATTACATTATAATAGTGATAAAAAAGAATGGATAAGAAATCCTAATATAGAAGTTGCATTAAAATGCTTAAGCGATCCACAGAATATTATTTATGAAATTCTAGATGAGGTATGAAATTTACTTGTAAGTTAATTGTAGTTCTTTAATATAATAACTTTGTTTATATTTAATAGGCTGAAAGCTATGGAATAACTCAAAATCCAGATACAGAAGATTACATCATAGTTTTACAAAATAAATATTGTGAAGCATATACAAAAATATATAGTAAGTGGTGTAGATCATGTTATTTAAAAAATAGTTTCGCAAACTGGACAAGTGGGAATGAAATAATTGATGATTTCATTCAAAATATGCTATTAAAATGTGTTAGTTATCGTGAATATTATTACGATATAATACGTGAATGGATACCATACAGTCAATTAATTGATATTAAAGAAATAGGAAAAGTTGAGAATAATGTTGCTACTATATATTCAGCATTATGGAATGATGGGCCATTATATTATAATTATGATAAAGAGGAATGGATAAGAGATCCTAGTAGAAAAGTTACATTGAAATATTTAAATAATCCACAAAACTTTATTGATGAATTATTTTGTAAGGTATGGAACTATTATAATTTTAATTTGAATGTTTAGGCTAATAATAACTTTGTTTGTATTTAATAGGAATATTATGGAATTATATATGGAATGTCTCAAAATCCAAATACGAAAGATTACATCATTGTTTTACAAAAATATTGCGAAAATTGTTGTGAAGAATATACTGATATACGTTACGAGTGGTGTAAATTATGTTATACAAATAATTTTACAAATTGGACAAATGAAAATAAAATAATCAATAATTTTATTCAAAAAACACAACTAACAGCTACATCTTTTAAAGATATAATCGAATGGATACCATATACTCAATTTATTAGTGTCAAAGAAATAGTAAAAGATCATGATAATTTTAATACTATATATTCAGCAATATGGAATAATAGTCTATATTATGATTATAGTAAATATAAGCTGGTAAGAGAGTCTCAGCAAGTTACATTAATTACATTAAATTATTTAGATAAATCAAGTATAATCGATAAACTTCTTAATAAGGTATGAAAATTATTCTAAATTTAATTAGATGCTTTTTTTATTATAATAATTTATTTATGTTTAATAGATTAAAGATTTGATGATAGATAAAATGGGTAATGTATATGGAATAACTCAAAATCCAGATACAAAAGATTATATTATAGTCTGTAATAATATATTTTGTGAAAAGTGTAATAAAAAATACACAAATATAAAACAAGAGTGGTGTAAATCATGTCATTTAAAAGATAATTTTACAAATCGAATAAGTGGAAATGAAGCAATTGATAATGTTATTCAAGAAATGCAACTAAAAATATGTAATTATAATGATATAGTAGTTGAATGGATACCATATGATCAATTTATTAATATTAAAAAAATAGAAAAGGTTGATAATAATTCTTTTACTATATATGCAGCAATATGGAAGGGTGGTCCCTTAGTACATAATAATAAAAATATATATAGACGAAAGTATTATCAAAAAGTTACATTAAAATGTTTAAGTAATTCACAAAACAAAATCAATGAATTTCTTAATGAGGTATGAAGTTATTTGTAAGAATAATTACATTTTCTATATTAATAAATAACTTTATATATATTTGCATTTAATAGGCTGTATATGATTCAATTAAAAAAAATTTTATATATGGAATATCTCAAAATCCAGATACAAAAAATTACCTTATAGTTTTTCGAGATATATATTGTGAAAAATGTGGTCATGTTTATACAAATATGGAATATAAATGGTGTAAACCATGTAAAATAAATTATTTAAAAAATAATTTTCCAGATTGGACTAGTGGAAATGAAAATATTGATGATTATATACAAAAAATGCAATTAAAAATTAATAATTATAAGGATAGTATAATAGAATGGATACCATTTAATCAATTTATTAATATTAAAGAAATGAGTAAGATTGAAGACAATAATACTACTATATATACAGCAGTATGCAAAAAAAATTATTATAAAAAGGTTGTATTAAAATGTTTAAATAATTTAGAAAATAAGATTGATGAATTTTTTAATAAGGTATGAAGTTATTTGTAAATATAATTACATTTATATTAATATAATAACTTTACTTTTGTATTCAATAGGTTGAAAATTATTTAAATAAAGATAATTATATATGTGTATATGGAATATCTCAAAATTTGGATACAAAAGATTATATTATAATTCTTAATGATGATATATACTGTAAAATATGTAATGAACAATGTTTAAATAGCAAATGGTGTAAATCATGTCAAATAGATTTTCTTAAAAATGATTTTAACAATTGGACTAGCGGAAATGATAAAATTAATGATTTTATCCAAAAAATGCAATTAAAAATTAATAAATATTATGATATAATATTTGAATGGATACCATTTAATCAGTTTATCAATATCAAAAAAATAGGTAAAGTTGATAACAATACTGCTACTGTATATTCAGCAATATGGAAGAATGGTCCATTAGAATATGATTATTATGTTTATAAAAAGATATATCAAAGAAATAATTATAGAGAAGTTGTATTAAAATGTTTAAATAACTCACAAAATAAAATTAATGAATTTCTTAATAAGGTAAATTATTAATTCATAAGTAGAGTTTAAATTTACATTAATATAATAACTTTATATTTGTATATAATGTATTTAATAGGCTAAGAGTTATTTGATTGATGATAATTATATATATGGGATATCTCAAAATCCGGATACAAAAGATTACATCATGGTTTTACAAGATATATATTGTGAAAAATGCAATGAAGAATATACAGATATAAAAAAAAAATGGTGTAAAATATGCCAAGTTAATTATTTAAAAAGTAGGTTTACAAATTGGACTAGTGAAAGTAAAAAAATTAATGATTTAATTCAAAAAATGCAGTCAAAAATTAATAAATGTGATGATATAATATTTGAATGGATACCATATGATCAACTTGATTATATTGAGAAAGTAGGTAAAGGTGGTTTTGCTACAGTATATTCAGCAATATGGAAGAATGGTCCATTAAAATATGATTATCATAAAAAGATATATCAAAGAAATAATTATAAAGAAGTTGCATTAAAATGTTTAAATAATTCACAAAATATTTCTAATGAATTTTTAAATGAGGTATGAAATTTTTTATAAAGTTGAAATAATTATTTAAGTATTAATATTTTCTATTTATATTTAAATAGATTGAAATATATTCAATAAATAAATATAATAAAATTATGCAAATATATGGAATATCTCAAAATCCTGATACAAATAATTATATTATGATTCTTCAATATGCAGAATGTGGAAATTTTAATAATTGGATGGATTATTATAGAAATTTTAGTTTTTGTGCTAAATTTTTCATATTGCATAATATTTCCGTGGGTCTTAGAGAGATTCATCAAAAACAGTTAGTTCATCGTGATTTTCATATAGGAAATATATTAATTAATAGTGATGATGATTTTGGATCAGTTTATTATAATTCAATTCCTATAAGTACTTATATTTCAGATATGGGATTATGTGGAGAAGTTAATAATACAGATAAAACAAATATTTATGGAGTTATGCCTTATGTAGCTCCTGAAGTATTAAGAAAAAGACCTTATACTAAAGCAGCAGATATATATAGTTTTGGTATGATTATGTATTTTACAATAACTGGAAGGCAACCTTTTGAAAATTGTGCACATGATTTTAAATTGGCATTAGATATATGTAATGGAATTAGACCTGAAATACCTGAAATACCTGAATTGAAATCAAATTGGTATATTGATTTAATGAAAAAATGCTGGGATTCAAATTCTGATAATAGACCAAATATTGAATCAATTACTACTATTTTATGTGAAAGGAATTATACTGATAAGGAATATAAAGAGGCAGTGCATTATCTTAATAAAGGATACAAAGAAAGCAGAACATTATCCACTCATCCGCAAGCTATTTATACCTCTCGGTTACTTAATCCTTATACAGAAGGTCTTCCAATTGATTTTTTAGAGTAAGTAATTTAAAAATTTTTTTTTTTATCGTTAAAGAGTTCAAAAACAAGTATGACTTTAACTAAAGAAATGGAGAGTTTATCAGTTGAAAAAAAAAGAAAAGCTTCTCTTTCTGCAGAAACTCAAAGCGAAAGTAAATCAACTAAGCTAGATGAAAACCAGGAATATAATTCAGAATTTATGGAAATAGATTCTGATTGAACTAATCAATTTTTATCTAGTAAACAAAGAAGAAGCATAAGGATGGTTCTTTATCAGGATTCTAAAGAAGTATAGAGAAGGTTTGAATAAAATGAGTATTAAGAAATTTTGGAAATAAAGAGTATCAAAAAAATCACCAAAAGAGTTTAAGGGATTAAGGGCAGAACTATAGAATATCAGCTATATTTCGTCTTTCTTATTCAATAATTTGTTATCAAATAAATGAAATTCTTTATTTTTTTTTTTTATTAAATATAGGATTATTATTAGTTTTTGTTCAACATTGATTATAGAGTATTTGTAAAACTATTTTTTACATTAATAAAATCAGTTTGTAATTGAACAACAAAAAACCACAATTTAGGAAAATAAATTTATATTTATTAGAAACTGATAAATATTCAATTTAAAAGAAAGGGATATTTTTTCAAAAAAGTATATATTATTTTGATGAAATATTGAACAAAATATTTTATCTCTCGAAAATACCACTATTTATACGTCTGGTCTTGATAGTTCCAAAAAGCCTTAGTTACTATGTTCAATATGCGATTATTTTTCTATAAAATTGAAAAAAATTATTTAAAAACATTAAATTTTGAAAATCAATTTTAACATACAAGAATCAAAACACTTACATCTTCTATTGAATGTAGAAAGATTAACTAAGGCTTGTTGGAAAAAAAAATTAAGAAAGAAATTAATAATTTATCAATGCGTAAATAGTTAACACGTTAAAAAAATTCTATTAAAAAGATAAGCCCAAATTTAGCTTGTAACATTCATTTGATTCGTGATAAAGACAACTTAACGTAAAATATTGATTACTTCATATATTTTTTATGCATTATTATTATACAGCCAAATAGGATCGGCCAAAATAGGACCATGCTTTTTTCATCGTGCTGATATTTTTCATTAATCTATAAATTACAATTTCAAAATCATTATTGATATTTTTTTCATATATACCAAATATCATGTACTAAATATCATACTAAATATCGTGCACAGAGAAAATAGTTTTAAAAAAAATGCTGAAAATACGTGTCACATGTCAAATAATTTAATATCGTATTTATAAGCATGATCATTATTCATTAGCGATCATCAGACGTTTCAGGATAATACAGTTATTTGATAGGGAGTTAGAATATTACCGAACTGCAAAGCAGTTCGAATGATATTTTAGCTCTCCTGTCAAATAACTAAACTTATTTATTAATAACAATTAAGTAACATCAGATTTTATACCGTATAGTTTTTTTTCACCAATATACAACATACTGTGTTCTTTTGCTTGTTGATTTTTTATCGGAAGTTAGGAATTGATTATCTTCAAATGTTCAATGTGACCTGTTGGAAGTATATATTATCAGCACATCATTTTTTTTTCGAATTAACAGGCATCTCTTTATTGAACGAAAATTTTTAAAATAAAACTTCATCACACAATCAAGAAATACTTTATTTTGATATTATCTCTTTGACCTAACTCTACGTGTTTAAACACTAATCTTGAAATTCTAAAATTGAGCTAGGGGTAAATCCACAAATTAAAAAAAAAACCTCGTTTATCGCTCTACGAAAGAAAAACGTTAGTATAAGATCAATTGTCTGACCTAACTAAATCTAATTCTAATTTATCATTAACCTTTTTCGGGATCACATGAAATAACATGAAGCTGTAATACATGATCGTCGAAAGCGAAAAAACAAAATAAAAGTAAGGGGACAGATGAAATGCCTAAATCAAAGCCTTGAGTAGCTCCGCAATTTTACTTAAGACTTCGGCCAGCTTCTTCTCCTGATGCGACTGTATCGTCTTCTTCTTGGATATCAGCACATCATATTTTGTGACCTCATCAATGAAATTTAATCACACAATATATGGTTGAAGCATTCATAAAAAAAAAATACGCAACAAAAAAAAAAAATAGTAGGGTTAAATCTTTGATAAATAATCTTTGATCTTAATAAATTTTCAAGATCTTTCACGAGGTTAATAATATTTTATTAAGAGATAAATTATATGTTTTTGAATTACTGTACATACATATACAACGAATCCTTTGTTCAGGTAAATTTGAGTATTATCAAATATTCGATTTTCGATATATATACATATATATATAAAATTCATTTTAAAATATGATTATAGGTTTAATACAATGCTATCTTATGACAACTTTTTGCAGAAATTAAAACTCGGAGATGTTAGGTGATCCGCTATGTTGAATAGTACCGGTCGAGACTAAGTCAATTCCAGCTAAAATTAGAATTATCGCGAATAAATACATATGATTGGTTTATAACCAACTTATTTATATTATCGTGAAATTATAAAAAGCCAGTATATAGAGATAAGATTAATTATAGGCGGTTTTTTTTTAAGAAAAAAGTTCGTTATGGGTCACATCGGTATCAAGTTATGAAGGTATTAATTGATTATTAGATAGATAAATTTAATGTTGCAACACCAAATTTGATTTATTCGTATTAATTTCAAAGAACTTATAATTGTTCAGCAGCTCAATCAGGATTATAAAAAAAATATTAGAATATGAAAACTTGTTTAACATTTAGTGACGCAATTAGCGCCATCACGCGCGTCAATTCTCAAAGTTTCACCCCTACTTACATTGATTCTTGCTGGTGAACCGGGTCCGATTGATCAACATCTGGATTTTTTTTTTGATTGTAATCATTTGCAATCATCCGGCCCCATGTTTTCTGCCGTCATTACATGGAATCCGAGCTAATTCTACGTCAGATCCAATGGGAACCTGGGACGAAAATTAGTATAACCGGAGCATGTATATATTTCAAAATTTAAATAATACACATTATTCTATTCATGCGCATTATCTATATTCAAATTATTTTTTTACATAATTTTGGTATAAATTCAGGACTAAAGTATCTTTAAGGATACATAATAATACGCCGCTGCAAGCTTTTAAAGTTGTTGGAAATAGTTATTGTTTCTCCCAATTATATGATATTAGTTAACACTGAAAAAGTGAATTAATTTGAATATGTATTTTTTTGATTTTATCACAAATGTACAGTATCACATCTATATATAAACTTCAAAATAAATTATTGTTTTATTAATGGAATTTAATCAATCAACGCATATACAACTTCCAACTATTTATTACCATTCAGTAGACTCATTAAGAAAAGCCCGGAAATGCAATTACAGGAAATATTTATTATTTTTTAATAAAGTTGATCAAATATATTTTTTTTTAAGTTGATTAATTATGGATAAATTAAAGAATTTATACGCATCAAATAAATAATTAAAATATTTTTGTAACCTTTTACATTTTAAATACTATAAAATTTTATTACCTTTTTTTTTTCTAAATTATTACTAATTATCTTTAAGAATATAGGATATGGTGTTTCAAAAAAAAATATGCTTATTATTCATTAGTTTTAAATATTTTTATGGTCTTTAAGGTCAAAAAAATGCAAGTAAAGTTATATGAAAAATTGCACTACGATATTCTTGATGTACTGTACTAGTGTACTAAGATAATGATTAAAAAAATGAGTTTTAAAAATTATTAAATTGCTCAATTACAAACTGATTTTATTATGTAAAAATAGCTTTACAATCAGTGTTGAACAAAAACTAATAAAAATAATCCTCTAATTAATATCTTAATTTATATAATGTAAAGAAAATTTCTCATCAAAATATAAAGTAAACAAAACATTTCTTATTTAAAATAAATTATTTAATAAATAAAACCAATTATAATTCAAATAAATTTTCTTTTAATCATTTTTTATTATCGTTATTCAATCTATTAGTGTTTTAAAGTATTGACAGTTAATAAATTTCTTTTTAAAAGATATGTGACAAATATAAGAAAAACTTACTCTGTAAAATCAATTGCGAGACTTTCTGTATAAGGACTAAGTAACCAAGAAGTATAAATCGCTTGCGGATGAGTAGTTAATTGGCTGATTTCTTTATATCCTTTATTAAGATATCTTTCTGCCTTTTCATATTCCTTATCATCATCATCACAATACTTTTTATGTAAAATAGAGATTATTAACTCAATATTTGGTCTATTATTATGTTTTGGATCCCAGCATTTTTTAATTAAATCAATATACCAATTTGATTTCAGCTCAGGTATTTCAGGTATTTCAGGTCTAATTCCGTTACATATATTTAACACTAATTCACGATCATGTGCACAACTTTCAAAAAGTTGTTTTCCAATTATTATAAGATACATAATCATACCAAAACTGTATATATCTGCTGCTTGAGTGTAAGTTTTACCTCTTAATACTTCAGAGATAAATAAAATATAACTCCATAAATATTTGTTTTATCTTTATTATCAACTTCTCCACATAATCCCATATCTGAAATATAAGTACTTACAGGAATGAATAGATTTAAATAATATGATTCAAAAGTATCATCACTATTAATTAATATATTTCCTATCTGAAAATCACGATGAACTATCTGTTTTTGATGAATTTTTATATATTAAATTTAACATCAGAACTAAAATTTTTATATAATCCATCCAATCATTAAAATTTCACATTCTGCATATTGAAGAACCAAATAAAATTTAATAAATTTTAATAAATTTTGTAGAATCAATCAATGATCGATCAATTTTAAATCGATTGTCTTTTTTTTTTGTTCGATTGAGCTATAAAATAGAAATCGATTGCATGTGATCAATTATGGTAAATCGATTTTTGATCTATTGAGACCTTTTCGACAATTAAATACTCTACTGTTAACCTATGTCTCATTTTGCAAAACAGAAAACGGATTAAAAGTTAAATAGATTTAATTAACAATATATTTATATGTCTTGTATATTACTTTGCTTTTAGAATAGAACGTAAAAGTTAATTATCATTATCATCATAACATTTTATTTATAAAAAATATGATAAAATACTTAAGCATCTTAAGGAATTGTCTATGAATGTAAATTAATATACTAATATTTTTATTCCTTTAGCTATAATTTCACCCAATAAACTTAAATCTTCGTTATTCAATATTCTTTCTACTTCACCAATCTTCAAAATTTTTAAACTATTATTACTTTTGTCAATATAATTTAAAATTAACTTAGAAAATTCTGGTTTAGACAAAAAATGGGTTACACCAAATTTTAAACTAATTTTTTTCAAATAATTATGACAATGCTCTAAGAATATCTTCAAAGGTTGTAGTTTATCACCAGAAAACCATAAAGAAATTTCTTCAACGTTAATGGATATATTATTTGCCAATTTCATCAAATTGTTTTTCATGTTTTCACATAAAATACCATAAATATTAATATCTAATTTTCTTATTTTTAAATTTTTAAAATAAGGGAATACTAACGAGTCAATATTTTTGATATTCACAATTATCATCTTTAATATAAGAAGGTTTAAACAATACATTGAAACATCTCGAATAACAGGAATTGTTATAGATTTTTCAAATAGTGATAAGCTTTTTAATGATGGTCCTAAATATTTGATTATTGTAGGCTCAATATTTTCATTCCAAGTGTTATAAAAAAATTTCAGTCTTTTGAGCTTAAATGAAGCAAATTTTAAAATCTCATAACGATTTAATGGATTTGTATCTCCACAATTAAAAAATTCTAAAGTATTTAAATTATTTAAATTAATAAAATTTTTAAAGGAAATGTTGGAAAAGTTAATATATGAAAATACAATAGAAACTAAAGAATGTGTTTGAAATTCTAAAGATGAAAATATATTATCACTCAATGCAAATCGGCTTATTTTAAGTTTTTCAAGACTATTCTGTCTTTGGATAATTGTACAAAGTTTTTCCTGAATCTCAGGGTGAGAAATACAAATCAGCTCCATTTTTAATTCTTTCAAATTTAAACAATGATTTGCTATATTGCTTAAAAATTCCATTCCATCAAGATCCTTTAAACCACATAATGCTAATGAATTTAATTTTATTAAATTTGAAATGGAAATATTAAAGTTAAGATTAAATTTGATAAGTGAATAATTAATGCTAATATTAAATTGTTCAATATTAACACAATGTTTTAAAATTGTATGATGAAATGTCAAACAAAAACATTCAAGTATTTTGTCATTTGGATTTGAAAAGTGATTAATCCATCTAATAATTTTATGATTTGCACTATCACAATCATAACTTTTAAAATATTTTGGATATTCAAATAATGGCTTGTATTCATCATTAATATTAAACTTTATTTTGTTTTTCAGTTGCAAAATTTCTTCTTTATTAAAGCATGATATTAATGTTAAGATTATCAAATAATATTTTTTATTAGGTCTGAAAAAAAAGGGATTTGCGTAAAGTAAAGGGATTGCTGCTCTACACCAAAATCGATTAACTAATCCACACTTAAACAAAGTTGAGCGATAATGATAACCTTGAAGATATCTTAAAATATGATAAATACAATCATCTGTTAAATAAGGAGAAGTCATTTTAAGGAAGAAAATTTCACAAAAATAATTTCAGTTAATTGATACAAGCAAACATTTATAACATTTATATGTGGCTAATTTGTAATACCGATGCAAATGGAAAATTTGAAAATTACGCAACTTTCGTATCATTTTTTTGATAATGGATACTGTGCGATGTATTGTAGTTTGTTGTGTCACACAACTTATGAAATGCTTATACTTTACACTATATCTTAGATTATACAAAATACTAAAGAAACAAACGCATGTGGAACGAGCAAGGCTTGGAATTTTTTCCACGATTTTAATTTTAGTTTTTAGTATTAGTATTATTAATCTTTATTTGTGACGAGTTAATTTCTGATTGAAATTTGCGATTAGCACTAACATAAGAAATTTAAATAGCAGAATTTCGTGTTTTTTGACATTATATTCCTCCGTTCGGTTAAATTGTCAAAATATTAAATTCAGTTACTAAAAGCAACGTTATTTTAAAGATAGTTTATTTTTGATTAATGAAGGATAAAGTTTCATTACCTTTCATATATGAAAAAGATTTCTTTTTAATTAATTATTTTGCTTTTCCACTGCATAAATGATTATTTAAATGTAAGGGAAAGTTGAAAAGGGAAAAGAGAGTGGGGAGAAAGCGAGAATGGGAAAGGAGAAAAAGAGAATGTGGGAAATGGAATTTCGTTAAAGAAAAAGTTTAAAAAAGTTTTAGATAATCATTGAGCTGTACGGTTATTATCGATATTTGATACCATGTTACATTGGGGTGGTCAGTCAGCTAATTAAATGAAATTATATGTGGTATCAATAAAAATTTATTATTGATTTTTTTGTAATTCCGATATGAACATTAAAGTTTTAATTTATCTTATAATAATCTTCTAATTAAATTGATTACATTACCATACTTTAATAATTTTAAGTTCTTCCCATTATTTTCACTCCAAATTTTACAAAAAAAACATTCTAAATTATCCAAAAAACTGATCAAGACTTCTTTTTTGCAGAACTTTTTAATGCACTGTAAAAGTTTTGCCTCAAATTTTATGTTGCAATTGCGGTAATGAATCGTGACTATCGAGCGTCAAAGAATATTGAATTGATCACTAGAATTGATAGAACAATTTTTGAGTATTATTATTCTAGAATACATCATTCATATATTGAGTAAAATTGCGTGTAAAATGTACCTCCACAAATTAAATAATACGTGTCACATTTATCTTTAAAAAAAAAATTTGTAAAAACGTTTCTGCATAACAGGAAGAAAATAAAAATTTCAAGAACAAAAGGTAAAAAACCCTATCAGCATGTTTGTATATTCATGCAATTGGAGAAATCTATTTTTAGAATCGTCCACAAAATTGCCAGTATTGTAATTTGGTTAGATAAAAAAAATAGTGTAAATATAAATTATAATTATTTATCAGCATATGCTTCACCTTAAAGAAACAAGTGAAGCTACGGCAGCTAGAAAAATCTACTCAATATCATTATAAATGGGACTCCATTAGTTGCGAGAAGCAACGATAGGAGGAGTTAGAGCAATAATTTTTCCTATTATTACTTCTTAAGTCGAACACTTGGGGATACCTTCAAACCTTTTGAAATTAGCTAAAAGTAATTGACGTATGATAATCCAAATTTACTTATGTCGAGGTTGATTTACTAATTATTTCTTGTTTCTGTGAGTTTGTTTATTGGTTAAAAATATTAATTCTTTATTAATAAAATTCGTTGGTGTATGCCACCATTATTAGGCCAATCATAGCTCCTTAAATAATTTATTTATTTATTTAGTACCAGTTAAATACAATACTACGTGTAATTAATAATACTACGTATAATTAATAATCCTTAATTACTAATCGAATTAATCCTAAAAATAGAACCATAATCAATTTCGGAGGGTTAACTCCTAATTTTAGCCTCATTGTGGAGGAATAATTCCTACTCATAATAGTTTAGCCTCATTGCGGTTGTAAAATACATTTTTATACATATATCCCCACTATAGCTGTTCCATCTAAAATATACATTACACTACATTTTAAATAATAAACTCATTATAATATTCCTTGAAATCTTGGTCTTACACAGGATCTATTTTTCCGGGTTGCATATAAGTGACTAAGTGTCAAATGATGGGTGACAATTTAGCACTTTTACACTTAAAATATTCTACGTCCCCAGAATAATAACCAATCCCCATACCTAATATACTCCATAAGTCCGGCAATAAAAAATCATTTAAAAAATTAAGAAATTCCATTTTTTCGCAGATGTCACTGTATTTCATTTTTCGTTACATCCACTAGTATTAAAATTAACCATATAGTTACATATTGTTAGAAGTGCTAGTAATTACCAAGGATCTGGAAAACTATGTATTCATGATTCATTTGAACAAATAAACTTCTTTTCCTTTCAAATAAGAATTATTTCATACCGTATTTTTTCATAAAATCTTTATACAGATTATAATCTGATCTTTTCCAATCATTCCAACATTTTACAGTATTCCCAAAGAATTGAATGTTGTTGTTTAATTGGCTAATAAAATATTTTCCATTTGTTATTATTATATTTTGTATCCACTTAAACATGTTTTTGCTTGTACGCTTCAGTCAATATAGGAGTTTCTTAAAAAGTTATTCAACCCTTGAAGAATGGAAAAATATAATTAATTACTAATTGCCAAGAATTTAATGATATTATTACCAACAATGATAGTAATGTTAGTATCAATCTATTAAAATATGTAAATTAATAACTATATAGCTAAATACTATTAATCGTTTCTAACAACACTCAGATACTTGGTCAATTTAAATAATTTCCTTTATAATTTTTTCTGAATGAGTATAAATAAAATTATGATTAATAGCTAACATACTGTTTATACAAAGTTATATAAGTCTTAATAAGAATTAACATATCTAATTTCAATATTTTTTGTAAAAGATCAATTTCTAAAATTATCTACCAATTAATAAAATTAATATATATAAAAACATATTATTTAAAATTATCACATTCTAAACCTTATCATATATATAGTTAGATTTTACTTCATCAACAGATCTCCACAAAATACGACGAAAACCAATTACTAAGATAACAAATCCTTCTAATTTATTGGAATTTGAATTTGATTTAGTTATTTTAACACGCTTATCAAATACCCCTGAACTGGAATAATTAGTTACTTTTCCTTTTGAAATTGTTTTCATATACAATTTTAGTTGATTTATTCCATTATCTAATATGTCACCTATAGTTGTCTTATTAACTTTTTTGTTTTCTTTTGACCAATATGAATATGATCTTTTTAAAAGAGATTTCTCATCTTCTTTTTCAATGGTTTTATCTAAATCTTCAAGTTCATTTGCACCAACCTTATTTCTAACCAGTCCAACTAATGAGATATATTTTAATTCTAAACTAACATTAGTATCTCCTAGAATAAAAATGTCAGAGTAGCCAAAACGACCTGATCCTTTTGACTTTTTACCATCTACTACTAATGAGAGTTCTGGAATAAAACAATCTAGTGGAAAGATATTTTCAACAATTGCCTGAAGTACAGGTTCATCTGCTGAAGCCAATGACATCTGTGATCTTGCTAATAACCTTTTCTTTAATACTTCAATAAAAGGCACAATATCACCTGTAATAAGATCTTCATATGCTGAAGAAACCAGAAATGCAGAATTAATGGCCCGTCTATACACTAAATTATCTTTTTGTTCTAAAATTTGGTATTGATTCTTCCAGTATTCTAATGATAATCAAAGTAATTAGTAATAAAATAATATATTTTACAAAAAGAATAATATAATTTACCAGAATTAGTAGAATCAGTATCATTATTTCTTGGTCTTTTTAATTTTTCCTTTCCCTTTTTTGGGTATGATGTTTCAATAGCAAGTTCTGAATTTTCTTTTTTATATTTTTTGATAGCCTTTTGCCAGAATATTTGTGGATATTTTGCATAATTCAAGCGTTCTACATTTACCTGTGATATAAACAAAAAGATTGTTAATAGTGCATCTAAATTTTATTTAGTGATGAAAGAAGGTACATAGCCAATTCCTCCTCCAGAATTAGCAGACTTTATCAACAACAAAGTTAGAGTGCCCATATTGACAGCTTGGGTTGGTTACCAAGTTTCCCAATACAGTAATTCTCCTAAGTCAAGACGCGGTCAACCAGAAGTTACCCTATCTTTGCAAAATAAAAAAAAGACACACCTTGTTTTTCATTATAATGAAAGTTTTCTGATCAAATAGTGAATTTGCTTCCTTTAAAAAGTGGCGTAACCAGGCAATGTCAAGATCTTCCCGTGTGTCTGAAGGTAATATTGAAGTAATAAGAAAATCATAGCTAACATCTAAGAAACTATAATATGGGTTCTTTGCTAGGAAAATGACCTTCTGAGAACTTTTTACCAAAAATTGAGATTTTTATAGTTCTTTATTTTTCAAAGCTAATAGATTAAAATGAGCTTAATAATAAAATTTAGTTAAAAAATTTCTCAGAAGGTCATTTCCTAGCAAAGAACCCATATGTTGATTTACTGCCTCGCTCTTTTAGATAGGAAACAAGAACTAGATAATGTAAAATTGGTTAGTAACTAAAACAGAGTATTGTTTGTTTACAGAATTTCATAGGATTTTATCATTCTGACCAGGATAGCTCTTAGATGCGCTCATTTTTGAGTAGATTAACAAGTTGATTAACAAGTTGTTAAGAATAATATTAATAACAAACTACTAATAGATTTAGAAGGGGCATTTATATAAAAAAGATTTCTTACATATAGTATGACTCGGAATTGACATATATAAAAAGTTTTTATAATTATCTGTCATATTAATTGACTATGACAAATAATAAAGTATTATCACATTTAATTATTTGACCAATATGATATATGAATCAATATTTCAATCAATGTAAAAGTATGTATAATTTATTAGCTCATTTTTTTCATGAAAATTCACAAATTAATATAAAATGATAAATCATAATGATTTTTGACTCACGGTAAATCTAACCCTTATAAATTTAACATCATACTGACATTCTAGTAGTCAGTTGTAGGCAGTATATATGACTTGAACCAACACATTTACGCGTAAAATAATGGTTGACTCACATTATCTAATATTTATAAATCTAACATAATACTACA
Source organism: Rhizophagus clarus (assembly GCA_015698045.1). Classification (NCBI taxonomy): domain Eukaryota; kingdom Fungi; phylum Glomeromycota; class Glomeromycetes; order Glomerales; family Glomeraceae; genus Rhizophagus; species Rhizophagus clarus. The sequence continues at coordinate 301,921 of BLAL01000017.1, read as the reverse complement.
TTCTATTAGTCAGTTATAGGCAGTATGACTTTGATGCATATAATATGATGAAATTTTAAATTATAATTATTATTTTTTTTTTTTTTTGATTAACATTATCTTAGTCAGTTCTATTATTAGTCGCGTCATTACGATTTTTTTCATCTTTCTACATAATATTTAGCAGTATCTGATAAAAGTAAAAATTATGAATACTCATTGATAATATTATTTTTTTTATGCCACTTCATAATTTTAATTCCATAATAGGCCTTATAATAATAAGGTTGTAATCCAAGTGAATAAACATTTTTATAACCCAATTATCATACTCATAAAATCTAAATTTGTGGTATGTAAACATGAGTATTATGTATTATATTGCTCAAAAGTGCTCAATAAAAAGGAAACTATTATTTCAAAATTTCATTATAATTTAACTTGAAGGGAAATAAAAGATAGACTTCCATGATACGACTGTTCAGTTACCGTAATGCCCCATGGTTACGTGATTTTTTGTAAACGTAAATTTCATAGATCTATGGCATATGATAATTATCTCAAATTTACAATTATTAATGTATTAATGGTATCATGTAAATATGTTTTTAACTCTGATAATTTTTTTAATTAAGTGTTAAGTGTAAATACTGTATTTGTAATTAGTGATGATATATAATAATCCAAATTTTTCATTCGAAGAACAAGGTATAGTTTTTTATATATGCTTGAATTTTACTTCATATTATTCGTTATATATGGCCGATCGATCAGGTCTAGGATCACCTGACCTAAGTCAACCCGTCCCCAAATAATTTTCTACTACAAAATTTTCTTTTTCAACTAAGGCTAATAAATCCATCCTAAAAAAAATGAAGGAAAATATATTTTGCTGCGGAATTAGCATATTACAAAATGAATTTATTAAAAAAGAGAGAAAATTCATTATACTTAACAAAAAAAATTAAAAAAAATTAATAAATAATCTAAAAAAATTACAAATAAATCTTAATTAATGCCTTAAATACGTTATAATATATATAAATTTTAAATTAATAAAATATTTATTTATGATTTTTTGAGTATTTCTATTGAGTAATGTATTTTTATCCCATTGACGGTAAAAAAAACTTTTTAAGAATAAAAAGAGAGCTGCAGTTTGCATTTAAGAACTATTATATATGCTTTCAAAACTTTCAGCTTACCTAGCTTAAAAACTGATGGGGAGAAACTAATGGAGTTTGCAAAAGAAAAAAAAATATTTATTACGATTTAATTAAAAGTAAATCACATCACACGACCCTGTAGCACAACGTGATTTGATTTATGAAATGGAATTTTTTATTTCCAAATTGTAATAACACAAAATATCCTATTTTCATTATCAGTTCATAAGATTGTGATCTGTAATATAGATAGAGCTGTCAGAATTTTTTTTACTTTTTTTTTAGGAATGGTTCCACAAGCTTCTCGAACTTTCTGATAAATATTACTCATTATTTTGGTTGTCTGTGATCAGGGTAGAAATGGTTCATTGCCAAATTTAACCGTCATTTAATGGCCAAATCACATGACCTACTTAATAAACCAAATTAAATGTGATGAAAAATGGTACATAACAGATAATTTACTTTAAATTTCGTTAACATCAACTTTAATTGTCTTTAGTAATAATCTTTTAATTATACATAGAAATATTTTTTATTAATTGTTTCATTTTATTTTCATAAACATTGCCGTGGTTATAATTGTTCGTGCAAAATAGTTCGTACGTGATTTAGTAAAGATTTGAAAAAAAATTAGTTACAGCATTTTAGGCGAAAAATCCTTCGCCTAAAAATTTCAATGACAATGTTATAATAGCCTAAAATAAAAAAGTTATTGTCCATCAAAATAATGCACAATCTTATAAAAATTATCTCTAATTTGTTTTGCAGTTTTGACGCGCACCTATTGAATATATTAAAATCATTATAAAAATGTCTTTTTATTATAAATAATAATTACTTAGTAATATTACTGATTCCATAGTTTTTACAGTTGATTAGGCTTAACATGCACATGGTTAAATTATAAATCATCAAATCCGTTATTCAAAATGAAAAAGTAATCAATAAAGTATATACAGTAAATTAGTGAATTATGATATTCACAATAATATAGTACTTGAGCAATATGAATTTAAAAACAAACAATTCTTACTAATGATTCTCTTACAGATGATGAAAAACTGAAACGATTAGAATATTAAATAAAATTTATGATAAAGTTATAGACACAAAATTCTTTATAGGGACTTGCGAGAATCATAAATGAATTATATTATGAATTTTTTATTTGAAATTATTTAGCGTAAGAGTAATTAGATCATTCTATTAATTGATGTTACAGGTTATCTTGGTGGTTTGATGATAACTTATCTTAATCTTCATATATTTGTGGATGGAAAATATAAATCTGTTCTTAATGAACTGAAACAAATTTATGATGTTAAAAGATTGAGAATATTAGTTTATGGTTGTTTATTTCATTACCAGGATAATTTAAGAAAGCAGTGAAAAATAATTAAGAAAATTCTTTAAAAATAGGAAAAGTCATCACACTGTAAGAATCAGTTCTAATTTTTTACTAAGCAAAAATAAAGTTTCTCCCGAATTGGATTTCAATGTGGGCAAAGCCATGTTTAGCAAGTCAATTTTACCAAGAAGAGCAGCAGGCAGAATGCAGATTATGAATATACAAGTAATGAAGTAAAAGTATTGTTCTTCATTAAATTTTGAAGTCGTGCTATAAGAATTTTTGATAATATAAGGCATCATGTTATAATTATCCAACTCACATTGATATTATTAATTTTTTATTTATAAAATAATGACAATACTATGGAAATTTTATGAATTAGTAAAATCTAATATTATTTTTACTCCTTTCACCTTAATTTTTTTATCCAATAATCTAACTCATCATCATTTAATATTCTTTTCTCACTAATAACATTCAAATTTTTTAAGCTATTGTTACTTCTTTTAATATAATTTAAAATTATCCTGCTCCAATAAGATGATAATGTAGGCTAATTTTTCCAAATAATTATGTCAATTCTCTAAAAATTTCTTAAAATATATTCTTATATAAGTTTTACTTAAAGGGGATATGAAAGAAATTTCTTAATATTAATAGATAAATTATTTGCTAAACTTACAAACGTTTCATTTGTATCATAAATTAGAACAGGCATTGTATTAATATTTAATTTTCTTATTTTTAAATTTTTAAAAATAAGGTAATGCTAATAAATCAATAAATCAATATTTTTGGAATAAGGAATTATTATTTCCAATATAATAAGGTTTAAACAATATATTGAAAGGTTTTCAATAATAAAAATTGTAATTAATTTATCTTAAAGCATTAAGAATTGTAGCGATGATCCTAAATATTTTAATTATTGTAGGTATAATATCTTTATTATTCCAAGTATTAAAATTAAAATCAAGTTTTTTGAGCTTAAATGTAACAAATCTTAAAATCTCATATTGGCCTAATGGATTTGTATTTGTATCTTTACAATTGGAAAATCTTAAGTAATTTAAGTTGCATAAATTAATAAAATTCTGATTTTGGAAAAGACAATATATGAAAATTCAATAAAAACAATAAAAACTAAAGTGGTTTTGAAATTCTAAGGATGAAAATATATTATCCAATGAATTTAATCCTGATATAGTAAGCTTTTCAAGATTATTTTGTTTTTGAATCAATGTACAAAGTTTCTCTGTAATAACAACTTTAATACCATTCTGCTCCATTGAAAAAATTTTTAATTTTTTCAAACTTAAACAAATACTTATCCAATTTCTTGATCAAAATCTTCATAATTATGTAATGTTAATGAATTTAATTTGGTTAAATTTGAAGTTTGAAAATTAAAGTTGATAAGTGGATTAAAATCAATACTAAATTTTTCAATATTAATACAATGGTTTAGAAGTAATATTGTCTGAATTATTTCATATTTTAAGGCCTTTATTAATCCATCCAGAAATTGCACCATTTACTTGATAGTAATCATATTTTTCAAATATTTTGAATATTCAAATAATGGTTCGTATTAATCTTTGATATCATATCAATATTATAAATATCAACAAGATTTTTCAGCTGTAAAATTTCTGTCTTACTAAAGCATAATATGAAAGTCAAGATTATATCTCCATTAGACGTGGCAAGAGGATATGTGTAAAGCAAAGGTATTGATGCTCTACATCAAAATTGATTAATTGATATACAGCTAAATAAAGATGAGTGAGAATCTTACAAATATTTTAAAATATAATAAATACAATCATCTGTTAAATAAGAAGAAGCCATTTTAATAAGGAAAATTTTTTCAAAATAGGGGATAAAGTTATTTTTTTTTTATTTCTTTATTATGAAGCCATATTATGAAGCCAAAGACGCAACAATAAATTATGTAACGCCTTCAACATAGACGTTTAACATAAACATCTATACATATAAATTTCTATATTTCAAGTGAAACCTATCTAAAACTATCTAAAAAAAACTATCTAAATATGATATATCCTAAATAAATCATTAAATGAGGTCAAAAATAAAAGAAAACATCAAACAACATTACATAAACAAAGACTAGTGTAACATATTGTAATTAATCTGTTTCGAAATTGCTGATCATTTTACAATAGTAAATTATTATAAATTGTTTTATTGATATTTTGTTATTGTTATGTTAAATGTATTGTTATGTTGTTAGTAGTTAGAATTTTAATGTTAGTTGACTTAGTTGTGGATGATCTTGATTATGTATTGTTGTCGCATGTATAAATTGACCAGTGGACAAGTTGAGGGATATTTATAATAACAATTTCTAATGGACAACTTATGTACCATAGGTCAAAATAGAGGAGGGATAAAGGGCAAGTAACGAAGTAGTAACTAAGAAAGCAAGTAAAGTTTCTGCGAGTCTTCAAGACTTGTGAAAAGGATTTTCTTTCAAGAATTTCTTGTTGTAACTTCCGATTATGAGACTGATACAAAGAATGAGTTGAGATTAGTATTCACTCATCCTCTTTGTACAATCATAAAATTTTATTAAAACGTACTCGAAGCGTATACATTGCTGATATACTAAATGCTCTATTGAAAAATAAGGAGCTCACAACAAAGTGGCTTATCTCTGTAAAATAAAAAGATAAGAAACTGGAAGAAAATATTTCCTTTTATAAATTTATGTCATAGGTTTACTCTCTGTAGGGGCGAAAAAATGAAAAAGTAGTTAAAAACAAGTATATGGGATCTATAACCAAATAAACCAATTTAGTAATGACAAACTGTCTGTCATTTCCTAAGAAACCCATCTGTGCACTGTCAGTCACAGGATTTTCCCTACAAAGATGGCCGTATGTTCGGAATAAGACGCTCTTAGATATAAAATCTATAGAGATAAGATGAAATAGAACGTTGTTTATTTAACAAAAAAAATCGGATCGTCTTGATACATGGTAACTAATATACGTCAAAAAATTTTCTTTACCGTTTATACGTTTGTGACAATTTAATACTAGGATAATTTATGATTTCGAAAAAATCTTTTACTGATGATAAAATTTCACTCGAATTGGTGTTGATATTTCAACGATCATGTATGCTTGCAAGTGTAATAGCAGGGTGAGGCCACGTTAAAATATTAATTTTACTCAAGAACATTAGGTAGAACGTGTAAAAGTATTTTTCTTACCTGTGAAATTTAAAATTTTATCGGCTTAATTAGTTTAAAAATTTTATTTTACAATGTAAAAGTCAAAGTTAAATATATAATATTAATTAATAATTTATTTCTAAAATAATAAAAATAATGAAATATCCTTATAGGTTAATATAATCTAGAATAATGAACATCCCTTATATAATCAAATAATGTTTTTACTCCTCTCTTCCTAATTGCATCCAATAATACTTGCTCATGAACATTTAATTCATTAAGTATTTCTTTTGGACCAACAATCTTCAAAATTTTTAAGCTATTATTACTTTTTTGAATATAATTTAAAATTATCTTCTGATATTCTGGTTCAGGAAGGTTGTAATGTAGGCCAATTATTTCCAAATAATTATGACAATTTTCCAAAAATGTTTTAAGATATGATGATTTTCCATTAATAATATTCTTATTACTAGAATTAGACATAATATAAATTTCTTTAACATTAGTAGATAAATTATTTGCTAAACTTATTATAGACATTTTAGATTCATTATTAAGAAAGCTATCAATACATAATTTTCTTATTCCTAAATTTTTAAAATAAGGAAATATTGATAAATCAAAATTTTTGAAATAAAAAAGCCTCATTTCTAATGTAATAAGGTTTAAACAATATATTGAAATATTCTCAATAATAGGAATTGTTATAATTTTTTCATTTATTGATAAACTTCGTAGTGAATGTCCTAAATATTTGATTATTGTAGGTATAATATCCTCCTTCCAAGTATTTAATTGAAACTCCAATCTTGTGAGATTGAAGGAAGCAAAATTTAAAACTTCATATTGGATTGATGGAATTTCACCTTCGCAACCGAAAAATCTTAAATAATTTAAGTTGTATAAATTAATTAAATTGTTAAAGGTGATATTGGAAAAGTCAACACGCGAAAATTCAATAGAAACTAAAGAATGTTTTTGAAATTCTAGAGACGAAAATATATTATTATTCAATAAACATTTTGATAGATTGAATTTTTCAAGATTATTTTGATTCTGAATTATCATACAAAGTTCTTCTGTACCAACATCCTTTTCTACTAAAGAAACCCTTAATTCTTTCAAATTTAAACAGTCAATTGCTATATTACTTAAAAATTCTCTTCCGTTTCCTTGATTAAGACTCACTAAATCATCTAATCTTAACGAATTTAATTGTGTTAAATTTAAAGTGGGAATATTAAAGTTAGGATCAGAATTAATAAATGTATTAAAATTAGTAGTAAATTGTTTAATATTAATACAGTGATTTAGAATTGATTGATGAAATATTGAACAAATATTTTCAAGTATATTTTCATTTGGAAATTGAGTACTTGCAATGTGTTTAATCCACTTAATAATTATATCATTTATATCATAATAATTATAATTTTTTAAATAATTTTGATATTCAAATAATACTTTGTGTTCATCGTTAATCTCAATATTATTAACACTAATAAGATTTATTAGATTTCTCAGTTGTAAAATTTCTGCTCTATTAAAGCATAATATAAAAGTTATGATTATATTTTTATTAGAAATGATATATTTATTAGAAGGGGTAAAGGGATCTGCGTAAAGCAAAGGGATTGTTGCTCTACACCAAAATCGATTAACTAATGTACAGTTGTACAAAGTTGAATAATATCCTTGAAGATATTTTAAAATATGATGAATACAATCATCCGGTAAATAAGGAAGTGTCATTTTTACGATTTTTAAGAAAGAGAGAGTTCACGAAACTGGAGTAATAAAGAATTTTTCAACCCATATTTATACAAAAATCTTTGAAACAGTGTAACGCATGTGCACAATATATAATAAATATGACACAGGTGATGATTAACCGATATTCGCAGATCATTTCCAAAAATGGAAACATTATATTTTATTTTTCAAAATAAAACTTAGTAAAACACTATACAAAAACCAAAATCGAATCCTAAATACAATTTTGCTTTCTCTACAAGTTTACTTAGGGAGAAAACATGGATTTTGAATGACAATTTTTTGTTAAGGGTAACTTTTAAAAATTAAATATAAAAGTGTAAAAGTAACATGCAAAACCTTCCTTTCAACCTTAATAAAACTTGTAGATAAGGTTTATATTTCTATAGAATTAGTGATTTATAAGTCAAATAATATTTGTATTAAGTTTTATTAAAAAAAAAACCACAATTTTCGTTAAATTGATCTAACCATGTTTAGATATGATCGGCAAATGATCACATCCTGATGATTTCTTGGTGGTTACGCAGGTGATGAAAAAATCATTGTTACTGTATTTGGGAGTAAAAAGAAAATATACGTGTAACTTGCTGCGCTGCGTTGCTTATGATGATTTTATTCGTACAAAGTTCTTACCAATTATAAACTTTCAATTCTGTTTTACATTATTTAAATTGAAAGTCAATTAGAGTTCATTAATGATAGTACCTAAATATCCCTAATATTCTAAGGTAATTATTTTATAACTACTACTTTAAGATTTCTATCTTTATTCCTTTCATCTTAATTTCATTTAAAGCTTCGTTATTTAATATTTGTTTCCATCATAAACTTTCAAAAATTTTAAACAATTGTTACTTCTTTCAATATAATTTAAAATTGGTTTAAAGATATCAGTTCCAGTACAAAAATAACCAATAAAATTAATATTTTCCAAATAATTATGACAATTCTCTAAAAATGTCTTAAAATGAAGTTGTTGTTTTTGAGTATAAATATAAAAAGTAATTTCTTTAACATTAATAGATAAATTATCTGTTAAACTCATAAACACTTCACTCATATCATAGGCATTATTATAAATGAAATTAACAACTAATTTTCTTATTCTTAAACTTTTAAAATGATGGAAAACTAATAAGTCGATATTTTTAAAGCATGTAATAATTTTTAATATAATAAGATTTAAACAATATGTTAAAATATTTTCAACTATAGGGATTGTAATAGATTCTTTATTTCGTAGTTTTAAGATTTGTAATGATGTTCCCAAATATTTGATTATTGTAAGTTCAATATTTTTATTCCAAGTGTTCGAACAAAATTCCAGTTTTTTAAGTTTGAATGAAGCAAAATTTAAAATCTCGTATCGATCTAATGGATTTGTATCTTTACAATAAGAAAATTTTAAAGAATTTAAGCTACATAAATTAACAAAATTCTTAAAAGAAATGTTAGAAAAGTTAACATTTAAAAATTCAATAAAAATTAAGGAATGTTTTAAAAATTCATTTTCAACTTTTTGATTAATATTCTCCGAATAATTTAATGCTAATAAACTTAATTTTGTTAAATTTGAGGTGGGAATATTGAAGTTAGGATTAGATATAATAAATCTCATATCTATACAAAATTGTTCAATATTAGCACAATGATTTAGGATTGCAATTGGTTAAATGCTATCTTAAAATTTTCTTGTAGAATTAGAGTTGGAAACTTTAAAAGGTCACGAAGCCATAATGAAATTGTAAAATTTATCCAATTATGATCATAAATTTTCAGATACTTTGGGTATTCAAATAATGGTTCGTATTCATCTTTGATATCAATATTATAAATATCAACAAGATTTTTCAGTTGTAAAATTTCCGTCTTACTAAAGCATGGTATTAAAGTCAAGATTAATTTTTTATTAACTTTATCAAAGGGATCTGCGTAAAGCAAAGGGATTGCTGCTCTAACCCCAAAATCGATTAACTAATATACATTTAAATAAGATGAGTGAGAACCTTGAAGATATTTTAAAATATAATAAATACAATAATCTGGTAAATAAGGAGAAAGCCATTTTAAAGGAAGATAGATGAAAGAAACGTTAAAATCTTGGCTCTTTAATGATATCCTGGTTAAAACTCGTTTGATATAAATACTGATATAAATATTGATATAAATACTGATATAAGCAAAACGCAGATTCAATTTTTGTAATTTGCTACCATATCTTAGGAATTTTGATTCGACGGAAAATTGTTTTTATGGTAAGGGTTGTATAATTATGAAGAGTTGAAAATTTCGCAAATTAACACATTTTATTTGCACCAATAAATTATGCATTCTTATCATCAGTATTTTACGGTCTACGGTCTTAGCGGTTAATTCAACGCGTTTTAGAGTGCTACAAATACAATTTAAAGGAATGTAACAACAAGAATTCTGATTATTTTATTTATATATACGTCAATTAATAGGGTATGATGTTATTTTTATTCCTTTCAATTTAATTTTATCCAATAAATTTAACTCCTCATCATCAGGTATTTCATCTCCAATATTCAGAATTTTTAAACTATTACTTTTTTCAATATAATTTAAAATCATCTTAAGAGATTCAAAACTAAATTTTAAACTAATTTTTTCTAAATAGTTATGACAATTCTCAAAAAATATCTCAAAAAGCCATATATCATAAGCAGTACATCTAAAAGTAATTTCTTTAACATTAAAAGATAAATTCTTTACTAAACTCTTAAACATTTCGTTATTATCATGAGGGCCAAAATTATAAATAATAAATCTACTTATTTTTAAATTTTTAAAATAAGGAAAAACTAATAAGTCAATCCTAATTTCGTGGCCTGTAATCATTTCTAATTCAATAAGGTTTAAACAATAAATTAAAATATTTTCAAACATAGGGATTGTTGTGGATCCTTCACTTATAATTAACCTTTGTAATGATGATCCTAAATATTTGATTATTGTAGGTTCAATATTTACACTCCAATGGTTAGAAAAAAATTCAAGTTCTTTGAGTTTGAATGAAGCAAATTTTAAAATCTCATATCGATCCAATGAATTTGTATCTTGACAACAAACAAATGATAAAAAATTTAAATTACATAAATTAACGAAAATTTTAAAGAAAATGTTAGAAAAGTTAATATATGAAAATTCAATAGAAACTAAAGAATGTGTTTGAAATTCTAAAGATGAAAATAAATTATCATTCAATACAAAATCGAATATTTTAAGTTTTTCAAGATTATTTTGTTTTTGGATAATTATACAAAATTTTTCTTGAATCTCAGGAGGAGGAGGACAAGTATGAATCGGATCCATTCTTAATTCTTTCAAATTTAAACAATGATTTGATATATCAGTTAAAAATTCCATTCCATTAAGATCCTTTAAACCATCTAATTTTAATAAATTTAATTTTGTTAAATTTGAGGTGGGAATATTAAAATTAGGATTAGATTTAACAAGTTGATAAAGGTTAATACGAGAATGTTCAACATTAATACTATGATTTAGGATTGATTGATGAAATGTTGATGAAAATTCTTCTTTAATTTGATCTTGATTATATAAAATTAAGTGGGAAAGACTATTAAACCATCCATTAATTGAACAATTTATGAAAGTATAATCATAATATTTTAAATACTTTGGATATTCAAACAATGGTTTGTATTCATCATTAATATCAATATTATTAATACCAATAAGCTTCATTTGATTTTTTAATTGTAAAATTTCTTCTTTATTAAAGCATAATATAAAACTTAAAATTATTTTTTCATTAAAACGGGTAAAAGGATTTGCGTAAAGCAAAGGGATTGCTGCTCTACACCAAAATCGATTAACTAATGTACAGTTGAATAAAGTTGAACGATAAACTTGAAGATGTTTTAAAATATAATAAATACAATCATCTGCTAAATAGGGAGGAGTCATTTTTAAGGAAAGAAAATTCAAATTCAAACAATCGTGGAAAATATAAATGTGTGACAATGTGTGACATAGTTGTGACATATGTGGCTGATTTGTAATACCTAATAAGTTCGTTAATCAGCCGGATTTATTGCCAGGTTATATGTGATCTGCGCACATGATCCGGATGATTTCCCGCTAATAACTCTTTAGTCTTTACACGATTTGCGACCGATAGAATTTATAAATAATATAAAATAATAATACATAAATGTTAATATACAGTAATTGAAGCGTTAATGATCTACTATTATTTTTACTCCTTTAACTTTAATTTCTTCTAACAATTTTACCACCTCATCATTCAATACTACTTTCTTTCTATTCAAACTTAAAATCGTTAAATTATTGTTGCCACTTTCTATATAATTTAAAATTATTTTAAAAAATTCTGGTCTAATTAAATAACTACTATTTAAATTAATTTTTTCCAAATAATTATGACAATTTTCAAAGAACTTCTTAATACATGATTGCATATGAATATAATGGGAAAAAAACTTAAAAGAAATTTCTTTAACATTGGTAGATAAATTTCCTGCTATATTCATAAACATTTCACTTATGTCATGATGATGAGAAGAAATGACATTGATATTTAATTTTCTTATTCTTAAATTTTTAAAATGAGAGAATATTAATGAGTAATTAATTTTATTACGACCATAAACTATAGTTATTTCTAATGTAATAAGGTCAACAGTAGAGATTGTTAATTTATCATTTAATGATAAACCTTGTAACGATGTTCCTAAATATTTGATTATTGTAGGTTCAATATTTTCATTCCAAGTGTTTGAACTAAATTCCAATTTTCTAAGCTTAAATGAAGCAAATTTTAAAATCTCATATCGATCCAACGGACTTGTATCTTTACAATTGTAAAATTTTAAACATTTTAACTTATATAAATTTATAAAATTCTTAAGAGAGATGTTGGTAAGGTCAATAAATAAAAATTCAATAGAATTTAAAGAATGTTTTTGAAATTCTAATGATGAAAATATATTATTAAATAAATATCTTGATATTGTAAATTTTTCAAGATTATTTTGTTTTTGAATTATTTCACAGAATTTTTTTGCAACATCAAACTTATTCTGTGACATTGAATAAATTTTTAATTCTTTTAAATTCAAACAATGAATAGAAGACACATTATCTAAAAATTTGTTTACAATTTCAACATTATAATAAGGACTAAAGAAATTAATAAATTCAACATTGACGTTAAATTTTTCAATATTAATACCATGATATAAAATTAATTGATGAAACATTGATCCAATTTCAATTAATTTGTTTCTTTGATATTGATTTTGATTTTGATATTGATTATATAAAAATCTAAGAATTGTGCTATTTACTAGTGAATAATCATAAACTTTTAAATATTTTGGATATTCAAATAATGGTTTGTAATCTTCTCTAATATTATCAATACCGAAAAAATTTAATTGATTTTTCATTTCAAATTTATCAAAACATGGTATTAAAGTCAAGATTATACTTTTATTTTGTTTAATAAAGGGGTTTGCATAAAGCAAAGGAACTGTTGCTTTACACCAAAATCGGTTAACTAATGAACAGTTAAATAAAGTCGAATGACAATCTTGAAGAAACTTTAAAATATCATAAATGCAATCATCTGGTAAATATGGAGAAGTCATTTTGAGAAAAAATATAAGTTTTGATTAACCAAAATAATAAAAACAAAAGTATTTATGAATCGTGTAACATATGTGGCTTGCTTGTACGGTACGGGTACGAGTGTACGACACAGATGATGTTACAGGGGAAATGGGCCGATCACTCTATCCAAAAGAAGCAAAACAAAAGTGGACTGATGAAACTCTCCTTAATCAATTGACTTGTTATACTTTCATAACTTTATTAAAAAGAAATTTTTTCTCGTCAAAAAATTTCTTAAAAAAAGTATTCGTTTTTTATTCTCAAAAAATAACCTAGAAAATTGACGGTGCTAAGGTTCTAAAATGTAGGTCAACCAACCACAAATAAAGAAAAGACAGAAAAAGTAGCTTTTTAAGGATTCCATATAGGAGTCATTAAATATATATAAGATTAGATAGTTTTCGTTGAAATTAGCGAATTTTTTTGTCTTTCCGCAGTAAGCGTTCCAAGAACCGGATAAAAAAATCTTGTTGCAGCGGTAGATTAAAATAGCCGAACTTGGAACTGCGGCGGTCATGAGATTTGAGACGAGATTGACGCAATATTTTTTTTTAGTTAATTTTGATTCTAAATATAAAATACCAAATATTTTTATATTTCTCTATTATTTCTTTATAACTTTATTTTATTATATCGGAATGTGGTAAATTTTACTCCGATTGTGCGATATGAATAAAGTTCTTGTTTCACCGTTTTTTTTTTTTCTATACTTTCTTTTAGTTACAATATGATTATTCAACTTCTTTAAAATGGAAGTAAATTTCAGTGATAATATAATTGAGCAAATAAAGGATTTTAACAATCGGGAATTAACTGAAGAACAAAATGTTTTAGTCGACCAAATGAAGGATTAAAGAACGGTATGAAATGTACGGTTTATGCAAATGCGTGATTATATTTAAAAGGTTTATCATGACGCTTATCGACGTGAAATGGGTTCATACTGATTTTTTGTGTGTAATCAAATTGAAATCAGTAAAAAAAGTCACGACAATTGATTAGGAACCAACTCAAAATTTTACGTTCATTTACGAATTTTATGTTGTACATTTATTGGAGAATATGCTTTTTAAACTTACTTTATTTGTGCAATATTCACAAATTATTATTAATAGGTTACAGTGAAAAACTCTTTTATAGAGTAACACAACATATTTATAATTTATGAATACGGTGTTGTATTTATATTGGTTAACGTCACGAAGTGACGTTAACCAATGTAAATATCTGCATTATCGTACGGCTAATACAGATCATGCTCTCTATTAGCTATATGAAGTTTATCAAAAGTATCAAAAGACTAATTAATGATATAATTGATATCGATAAATAGTGAAATTTCGAACCATTTTAATATTTATGCAAATAAATTATCACCGTTCAATATTGTACGCAAATAAACTATTACCGTTCAATATTGTACAATAATATTATTATAAAAAATATAAGTTAAACGACATCAGCATGATCCTATAGTGCCGTGCGATAATACATAATAAATTATACTTTTATAATTAAACAAAGTGAATGGATCAATTTAAATATGAGCGAAGTTAGGTAGCATAACAAGGGTAATGATAAAGGTAATGGCGGAGGTAAAGGTGGCGACGATAGTAAAAGTAATAGCAAAGTTAATTGGAATAGTGATAAGGTTGGTAAAGGTGATGGTAGAAGGACCTCAAAGAATGTGATGGTGATCAACATCCTCAAGATAGGAATGGTTCACGACGACTTCAAGATGGAAGGCGTTCAACATGATAATACTTGAGATAACAACGCCTAATGTAATGATACTCAACGTCCTTAAGATAGAAGCGATCAACGTGATGGTGTTCAACATGCTCAGCAACGTAACGAAAGTGACTTCAAATTCAGATAGAGGAAATATTTATGGAGGATTTTGTCATTATTTTTCACGAGGGAATATATCCTTAGGCTGAAATAGATTCCAATTTTTTTCATCCCAGCGGTAAAACTAATTTTACCTCCGCCAACAATAACTCGACTTCCTTCAGAAGTCGCTCTTTCTCTGGAAGCAATATTCCTTCATCTTCCATTTCCTTCACTGGTAGCGGCATTTCCTCATCTTTCCCTTTCATCATCATCTATTGATGGTGACATTTCCCGTCTTATATTGTAACGTTCCTTCATCCTACTTTTCTTCATCTCATTTTTCTTCATCTCCTGTTACCGGAAATATTCCTTCATCCTCAGTTTCTACGCCTTCTATTTCTAGCAATATTCCTTTACAGGCAGGTCAAAGCTACACTCAGAGGTTGTCGTCATCAATACAAGGACTAATTCCTTCAGCCGCATCGAATAGTGCTACAAGAGCTAATGAAAAAGTAAACCCACAAAATCGGACAGTATTTGAGCCGGCTTTAGCTGGTGCGATCGTTGAATATAAAAACTCAATTTACTACCATTGTCATGCTGATGGATTATGTGTATGAAAGCGAGTATAACAACCTGGAATATGCAAATAACAATAAATAAAATGTTCTTAGTTCCAAAAAAGTAGACATAGTAAATAAATACCCTTGTATTTGATTTTGATCCTTTTTTGCTTTTTAGATAGTGCTTTCGCATCAGCCAGCATTTTCTTAATCATACTATAGATATGTCAAGGCTGACTTTAGATCAAATTTTGAAAAAAATTGAGTAGGCATAGTGTATTTTTTTTTTTTTTTTTTTTTTTAAAAAAAAAAAAAAAAAGCTGCGTTATGACACTCCATTCGGTAAAGTGAATTTTTCATATGAATTAAATTTGAAGTGCAATTTATTACGTCATGATTGCTATCAAAATTTGCATCTCGTAGATTGCGCACCACGGTGGATCATAATCACACATTTTATTTAAAAAATGAAATTAAAACTATTAAAATAAGACAATCATCCCAACTTATTTCATTTTCAAAAAAAAAATAATTCGTTATTGATGCTGCGGCAACCAATAGAAATTAATGCTACTAATGCAAATATTATCTGTTATATATCGTGTGTATATATACATGTATATATATGATCTTTTATTTTTAATAATATACTAATAAATACATTAAATAATATCATAATGCGATTAAATCAATCATATATCTGCAAATATTTTAGACACGTTAACGAATTAAAAAACATAAGATCAGATTAAAAAAAAAAACAAAATATAAAAAACATCTCATTCAGTTCAGTCTTTGTTGATATTATACTCTTTATTCTTACAATATTATTATAATCAAATGATCCACAAAAATCTAAAATCGAAATACAAAATTGATTTTTAATGACATATTTTCGGAATTCAAATCTCTCGCATTTCTTGATAAATTCTCATAAACCAATATTCTTTAATTATTATTTATTTATAAAATAGGACACATTCTTGTACGTTCCCGCTGACATCTAAATGATGAAAATATAATTATTATTAATGATATTATTGATATTTGTCCTCTGAATTCGTTAAATTTATTATTATTTTTTTTTTTAAAAAAAAAAATTATATCATGATGGTACCGTACCGTTTATAGGTAAAAGTTTGGATGTAAATTAAATCTCAGGAACAAGTTCAATGGGTTATTTTAAAGTTCCAAGAAGCTGTACGATGATATGACTCCCAACTAGCACCATTTCTCCGTATAGTATTATACAAATGACAAGATACTTGTAAAAAAAAAAAGATTTATATTTGACGCGTCAGTCATGCCATATTACATTTGCAAATATTGTAAATATTAAATATTAATTTTTTTTCTGGAAAGACCGAAAATTGTTTGCCAGACATTAAATTTTAATAATTTTCATTGTAAAATTCACAAAAAAAAAAAATAAAATAAAATAAAAAAAGCACATTTTAAATATCTTATTATATTTCATCACTATCTTGACGAAAAAGTATTCTAGCTCTGTCACAAAGGGACTTCTTAAACAGTGCTCTATCCTCTTCCGTGTAAAAATTATACATAGTACCATGTTGACAACATGTAAGAGATCTCAGACTAGAATCAAACTAGCCAAAGCATGAAGATGCTTTCCACCAGGATAAGATTTTTTTTTTTTTAAAAAAAAAAAGGATTACCTGTTTTCTTAATCTTTTAAATACATAGGAGAAAGAAAAGAAACAGGTTAAAGAAAAGAAACACCCGAATTTATCTAGAGCTATAACCTCAAACACCAATCGGCAAACTCAGAGGGATGCTATGGCTGACCAGCCGGGAGACAAGGGCATTTGCTATGGGTTTATCACGTTTCCAATAAACCAAGGTCGTCTACGATCACATATGGTCTAGATCTTCATTACAACTGGTGACCAGATGTAAAACCTAGACATCACCAGAAATAATGGGCGTTTTTGCTAATAAAACTGCAAAACAAACTCTTTTTGTACGAGAGAGATACCTCGTGAGATCTTAGACTAGAATTGAACTAGCCAAAGCATGAAGATGCTTTCCACCAGGATAAGATTTTTTTTTTTTAAAAAAAAAAAGGATTACCTGTTTTCTTAATCTTTTAAATACATAGGAGAAAGAAAAGTAACAGGTTAAAGAAAAGAAACACCCGAATTTATCTAGAGCTATGACCTCAAACACCAATCGGCAAACTCAGAGGGATGCTATGGCTGACCAGCCGGGAGACAAGGGCATTTGCTATGGGTTTATCACGTTTCCAATAAACCAAGGTCGTCTACGATCACATGTGGTCTAGATCTTCATTACAACTGGTGACCAGATGTAAAACCTAGACATCACCAGAAATAATGGGCGTTTTTGCTAATAAAACTGCAAAACAAACTCTTTTTGTACGAGAGAGATACCTCGTGAGATCTTAGACTAGAATTGAACTAGCCAAAGCATGAATATGCTCTCCACCAGGATAAGATTTTTTTAAAAAATAGGATTACCTGTTTTCTTAATCTTTTAAATACATAGAAGAAAGAAAACAACATTGCTATCAATATTAATAATGGTTTTCTGATACTCACGAGCTTACTAAAAGCAAGTGCCTATACTCCATTCTTATTTTGTTTTCTTTAAGAATTGACCTTAACGGCTTCCTATCATGGCATATTCATCTTAAATATTAGTACTACATGTATACCGCTCAAAAAAATTCCCAGTCGTGGGACTGCAGAAAATCTTGTACTAACAAGCTTACAAAGGTAGGCTTCCACCCGTGCATAGCATCATGCTGCCCCAACAAAAGTACTAAAAAAAAGGAAACGAAGCAAACTAGGAAAGAAATGAACTAGAAAGTAAAAACAAAAAAAAAAGAAGAAATATAGAAAGAATGAACTAGAAAGTTAAACTCGAAAAAGAAAAAAAATGAATATAATAAAAAAAAGATAAAAGGTAAAGAGAGAAAGAACATAGTAAAGATAAAGTGTAGAAAACATAGGGTAGAGATAGAGAAGAGAGAGTTTTATTTTATTAAAATAATTTTGGATAGAGACACCTTTATAGATTTTAGTTAAAATGTGAATAAACAAATTAGACGCGTATTTCGCAAACTTGCAATTATAACATCAATATTAACTATCAACTCCGAAAACATCCAATAATAATCAACAGTTCATCATAATCAATTGGTGTAACGCTTAAATTATATACCAATACTGTATATAGAAAGTGACTTCAAGTGAGTAATGTTTTCTCATAAAAAAATGACTCATTATTATATTGATCACATAATAATAGACATGTTAATATATTGATTAATGTGGCTAACGGTCCGGATTCGACACGATAATATTTTTATCGTAATAATCATATTATATTCATATATTGGCCGCCGCTTAATGTATTTATTTATTGGTAATAAATTACAGTTTCGAATATTCAATTGCGAATTTAATTAAAGATTTTATTAATATGCGATTTATTTAAGTAAAACATAGCATTTTATGAAAGCGTAAAAAATTTGAAAACTATATAATCTTATAATAGCCATTTCTAAAGTCTATATAGATTATCATCTAAGAAGATTTTAAATCGCTAAAGAGTGGAATTTATTCATACGATGACTTAAACGCTAAAAGCAGGATTTGCGCTATGTTCATTTAATTTAGAATCTCTGGCTTTCAAAATTTCAACTAAACCACGTTTATGGTGAGTACAATGTGGAAGATATAACACTTCTAAAACTTGATGAGATCCCCAAATATTCTTTTTGACAGATTTCTTCAAATTATATTCTTTCATGCAATCAACATAGATATTGGCCATCTTTCTCCAACATGGATCGCAGACGAATGATCTTGGTATACGAATTTTCTTTCCATCTCCTTTTATAACGAATTTAAGGTCGTGGGATATAATAGCCTTTGGATCAGCGTTCGTTTTCTTCTTCATCCATTTAATGAGTTTCTCAACGAATTCATAACTGCAGAAATCTATATAATAGAGATGTTACATTAAGATACACGAAAGAGTGTTAAAGTTAGATGTGCTATAAAATTACAACTTACTACCATGATTGTTTTTAACACAAAGAGCTTTTCGGCCAGGAATTCCAGTGTAAATATGAGCAAAATTCCATAGGCAGCGTAAGCGGTAATATCTTTAAAATTTTTAGGATCATCACACCGATCAAACTTAACACTTAATTCATGTTTACAAACATTTTGTATTTTGTTGTAAATCTTCTCATCTTTTTGTTGACTACAATGGAAATCTTCATGGTAATATTTATTTAAGCCTTTCTTGAAGAATGTAAGATCATAAGGTTTTGGTCCTTTATCGGAATCTTTGATAACTTCATAAATATCACAGCCAAGATTGAAAGCGGTAGCACATTGACCAGGATTTTTGAAATGATCCCACATTAACGATTGACATTTATTGCAATGATTAGTTTTAAAAAGTTCTTTAAAGGTTTTAGCAAAATCGTGTTTCCATTGCTTGTAATCTTCAGCATCTCCATTAGCTTGAGCTTGTAATACAAAAATCGTGAATAACGCAAAGAGAAGAAGATTTTGACATTTCATATTTGTTTATATAATAAATATCGTATAAATATATGTGTGTATAGTTCGTATCGTCCTCTAGGTTACAAGATTCATTTTAGGATTTATGTGATTTACATATTTAAAAATTTAAAAATTTCTAATATTATTCCATAATTCAACACTACGGTTATACTGTACATATTAATATAACGTTAAAATACTATTATTCAAATGATTCCATCTATACTTCATATATATTCTCTATGCAATATACCAATTTATTAAAGAATGTTTTTTAGAATATAATAAAGAAAACATAATATTCATTGTATATGAATTATAGGACTGAGATCCAAAAAAATATCTTCTAAAAGACAGTTTACAACACAGTCTCGGTATGCAAACTTAGAAATCTCTTTATCATAAAAGAAATTTTTTACGTGGAAACATGTTATGCTGTCATATATTGGTTGATAAAGGTAAATAAAATACAGTCAGATCTAACATACTTTAACTTAGTTAATTTGTCATCATAATTTTGGTTATAATCACTATCACCACATGATCCGTAAATCATTATAATTTCAGTCAAATCAAAATTACAGCCCGAATTACTAACAAATTTACTTTTTAAATTAAGATAATTTTTACTGATAAAAAAATTATATTTTTAATAGAATCACACTTCATTTGGTGATTACATGAAGGCCTGACTGTAATGAAATTAATAATAAATATCTTAAAATGCAGTATATACATGTCGAATCCACCAAAGGAGGCCAGTCTCTTAAAATTGTAATCTGTTTGTTTGATAATTTGATTGTTGCTATTTTATTGATGTCTATATTAAATCCTGCTAATGAATTCTTGATTGATACATTATGTTTCATTGTTTCTGATATTGATTTCGACAATCTGATCTTATAACTAAAAAAAAAAAATTATATCTGATGTATCTATACAGTTAAATATACAGTTAAGTATACAATCCAAGCTCCAATAATCCTCAGGATCCTTCTATTCTTCGATTGTTTGTAATTTTTTTATGGGGCTCTTTTCATTGCTTTTAGGTAGAAAATTTTGTATCGTACAATGTCTTTGTTATAATTAGAAGTCTAGTTACAATTGAATTTTATACTTTCTATAATTTAATATAATTTAAACAATTCATTAATAAAATAACAAAGTAAAACATCACAAGGAATAACAAACAAACAATGAACCTTAACTCAGATAAGAACTCGCTTTTGTATTTATTATTTTCATCAAGTACTGTACATGTTCTTTTATCAAAGCATCCGAAGCATTGGAAAGAACACCTGATGTAAATACACCAGGAAAAAATTTATCTTTGGGATCATCACTGTTATCTACAACTATAGTTTTCTTTCTTTCGTCTTCATGTGGATAGATTGTTCCTGACCGTACGATGTTCATAATAGAATAGTCAGTCAGATTATTGCAACGTTTTATTTTTAGCGCATAGGTTTGCTTTATAGATAACCTTAGTGCTTGTAGTGTACTTGCGGATACGATATTTTGATTACCACCGACACATGAAATTCTTTTTTTTCATTTTTTTTTGATTCAACATCATTGATGAAACGTTTTACACCGACTGAAAAGATGTCTTGTCAAATTTTGACAGAATTTCATCGCTTTTTTTTGGTGTACTTATGTGCAAAACTTTTTCGCTTAAGCGTTGTAGTAGTGAATATAAGTCAATCTTAAGAATATTGATTGTATCTTTAGATAATTCTGTTTTTGGTTTCATGTATCGTAAGGCGACCATTCCTTATATGGGTAAAGGTTATCAATTTCTCTAAAGATAATAGTATTTATTGTGTATAAGAATCAACTGCATTTTGGAATATGGAGATTTCTTTAATGATGATCGAAGTACTCGTTCAATATCGATTCAAAACACATTAAAAATAAATCTACTAGATAGTTTTTACAATGACATACGCTGGTTTAGCGCAGGATATGATCTACTATTTTTACTAGCGTGTGACTATGTTAGATGTTTCGGCACTGGTCTGTAGGAATTTCCTTGAACATGCACGTTCAAGGCCTTACTCTGCATGCTAATTCAGGTTGCGTTTAGTATAGGACCTGCTGCACACGGCCATCACTTCCTGTGTCAGATATTTGAAGTAAAGCTTTACTCTGTCAGTATATCGTGAATGAAATTACATACCGCCGCTCTATCCGCTCTCTATCCGTTTAATCTACAATACCTACATCAGAAATTCGTTTCTCCAATTATAGAGTTGGAAAAAGAGATTAGCACCATGATGACGTTTTCCTAGCATCAAATCTTAATGATGATAAGCTTGATTAGATATATTTCGTTTGATTTCTTTTTCTTTACTTGCACAAGACGGATAAAAAGATTTGCTAACTAACTGAAGGCCTCAAATTTTATATGATTTGTATTGAATCTGAAGAGCGACCTTGGAATCAACCTTTGGAAAATATGGCCGCGTCACGAAGATCTGATCATCAGATGTTCCTTTTCTTGATTTACAATAGAAAAATTTGACGCTATCACGCATATAAAAGAGGCATCACCGTATCGGTTTAATTTGCGCAAATCATTACCCTATAAAAAATAAATGTCCGGAAAATGTTATCAAAATGTCTGGAAAATGTCCGGAATAAATCTGATGTGTCCGGAAAATGTCCACTTTTTTGGTACATGTCTGACACACTTCTGATACTTAAAATTTTGACATGTCCTAACTTTGTCCTGAATTCGTCCAGTATTTGTTCGGTATAAAATTTTGGACAAATTCTGGACAGTTAAACCTGGACAAATTCTGGACATAGTAAAAAAACGAGATAGACAAATTCCGGACATGAAAAAGTTCAGGACAAATTCTGGATACTATTTCCAAAAAAGGATAAATTAATTTTGTAAAAAAATGCAAAAAGCACAAAACTGACATTCAAAACCTTTTCTGTCGTACTAATTAAAATTGCAGAGCAGGCAAAAATACTATATATCTATGATATAAAAATTTTGGGTTAAGGAATAATGATGATCATCTATCCATTGATCATCTTTTGTGGCAAAATTTTACGAAAATACATTTCTGGACAATTTCAGGACAAATTCCTAATATCCCGAAAATGCAGTGTTTTCGGAACAGTTTCCGGACACACAGTGTCCAGAATTTCCGGACAATATTTTAGAATTTTTTTCCGGACATTTTCTGGACATTATCCGGACACTTATTTTTTATAGGGTTAATTCCATGTTAGAACTTTCCGGAAAAAGTAAAACTTGCAGTATACACTGCGGACGTCACATGTGCGGATCATGTGATGTCGAGACAAGTTTAACGTGAAGATTCAAGAATATTATTTTTTTCAGGAATCGCATTTACATCGCTTATATATTCCTTCCATTCGCATCCTTCATAAACCTTTCAGTCATACTTTCATTCTCTAATATATGCCATTTTTTTAAAGTAGTTCTGCTTTAGCAAAGTTCTTTTTGTCTCCTGCTTACAAGTTGTATTATCTTGATTGTTTGGTAAGAAATTCGACATGATATATTAATGAAGTCAAAATAATTTCATACATACACATGATAAAGAATCATCATGCGCTTAATAATTTACTTCATTTTTTGCCAAGAAAAAATTTTTTATTAATATACACAAAAAATAAAAACATTTCCCTCATTGCTTTGCAATTTCATAAATCCCGTTGAAAATAAATGACTGCGGTTATCATGATTACATTGATAAACTAATGATGGGACCGTTGGAAAGTCCGAAGCGAGTTTCACGGGTTTAATGTCCCCAAAATAGGTAGGCAGCCTCAATTAAGATTTATTTAAGTGTTAGTGTTATATTTCTAGTATGACTAATAAAATCAAACACTAATTAAAATGAAAAATTTTACACTCAAGATTATTTACAGATGAAATAATACTAAATACATGTGAATAAATAAATAAATAATCTACTGGAGTTCAACTTAAAGAATCATAAGTCTATAAAAGCTAATGATAAATGCGTGCAAAATGGATTATAACATTTATTTTAGTATTTATATATTTTATATTAAATTTAATTGGACTAAGAAATAGCTTAATTTAAAGTCTAAAAAAGTTAATGATTATATACGCGCATTAAGATATTAAAAATAACAGTCAAGTAGATAAAATAATAATCATATCATAGGTAAATGTCTTGATAGTTTTTTTCTAAATCGACCTTACGCTAGACCTTTTAAAGCGGGTGGTAAAATTGAGCTGATCATTGATCACATGTACAGTTATAGACGACGAACATTGTATTTGATCACAAACAACCCTTCACATCCTTCAATAATGAATTATGGGAAGTAAGTGTCCAGCCCCCTTATCACCTTATATTTTTTAGAAATATTAAAATTTTTGATTAATAACCAGATTTAATATAAATTTGACCAACTTTAATTCTATACACGTGCTATACATTTAATAAGGATGCCATAAATTTTTTTTGCCAATAAAAAAATTTGCCTTATTTTTTTTGTGACATTTCCAATGACTGTTATGTTAAAAAATAAAAATTCACATTACAACAAATGTCAAATTCGTTTGCTTTTGTTTCATAACCTAAAATGTAATAACTTCATTAATATTGACTTTTTTAATTTATTATATGAAGATAATTTAAACAAAACATACACTCTCCAATCGGATTTTCAACTTCAACTAGATTGTTTTATTTTTTATGAAAAAAAAAAGTTAATAATGTAAAATCATAAGCTATAATAGCATAAATAATTACCTTTGTCAATTATTGGATAAAGTGGCTCTAAATAATTAAACAAAAAATGTTAAGTTTAATAATTAGATTAGTAAATCAAGTTAATTAATTACCTAGTTCTTCGGAACTAAATGTAATGCCTAATTGTTTGTTTTTTGGATTATCTATAGGTGTAATATCTGATGGTTTTATAATTTCTGTTGGATTACTAATTTCATCCATTAATATTTTGTATAATGTTTCATTTATACTATTAGCATTTGGCCTTTTATCTGGGTCAGAATCCCAACATTTTTTCATCAATTCAATATAACCTTTAGGTGCATTTGTTGTTTTTGAAGGACGAAGACCATCATAACATATTTTCTCGCAAGTCCATTATCTTGAGTTCGATCCTCAAATGGTAAACTACCTGTCATTAGTTCCCACATTATCATACCAAAACTGTAAATATCTGAAAGTGTTGTATAACATTTTCCTTTCAAAATCTCTGGAGCCATATATGGAATAATGCCGTATCTTTCATTATCATTTGCAGATTCCATTGATGATTTACTAATTCCAAAATCACTTATTACTAAATTATCCTCATTTTCGCAAAGAATATTTCCACTATGCAAATCTTGATGAATAATTTTTTGACTATGAAGATAATTAAGTCCTTCAGCAATAAATCTTAATATTTTTAATTTTTTACTCCATTCAATATTATAAAAGTCTTTATTTTTTGTTATATAATTTCTCAAGTCAAATTTATAATATTTCATAATTATAATAAAGTCTTTAGTATCGAGATCCTGAGTAATTCCATAGTATTCATTTAAATAAAGTAAAGAATCAAAGTACCGTATTCTTCCGATTTTAAGCACCACATTTTTGAAGGAAAATTCCGGCTAAAGTTGGGGGTGGTGCCTAAATTCGGAAGTATTTTTTTTTACTTAAAATTCTTTTTTTTTCACATTTTTACACATCGGAATTTTTGTACTTGTGTATCCCAATAATTTTTTATCGTGTTCTATATATATAATTGCGAAATTGCGATGATACATGATGAAAGAGAAATTGAAATGATGAATTGTAAATAAAGTTTATTTTGAATAAAATATGAAATTTAATAAAGAAAAATTAAAATCTGAGGTGGTGCTTATTTTTGTTTTTCAAGTATTTTGGTCAAAAGTCGGGGTGGTGCTTAAATTCGGGTGGTGCTTAAAATCGGGAGAATACGGTAATTATTTAAATCAGCAACATAAATCATTGCAAGCTAGAATTATAAAAATTATATAAGTTTTCTTATTATATTAAAAAATTAGATTATTATTAAAATTAAATAAAATAATTTGCTTACTTCTTTTAATTCCTTAAAGGAAATCTTTTCTGAATTATTAAGTTGTTTTAAAGCAACTATCATATTAGGATCTTTATACTCAAAATCTTCTTTTTCTTCATTCCAACTATGTGGACCATTAATCCATGTAGCTTTATAAATATTACTAAATCCTCCACCTCTAATAAATTCTTTATTTTTAAATCGATCATACGAAATAAATCTCATTCTACTAGTTTCTTGAACAAAATAAGTTTGTGTATAATTAATAAATTCATCTATATTCTCATTACCACTTGGATTATATAATAATTTTGCTTGATAACAAATTATACAAATTTGATTATTTTTTTTTTGAAGGTTTTCTATTCATTTGGCATTCAGAACATTTATTATAGTTCTTATCTTCTGATTCAACTATAAACCTTTCTATTGGTTTAATTAATTTTGCTTTTCCATTTATCATTAATCTATGAACACAAGTAGGTTCAATTTCAGGATCATTTTTTGCAGTTTCAATTAATTTTTGATACCAATAGAGAGCTTTTTTCAAGTTCTTTTCTGTTATTATACCAAATTTATAAGTTGTAGCCAAAGCATTTATTGCAGTTTTATTACCATTTTTAGCTGCTTTTTCATACCAATAAAGTGCTTTTTCAAAATCCTTTTCTGTTCCTTCTCCTTTGGAATAACGATTAGCTAAACAAACCATAGCATTACTATGATTATTATTTTCAGCTAATTTTTGACTCCAATAAAATGCTTTTTCTAAGTTCTTTTCTGTTCCTATTCCACTATAATATAATGTTGCAAGATCATACTGTGCTTTTTCATAACCATTTTCAGCTGATTTTTGAAACCACTAAAAGGCTTTTTCCAAATCCTTTTCTGTTCCATTTCCACTATAATATAATGATGCAAGACTATATTGTGCCATTTCATTACCATTTTCAGCCGATTTTTGACACCAATAGAAGGCTTTTTCAAGTCCTTTTCTGTTTCTTCTCCACTACAATATAATGATGCAAGGGCATATTGTTATTTTTCATCACCATTTTCAGCTAATTTTTGACACCAATAGAAGGTTTTTTCCAAGTTCTTTTCTGTTCCTTCTCCATTGTAATAACAATTACTTAAACAAACCATAGCATCATGATAACCATTTTCAGCTGATTTTTGATACCAATGGAAGGCTTTTTTCAAGTCCTTTTCTGTTCCTTCTCCGTTATAATATAATGATGCAAGAATATACTGTATTTCTTCATTACCATTTTCAGCTGATTTTTGATACCAATAGAAAGCTTTTTTCAAGTCCTTTTCTGTTCCTTCTCCATTATAATATAATGATGCAAGATTATACTGAGCTATTTCATTACCATTTTCAGCCAATTTTTGATACCAATAAAAGGCTTTTTCCGAATCCTTTTCTGTTCCTTCTCCACTTTTATAATGATTAGCTAAACAACATATTGCTTTCTCATCCCCATATTCAACTGCTTTTTGGTGCCAATAAAAGCTTTTTTCCAAGTCTCTTTCTGTTCCTTCTCCATTATAATAAAAAGTAGCCAAATTATGTATAGCATAATGATTGTCATTTATTGCCGCTTTTCGACACCAATAAAAGGCTTTTTCCAAGTTCTTTTCTGTTACTTCTCCATTGTAATAAAAAGTAGCCAAACTATTCATAGCATAATGTTTGCCATTTTCTGCCGCTTTTTGACACCAATAAAAGACTTTTTCCAATACGTTTTCTGTTCCTTTCCCATTATAATATAATGATGCAAGATTATACTGTGCTTCCTCACTACCATTTATAGTTGATTTTTGATACCAATGGAAGGCTTTTTTCAAGTCCTTTTCTGTTTCTTCTCCTTTGTAATAACAATTAGTTAAAGATGCAAAATTATATTGTGCTTTCTTATCATCATTTTCAGCTGAATTTTGATACCAATAGGCTTTTTCTAAATTTTTATCTATTCCTTTTCTATCTTTATAATACTTAGCCAAACAATATATTGCATTTTTATTGCCATTTTCAGCTGATTTTTGATACCAATAGAAGGCTTTTTCCAAGTCCTTTTCTGTTCCTTCTCCATTATAATATAATGATGCAAGATTATACTGTGCTTCCTCATCACCATTTTCAGCTGATTTTTGATACCAATGGAAGGCTTTTTACAAGTCCTTTTCTGTTCCTTCTCCATTAAGATATAAAGATGCAACAATATATTGTGCTTCTTTATCACCATTTTCAGCTGATTTTTTATATCAATAGAAGGCTTCCTCCAAGTCTTTTTCTGTTCCTTCTTCATTGTAATAGCAATTAGCTAAATCATGCATAATAGGATGATGATTAACATCTTTAGCTGATTTTTGATACCAATGTCTGGCTTTTTTTAAATTCTTTTCTGTCCCTTCACCACACATATAATGCTTACCCAAACAATTCATTGCATTTTTATCGCCATATTCAACTGCTTTTTGATGCCAATAAAAGCCTTGTTCCAAGTTCTTTTCTGTTCCTTCTCCATTGATATAACAAGTAGCTAAATCATGCATAGCTTGATGATTACCATTATTACCATTTTCTGCTTCTTTTTTATACTGATCAAACAATGCTTTCTTGTCATAATAATTAATTTTATGTGGTTCAACAAGTTCATTAATTTGTTGATTAATTTGGCACCTTATCATATTTTGTCAAGGTATAATTTTTTGTAAATAAAAGAAAAAAAAATACAAAACTTAATAAAGTGTAAGCTTAAATAGTTTAAAAAGTATTTTTTTTAAAAAAAAAATTTAAGCACGATAATATATATTTTTTGTTGTGAAAAATCGATTTTTTTAAGAAATTTAAGAATTAAGGGTTAAAGTCAAAAAATTGAAGGCGTTATGTACTTATATTTTCCGAAGTCCTAACTCGATGGAATTCTTTATCCGAGTGCATACTTAAAATAGGTATTTAAAAAGAAATTTATATCCAAATTTAATCAATAATTCCATAAATATTTATTTCTTGAAAATTCTATGCATCTGCAATTCTATGCATCTATATTTATTGAAATTCTATGCATCTATATTTCTTAGAAATTCTATGCATATAGGTTAGTTAATAAAGTTTGGACATCACAATTACTAATATAGTTATGATAGGCCATTCACGTCTCGAATTATGGGCTGTTGGCATAATGGCTAGGAAAAATTCAGCCGAAGACGCAGTAAATTTTCGGTTATCCATGTTGTTCTTGAATATTTTGTTCATTCAACTACTACTATTTATGGCTAGATATTTTCGGCTAACTACATTATTATTTTAAAAAGTGCATTAAGCCGTAAATATCAAATGTAATGAAAAACCTTGATTATGCACGTTACAACATTTTTATCATAATTAACATTGAGGTTGCTAGTATATAATACAATAATTATATGAACAAGGCACTTGTTCTTGATAAAATTAATTTATGTAATACAAATTTATCAATATAATAAAGAATTTTATCATCATGTGTTCATACCAATTAAATATTGGAATATTTCATCATATTTTGGAAACGAAGGTTTCAATTGATGGTAATATATTAAAGTTAGTAAATATGGAACGAAACTAAATATTTTAATAAATATTTTGGTCGGGATGACTTTATGAAATATTAATTGTATATACTATATCACGAAGCAATAAATAACGATTGGAAATGATCAGCATATTTTCAGATGATTAACGAAAAAAAAAAATTAATTATATAGTTATATGATTAGATTGCTTATTTTTGAGCAATTTATGAAGTTGCGTGTTGAGTTTGCTTATTCACCTTAATAAAAACCTTGTGTATAGCTATTATAAAATTTTTGAATTTATTTGTTAGGCCACGCAAAATCGATTTTTCGGTTCTCGTCACCCGGCTGGGTCACTTTTTCAAATTTCAATAAAAAAAGTTTATATATAAATAGTTTATCACATGACTACGAAGTGAATTTTGATTGGTTTATTAAAGTTTTATTATATATCGAAATGTATAATCCTTCTTTAAGAAATGATGAAATTATTTAGTGTAAACTTTTGATCTAAAGTTTTTACAATCCTTCCCTTTCCATCCACCTCCATGATTTTTTAATCCAATTAGATAAATCTATTCGCAACTTTTCCAGGGATCATTAAATTCTGGAACAAATATATCATTCGAACTAGCCCTTATAATGTCAAAAGCATTAATAATATTAAACGGCAGGATTCTATGAGATTCTATTATTTTTTGTGAAATATGATAAAAATGTGCACAAATTTCATATTGACATGCAGCTTTCCAGGCAATGCATTCTGCTGAAATCTTCTCTCCGACTAACATTTTTGATGGACTAAATTTCACTTCAAAATTTGCTTGTGCACACCACTCAGATGATAAATATAAAATCGATATATCTCCAAAAAAATCTTTTATTTAAGTTTTCCAACCAAAAGGCAGACCTTCTCAGTCCCTCAAAATTTCAGCCTTGTAACTTATTTTTACAT
Organism: Rhizophagus clarus; assembly: GCA_015698045.1. Lineage (NCBI taxonomy): Eukaryota > Fungi > Glomeromycota > Glomeromycetes > Glomerales > Glomeraceae > Rhizophagus > Rhizophagus clarus. The sequence continues at coordinate 271,210 of BLAL01000017.1, read as the reverse complement.
ATAAAAAAATCCTTGATTTTTTATCATTTGTGATTATCGTATAAATTACCCTTAAAAGTTGACCAATCAGAAGCCGTAAAATTTATATATAAACTTTTTTTTTTAATAAAAAAAGATTATTAATAAACTCCGGGTCCCCGGGTCGATTTTAAATTTTGATGTTACGTGAACCGAAAAGTCGAATTTGCGTGGCCTTACCTATACATATATTGCTCGGGGTCCTGGATCAACGTATAGGACGAGCAATTTTATTAACAAAAGATAAAAACTAAAATTGCTACTGCCCCACTTGGCGCTTCTGTAGCAATTTAATCACCATAAAACTAATCCCCGAAAGAATAACTTTTTAGAAGACTAAGAAACCCATCTTAATTTTACTTGTCACTTTTTTCTCCAACTCTCTCCTTCTTCTGTAATCTCGAGAGTTATTTATAATAGCAGTGTCCATACATTAAGACAACTCGATCATGTGTCATGATGAATATAGGCAACTTGTCTAGTGGACAATTCATACATGTGACAATTCGTCCAGAGCCAGGTATAAAGATAAACTGTACTGTACAGTCGGCTAAACTGTACTGTACGAATTTTTTCGTACAGTATAGTACAATACTATTTAAAGTGCTATACTGTACTGTACGATAATTAAAAAAATTCGTACAGTACAGTTTATTACTATACTTATAATATATATTTATAATAGGTATATGAGTTTTGGCATATTGATAACTTTATTCACTTATAACTGCATTTTTCTCATTTGAATAAATAAAAATAAATTAAAATAATTAACAATTTTTTATTAATCAGCGATTGAAATTTTATTAACATACTGATTTACATAAAATTCGTTTTACAATTTGACACATTTTTTATTTCTAATGGGTTTTAAAGAGTATTTTATTTAATATAATTAATTTGATATTTTTTTTTTTATTTCCAAAACTGTCTTTTAAACCTAGGAAAATAAAAAAGAGGAAAAACATTATGAGTAGAAATAAGTGTCAGGAATTAAAAAATATGAAAGTAAAGTATCAGAAAAGAAAAGAAAAAAAATGAAAAGAGATCATCAAGAATGAAAAAAACAAAAGAGAAATGTCAGGAATGAAAAACAATGAACAGGAAATGTCAGAAACAAAAAACAACAAAAGGAGGTATCAGGAATGAAAAAAAATAAAAGGGAAGTGTCAAAAACAGAAAACAAAGAAAGAAAACATTAAAGCATTAGGATGAAAAAAAAAATGAAAAGAAAGCATCAAGAACGAAATGGGATGCATCAGGAATGAAAAAACATGAAAGAAAGGCGTTAAGGAAGAAAAACAACAAAAGGGAGACATCAGAAACGAAAAACAAAGAGAAGTAGAAGTATCAGAAATGGAAATAAAAGAGAAGTATCAGGAATGAAAAAAAAATGAAAGGAAGTGTCAAAAACAGAAAAAAAAAGGAAGAAAAAGTGTCAAAAATGAAAAAAAGGTGTCAGAAATAGAGGACAACAAATAGGACGTATCAGGAATAAAAAAAGGAATATAAGAAAGATGTCAGGAATTAAAACAACAAAAGGGAAGTGACGGTCGGTAACGAAAAGAACATTAGAAACAATATTAATCATTTCTTCTTTTTATTCATGGGTGGTGGTTTCCTTTTTTTATTGTTATTTAATTTTAAAATCAAGAAGTAATAGAAAATAATAGAATAATAAGAAAAAAAACATACTTCAGTTCCTTAATAGCTATATTATTCAGCAAGAAGCAACTGTATCGAAATTGACAAAATAATAAATAAATAAATAAAACAGTAGAATAGTAAAAACAATAAAAACTACCTTGAACTGTACGTTAGACTGTTATAAGAAAGTTATTTCAAGCTTTAAAAAATACTGATTTCAAAAAATAAAAGAACGAAAAAAATAGTAGAGGATGATCTGCAACAAACAAATGTACGTGTGACAAATCACGTGAAAAAAGAACTGTACTGAATGAAAAAAATCGTACAATGATTATTCGTACAGTACAGTTTATATGTATACAATTATTGCAATGATGTGCATTGGAAGATTGGAAGCTATTGGAATCTTCCAATTCTTCCAATTCCAAGCCTTCCAATTCCAATAAATTTTTATTGGAAGATTGGAAGCACTTAATTCACGTGATCTTTATTTATTAACCAATAGAATTAAATTGTAACATATAATACAATTAATAAAATATTTTTTAATATATCCGATATTATATCTGAATATTTATTTATTTAAAATTAAAGTTCGATGAATACACATCTAAATCATTTTATTTGACTTTAAGTAATTAGAGATACTAATAATACAACTAAATAAAGTTTTAAGCTGCAAATTTGCTTTTGTATCAACTTCTGGGTGGATATATTCTGTTAAAAAGTCACCCTTCAAATTACCCAGATTATCTTTTAATGCTTCTTCTTTTTCTAACCGAAATACTTCTTCTCTATTAACATTTCTTCCCATTCGCAAGTTCTCTTTTACGAGATTCAGAGGTAAGAATATTATCTTCATTTTTAATATTCTCATTATTATCATTAACACTCTTGTAAAAACTTCTGAGAATCGTCATCTAATATTTGTAAGTTAATAAAGAAAGAAAAAAATATTTTAATTATACAAGATTATCTATTTAAGCGACATTGGAAGTAGTATTGGAAGCATTGGAAGTGATATTGGAAGCTTCCAATACTACTTCCAATAGTACAAAAGTTTGATTGGAAGTTTCCAATTCACATGATCTATTAGAAGATCGAAATCTTCCAATTGACCTTCCAATTCCAATGGAAAGTTATTGGAAGCACAAATTGCACATCACTGCCCTAATTTGCCAAACGCCAAGCTGATTACATAATTGAGATCATCTTATATCTATCTAATCGAGCTACTTTTAACCATAATAATCTAACAAATATTTATATTCTATACAATAAACAATAATTAAGATTTTACCGAATTAAAACAGACTAAAATTACAATATTACAATAAATAATCACTTTTTCCGAACAATTAATGACAATCATTTCACTAATTAGTAATTCAATATCACGAAATGATTGCCCAGTTACCAAAATTTCGTAACAGGAGGTAGGACTGCATTGATTTTTATTACTTTTATAATGCTGATGAAGTTTAGCAGGTCTTGTAAATTTATATCCACAGCAAACACAAGTAGTATTTTTCTTATCTGATCTAGGCATATTATCAATAAGTCTCACCTGTTATATATTGCGTAAACTTTTGCTCAATTTAAAATACTTAATCATAGTATCCGCAGTACCATTGTTACGATTCCTTCGAAAATGGTTTAAAAATCATATAGTGATAAAAATATAACTAAAAGATATAATTCACTGTTAATGTTTTTTAGATCTTTCCAATAATGGGAGTTGGTCGTAAAAGTGATATTATCATAAGTTTTACCGTTGTAATTCCAAGTGCAGTCACTAAAAGAAATTCATGAAATTGAACAAAGAGTCTCAAAATATCGGAAGGAAGGAAAATTTTGTTCGCTTATGTAAAGAATCTCGATTAATTGATTGGCAATGCTAAAGCATAACAATCGTAACACAATGCGCCAAAGACGCTAACAGATAAATTTAGAAATGATTAACGGAGACTAAAAACCGACGATAAAAAAAATAAGAATGGACAAAAATAGGAGTTTAATTCTAAATTAGTTAATTTGAACGACGAGACACAATTATTAATGAATTGATAAGCTATTGTTTTGGTCATCCATGTGACAATTCAATAAAACTAACCAAAGAAGGTAATTATAATAATTGTATGGCGTGAAATGGAAAATTACCAAAAATATTAAAAAAAAAAAGGGGAACAAACTTAAAACGTTTCATTGTAGAATTTGATTACCACAAAAAAAAAAAAATATTTTCACATAGGATTACAACATTTGGCTGAGTAAAATAAATTTCATTTATTATTTCTTATGTATTTAGTAGATCTTCCAGATTCCAAAAAGCTTGATTTAACAATTCAAAATTTAAAATTCAAAAAAAAGTGAATTTGATATCTTTTCTTTTAGAATTGCAATAAATTTATATTATTGTTACACGCCGATGATTAAAAATTTTATTGGAGCGTCAATATAATTTTTTCCAAATTGGTTCAACAAGATAAATTTTCGAATGGTCAAGGCGCCACTATTCTTCTTTAGACATTATCAATTTATCGTGCGACAAACAACGGAAAGCCAGCGTGTAACAAACAACTTTGCATGAAACTTATTTGTGAAATTCCTATATATTGAAACCAAGTCTTGTTTTTTGAATTCCGAGTTTTAATTAGTAAAAACTCAACAACGTAATTGTCATCGACATGGATTATACAGAAAGTCGTTGGTTTAAAGTTATCAATGGATGGGCCGGCATAATCTCTATAATAGTTTCTTTGACTATCTTTGCCGTATTACTGATTATCTACATTGCACGAACACGAAATCGTAAAGAATCAAGCAACATATTTTCTTTCTTTACCAGCGATTATCGAAGTACTCCTACCAAAATCTTGAAGGTGATCACTTTTTTAATATTAGCCGTCGGCTTTGTGGGAGTCATTTTTTACGACATAAACAAAATGTTGTATGGAGACCCGGTGATATCCATGAAAGTGGATCCAAATACTTTTGCGCCAACTGTTCTTTTTTGCCCTCCTGATTCTAACAATAAAATCGAGGTTCAATCGGGTACATACATTGACGCCGACGAAAAATCTGAAGCTGATTTAATTGGATCATTTAATGATTTTCAGGTTAATAATATCACCTGCAAATTGTTTAATGAAACATTGTTTACCAATAAGCCGAAGGAATCTATTGGAGGAAGTTATAATTTTACGTTTATTAGTAGTATTAATGCAATAGCTGTTAATGTTAAGGATTTTAGCAATAGCATGAATAACATGATGATGAATATGAGTCCTACTCATGTAGACATACATAGTGACGTAGGGATACAGTTAGTAACTGGTGGGCTGAGTGAACTCCAATATATAGAGACCAGATACGTAGATTTAGATGGAGGTAAAGCTCATCGCGGCTTTCAATTAATCACGCTCGCGAGCATTCCCACTAACATAGTAACAGCGCAAACAGTGATGAATATAATTATTTATGCACAGGATTGCGTTATGGTAAATTCTGAAAATCCATCGCTCAATCTAGCTACATTTTTAGGTAATCTTGGTGGTTACCTTTCAATCTGTGGTGTTTTCGGCTTCCTTTTTGGTAGGGGGAAAGTGCGCCCATTCGGGTTTGTGACTGATAATTGTTTCCCAGATCAAGATAAGGAATCATTGAGGAAACATTTATATAACGATAATGATAATGATAATGATCAAGAAAAAGTCACTACAGTAACGGAATCTAAAACTTTACTTACCGAATACTATATTGACACGGAGCTCTTCTCCAAGTAAGCGTATTTCGTAAATATAATAATACTGTATATTATTGTTTTGTAATTTATTTATGTTAATATATAACGTGTCTTCATGTATCATTGTTATGTAATTATGAAAATGTTGAGATTTATTTAAAAAATAAACTAGAATATAGAAGGGATTGTTGTTAAAAGTCATGACTAAAAAAGAAAGAAAAATAATAGAAAATTTAAAAACACTGTTAATGAAAATTTGATAATTTATTATTATAAAAATGATGAGTTTTTTTTATAATCGACATTATTGCCAACGTGATTTGATAATAAAGTAGGACGGTTACTTATCATTTTTTTTGTCTTTACAACTTTAAACATTCGTTCTTTTAATAACCATCTAAAGTACATTAATTTATTTTACTCCGACTCTTACATAAATAATTCGTTAAAAAATTTAATTACATGAATATAAAGTTCAATCATGTTTTTTTTATTTTTATTTTTATTTTTACATGGGTGTCACAGATACAGTCATACATCAAATAAGTACAAAGACTAAAATGTATACATAAAACTACTGTAAAAACTCTCGCCATGAGAGAGGACCCTAGAGTTAAAAAGAAGGCCAATTCGATCTCCTAAACTCTATCAAGAAAATGACACACTATTAGTAGAAATAAAAACAGAATTGGAATTACAATAAAATTGAAAAAGAACCGAAGATAAAAATAAAGAAGAAAAAGAAAAATTATCTATAAAGGTGGAATTAACATAACCCGTAACATCACAATAATTATACCACAAGCCTGAAAGTAAAAAGTTACTAGAAGCCCAAACTCGGCAGGGCTTCCATGTTGTCCGAATTTTTCTTTCGCACCAAGTGCGTCAAATGTAGATTCTGTCATATTTGAAATGATATTTAATTTTGCGTTAAGTTGTTGGCAAAAAAGCCAGAAAGTTATGAGGAGCGGTGAGTAGTGACAGCCCAAGCACGAACGCTCGAGTGAGGAGTAGCCGGTAATGATGGTGAAGCGTTAGAAGCTTGTAAATTGACGAGTTGGGTGATATTCTCAGAACGAGAAGACTGTTGTTGGTATTACGAACTAAATAGGAGCCTTTGTATAGAAGAGCAAAGGAATTACTGAAACTATAGGAGACATCTTGATTTTTGGCGCGAACGGAATAGGATTTTGTGTATTGCTCGAAAAAGACGAGCTGACATAAGGTTTGTGATAAAATGTAGAAGGGCTATGATCGTTACGACTTTTTATTTGTTTAAAACGTTTCCATGATAAATGATGAATCGTTTAATAATGATGTCCTCAGGGTTCGTGGAGATTAACGCCGGTGTATAACCTAAAGAGCCCGTAGCATTTTCAGTATTAGCATAATGGTAGACACGCTGCGTGACTCTATTTCAACGTGTTATTTGTTTTTTTGCTTCTATGTATATCGAATTGTAAATTCTTGTAAAGTTTGAAATATTGTCCTTCACCTCTGAGTTCATTTTGGATTGTCTTGTCGAATTGATTGAACTTTCGTATGGTAACATCATAACTGATACCTAACCGAGTGCTATGAACGTGTTTATCTACTTTGTTGTTAGCGATTGATTCCATCTGCTTCTTGTAACAAGGGTCCTTCTTAACAACGAAAGCATATTTCTGTGGTGTCAGTATAAATCTCGCATGGTGATCACATCTCCAACGTTCGTTGGAGTAAACTCGTATTTGCAAAAATCAGGGTCCTTTGTATCCGGGTTACATCTGAAATAGAAGCCTAAATAAATGACTTCTTGTTTATAACTAAATTTGATATAAGTACGACGTAATAGGGCTAGGAGTTTATTCAATAATAATCGGTAAGTATTTATCTCGTATGTGCTTGGGAAGTCCTAACTTCACCCTTGGTGAAAATCTTGTATTCATGTTTCAGAAAAACGCGTGAGAAAATTCGCAATGATTTATTTACAGTTGGGTTTTTTACTTGTAGGGTAAAAGTCATGATGGTGATTACTATTTGGGGGGTCTAAAGCGGAGCCGAATCACATGATCATAGTAAAATATTTGTCATCCGGTGTCACCCCTTTACTTTCTCATTTTTATTAAAGTATTCTGGAGACAAAATTTTTCGGTTAGTAAAAACTTGTTTGTCACACCCATTATTTGTTACATTTGTAATTTCTTAATGCCATAATTCCGGTCAAATCTGCTCCGCTTTAGACGTCCCCTAAGTTTGGTATCTGGGCTATTTAAAAAGGTCGTCCTGGATTTTGCAGATCTTCATCAAATATTTTTATTTTTTATTTTTATTTTTAATAACAAGGTTATTTAATGGACAACTGGTGTGTGATACACGTATAAATACAACTTATATGCAGTGCAGCACCTGCGGTCGTTCCAAACATAACTAAACCGAAATGCATCAGCCCAGCATAACCGTGTGGTGGTTAATAGGGTATACATTAACCCTGGTAAAAAAGGAGCTTCCTTACGGAAGTAGAAATAAAAAAAGGGGGAAAGAAAGAGAAATGACCAAAGGTCGGCGAAATAAAGTTGGCCTTCTGTGTGAACGTTTGGAGGACTTCGTACAGTATTGTGCACAGACTCTAGTGAAGCCGTGAAGGTTTGGAAAAGAAAAATAAAATAAAAAAAAGGAGCACCTTGGACTCTTTGTAAGGTTAAAAGGAAGCGTTCAACTAAACGATAAAATGAAAATTGTACCGCATGGGAGAGTTTAATCTATAAAGTTCAATCATGAGACTATAGAACGAACGTGCTATAATATACAGCAAATTATCACGTGATTAAATTTTCTAAAATAAAAAAATTTTAACATTCCTAAATGAAAAATAGTAACATCATTTAGACTTTTTATTAGTTTGACATATTATTTATTAACAAATTAAAATTAAAATCGACAGGATTAGAAAAACTTTTTCTGTAAATTCAAATATATTTTTTTTTTCTCGAAAATAAAGCTATCAAAAAGATCTTTTATGTAAAAAAAAAACAAAAACTATTTGTCATGCAATGAACACGTGAATTGTCAACGAAATTAGATTGAAATAGGGGTGCAGTCTTTAGAATATAAAACAACTTAAGTCATAGAATTAATTTGATGCACCTCTAATTGAAAATAAACAATTTAAAAACGGAAATGATTTCCATAGCCGTTTTAATGTTACGCAACAGGCGCCTGCAAAGTATCACAAATTAGCCATATGTTACATGCTTTATAAATACTGCAACTTTTCGGTTAATTGGAATTTTTTTTTATTACTCCGTTTTTTTTTTTTTCTTCTTCAAAAATGACTTCTCCACATTTACCAGATGACTGCATTTATTATATTCTAAAGTTTCTTCAACGCTGTCATTCAACTTTATTTAACTGTTTGTTTGTTAACCAATTTTGGTGTAAAGCAACAGTTCCCTTGCTTTACGCAAATCCTTTTATCGTAACTAATGAAAAGTTAATCACAACTTTAATACATTGCTTTAATAAAACTGAAATTTCACAATTAAAAGATCAATTAAAAATTGTTGATATTGATATTAATGAAGATTACAAACCATTATTTGAATATCTAAAATATTTAAAAATTTATAATCATATAGAAATAAATCATACAATTCTTAAGCCTTCATATGATCAAAATCAAATACATAAATTAAATATGGGATTTATTCCAATGTTTCATCAATTAATTTTATATCATGGTATTAATATTGAAGGATTTAAGATCGATTTCAATTTTATCGGTCCTTATTTTAATCTTGATAATCTTATCCCAAAATTTGAAAGATTAAATTCATTAATAATTACTTTACAAAATCAAAATGATTTAACAGAAAACAAATTTTTGGATAATTTATCGATTCATTGTGTGAATTTGAAAAAATTGAAATTTTATTCAATGAGACCGACTGAATCTTTTATTAAAGAAAAACTTTGTACAATAATTCAAAAACAAAATAATCTTGAAAAATTCACATCACAATATTTATTTAATGATATATTTTCATCTTTAGAATTTCAAAAACGTTCATTAGTTTTTATTGAATTTTTTAGTGTTAACTTTTTCAACATCTCCTTTAAGAATTTCATAAATTTATCTAATTTAAATTATTTAAAATTTTTCCGTTGTAAAGATGAAAATCCATCAGATCGATATGAGATTTTAAAATTTGCTACATTTAAGCTTAAAAAATTGGAATTTAGTTCAAACACTTGGAATGAAAATATTGAACCTACTATAATCAAATATTTAGGATCATCGTTACAAAGTTTATCATTGAATGATAAATTAACAATTTCTATGGTTGAAAATGCTTCAATATATTGTTTAAACCTTAATACATTAGAAATCATTATAATTTATTACAATGAAATTGATTATTCATTAATATTTCCTTATTTTAAAAATTTAAGAATAAGAAAACTAAATGTTTATATCATTTCTTCTTATCATCATAACATGAATGAAATGTTTATGAATTTAGCAAATAACTTGTCTATTAGTGTTAAAGAAATTTCTTTTATATTCATTTTTCATTATAATCATATACAATCATGTTTTAAGATATTCTTTGAAAATTGTCATAATAATTTAGTAAAAATTAATTTAAACCGTGATTTAATTGAACCTGAAATAATTTTAAATTATATAGAAAGTAGTAACAATAGTTTATTAATTTTAAGTTTGGATAGAGAAATAGAATTAAATGATGAGAAGTTAAAATTATTGGATGAAATTAAAGCTAACGGAGCAATAACAGTAATAGATTATGATGCCCCTCAATTATACTGATATTTATGTATTATCATTTTTGTATTATTTATAAATAAAATTATATGTTCTTATTAAATTCATGGCTGCAAAACATTTTGGTTCACTGATTTGAATTCAGGATCTATATCTTGTTGATTGGTCGAATCTTGTTTCTTTAATTGAGTGCGGACATAATTTCAGAGCGAAGCAGTGAAATAAAAATAAATTCGGTATGATCATGGTTTTGTTTCGCGGTATAATATCTTATAGTGAGGCGTTTGAAACTGGTTGGTTTCTTTCTTAATCGTTCGTGGCATAATTCGATACAAAAAATCTTTATGAACAAGGCTGGTGTAAACTGAAGAATGAGCGAACTGAAAGGATATTAGGCAAGATGTTATAAAAAATTTCCAATCTGATCCGCATGAATGACGGTCTGAGCGGAAGTTTGTCATTGATTTGACATCCACTGCGAAAGTGGGCAAAGGTATAATCAAGATAATCATTACGATCCTAATTGCACATATTTTATTCAAAAAAGAGATATCAACGAATGTATAATTTTATGATTGAAAAGAAACTGCTTTTTAATCATATACATTCTTGCGTTTCGGTTGATAGGGTATGTTCTATATATTAACACAAGAACGGAGTTTGAAAATTAGTTTTATGTAAAATTACGTACTTAATTAAAGCCATGTGATGCTAAAATATAAAACTATTTTAGTTTAGTTCGTTGTACAGTATATTTAAAAATTAAAATGAAATAGCGAAGTATTGTAACAAATTCAGATTTATCCATATAATGCCTTAAAAAATCGCAGATCCTTTGACCGAACGTGCAACATAATCTTGGCCAAACATCACGTGAAAAATTTCCTTTTTCGCATTTTAACATCCGATGGAAAGGAGATGCAATATGTTTGTTTTAGGCGTCTAAATGAATTACGCAAAAAAAAAAAAATGTTGTAGAACAATGTGATCATCTAGGGCGTATTCATGAGAATTTTTTAAGATATAAAATTCCATAAAAGGAACAATTAAAGTATAATATATATTTATTATCATTATAAACATTTATTGTTCATTTAATAAAGTAATGAAATAATTGGTGCAATATACGTGAAACTTAAATAAACGAATAAGATTATCCCATGAAATTAAAAAAAATTTTCAATGAATTTATTATATATGTACATACAAAAAAGAATACTCATAAAATTCTTTAATAAGTTAATTGATAATTAATATATGTATTTAATTAATAATTCTTATTATATTTTTAGTATGTTGGCGTTTCATAATAGGTCATCTGCCATATTTTTTTTTTTTTTAAAAAAAAAAAAGGAAAAAGAAAAATAGATAAAATAAAGAACCTAAATAAAGTATTTTATCAAAGGAAAGTAGTCAATATGAACCAATTTAAGTAAATTATTTCTTTCTTTATCTCAAATATCCTTTTTTTCTTTAAAAAAAGAAGGGTTTGAAAAATTATGTCACGTTAATTTTGAAACTTATCTTTTTTCAGTGATATGAAAACTGTAGATCGGTAATTGCATGATCACGGAATTGGCCGAAATTATGAAATAACGAATAGCGTCACGTAGATCAGTATTATTATCATTCTTGATAAACATGCGCATAATGTATATAAGTATATTATTGACCTATTAATTACTTTTTAACAGGTTTATCATTACAGATTTTTTAATAAGTCAACTATCATAGGTTTTACCAAATTAATAATTAAGGTTAAGGTTGAATAAGAATGTTAAATATTATCTGAACTGTTTCACAGTCGATATTTTAATACTCTTATTCATCAACTATATTTAAATCGAATAGAAAATTAGTTATTATTATTACAACAGTATAAATATAGTCTTAAATATTTATTATTAATGTTGTATTAAATATACCAATCTTAGTCGCTCAGGGTTAGGGTTAGGAGATAAACTCATCTAGGAGAATGCTTGCCATAGGAAGACCGAGAGGGGAGAGACGTGCGACCGTTGCGCGCAGAAGCAGGTCGCGTATCAGTGGCGCAAGCCGCTAAAAAAAAGTTAGAATCACATGATTTATTAATCAATTGTTCTGTTATTAAACATACAACGAACTGGTTCAACGCCCGGGGTACTGGCTAGTCCAAAATATATTTCCATAACTGATGTCTTATTATCTGTACGTATTGAGGATTATCTTCAACACTCTTGGAGTCAACCAAGTATAATTATAGAATCCATACTTAATTTTCTTGTACTTCCGTATATTAAAACTACACTATGTGAATATATTAATTACATCTGCTATATAATTTTTAAATAATAAAATAATTAATAAGAAAATTACTTTTTAAATTATTGATTACTTTAGTTCTGGATCCCAGTTATTATTTATTGTATCATACTATTCATTTATTTACCGTACGAGTACTTTCAACTTTAATCCTATAAAATGAAGATATATGAGCGAGAAATATTATAGAAAAGAGTGTCTCATACTTGAAGCATTAACATTAGAACCTACATTTTCTTTAAAACTTCCAAATTGTTCTTGACATTCAAATGCTAATATTTCATCCTTATTAAAGGTGACTATATTCTTTTCGTATATTTAATACATTAATAAATTTTTCTTAGGAATATCAAGACTTTAACTATTACATTATTTTTTGGATAATTCGATTAATAGTAATATTATTATTATTTTAAAAATGATAAAATAAAAATTTTTCGTGTAAGGGTAGTGACATATATTAGCTAATATTTTTTTACTATAGGCGTTTACCCCTACCCAGATGATATCTTGGTCACGTGCAATAAATCATGTTTACTAAAAATTATGTAACCTAAGGTTTTTGCTAATCTATATGTCACTGTCCTAACGAATTTTTAGAATTAAAAAATGAAAAAAAATAAATAAATATGTATTGTACCAAAAAGAAATTCTCATGAAAACAAAAAAAAACATCGTTTATATATTATATTGATACCATATACAGTATAAATTTTATAAGAACTTTCTCAAATAAATCGATCAAAAAGGTTAATTTCCGAAACATTACTATAGATACACAAAATTCCAATAGTGGTTTCAATCAGTCAAGTTTAAATTATGAAACAAAAGGATCAGAGTAAGGAGACAAGTTCTAAGGACCAAAGGTGAATTGATAGTAATACAGAAATGCTTCTACTAGCTATGGTTAATAATAGATGTTTCGTTGCAGGGAAGTATTTACAGATACAGTAATAAATATAGAATGATTTTTTTGTAGATCTCTGACAAATTAATCTTGCCCATGTCAAATTAATGACTTGATTTAAATTTTTGCCGAATTATCATTTGATTTAAATCTTAAACAATAACAACTTTTATCATACGGAACAATTTTTTTTTAAAAAATAGCAAAGTTTAAAATGATGTTTTTAAACAACTTTTTAATTAATATTATTATATTTGGAATTTTATTTCAATTGTTAGAAGTAAAACCTCAAGATTCAAACATTAAGCCATATTTACGTAACGCTCATACAGCTACATTAATTATATATTTTGGGCGGAAAAGGCCCTGATAATATTCCACCATATCCAACATTCTTCTATTTTGACGTCTCTGATTCTTCTGATACCAATGGATTAACTACCCCAGCATCACCATAAAAATTTCAGTATCACGTGATTTTTTGTGGCGTTTGAAATTTGATTGGCTCATCAGTATCACATATAACATTTACCTTAAAAAAAAAAAAAAACAGAAAAAAGAGCGTAGCAGAAATAATTTTCTAAGATGTTATTATAAACAAAATTATTTTATTATTTTCTTTATAATAAATATTTAAAGAATAATTTCATTTACAATCCATGCAACTAGGGTTGTACCCAAAAAGTGTCGTGATGATACCCTAAGAGGTTATCCTAGTTTTCGTGTACTTTGAAATACCGCAAATCCTGTCAGAGATATACCTACATGATGGCATTAGATAAGAAATGTGTGTGACTATCACTGATTTACAGGAGTTAAACTGTTAAGATGTGGCACACTAAACGACGATCCATACTAATGAGGATTAATTATTTATAGAAGGAGCATGCATGGAAAGGTTCTTTTCCGTGGCATTGATGATATAAATAACTCCTTGTCTCTTTTACTTTCAAGATGATTTTATCGAGTCTCTGGCTGAAATAATCTTATCAGAAATACAATATTCTGAAGGCAGATACCTTTATAGAATGCCCACATTCCTTTCTAATATTTCTTCCCTTATCATACTATTTATACTATTATCCCGCAAAACATGCGTTGAGAAGAATAATAATATCTTTCTGCCGTCAATATACCTATTTTCCCAGATGCGACACAATTCCATTTTCTCAACTAAAAAACCAGCACAACTGTAATTCCTCGGGTATAGTTTATGGTGTGGATTACGGACAAACATAAACATTATACTATGAGAGGCATAGTTTTTATGCGCTTCGATCAGTCTCTGACTGAAATAAGCAGACTGTGACCTGAGGTCACGATCTCGTAATTACGAATATTTATTCACTGTATCATGTGATGTATTTAGTATAAATTCCGCAGCAAATGGACTATAAAAATAACAAAGTATGCTACAACCCGTTTACAAAATTAATTTCTGGCATTATCATGCTCCAAAATAGGTTTCATCCCAAAGCAAACGATCTGTTATTAAACATTTTCCTGTTTAGTTGTTTCAAAGCTTACAGTATTATCATCCATGCACAGGAAACAGGTAAAAATGAAATATTGTATAATGACAAATAAGTTACTCAAATTGACACCGTTTTAATATCATGGACCTTTGCACCGATTCTCAGCTCGGCATGGTCGCTTTCTGGCTAACACGCTTGAAACAAAAATCCCTGTTTCGTGATGAATTAGTCAAACTCAAGAAGGTTTGCGTTGATGCAATAAAAAATGTTGCTGAAAACCAGACGATGCCCCTATTCAATTAGTGTTATTGTCTATACTGTTAAACGCCATAATTGATTTCCGTGCATTAATCCCATTAGACGAAGAGGCCACGTTCCATAAAGTGATCAGAATAGTTCTTACCGTGCTTGTGCAAAAAGCGGAGGTATTAACTTCTGGTTTAAAATGAGTGTAGTTGCGATTCTAGCGTCCATTATAGATATTTACGTAATCTGGCCATCACAATCGAATCGAATATTAAGTCGTATGATATAGTGAATCATGATGGATATTATTGTCAGTGTATGCAATTCTTAGTACAAAATATCCCTCTATTCGGATCCCCGAACAATCTAACGAGCATTGCACATGTACTACATAATATGACTAAGTTACATGTCCTTTGGTACACAGCAAGAACCACGGATGAAATTAATGTAACTTTATTGCCTGCGTTATTCGTTAATTATAATTTCGTGATTAGCGGTACAAAAAAATATGTCAAGTAATAAATTAATTTCGAGTTTGCCATCATTTATTATCTAGTATCTAATATTTTATACTTGCAATAATTTTTACCATCATCAGATGGATTTTATTATCAATATTATCAATAACAAACCATTCTATCCATGTTTTATTTTTTGTCCAAATTTTATCTAAAGTGTTTCAGTCTACAAAATGTAACATCCAGAGTCAGTTAGGTAATAATTATAAACAGGATTGCAATAGAAAATAGGGACCCCGTATCGAAAACAGAACTCTTTACTAGCAATTTGTGTTAGAGTCTACTCTTATAAAGTCCTCTTGTGGAATCGATGCCAAAAATACAAGATATCGTACCACTGTTTTTGTGTTAAAAGGACAGTTTCCTTCAGAGGCTGTGTTCCTAGCAAACCATAAACTAACTTTTTTGGTAAGAAACCTGAACGTATAGTAATATATCAAGGTCGTAAACATAGGCACTAGTTTCATTTAGTAAGTAACTTAGAAAAATAATAATCCTTATCATGAAAAAATTAGCTGACCCTTGATTTTGTATAATAAAAGTATAGTATGTCTTTTATTTTGTATCGATAGCGTGGCGATCACCCCCTGAGGTTACGAATAAATGGAATAAATGCATCGTGAACTTTATTCCTCCCTGTCAGCTATGTAATATAAAAAATTTTTATGCATTGGTCGTAAGAATAAACAAAGACAAAGACTCGTTCTCAGGAAAAATCCAGAGAGACTGATTTTAATAGAAATACCTCCGAGAATGATGCCGAAATAGAGGTTATAGATGATCCCGGTTTCTCAATTGGGGACGACTTTCAGATCCACAGCCATTTTGGTAAGTAAGTTCAGATAGTTAAGACACTATAAGTCTATAAATGATGGAGAAAAAAAATGAATCCACACACTCGTGTGAATAACAGAGCTAAAGTACAAGGGAGTTTCAGTTTTTACACGTCCTTTTCATTGAAAATTTCGGACGAGATAGTTTTAGATTTCTTTTCTGTGGTTGGGTTTGATTAAAGTCTGTTCTTAAAAATATTTAATTTCTTTTTTATAAAAATCGTTCAAAATTTAGCAAATCCGCCGCCGATATGCTTAATTCCGCGGATCGACGGATATGTGAAAAGGTATGAGGATTTCGTTTACATGTGCTTTCATTGGCATTATCGACAATGCTAATCACCTCCTTAATTCTTTCCCAGCAAGATATAAGCATGTAGGAGTATGCGGACATATAACCAGCATAAATTATTTTCCGCGATTGCCACGCCATTTAAGATCGTCCGATCCGATCCGAGATATGCATTTTTTTACCAGTTAAGTATGATGTAATACCGATTCGAGTTGTTATAAAATTTTTTTTTTTGGAGACACGAGAAAATTCTTTTATATCGCCTATCAGTTACGCCATATTTAGACTTGATTTAATTACACCCAATGTATCACTGATTCTTCCATGCGACTATATGATCGCTCGATCAAAAAATTGCTGTATTTTGCAATTTCCATGTGGATTAATTAATAATGAAGAAACCTTTATTGTTGTTGTTTTTTATGCGACTGCTAAAATATTATATCAATTAGATAAAGGGCTATCTGTATCAATTATATTTATTTTATCAATGGAACGAATAAAGAAAAGATTTGTATACCATAACTTGGTAAAGTTTATAAATAGGGGACTTCTGATAATACTATCGTAGCCAAGACATCTGACCCCCTCTACAAGAACAACTACAAGCAATTCAATTTCATATACCTTTCGCTTTCATTTGCATCATCTCCAGAAACAATAGCAACAATATGTATTCTAATTTGTGTATGAAATACATTTTCTTTTTACTTGCGATCGCGACCATGGTCGCAGGAATACCTCTAGAAGAAACGCGGAATTTGCCTCTAGAAGAAACACGGTCTCTGAGTAGTAACAAAAACATTAATGACAGATGCACGGACCATAACTACCCTGTGTATAGAAGCTCTTTTTGCAAAAACAAGAACACTGTTAGGAGTGTATGCGAGTCTCAAGATCTTCCAGGCACTTTTACAACTTCTGATCTCCCATGTTCGCCAAACTTTTCTTGTGTTGATTTTATTCTCCCCAACGATCAGAGTCCATTCGCAATTTGTATTTCCGATGATAGAAGAAATACGTGGGATAATGACCATAATCGTGGCGTGATTTGCGCTCCTACACGTACATTTAGACTCAGTGCAAAGACAATAACAATTGGAATGACAACATATGATACCAACTTGAATCCAATACAAGTAAATATGTTGGACGGGTATGTTAATAATGATTTTCTTGGTATAGCCTTTCAGCAACATAATTTCAGTAAAACATACAATAATTATGATGAAAGTAAAGGTATCAAAATGTGCTTCGGTGCAGGAAGCGAACAGGAAGTAACTGCTGTATATGGTATTCTTATTCCTGGTAGCACTATTAACGAATTAACGATAGTCAGCTCAGAATAAATCCCTTAATTGTCCTATCAAACGATAAATGCAATGTGCGATTGATTATTGAAATTTTAACGGTTTCTCGATTTAGGGTATGACAGACCTTAACAGCCAGTGGAAATGCCACACTTGCTATAATTACTAATAAATTATGATTTTTAATTTTTTATATAATAATTTTTCTTTAATTATATCATCTTCCCATACTTCAGCATAGCGGACATCCCTATTTTATCACAATTTTGCCGATCATTTGTCGATCATTTATTAATCATTTATTCAATTAAGGCAGATTCTGACACTGCAAAGGACCTTGAAGCCTTATCACATCGCTATAATTAAATTTACTATATGATCGGCAATGATCGGCAAGGTGACATAAGAATGACCGCTATGCTCCATGCCGTCCATCCCGAAACCACTAATATCACGTGATAAATATGAATTATAATTATGTTACGGCCATATACTGTTATGCACGTGACTTTAGTTTTCGGGATTTTGACTTTTGGGATTTCGACTCAGACCCGTTTTATTATTTTTTATTAAATTGCTAATGACTGCAAATGTTTCTCATTACGAGAATGTTATCAATTGACGGTATATCTACTGAATCTATTTCGGGTGTACTAATTAATTTCCCGGTGTGACTATAATCTTTTATGGCAACAGATTTGGGAAAACAATTTAACAATTATTTCTCAGCAATTGAATTCTTTAAACGGGAAAATTTTCACTCTTGATAAAAAAATGAAGACTCTCGATAAAAAGGTGGATGCAAATTTTACAACTCTCGATAAAAAAATGGAAGACAATGTTAAAACTCTCGATGGAAAAATCGGCCAAGTAAAAGGAAACACTGATCATATGTACGAAATGGTCGCCAGAAATGAGATTGTTAAAAAATATGGACCACGTTATTCAGAAAATTTCGAAATTTATGATTTAAATGGGCTGGTTCGTTTATCGCCGTTTTCAAAATGATGTATGCAGTTATATCTGAATAAAAAAAAAAGAAAACCGAAAACCGGATGAAAACCGAACAAAACATGGATGAAATCGGACGAATATTGGTATTCGAATATTCAATCACGAATAAATAGCGTACACCATTTTGAAAACGGCGATAATCGCACCGAAAGATGAAATCCTTCCTGGTGAAAGTATGAATTATAGCAGCCAGGCTTTTGTACTAGATAAACGAGCTGAGAAAATCGCCAGATAGATTTAGCATAGTAACGTTCTTACACGTGTATTTAGATATTAATAAACAACTGCATCATATCTAGATTTTGTATCCTTTAACATAAAGAAGTATTCAGATACCCTTACTTATTTTAATACAGTCAGATTACTCTAATTGTTACTATGCCATTTCTAAATTTCCGAAATTAAGTCATATGCTAGCCGAAGTTAGAATTTTAACGATTTTGCAAATCATTATTTTTGGTATCGTACTGGATCGGAATACTCCCAATTTGTTCAAAATTGCCGGAATTTAAATTCCGATTTTTTTCCCATATAAATTGGAATTTCAATTCTATGGAGGGACCCTTGATGATATAACAATTATAGTAATAAAGATTATTTGTTTGTCATTATTGCTTTCTATTTATGAATGATATCAAAGAATTCTTAACGAAGAAAGGAATCCAATTACCGTTAATTTCATTTCAAACACATTTAACATTTTGTAGAAGTATTAATATAAATACTATAAATATAATAATATCAATTGGATCTTCATTAAAATATAATCAATTTCTTTTACAACCTCTTTATGAAGAAATTTCCAGGGTTGAAGTTTTTAGATATAAGATCAACTAAACATCAAATATTTTATTATCCAGAAGCTAAGATATGTCTTGAATCGCTCTGTGCACTAAAATGTGATACATCTATCAATTTTTCATACTTTTATGAATTAGCAAATATATGTCAATTATATACAGAGACTCACCATTAATAATGTGAATCTAAAACTTGATGGAATTGCAAAATTAATTGAAGTTCAAAAATATTTAAAGTATTTTGAATGGAAGAATGATTTTGATAATAATTATCATTCTATAAAAATTTCTTACTCTAAAATCTTTCTTGAATCAGAAAAAAAAAAAGCAGAAATCCTCAATCATTTTAAAATATTTTTTGATTATGAGTATATTATAGGATACATATTTTCACGAAATTTACTTTCAAAACTTCATAATTAAAAACATTAGTAATTAATGATCATATTTATATCGAAGACTTATCAAAAGAGTTAGTTTATAAAGATCTTGAAATCCTTAATATTAGTTATATTACAATAGATGAAGCTTCTATTATAATTAAAAATAGCGGAGGAAAACTTGAGCAAATTTTATTAAAATCTGTTGATCATTTTGATGATAGTCCTCTCAATTTTATTCGTAATATTTATAAGAATTGTCCTTCAATTGAATTTCTATTACTTTTATTTCCTCCATTTACGGAACAATCTTGATAAATTTGAAAAATTATTAAACACTTGTCGCAATTTGAAATCATTGTTATTGGTTATAAAAAATGGTTATATATATGAAATTGAAGAAATAATTATTGAATATGAACGAGAATTATTAAAAATATTAATTAAATCAATGACAACTAATCTGAGAGAGATTAGATTTTTTAATGATTTTAAATTTTCTTTGGAATATTTGAAAGAATTCTTAAGTAATTGGAGCGACCGTCCTGCACTTTCCATACTTACATCCAATTATATTTATGAAAGGAAAGATTATAAAAAATTGATTAATAAATATAAAAATGCTGGGATAATAAAAGATTTCAGAAGTGAGTCTATAACAAATATATAAAATATGGATTTTAAGATATGAAATACCGTATATGCAGCTAGCATACTGTATGTAGTAATATTATATAAGTTTTGCTGTATGATAGAATTGTTTATAATAAAGAATCTTTCATTGATAAAATTAGCAACCAACTATTGAAAGCATAAATATCCCTTTTCAAGAGCCAATGACGATTTAATGGTTGGTTCATCTGCACGCACTTAGGCTAAATTTGGGTTGTTATAATTTAACAACAATGTGTACAATTAATACAAATAATTGAAAAATATGTCTGATCATTTTTTTTTTTTTTGAGAAAATAAAATGCTTTTTTCTTTAATAATAAATAAAAACGAGTTTAGTCAATTTATATCAAAATTCAAAAAAATAAAGATTATGGGATTAATTAAAAAAATCATATGTTCACATAATAATGTATGATTTTTTTAATTTTTAAGCGCTTAATTTAAAAAAAAAATTTTTTTTTTAAACATTTGACACGTATTTAATTTGAATAAAAAAAGTTTTTTAAAGCGTTTGATTTAAAAAATGCTAAAATACATTTTTTTTAAGCGTTCAATTAAGAAAACAACAAAATACGTTTTTTTGAGCATTTAAATTTAAAAAATGTATTTTTTTTAAAGTACTTAATTAAAAAAAATACAGTTTTAACTTTTTTTAAGCATTTAATTAAAAAAACATTAAAATACATTTTTTTTGAGCATTTAATTTAAAAAATGTATTTTTTTTAAAGTATTTAATTAAAAAATACGGGTTTAACATTTTTTATAATTAAAAAACTCTAAAATATGTTTTTTTTGAACGTTTAAATTTAAAAAACGTATTTTTTTAAAGTACTTAATTAAAAAAATAAGATTTAACATTTTTTTAAAGCATTTTAATTAAAAAGCTTTATTTTTTTCCAAAGCGTTTTTTTAAGCGTTAAATTAAAAAAACGTTTTTTTCAAGTTTACGTTTAATTAAGAATAGGTTTTTACCTTTTATTTAATGCCTATAAAAAAACACTAAAATGCAGTTTTTAACGTTTTTAAAGCATTTAATAACTGAATAAAAAACGTTAAAACCATTCATTAACATTTTTTAGTAAAGTTTATAATTTAAAAACATTTTTTTTTAATTTCCAAATTAAAAAAAAAACGTTAAATAAGTTTTTAACTTTTTTTTAACGCTTATTTAAAAATGTTATTTTTAGAACATTTAATTTAAAAAAAATGCTAAAATATGTTTTTTAAAGCGTTTTAATTGAAGAGTTTTTCATATGCACTGATCCTTAGAATTAGCTTAAATTAAGAATTTTTAATAAAAAATTAGTAAACAGTGCAAAATACGATTGTGTTACACATTCATCTTATCAATCTTATGTAGAATAATCAGAAAATAAAAAATTTTTTTACAACTCGTGCTTAAAAATTAAAGTAATAACGACTTTTTATAACCCATCAACTATTTTAAGAACCCATCACTTTTTACACCAGTTGCAAATAAAAGTTTTATGAATACAATAGTAGTTATTTGCAGTTGTTAATAGTATTATTTATTCTCCAAAAGCTTTTTCATGATGTAAAATAATTAAATAAGGCAGTAAGAATAACCAGGTTTTGTATGAATTTGCTACATTGGGAAAAATTTTGGTCTGCAGATCTGCGCAATTCTGCGGAGTACATTTCTGCGCAGATCTGAGAACATGCTGATACGCAGCACTGAAAAATTTCATGGATTTCTGCGCAAATCTGCAAGCACAAAAAAACCTGCGAAATTTTTCAAAAACACTAATGCAAATTTACAATTAGGCAGTGTTTTAACTTTAATATTAACTAATATCAATTTATTAATTAAAGATATTTACAAATTTAAAAGTACATAGTACTAAACTATCCTATTTGCTAGCTAAATGCACTAATTAAAAGTCCCCTTTTCTTTTCTTTACAGACGTTCAAATTATGTTGTTGTTAATGGTTTGGACAGTGTTCCTGTTGGTTCGATTCCAACAAACAACTTTTAACTTCAATCCAACTAAACGCGTCAAACGTGAAAATTTTATCACTCCTAAAGAAAACTGTAGACCTATGATAAAAGAAAAGCAAAATATTAACTGACTTTTCGTTTAAATAAAAAAATGAGATAATTTCATTCAAAGTTTTACCTTTGAAATTCCATCAGAAGGCGTCTGGAAAGCCATGGACCTATAAAAAAAAGAATCGAAATGTTAGTTTACGTTTCATTAACAAAACAAAAAAAATTAATTTTTAAAAGTACCTTCAAAATCTTGTTCAGGAGGCTCTTTTCTTTGTCATTTTTCCACTTTCCTTTTACTATAACATCCAGAAAGCACGAGCTTATAAAATAAAAATGAAATGTTAATAACGCTTCATAAAATAATATACAAAAAAAAATTTCGAAGTCTTTTTTACCTTCAAAATATTCTAATCTGCCTGACCTCTGGACTTAAAACAAAAAAAAATAAAAATCAAATGTTAGTAAAATAAAAACAATAAAAAAAAAATTTAAAAAATCAAAGGCTAACCTTCAAATAAAGTCCAGCCTTCAAAATGAAGCGTCCAAGACCTAAAATAAGAAAAAAAAATAGAATTTGTTAAATAAATAAAAAACCAAATATTAGTAACGTTTGATTAAATAAAACAAAAAAAAAAATAAATTTCGAAGATATTATACCTTTGAAATACCAGTCTGCCTCTAAAGGAGTTCTGGACCTAAAAAATGAAAAAGAAAACAAACATTAGTAACATTCGTTGAAATAAAAGTAAAAAAAAGAACTTTTTTTTTACTTACAGTGATTTGCCTTGAAATGAAGTTCCAGATCTAAAAAAAAAGAAATATGAAATGAAACATTAACATTTCGTAAAATACATATATATAAAAAAAAAATCATTTTCACCTTCAAATACTTTGGTCCACTTCGAATTGGAGTTCTGGACCTAAGAAAAATAAAACAAACGTTAGTTAACGTTCATTGAAAATAAAAATAAAAAAAAGGTATTTTTTTTGAAGTTACCTTTAAAATAGAGTCTGAACCCATATGTTCAGTGTTCTAGATCTATAAAAAGTAAGGACAAATGTTAGACAACATTCGTTAAACAAGATAATAAAAAAAATCTTTTAAAGGTTATACCTTCAAATGGAGTCTGTAACTGCAATTTTCTTGGTGAACGACTTCCGTGTTGGTGGGCGGAATAAGTTTTTTTCCAAGTTTTTTGAGGTTAAACATTACATGACGAGTGCTAATAGTTCCAGGCCTATAAAAGGTAAAAACAACCATTAGTCAACACCTATTAATAAAATTAATAAGAAATTAAGCTTTTTTTTTCGAAGTTACTTTTGAAATGGTATCCAGGACTGGTACTTTCGTCGTCCTGCACTTAAAAAAAAAAGAAAAGAAAAATGGAGTTCTTTAAATTAATTGAAATTTTTTTTTTCTGAAGGATACACAAGTCAAATGATATATATTACCTTCAAAACTAGCGTTCGTTTTTGGATAAAAATGAACGCTATTAGCATTCTTCAATTAAAAAAAATTTTTTTTTCAATAGTCCAGAAACTGTCACTTTAGCGTTCTGGAATTAAAAAAAATAAACGAACATTAGTTAATGTTCGTTAAATACTTTTTTCGAAGAAATTCCTTTGAAATGTTTCTTTTGGTAATCTGAATTTAAGGAAATGCCAAACGTTAGTAATGTTCATTAATAAATAAATTTTTTTTTTTGAGTCTAGAACCTATATCTTTGGTGTTCTAAACTTGCAAAATATTCTTTAAAAAAATTGCAAAACATTATTTCTTTGAAAAGTGTCGTAAAAAATGTATTTTTTCAAAGTGTAAAAAATGATTTCTTTAAAAAGTTTGTGTCAAAACAAAATGTAAAGTTTAAAAAGTTTATGTAAAGTTTATCAAATTAAAGAAGAAATTTGGGAAAATCTTTTTAAAGATTTTCGCACGAAAAATGTTTTTAAAAATCTGCAATTTTGGAGATTATCACAAATTTTTCATAAAAAAATCTTTGAAAAAAATAAAAAAATAATTTCTGCAGTATTGCGCAGATTCTTAACAAAATTGCATAAAAAAAAAGCGGCAATCTGCTAAAATTGCAGATCACTACAGATCTGAGCCGATATAACTTTCCTGATATATAATATTTAAAGAATTTTGAAAATAAAGAAATAACCAAAATTTTCATTATCTTTTATTAATTTTTAATTTTAAAAATTTTGTTTTTAAAATATGGAGACAAAAAATCTTCCTTTATATCATTTACCAACGATGATTTTAAAACTAACAATGATTTTAAAACTCACGCAGGCTCCTCTTAGGGAAATCACTTAACTGACATTGAAATCTCGTGATATTCAAATTCACCAGTATGAAAACTTTGCCTTTTAAATAGAGCCTTGCGAATGCCGTAATCTCCTTGATCATATACTCTTGACCTCAATTGTCCTTAATTCCAAAAGTCCAGTCATACTTTTCGTCTGGTAACACTACAAAAAAGAAAAAAAAAATAATTAATTAATTAATTAAAAAAATAATGAAAAAATTCACCCCAACCCTTCCTTACCTTAATTCCAATAGTCCAATCATGCTTTTCATCTGGCAACATTACAAAAAAGAAAAAAAAAATTACTAATTAATTAATTAAATAAAAAAATTAACAAAAAACACCATCCAACCCTCTCTTATCTTACTTAATTCCAATAGTCTGGTTATGCTTTTCATCTGGCAACACTACAAAAAAGAAAAAAAAAATTACTAATTAATTAATTAAATAAAAAAACTAATGAAAAACATCTCCCCAACTCTCCCTTACCTTAATTCCAATAGTTTAGTTATGCTTTTCATCTGGTAACACTACAAAAAAGAAAAAAAAATAATAATAATTAATTAATTAAATAAAAAAAAATAATGAAAAGTATCTTTCCAATACTTTTTTACCTTAATTATCCTTAATTCCAAAAGTCTTTTTGTTCGGCAACACTACAAAAAGAAAAAAGAAAAAAAGAATAATTAATTAAATAAAAAAAACTGAAAAACACCACCCCAACCCTCCCTTATCTTACACAGGTCGAATGGAGTCAAATCAGTCATCAATCGGTCATGTGACTGATTGGTAACCAATTGGATTAGGGATGGAAGTTAATTAACCATGGTTAATTAACGGTTAATTTGGTTAATTATAATTAGCTAAGATTGGTTAATTAACGGTTAATTTGGTTAATTATAAATTGACCAATCAGAGAAGCAAAATTTTTATCACGTAATCAAATTCTTTTTTTTTGATTATCAATTTTTTTTCATCTTTTTTTTTTTAATTTTAACAATGACCAAAAAAGAGGTCCTGTCTGGAAATACTGGACAGTTATTACACAAAACCAAGTGGAAAATAATAGAAATAATTCACATCCTCCTGTACAATGTAATTACTGTACCAAAATTTTTGACTGGGCTGTTCCTTCACGAATGCAAATACACCTTGATAAAGAATGCCCTGGAGCACCAGATAATGCAAAGTCTAAACAAAATGTAGGTTCACAAAATTCTATACCCGAAACTACACAATTTCATCCAAATATTGCATTAAATTCCATTCTTACAGATACACCAAATAGACCTGTAAAACGAATTAAACCCCAAAAAATTGAAAGTTTTGTTGATCGTATGAGCGAAGAAGAACAAGAAGATCTTGAATTTCAATTAGCACAAGCATTGTATTCAGCTGGAGTTCCATTCTTCTTTGTTGATAATCCACTTGTTATTCAATTTTTTCAATACCTTCGACCAGCTTTCAAGTTGCTAAATAGAAAGAAACTAGTTGATGACTTGTTAGATGATGTTTATGATGAAGTAAAAGCACAAGCAGATGAACAAATTTCTAAAGCAAAATCACTTTGCATAGTTTCTGACGGTTGGTCTAATATTAATCGAGATTCAGTACAAAATTTTATAGTTTGTACTCCTAAACCAATTTTTTTTGATGTCACATTTTCAGGCGAAGAATCTCACATAGGAGAGTGGATTGCAAACCAAATAATTCAACAAATGGAAATTATTGGTACTCATAAATTTTCCTCTGCCATTACAGATACAGCTAGTGTAATGAAAGCAGCATGGAAACAGATTGAAGAAAAATATTCTCATATTGTTTGTCTTGGATGTAACTCTCATATTATTAATCTATTAATTGGAGATATTTTGAAAATTGATGAAATTAAAGATATAGTCAATAATGGCAAGATGATAGTAAATTATTTTAAATCTCATATACAAGCAGCGGCAAAACTAAAACGTATTCAGATTGAAAATTATAATAAGGAGATTGCATTAGTTTTACCAACACTCACACGATAGGGTACGCATCTTAGCTGTTTTCAGTCACTTCTAAAATCAAAAATTGCTCTTGAACAAGTGCTAATGGATCCCGAAATTTGCCAAAAAATAAATAGAGAAGTGAGAAATAATGTATTATCAGAAGAATTTTGGGAAATGGCAGATTTAATAACAAAAATTTTAGAGCCAATGGTAGTAATTTTAAAATTATTTGAGTCTGACACATCTACCCTTTTAACTGTTTATTCCCATTTTAATAAATTAATAAACAAAATTAGCAACCTTTATTGTGAATTTTCTGAATATATTCAACAGCTTATTCATAAACGATGGGAGTATTCATACCATCCTATTATGATGGCTGCTTATATGTTAGATCCACGTTTTTTAGAAAAAAGTGAAGATGTGGATATAGAGGCAATTAGGTATACTGAGTTTACAGAATTCAAAAATAGAAGATTTGGTCAGGAGGAATCCGTAAAATTGTTTGCAGAATTAGTAGTGTTTCATCAAAAAAATTTACCATATGATAACGAAACAATTTGGTTATCATCATCCGTTCTTAGTCCATTCATATGGTGGCAATCTTGGCCAAAAAGTGAGCTTCAGCAGTTAGCTATCAAAATTCTTTCAATTCTGACATCATCTGCAGCTGCTGAAAGAAATTTTTCAACCTTCGGATTTATTCATAATAAAATCTGTAATCGATTACAAAATGATCGTGTAAAAAAATTGGTTTTTATTTACGGAAATCTTTGGATGCACAAAAGGGGTTTGAAACTTAAAAAAAATAAATTTATACATGATCAGCGAAAAATTGATAATAACAACAATGGTAATGATATTGGTAATAATAGTAATGATCATGTTGATAATGATAATGATTCAGATAATGATAGATTTATTGGGTTGGAATTAAATATTACAGATATAGTAGCTGACGAATAAAATGTTTTGATTTTTTGATAATAAAATTTAAAATTTTAAACGTTACATACATTATAAATAAAAATCTTATAAATAATAAAATATTAATTTAGCCCAAATTAACATAATTCAGTAGTTTTTGGGCAAAATTATAAAAGTTTAATTAACCGTTAATTAACTGTTAAATAATGGTTAATTAACCCAGTTAAATAACCAAATTATAATTAACCGTTAATTTTCCATCCCTAGATTGGATACCTATTGATGACTGATTCTTTCAATCGGTCATCAATCAGGTATAAATTCAAAATCGGTTATCAACTGGTCATATGACTGATTGATGACTGATTGGTGTACGGTTGAATTTACCAGTTATCAATAGGTCACCAATTGACTATATCAGATTGATAACTGATTGGTTGCTAATTGGCTTATTATATATTAGCGAATTTTTAGATTTTTTCAATAACGTCATTTTAAAATATTTAATTTATAAACCATTTTAAAACTCTAAACTCTGATAGAAAATTTTTTTTCTAAGATTCATATAAGATATTTTTGATAAATAGAGATATTTTTATTTTTTGAGATTTCTAAAAGTTTGTATGGAAAGAGTTCATATGGGATATCTGATAAAAAATTTTTTTTATTTTCTAAGAGTTTGTATGGAAAGAGTTCGTATGGGGATATCTGATAGAAAAATTTTTTTTAAGAGATTTTCTAAGAGTTCATATGGGAAAGGTTTGTTGGATATCTTTGATAGAAAATTTTTTTTAAGAAATACTCTAAGAGTTCGTATGGAAAGAGTTTGTATGGGATATCTGATAGAAAATTTTTTTGTGAATTTTCTGAGTTTGTATGGGAAGGGTTCGTATAGAATATCTGATAGGAAATATTTTTTTTGAAAGATTTCCTAAGATTCGTATAGGATATTTTTGATAAATAGATTTTTTTTTTTATTTCTAAAAGTTCATATGGGAAGAATTCATATGGGATATCTAATAGAAAATTTTTTTTTTAAGAGATTTTCTAAGAGTTCAGTTCGTATGGGATAAATAATAGAAAATTTTTTTTTGAGAGATTTTCTAAGAGTTTATATAAGGAGAGTTCGTAGTATTTTCCAAGAGTTCATATGAGAAGGATTTGTATGGGATATCTTTAATAGAAATTTTTTTTTTAAGAGATTTATTAAGAGTTTGTATGGGAAGGGTTCGTATGGATTCTTTGTTAGAAAATTATTTTTATAGATTTTCTAAGAATTTGTAAAAGAACAGTTCGTATGGGATATTTTGATAAAGATTTTCCAAGTGTTCATATGGAAAAGGTTCATATGGGATGTCTTTAATAGAAAATTTTTTTTAAGATTTTCTAGTGTGGGAAGAGTTTGTATAGGATATCTGGTAGAAAATTTTTTTGTGAAATTTTTTAGGGTTCGTATGGAAAGGATTCAAATGGTATTCTTTGATAGAAAATTTCTTTGAGAGAGATTTTCTAAGAGTCGTATGGGAAGGATTCGTATAGGATATCTGATAGAAAATTTTTTTTTGAGAGATTTTCTAAGAGTTTATTTTTTTGAGATTTCCTAAGATTTGTATAGGATATTTTTGATAAATAGATTTTTTTTTATTTCTAAGAGTTCGTATGGGATATCTGATAGAAAAATTTTTCTTAAGAGATTTTCTAAGAATTCATATGGAAAGGGTTTGTATGGGATTTTTTGATAGAAAATTTTTTAAGAGATTTTCTTAGAGTTCGTGTGGGAAGAGTTCATATAGGATATTTTAATAAAGATTTTCCAAGTGTTCATATAGTAGGGGTTCGTATGAGGATATCTTTGATAGAAAATTTTTTTTAAGAGATTTTCTAAGAATTCGTATTGGAAGAGTTCGTATGGGATATCTGATAGAAAAATTTTTCTTAAGAGATTTTCTAAGAGTTCATATGGAAGGGTTTGTATGGGATTCTTTGATAGAAAATTTTTTTTAAGAGATTTTCTAAGAGTTCGTATTGGAAGAGTTCGTATGGGATGTCTGATAGAAAATTTTTTTGTAAAATTTTTTAGGGTTCATATGGAAAGGATTCGCATGGGATTCTTTGATAGAAAATTTTTTTGAGAGAGATTTCTAAAAGTTCATATGGGAAGTGTTTGTATAGGATATCTGATAGGAAATTTTTTTTTGAGATTTCCTAAGATTCGTATAAGATATTTTTAATAAATAGATTTTTTTTTTATTTCTAAGAGTTCGTATGGGATATCTGATAGAAAAATTTTTCTTACGAGATTTTCTAAGAGTTCATATGGAAAGGGTTCATATGGGATTCTTTGATAGAAAATTTTTTAAGAAATTTTCTTAGAGTTCGTGTGGAAAGAGTTCGTATAGGATATTTTAATAAAGATTTTCCAAGTGTTCATATAGTAGGGGGTTCGTATGGGATATCTTTGATAGAAAATTTTTTTTAAGAGATTTTCTAAGAGTTCATATTGAAAGAGTTCGTATGGGATATCTGATAGAAAAATTTTTCTTAAGAGATTTTCTAAGAGTTCATATAGAAGGGTTCGTATGGGATTCTTTGATAGAAAATTTTCTTAAGAGATTTTCTAAGAGTTCATATGGAAAGGGTTTGTATGGGATTCTTTGATAGAAAATTTTTTAAGAGATTTCTTAGAGTTTGTGTGGGAAGAGTTCGTATAGGATATTTTAATAAAGATTTTCCAGTTGTTCATACTTCATATAGTAGGGGGTTCGTATGGGATATCTTTGATAGAAAATTTTTTTTAAGAGATTTTCTAAGAGTTCGTATTGGAAGAGTTCGTATGGGATATCTGATAGGAAATTTTTTTGTGAAATTTTTTAGGGTTCATATAGAAAGGATTCGCATAGGATTCTTTGATAGAAAATTTTCTTTAAGAGATTTTCTAAGAGTTCGTATGGGAAGAGTTCGTATAGGATATCTGATAGGAAACTTTTTTTTGAGATTTCCTAAGATTCGTATAGGATATTTTTGATAAATAGATTTTTTTTTTTGAGGTTTCCTAAAAGTTTGTATGAAATATTTTTAATAGAGGATTTTTTTAGATTTCATAACATTTTAAAAAAACAATACACTTTTTATTAAATAAGTTAATATTATTAAAAAAATTAGGTATCCGAAAGTCAAGGCAAATTATGATATATGACTATATGAGATGAAAAATTACAACTAACGATAGTAGGTTTTCAATTTATTTATTATTAACCAATCAAAATTCGGTCTGATCTTTATGCACGTGACCTGATCTTAACATGCATATAAATAACCAAACGCGACTCTGTTTATTTTTCAAAAATCATACACCCTTTCTTTTCTGTTTTCTTTTTACTCTCATTACATTTTACAGGTATATTAATTATTGTATTTTTGTCATTAAATTTATGGTAATGATTATTGACTATATTTTATTTTATAATATTAACTTTACCTTTTTTTAATATTACTAATGTTATTCTTTTTTTTTATATTTTACTAACATCATCACGTATTTTTCTTTTTTTTTTATAAATTTTATCAAACTCTTCATAATACTAACTTTTTGTATTTGTGTATTTATTATTACTAATGTTATTCTTTTTTTTTTATATTTTACTAACATCATCATGTATTTTTCTTTTTTTTTTTTATAAATTTTATCAAACTCTTCATAATACTAACTTTTTGTATTTGTGTATTTTATTATTTACGCTTTACTATTTATTTATTAAATATTACTAACTTTATTAGTCATATACTAACATATTATTATAATAAATGTTTTTATTTTAAATACTTATCTGTTATTAATATAAATAAAGATACTATGTGTTTTATTATGTGCTATAATAAATTTTATTATTCATTATATGATTCTACAAAAATTGGTCATTCGACCATCAATTGACCATAATTGACCATAATTTGACCACATAATTTGACCACATAATTTGACCATAATTTGACCATAATTTGACCATAATTTGACCATAAATTGACCATAAATTGACCATAATTTGACCATAATTTGACCATAATTTGACCATAATTTGACCATAATTTGACCATAATTCGACCATAATTCGACCTTAATTTGACCTTAATTCGACCATAATTCGACCATAATTCGACCATAATTTGACCTTAATTTGACCTTAATTTGACCATAATTTGACCATAATTTGACCATAATTTGACCATCAATCGACCATCAATCGGCCATCAATCGGCCACCCGATTGAATACTTATTGAATCAATCAGTTATCAATAAGATACCCGATTGATAGCTGATTGGTGACTGATTTGCCACCATGCGACCTGTGTAATAATTAAATAAATAAATTTGCATTTTATTTATGATATGCAAAACGTGACCATAAATTCTTTTAAGGATATAATTTTATTAAAATAAATCAAAACTCCTATATCAAGTGACTAAAAAATATATTTATTTACGAAATATTCATTTTGTTTATCAAATCGGGGTACTATGTGAACAACACCATGTATAGACTCTATAGCTAGAAAGTTATATAATTCTATCAATTTTAATTAGGACATCCATATAAATATGGATTCCTTTTAGATTTAAAATTGTACCATTGAATTAATGCGAGATTTAGCGGTAGGTCTGTTAATACTTCTGCTAACAATAAGGCCTATAAATAATAAATATTTATTAATACTTTTATAATAAATTATTACATAAATTGGAAAAATACCTGTCCATAACAAAGTCCTTTATCTGATATATAATCATTTGATTCTTCAGAATCCATTGAAATAGCTATATCGCTAAACCATACTTTATTATGATACCTGTTTGTGGCACGCATTATGGCACCATTTTCCAGTGTTACCGATCCGTATATGTTTATTCAGGTTTCACCAATAATTGTGAAACCATCAAGTAAATCTAGATATGAATCCAGACAACTTATAAATCTAGCAAAACTGGTCTGCATTTTATTGTCTACAGAATCTTTTTTTTCATTAAAAAATGTATTTGCATCTTGTAAAGAGAATTCAAAGTGTCTTACAGAAAATTTACAAGTGCGAGGTGTTTTTGTCAGATTCACTGAATGTTAAGACATTCTAATAGATATTGCTTGACGTTTTATCTATTAATTTAATTTTCATCTTAAGTTATATAATAAATATATACAATAAATAAATTTTCAAATACTTACAGTTCGTAAAAGTTGAGGTTCGACATCTAATTCGGTAGGGTATTTTAACAAAATATTTGTGAAGACTTTCGTAAGTTTCTGTAGTATAGCCATTTATTGTGCCATAAGATCGTATTGAGTCAATAATATGATAAACCCATGAATGCAATTTAAGTAACTTCAAATTGGAAGGAGAAACAAATTTAAAAGCCTTGACAAACATCTGGGCCTATCTATGTATTATATCCTAAAATTTAAATGTTAATTTAATTTATTTAATTTAAATTTTCAATTTTACTAAAATTTTTATACATACATTAAATTTCTCCAAGTCACTTTCACTAAATTCTTCATATCTACTTAAAACATACATTTCATTCCAATATTCGTACAATTTCGTAAAATCATCATTATTTACAAAATTATCTACTTCATTATTATTTTCATCATATAAATTATCAATAACAAATATTATGACTTTCATCAAACTTCGATATTCATTAGCAATTAATCTTGCAATTGACTGCAGTCCATTGGAAAAAATTTTAATGGCGGGAAAACGTGGAATTGCTGCTAGATGGTGATCTACTTCTTCAACTAATTTATTACCATTAACATATTGCAATTTTAAGATATTGCACATGAAGATAATTTGATAACGAAATAAACCTAAATCTAAATGATGCATTCTGTCAGGAACAGTAGCTAAGTAGATATTTATATTCCTTGATAATATAAATATTTATAATTAATATATATATATGTTATTATAATTATTTTTACTTTTGCATACTTATGGTAAATCCCAAAAAAAATTATGTACAGTTTCTATGCAAACAGATCTTTGTGTATCATTTTCAAAATGTTTACGCATTTCATTATGAGTTCTTAGTATTACATCATTAACAGATAAGTCTATATTTGCAAGATTTTCTCTTTTAACTAAACAGGAGTGATATGGAAGGTTTGAATTGGAGGATTTATAAACTAAACAAAAACTTGCAGCCTCTGGCCAATCTGCAATAATAGTTGAAACTCTAGGATAAAACCAGGTATTTTCATTATTTATAAAAAGGTCTATACCATCTTTTAATAAAATAATTAGTTCTGGTAAATGACGTAAAGATTTATGAAAGGTATCACGAACCAGATCTTTATTTGCAGCTTCTAAAATTGGTAAATATTCCAAAAGTTGCTTTGCATCCTGTTTATTATGACGCCATATTGGAATGTTACCTAATGTAATATATATTGGATGCAATTGACTTTTTCCTAATGTATCTGTAGTTGTTGCATTTGAATATAAAATAATTGATAATAATTTGGAACCAGTAAGTAAGGATTTTTGCGTAGTTTTTCACCATTTTCCAGTGTTTTGTTCACTATAAATACTTTTTCTATTATACTATAAAATAATATAAATAAATTAAAATAAATATTTTTATTTTTATTTTTATTTTTATTTTTATTGACAAGACAAAGAAAAATACAAAGAGATTTACAACGAATACTTAAACGAGTTAGTCTGCAGTAAAGTTTTGGCTGTATATCCATAACCAACTACGGATATGATAAAGCTAAACTATGATACTGGCTCTCGACAGATGACCCAACTAACATTTATCATGTCCTCTACAAACCCTGCTGTATAGATACAACGCATGTAAAATCCCCTTACAGTCCTGTACATTAAAGCACCTCGCCTCTTCTGAAGAAGCTTCATTGAATAGACTATGCTGGATCTTAAATCCCAATTTTCTATTAAAGAAAAAAAATTGTAACAACCTTTCACCACCAACACCACCAAAAAAAAAAATGTAATAATTCAACTGTAACTATGGTTGTTAAAAGTTATAATGACTAGGTTAGGGAAAAAAGATATGCAGCCGAGACTCAAGAGTGCTCTGAAACCTTTTCCAAAAAAAAAAGGGGCCACAATGCAAAAGCCCAGTAAAATAAAATAAAAAAAAAATAAAAACAAAAACAAATTACAAAAAAAAAGAAAAAACATAAAATTTCTAGAGATTGTAAAAAAAAAAAAGGAATTTAATTGTAAATAAACCTAGAAATGTTTCAAAGGAGCACAGGTCGAATGGTGGCAAATCAGTCACCAATCAGCTATCAATCGGGTATCTTATTGATAACTGATTGATTCAATAAGTATTCAATCGGGTGGCCGATTGATAGCCGATTTCCGCCAAAATCCGTCATCAATCGGGCAGGCCGATTGATGGTCGATTGATGGTCGATTAATGGTCGATTAATGGTCAAAATATGGTCAAATGGTCGAATTATGGTCAAATTATGGTCAAATTATGGTCGAATTAAGGTCAAATTAAGGTCAAATTTAAGGTCAAATTAAGGTCAAATTAAGGTCAAATTAAGGTCAAATTATGGTCAAATTATGGTCGAATTATGGTCGAATTATGGTCAAATTATGGTCAAAATTATGGTCGAATTAAGGTCGAATTAAGGTCAAATTAAGGTCAAATTATGGTCAAATTAAGGTCAAATTATGGTCAAATTATGGTCAAATTATGGTCAAATTAAGGAGGTCAAATTATGGTCGAATTATGGTCAAATTAAGGAGGTCAAATTAAGGTCAATTTATGGTCAATTTATGGTCAATTTATGGTCAATTTATGGTCAATTTATGGTCAATTTATGTGGTCAAATTATGTGGTCAAATTATGGTCAATTATGGTCAATTGATGGTCGAATGACCAATTTTTGTAGAATAATATAATGAATAATATTATTATAGCACATAATAAAACACATAGTATCTTTATTTATATTAATAACAGATAAGTATTTAAAATAAAAACATTTATTATAATAATATGTTAGTATATGACTAATAAAGTTAGTAATATTTAATAAATAAATAGTAAAGCCTAAATATAAAAAGTTAGTAATAATTATAATAAAATACACAAATACAAAAAGTTAGTATTATGAAGAGTTTGATAAAATGTATAAAAAAAAAAAAAGAAAAATACGTAATGATGTTAGTAAAATATAAAAAAAAAAGAATAACATTAGTAATAATAAAATACACAAATACAAAAAGTTAGTATTATGAAGAGTTTGATAAAATTTATAAAAAAAAAAAAGAAAAATACGTGATGATGTTAGTAAAATATGAAAAAAAAAGAATAACATTAGTAATATTAAAAAAAGGTAAAGTTAATATTATAAAATAAAATATAGTTAGTAATCATTACCATAAATTTAATGGCAAAAATACAATAATTAATATACCTGTAAAATGTAATGAGAGTAAGAAGAAAACAGAAAAGAAAGGGTGTATGATTTTTGAAAAATAAACAGAGTCGCGTTTGGTTATTTATATGCATGTTAAGATCAGGTCACGTGCATAAAGATCAGACCGAATTTTGATTGGTTAATAATAGATAAATTGAAAACCTACTATCATTAGTTGTAATTTTTCATCTCATATAATCATATATTATAATTTGCCTTGGACTTTCAGATACCTAATTTTTTTAATAATATTAACTTATTTAAAATAAATTTAATAAAAAGTGTATTGTTTTTTTAAAATGTTATGAAATCTAAAAAAATCCTCTATTAAAAATATTTCATACAAACTCTTAGGAAACCTCAAAAAAAAAATCTATTTATCAAAAATATCCTATACGAATCTTAGGAAATCTCAAAAAAAAATTTTCTATCAGATATCCCATATGAACTCTTCCCATATGAACTTTTAGAAATAAAAAAAAAAAATCTATTTATCAAAAATATCCTATACGAATCTTAGGAAATCTCTCAAAAAAAATATTTCCTATCAGATATTCTACACGAACCCTTTCCATACAAACTCAAAAAATTTCGCAAAAAAATTTTCTATCAGATATCCCATACAAACTCTTCCCATACGAACTCTTAGAGAATCTCTTAAAAAAAATTTTCTATTAAAGATATCCAACAAACCTTTCCCATATGAACTCTTAGAAAATCTCTTAAAAAAAATTTTTCTATCAGATATCCCCATACGAACTCTTTCCATACGAACTCTTAGAAAATAAAAAAAATTTTTTATCAGATATCCCATATGAACTCTTTCCATACAAACTTTTAGAAATCTTAAAAAATAAAAATATCTCTATTTATCAAAAATATCCTATATGAATCTTAGAAAATCTATCAAAAAAAAATTTCTATTAGAGTTGAGTTTTAAAATGGTTTATAAATTAAATATTTTAAAACGACGTTATTGAAAAAATCTAAAAAATCCGCTAATATATAATAAGCCAATTAGCAACCAATCGGTCATCAATCTGATATGATCGATTGGTAACCTATTGATAACTGGTAAATTCAACCGTACACCAATCAGTCATCAATCAGTCATATGACCAGTTGATAACCGATTTGGAATTTATACCTGATTGATGACATATTGAATGAATCAGTCATCAATAGGTATCCAATCGGTTACCAATCAGTTACATGACCGATTGATGACCGATTTGACTCCATTCGACCTTTGGAGTGTAATGTATAATTAGCCATCCTTTGTTACCAGAAGATGTAAGAAGTCTGGAACCAGTTTTAATTTTTAGGAACAGGCGAACAGCTAGCATTGTAAGACCTTTCT
The DNA here is from genome assembly GCA_015698045.1 of Rhizophagus clarus. Taxonomy (NCBI): domain Eukaryota; kingdom Fungi; phylum Glomeromycota; class Glomeromycetes; order Glomerales; family Glomeraceae; genus Rhizophagus; species Rhizophagus clarus. Next base: position 233,220 of record BLAL01000017.1, on the reverse strand, counting down.
CCATCAATATAAAGTCGCCATGATGTTAAGTGAATTATCTATCTACACTACTCAAAGTAGAAACACATCCAGAAGTTCTGTAGTAATATTCTGATAAAAAATGAAACTGCGCAACTTGTATACTCTACTAAGTACAGAGCGAATCATAGACTCAAAGAGACTAGAGTGAGACATGCCCAAGTAGTATCTGACAAATCAGAAAATTCCAAATGTTAGGCTGCAGATCATTCTATAATTGAACCAAACAAAAAAGCTCCTTATGTTTGGTCATGTGACAGGCCGATCATTAGGTGGGGGTAAACTAAAAAGTATTTTTTCTCAAAAACGCCCTAAAAAAAAAGAGCAAGAAAAAATAAAAGTGTAGGTTTGTTGAGTCAAAAACTTGTCTAAAGATGAGTTGTAGGTTGGGTAAATCTCCAGGTATGTATTTTCGCCTAGCCTCAGTCTGTAGTATAGTTTTCTTCCCAAATGTATTATCTCAATTACTTTGTTGCCACCACTGCCACTGACGAAGGAATATTGAGAACTCAAAAAACCCTGAAAATATTCGTTTAGCACATATGACAACCAAGTCTAGTGCTTTAAAGTATATTTTTAAATAAAGGAGGGAAGGTGTAGGGACCGTTGGCTTTCTAACAGTCAACTTACGGGGAAAAAAGTAAAAAATATTTTTTCAATAAAAAATGGTCAAGATGGTTTTAGGGGAGAGTTCATCAAATTTTTTTTTTAAATTAAAATAAATATTATTTAGATTATTAAATTAACTAATATTTACTATTTACCTCATAGTTTTCGTAAGATAGCGCAAAATTTTGTGTTATATCAGGAACAGTTAAGATATTTTGATGCACTGTATTAAGTTTTGATAATGATAAAGAAAATAATCTTTATCCTTATGTTTTGTTATAAGAACTTTACTAAATTCTAAATTAGAAAACTTCATATTATTCATAAATGTTCGTCCCTGTTCGATATTTTTTGGTAATGGTGATTCTGTAAGATTTGAATGTTTATTAAAAAAAACGTATTATTTTATTACCACCTTTATTGTTTATTTTATATTTCGTTACTAATAACATTAGATCTTTATAAGCATCATTAGGAAATTCTGTACAAGTTTTGGTATTGAGATTTTTGGGTTCTTCAAAAATTTCAGGCTCGTCAGATGAATCTAATATATTTTCAAAGTTACTATCTTCAAGGCTCATCTCTAATATTGCACTTCCAATACTGTCAAATGACATATTTTGTATATCATTATCATCATCCACCTAAAATTATAAACCAAATAAATTAGTATAATTTGAGCTTTTTCTTAAGAGCTTTAAAAAGAATAATCTGGCATAACATAATTACCTCAACTTTATCATTTTCATATTCACTACTTAGATTACTTCTTGTATCTATTTCACTGCTATATTTTTCACTAACATTATTATCATCATCTTCTTCTACCTCTACTTCTACATTTTTTAAGCATTTTTGGGCGTGTTGAGTATATACAAAGCGTTGACTGAATATTTGCATACAAAGGGGGCATTTGAAACTCATGTTGCTAAATTAACATGTCAAATTTGATGAAAAGTATCAATTCACTATTCAATTTATATAAGATTTTGTGTGCTAATAAAATTATATTGTAAATTCATTGTAAAAATTTAATGAATTAATTGAATGGATTACAATTGATTGAGTTATTTGAATAGATATAACTACGCAAATTTACGCATTAATGAATGGAACTGGCTGTAAGAATCTGGTGGTAATATCGTGGAATTATTCACAAATTTACGCATTATAGCAAAATTTAAAATATGCGAAACACTCAGCAATTTTGCTGCCAGGAACTTGCTGAGTTTGTGGGCTGGCAAATCTAAAAATAAATGTAACAAGTCTATGATGTAACATATAAATATTGTTTATTATTTTGTTTACTATTTCAATTTGTCGGCAACCTGCCAACCTGCGAATCTGACAGCAAAAGTGCTAAGTGTTTTGAATTTGCTGTAACAGGCTGTAAGAATCCGAATGGCCAATATGGCTTATTCAATTGGCTAATCATCTGATAATCAGCCGCAAATTTATTGGCTTAACACATTTTACAATAATGGACGAATGATCAGCTACAAATTTATGCGATAATCAGTTATAAGCGTTCAAGATCACTATCAATCTAATCAGCCAAATGAGTTCACTGGCTGCAACTTTTTTTTGCCATGCATACAAGCCCCAACATGTGTAACATCTTATTTTTTTATAAATGGGTGTTGATTAATACTTCGATTGTACTATATGCTTTTACGAGAGTTTTTTTAAAAATTCTCTCATGAAAGTGTTACAATTTTTTTTCGTAATATCACATTGCAAAATTTTTGCATTAGTTCATTCATTTTTTGTAATATTTCGCATTAGTTTATCCATTTTTCGCAATATTTCGCAAGTTTTTTTCTTTTTTAGTATAAAATGGCAGAAATGACGTTATGACAGCTTGCCTCCTTTTTCTGAACCTCTGGTTCATGTATTTCCCCTTTTTCGTATTTTTAGTTTCTTATTTTCAAATTTCTGGTTCATGTCTTTCCCCTTTTTCTCATATTTTTCTCCTTTCGTATTTCTAGTTCCTCTTCAAATTTCTAGTAATATCTTTTTCTCCTTTTCGAGTTTAGTTTATATCTCCTCCCTCACATATTATCCTAATGGCTACAAAACGTGGTAAAAAACAAAATGTTGATGATAATGAAAGAATCTCAAGACGTAATACTAAGAAGAGTAGTGAAGCCAAGAAACGAATAAGATTATCAGATGATAACGTTGAAGGTATATATGACATGATATGTATCATATTTTTTATAAGAAATTATCATCAGAGCTGACCTCTGGTCGCGCTGGGCTAAAACCCCAGTATACATCCCAACTCCGTTAGAACTCGTATCAGATCTCCTATCCAGTTAGCCTCTCAGCGCCTTTATGGCACGTCTCTAACAATACCATAGATAAATACCATATCCATACCATACCACCCATCTGTTCCATCTATTCTATACATCTGTTCTATACAAACATACTAAGAACAAGATAAAACAAAGAATAAAGAAGAAATAAAGACATGGAACAGATGGAACAGATGGAACAGATAAATAAAAAAAATAATCATACTGATTATTCCCAGAAATATTTTTTATTTTGGGATATCTGATCTGTTCCATCTGTTCCATCTGTTCCGTTCACAAGAACATACCCAAATGCCTCACTAAGCCTAATACGATATGTGAAAAATACCCTATTACCTAGTATGAATTCCTATATATACTTCTTATACTAGTCCTCATACCAGTTACCCATATTGTTACCTACTCGTACTTAGATGTATTAACCTCAAAGGTGGCTATACCTTCCAATAGTATACAAATATACCTAAAAAAAAATCGTAATTAAATATAATTAATATATAGGTATCTAAAAAATAAATTAAACAAAGCTTCTACTAAAGTATCTAACTAACAATGAGTAACCAAATAGTAATCTCAAAATTTGGTGAATCTAAAGAAGCATACAGTATTGATATACTAAAATGGCTTATCAAAGAGGCAAACAGTTTAGATGATATTACAAAAGCAAAGCGATATATTTGCAGTTACTTCATTCTCTGTTCCAATCCACATGGTGTATTTATGTGATGACCTGATATTAAGAATTTTGAGCATATTTCCATGAAAAATATTAGTATGCTCATTCGTCCTATAATTAAAACCTTCTTTAAGCAATCTAATTCTGAACAGCCTTTAATGAAGACAGAATTTAATATTGCCAAATAGTTTATATATGATAATTCTTTAACATGTGTAGCAACTTATGATCCTGCAAAGCAACGTATTTATAAAATTCAAGGTCAACTCTATCTTAATATTTTCTCAGGGTTCTTACACCAATTACGTCCTTTAGCAGACTTTTCAGTTAACATCCATCAGGCAATCAAAATCATATTTACTCATATTTGAGATGTCTGGTGTTCAGGAGATTGGAATGTAACTGAATACATTATTAAATGGTTTGCTGGTATGGCTACTGGTAGAAAAATGTATTCGATTCTTTATCTTAAATCTGGTCAAGGCTGGGGTAAAGGTATTATAACTGATTTTATCCAGCGTTATGTTTTATGTACTCAGCTAGTCTATAAAACAAGTGATCCTCAAACAATTTTGGGCAGAAAAGAAAATAAAAATCCCTCAAAAACACAAATAGCGTATGCGATTAGCATATGTGAAACTAGAGATGCGATCTGGATGAGATTTTACGATCTGTGATCTGATTTAGATCGATCCGAATTCATCTGACAGATTCTGGATCAATCCAGAATTTTTTTTACAAAAAATAAAATATTTGGGTCAGGTCATCAAATTCATAACCTGAACTCGGATCATATCAGTGTTAGTTGGCTACCTGACCCAACTGTTATCCCGACGTATATTTGGATCAAACAAATATAAAAAAAACGCCAAATTATGTAGTTCTGGCATTTTTTTTTATTTTTAGGCACTGGAACTATTAGTTTTGGCATTTTTTTTTATTTTTACATGTAAATGCGCTGGAACTATTAGTTCTAGAGCTCCGAATGGATCGGGTAGGGTCGAGTAATTGCCTTGATTTTTGTATATATAAAAAAAACTGATATAATTATTAAGTTTCAGCATGAAAAAACCCTGGTAATAATGGTTCCGGCATTTTTTTTCAATCTTTCATAACGATTTTCTTAATCGTTTTTAATAATAAAAATAATAAAAAAATGATTTTTCTTAATCATTTTTAATAATAAAAATAATAAAAAAATGATTTTTCTTAATCATTTTTAATAATAAAAATAATAAAAAAAATGATTTTTCTTAATTGTTTTTAAAATAAAAATAATAAAAAAAATGATTTTTCTTAATCGTTTTTAATAACAAAAATAATAAAAAAATGATTTTCTCAATCATTTTAATAATAAAGTAATAAAAAAAATGATTTTTCTTAATCGTTTTTAATAAAAATATTAAAAAAAATGATTTTCTTAATCGTTTTTAATAATAAAGTAATAAAAAAAAATGATTTTTCTTAATCGTTTTTAATAAAAATATTAAAAAAAATGATTTTCTTAATCGTTTTTAATAATAAAGTAATAAAAAAAAATGATTTTTCTTAATCGTTTTTAATAAAAATATTAAAAAAAATGATTTTTCTTAATTGTTTTTAATAAAAATAATAAAAAAAATGATTTTCTTAATCGTTTTTAATAAAAATATTAAAAAAAATGATTTTCTTAATCGTTTTTAATAAAAATATTAAGAAAAATGATTTTCTTAATCATTTTTAATAATAAAGTAATAAAAAAATGATTTTTCTTAATCATTTTTAATAAAAATATTCAAAAAAATGATTTTCTTAATCGTTTTTAATAATAAAGTAATAAAAAAAATGATTTTTCTTGATCGTTTTTAATAAAAATATTAAAAAAAAATGATTTTCTTAATTGTTTTTAATAATAAAGTAATAAAAAAAATGATTTTTCTTAATCATTTTTAATAATAAAATAATAAAAAAAATGATTTTTCTTAATCGTTTTTAATAAAAATATTAAAAAAAATGATTTTTCTTAATCGTTTTTAATAAAAATATTAAAAAAATGATTTTTCTTAATCATTTTTAATAAAAATATTAAAAAAAACGATTTTCTTAATCGTTTTTAATAATAAAGTAATAAAAAAAATGATTTTCTTAATCGTTTTTAATAATAAAGTAATAAAAAAAATGATTTTTCTTAATCGTTTTTAATAAAAATATTAAAAAAAAAATGATTAAGAAAAATTGTTTTTAATAAAAATATTAAAAAAAAATGATTTTTCTTGATCGTTTTTAATAAAAATATTAAAAAGAAAATGATTTTTCTTGATCATTTTTAATAAAAATATTAAAAAAAAAATGATTTTTCTTGATCATTTTTAATAAAAATATTAAAAAAAAAAATGATTTTTCTTGATCGTTTTTAATAAAAATATTAAAAAAAAAATGATTTTTCTTTATCATTTTTAATAAAAATATTAAAAAAAAATGATTTTTCTTAATCATTTTTAATAATAAAGTAATAAAAAAAATGATTTTTCTTAATCATTTTTAATAATATTAAAAAAAAATGATTTTCTTAATCGTTTTTAATAATCATTTTTAATAATGAAAAAATTGTTAAAGCCGAAACTGTAGTTTTGGCATTTTTTAATCAACATTACATATAAAATGCCAGAACTGTGAGTTTCAGCGTTTTTTTTTATTTTTATATGATATATGCGCTGGAACTAATAGTTCTGGCATTTTTTTTTATTTTTACATGTAAATGCGTCAGAACTATTAGTTCCGGCATTTTTATGCTGAAACTAACAATTTTTAGGTGTTTTTTTATATATAAAATTGCAAAAAAAACACCGAAACTGATAATTAAATATAAAAAATTTTTCGGCATTTTTTTATATATTAAATATACCAGTTTTTTTTTATTTCAAAAATTAATTTTTTCAATCTGTTTTAATAAAGAAATAAATTTTTTTCAATTTGTTTTTCAATTTTTTAAAATTTTTTATTAAAAATTAATTTTTGTAAATAAACCGGATTATACAAATTATCCGTAATCTATCTGGATCAATCCAAATTCACGCTGAATCAGATGGATGGGCAGATTATCTGAATCCTCAGATCACAGATCGCATCTCTATGTGAAACATATTTAAATCCTAATAATCAAAACATTCAAATGAGCGAAAGTATAATGAAGTCGAAGATAATCAACAACTTAGTAAGTTTTTAATTTACAATTTGCAAAATGTGAATTATTTGAATTACAGTTTATTTATTTATTTATTGATTTTTAGCAAAAGTTGGAAAATAGGGATAAATTTATACATTCAGATGACGATTCTCATGATGATAATGATGTAGATAATGGTGATGATGGAGCAGCTGACGATGGAGCAGGTGCAGCTGATGATGGTGCGACTAATGATGATAGGCCTAACGATGGTGCGATTAACGATGATAGGCCTAACGATGGTGCGGCTAATGATGATGCGACTAACGATGGCATAGCTGATGATGATATACTTTCTAGTGACTCTTATAACACGGAGGAGGAAGATTGGTATGTAAATAGTTTATTAGAGAATTATGGGTTGCATAGGAAATAAATATTATTTTTTATATATATCACACGTAATAGCATTTTTTTTACCATAATAATATAGTTTTAATAAATAAAATGGTTATTAATCTTAACAATACAGGTGTAATATAAATAAATCGTGGCTGAAATTTGTGTTCAATTTGTATTCAATTTGTGTTGATAATTCTGGTAAAAAATTTGTTAATTTTGGCCAAATTTCGTTAAATTTGTTGAATTTGTGTTGAATTTGTGTTGATAATTTTTAATTTATCACGAGGGGATGATATTTAGTAATTGTGCATATACAATTTCTGTAATGATGTACATGATTTTTTAAAATGCGAATTTCTGTAATTTTACAATATCGTATTTTCTGGCCAATCAAAATTAGGCTGATCCTTGCATGTGATTTAATCATTTAATCATGCACGCGTTTTTTGTCTTGTTTATTTTTGTCTCTTATTTCTTTATTCTTTTGTTCAATATTTTTAATTTTTTTGTCTTTTCTTTCTATTATTTCTTTAATTATATACAATATATTTACATATATTTCATAATTTATTGCTTTGCGGATATAGAAATATTTGTTTATTAATACTAATTATTTTCATTTTTTGTTACCTCTTTGTTACTTTGTATTGTAATACTAACAATAATATCCATGTTTCCTTTATTCCTTTTTACTTGTACTTTAATACTAACGATACTAATAATACCAACAACATGTTTATTTTTTCCTTTTTCTTTATTTCTTTATTCTTTTGTTCAATTACTTTGCAGGTATAGAAATATTTATTTATTAATACTAATTATTTTAATATTAACGCATTTTTTTTACCTCTTTGTTACTTTATGTCGTAATACTAACAATACTATCTATGTTTCCTTTATTCCTTTTTACTTGTATTTTAATACTAACAATAATATCCATGTTTATTTACTCCTTTTACTGTTTCTTTAACTCTTTTTACCTTAATACTAACAATAATAACAATATTTTTTTTATCTTTATATCTAATACTAACGTTACTATAGCTGTTTCTCTTCTTTTTACGTCTAATAATATTGTTACTCTTTACTCTTTCTTTTTTTTACTTTTATGTATTCTGTATATATTAATAAATACTTGTAATTTTTTATGGTTTAATAAAATTATATCTAATAAAACATACATTATATAAACTTATAGTACAGAAAATGAAGTATTATTTATCAAAATATTTTGAAATATTACGAAATATTAAGTTGTATAAAATCACAGAATATTACAAATCATCAAATTATAGAGCATTATGCATTATAGAATTTTGAAATATTTTAAAAAGTTGCGAAGTATTACACAGTAAAATTACGGAATATTACGAATCGTAAAATTATGAAGCCTTGTATATAGTAATATTTTGAAATATTTTAAAAAGTTACAAAATATTACGCTTACGCAAACTTATGGCAGGTCTGAAAACTTATGAAATATTATGTAAAATTACGAAATATTGCGAACTGCAAAATTACAGAATATTACAAATCGTAAAATCACGAAGCTTTGCATATTGTAATATTTCGAAATATTTTAAAAAGTTACAAAATATTACGCTTACGCAAACTTGCGGCAGGTCTGAAAGCTTACGAAATATTATGATGTGTAAACTTGCGCAACTTTTCGCACTATATAATTTCCTGATGGAATGACCAGAAAATCTGCCAATCTTTAATATACAAATAGATTGTTTAATATTAAATTAATATTGATGATAAAACTCAGTATATTTATTACCTTTCTTGCAGCAGGCATATCACAAATGATCATTATTAAAGCTGCTCGATAAATTCTTCCAATTGGATAATTAGGTGATTTTATAACTTGGCCAGCCCATAATTGAAGAAGTTCATCAACTAATGGTTCAATATATTGGTGTATTTCATTTACATCTGGCTCATGAGGGCCAGGTATTATTCCGATAATAAAAGTATTTTCTTTATGAAATCGTATATAATGAGATAAATTTAATAATATTAAATATATTACTCCAACAGAGTATTGAATATGTTTGCAAGGATTAAACCAGTCCAAATTTAAAGCAAATCCAATATGAACTTTTAAAATATTTTTGACAAAAAAAGGTTGACCATTAGTATCAGTAAAGGTTTTCCAAACCCTTCCTTCGTATATATTAGCAAATACATCATCATCAATTTCACGATTAAAACATGATTCTAGTAAGTCCTCCATTTTTGATTTTGATAAAAGTAATTCTAATTGTCGAATTATTGAATAGTATGGATAAACTTTGATTGAGTATTAATTATTAATTATGTTTGAGTATAAATAAATTATTAAATTATAAATTATTAATTAAATATTAATTAATTTAAAATTGTAACCTTAATTAAATAATTTCCTTTGGAAGTTCGAACCATCTTAGTAATTATCTCATTACATTTATTACATTTAATATGTTGATTCTTTCCATTAAGAATGCCTGGCAAATAAAGATAGTGACACTGAGGACACACAATATAATTTTTGTATTCATATTTGACTCCAAGTAATTGGTCAGCACGGTATCTGGTTGAAGGAAAATCAGAATATGCGGCTGCATCATTAAAAGATTGTAATAATTCATTAAGAAAATTTAGCAATGCTTCGCTTGCTGTTTGAGGTAATACAAATGTATCTTGAAAGAGATAAACCTATAATATTGCCTATCTTGTTATTTCATTTGCATTAAGAATTGGAGGATTGTGACGAATGTTAGTGAAAATACTAGTATTTATAGTATAATGATCATCTACTTCATATTCTGAAATAATTTCATCATCAGAATATGATTTTTCATCAATAGTTATATTATTAAGATTATTTGGCAAGATTATGAAATTATTCGCATCATCTAAAATACCAGTTTCTTGTAAAATAGGTATTGAAGGAATTGATCGAGCTATTCTATTATATGAAGTTGAAGCAGCATCATCATATAATGTAAATATAGGTTCAGGAGTTGGATTTGAATAAATGTCAAAATGGTTATTTTTAACTTGATTTGCAAAATTTTGTTTGCGTTTAATAGAGGGATTATTTTGCTCATTTAGCTCTTTTAACAAGTGTCTGCGAAATGTTCTTTTTGAATCAACTGAACCTTTGCACTTATTACAATAACATGGTTGTTTATTCATTATGAATTTTAATAAAGAAATATTATTTAGTTAAGTTTACTGAATTTTTTTTATAAAAAAAAAATTAGAAAGTAAAAACTTAAAAAGAATAAAAAATCCATTGAACGTTAATTATTTCTATATTTATTTAACAAAATAAGCTTTGCCACTTGTGTTGCATAATAAGTATAATAAATTAATTTAGAAAATAATTTGACTTTACATCACTTTATATGAAAGTATAATTAGTTTAATTTTAAACTAAACTTTTAATAGACTTTTTTTTTATACTTTTTTGTACATAAAATCAATTGAACGATAGATTTTTTTTATACTCTTTTTGTATGTACTTAGAAATAATTAGAAAATAATTTTTTTTATACTTTTCTGTACATAGAAACAATTGGACGATAGACTTTTTTTAAACTTTTTGTGCATAGAAACATTAGAAACAATGGATGATAAGACTTTTTTCATATTTTTCTGTACACAGTATAAATATCATTTTTTCTTTTAATGAAAAAATATTTTTCATTTTTTTTTCAACTCGAATAAAATGAATGCAAATACTTTTCTTACAAATATTTCAAAAAGCTTATAGACTTTAGAGAAACAAAGTAATTTATTATCAATAACAGCTGACAAAAATGAACTTAAATTAGAAGAGTTTCATAAAAGCATCGCTAATCTGGCAACTTTAATCCAGCAGCAAAATAATTCTATCAACCAACGGTTTGAATTAATTGAAGAAAATATCGATCAACTAAAATCAAATCAAAATAACATATACAATAAAATTGATAAATTATTGTCAAATCCGGTTAATCCAAATGGATTTTCAGCCAAGTCTCGTAAAAGAAAATTCAAATCTGTCGATGATTTACTCGGAGAAAGCTCTGAATCAGAAGCTGGAAATGATAGCAAATTGAATCCATATGATTTAACTCCCACTCTTGTTGCTTTAGTTCGAAATAAAATGAAAGTGAATGAACGACATGATGAAGATTCTGATGAATCAATTGAAATTGAATTTTCTTTTGATCATTCTAAATCTTTTACTCATAAAACTAACCAAAAAGTCCTTAAGGCATATTTATTATTTTATATGAAAGATTATGAATCACGAGAAGATAACTTAAGTAATTATACATATTGATAATTCGTACATTATTTATTATTATTTAGCTTGTTTGTTTGTAGAAAAAGGTGAAATATGGTCAGAAGAAATGATTAGACAAATATGTAACACCTACTTTGGAACAAGACGAAATGCTTTTAAGTCTTCTCCAGAAAAATCAAAGGCTATAAAGATTAATAACCGTTGTAACAATAGGACATTAAAGGTATGTATTAATAGGACCCCAGAAACTTATATTAGATGTTACCGGCAAAAATTGGCCAATTTTATCATTTTTTTACTCGCAAGCTGATTGGCTGAAAATGAAGATTGTTATTATAAAGGGCAATCAAATCACATGACACTGCAGAATTTTTGTGTCATATTTCCTTTTTTAGTATGATTTTCATGTCCTTATTATTAACTTTACCTATAACTTAGCCGGTAACATCAGGAATTTTTTTTGAATAAGTTTTACCTAATGTATGCGCCTGTCACATCTAATATAAGTTTCCGGGGTCCTGTATTAATACAAAATAAATTGTTTTATATCAAACTATATGTCCATTTTTGAAATATTAATAATATTTACTTTGATTTTATAGAAATTTAATGCTCGAAATAGTACCATTGAAACGTTTGATATGGAAATATTAGGGCATCCAATTAAAGAAATTAAAGCATTGTTTGCACGAGAATTAATATCTCCTGAAATTAGTGAAGATGAAGAAGCTACAATTAAAAATAAAGCTAATGATGATCAACGTACATTAGAAGAAATTTATTATGTTCCTTTTATCCCTTGGCGTAGTAATGAGGTACTACTTATTAAAATACTTTAAAGATTATAAATGTTATAACTTTTTAATTTAATTAGGCCATCAAAGTGCGTGACATTATTGATTCCAAAGTTAAGGTCGAACAACAACGTCAAGTAAAGTTACGCAAGGGAACTGTTGGTGGAATAACAACTCCTAATCAACGTATACCAGTATCTCCAGATAAAAATAAATTTCGCCAACTAGCATCATTCATTCCAGCCTGCCCAACATCATCAAATTTTCCACGTTGGGCTATTAAGAAATCATATAATCCAAATACTATTATTTATAATTCAGTAGACTCAGATTCAGAAAATGAAACTTCAAATCAAAACATAGCAAATTCTACAAGTGGAATGAATGTTGATTTAGTAGCAGGTATATTTATGGTTTGGCTGCTTTATAAATATGTTATATAATAATTTTTTTTTTAGAGGACTTTGTAAGTGATTTAACAAGATCATTGAATAATTTTAATGATAAAGATACAAATTCCGAACCATTGGACAATGATAATCAGGTTGGTTAAGATAAATTCACATTGACTTAATTTTTTTACTTACTGAATTTAACTCTATTTTTGCAGATGATAGATTCTGAAGAAGCACCGTTAGCGAATACACGTAATAAATCATTATCCAGCCAAGTTGATAGGGATACGAATAATCACGAATTAGGGAAACCATTGGAACCTGCTCCAACATTTACCAAGAGACGGAAATCAAATTTAAATTTAAATCCAGTTTCTCGAAATACTCGCGCTAGGAAGGCTAAGTGAAGTTGCAGTTGATTCTTGTAAGTTGGTAGAACGTTTTTAATTCCTGTCGTATTTTATTAAAAACATGTATTGATATAGTTCTATTTATATAACAGATAATTTTTATGTCTCACATACAGATTTCAATTGCATTTAATTTGAAATTTCGACTAATATACGTTGATATTAAATTTAACAAAAATTTATTCGGAATTTCTATATTATAAATTAGTAAATTAAATTTAAAATCCTAAAATTTACAATAAATTTTACCGTTTCAATCTATAAATTAAATTTAATAGAGATTTCTTAATTGCAACTGAGATAACAAAATTTATTAGCTATTTCTGAGCCATAATCATCATGTACATCATGCCATTTCGACCAGTGAATGATGGAGAAAAAAAATGAATCCACACACTCGTGTGAATAACAGAGCTAAAGTACAAGGGAGTTTCAGTTTTTACACGTCCTTTTCATTGAAAATTTCGGACGAGATAGTTTTAGGTTTCTTTTCTGTGGTTGGGTTTGATTAAAGTCTGTTCTTAAAAATATTTAATTTCTTTTTTATAAAAATCGTTCAAAATTTAGCAAATCCGCCGCCGATATGCTTAATTCCGCGGATCGGCGGATATGTGAAAAGGTATGAGGATTTCGTTTACATGTGCTTTTATTGGCATCATCGACAATGCTAATCACCTCCTTAACTCTTTCCCAGCAAGATATAAGCATGTAGGAGTATGCGGACATATAACCAGCATAAATTATTTTCCGCGATTGCCACGCCATTTAAGAGCGTCCGGTCCGATCCGAGATATGCATTTTTTACCAGTTAATTATGATGTAATACCGATTCGAGTTGTTATAATATTTTTTTTTGGGAGACACGAGAAAATTCTTTTATATCGCCTATCAGTTACGCCATATTTAGACTTGATTTAATTACACCCAATGTATCACTGATTCTTCCATGCGACTATATGATCGCTCGATTCAGTATTTTGCGATTTCCATGTGGATTAATTAATAATGAAGAAACCTTTATTTTTGTTGTTTTTTATGCGACTGCTAAAATATTATATCAATTAGGTAAAGGGCTATCTGTATCAATTATATTTATTTTATCAATGGAACGAATAAAGAAAAGATTTGTATACCATAACTTGGTAAAGTTTATAAATAGGGGACTTCTGATAATACTATCGTAGCCAAGACATCTGACCCCCTCTACAAGAATAACTACAAGCAATTCAATTTCATATACCTTTCTTTCTTTTGCATCATCTCCAGAAACAATAGCAACAATATGTATTCTCATTTGTGTATGAAATACATTTTCTTTTTACTTGCGATCGCGACCATAGTCGCAGGAATACCTCTAGAAGAAACGCGGAATTTGCCTCTAGAAGAAACACGGTCTCTGAGTAGTATCAAAGACATTAATGCCAGATGCACGGACCATAACTACCCTGTGTATAGAAGCTCTTTTTGCAGAAACAAGAACACTGTTAGGAATGTATGCGAGTCTCAAGATCTTCCAGGCACTTATACAACTTCTGATACCCCATGTGCGCCAAACTTTTCTTGTGTTGATTTTGTTCTCCCCAACAATCCGAATCCATTCGCACTTTGTATTTCCGATGATACAAGAAATACGTGGGATAATGACCGTAATCGTGGCGTGGTCTGCTCTTCTACACGTAACTTTAGACTCAATGCAAACACAATAACAATTGGAATGACAACATATGATACCAACTTGAATCCAATACAAGTAAATATGTTGGACGGATATGTTAATAATGATTTTCTTGGTATAGCCTTTCAGCAACATAATTTCAGTAAAACATACAATAATTATGATGAAAGTAAAGGTATCAAAATGTGCTTCGGTGCAGGAAGCGATCAGGAAGTAACTGCTGTATATGGTATTCTTATTCCTGGTAGCACCATTAACGAATTAACAATAGTCAGCTCAGAATAAATCCCTTAATTGTCCTATCAAACGATAAATGCAATGTGCGATTGATTATTGAAATTTTAACGGTTTCTCGATTTAGGGTATGACAGACCTTAACAGCCAGTGGAAATGCCACACTTGCTATAATTACTAATAAATTATGATTTTTAATTTTTTATATAATAATTTTTCTTTAATTATATCATCTTCCCATACTACAGCATAGCGGACATCCCTATTTTATCACAATTTTGCCGATCATTTGTCGATCATTTATTAATCATTAAGGCAGATTCTGACACTGCAAAGGGCCTTGAAGCCTTATCACATCGCTATAATTAAATTTACTATATGATCGGCAATGATCGGCAAGGTGACATAAGAATGACCGCTATGCTCCATACTACCCAGTCAAGTAGGGTTCAGTCCAAAATCCCGAAAGTCAAAATCCCGAAACCACTAATATCACGTGATAAATATGAATTATAATTATGTTACGGCCATATACTGTTATGCACGTGACTTTAGTTTTCGGGATTTCGACTTTTGGGATTTCGACTCAGACCCGTTTTATTATTTTTTATTAAATTGCTAATGACTGCAAATGTTTCTCATTACGAGAATGTTATCAATTGACGGTATATCTACTGAATCTATTTCGGGTGTACTAATTAATTTCCCGGTGTGACTATAATCTTTTATGGCAACAGATTTGGGAAAACAATTTAACAATTATTTCTCAGCAATTGAATTCTTTAAACGGGAAAATTTTCACTCTTGATAAAAAAGTGAAGACTCTCGATAAAAAAGTGGATGCAAATTTTACAACTCTCGATAAAAAAATGGAAGACAATGTTAAAACTCTCGATGGAAAAATCGGCCAAGTAAAAGGAAACACTGATCATATGTACGAAATGGTCGCCAGAAATGAGATTGTTAAAAAATATGGACCACGTTATTAAGAAAATTTCGAAATTTATGATTTAAATGGGCTGGTTCGTTTATCGCCGTTTTCAAAATGATGTATGCAGTTATATCTGAATAAAAAAAAAAAGAAAACCGAAAACCGGATGAAAACCGAACAAAACATGGATGAAATCGGACGAATATTGGTATTCGAATATTCAATCACGAATAAATAGCGTACACCATTTTGAAAACGGCGATAATCGCACCGAAAGATGAAATCCTTCCTGGTGAAAGTATGAATTATAGCAGCCAGGCTTTTGTACTAGATAAACGAGCTGAGAAAATCGCCAGATAGGTTTAGCATAGTAACGTTCTTACACGTGTATTTAGATATTAATAAACAACTGCATCATATCTAGATTTTGTATTCTTTAACATAAAGAAGTATTTAGATACCCTTACTTATTTTAATACAGTCAGATTACTCTAATTGTTACTATGTATTCTAAATTGCCGAAATTAAGTCATATGCTAGCCGAAGTTAGAATTTTAACGATTTTGCAAATCATTATTTTTGGTATCGTACTGGATCGGAATACTCCCAATTTGTTCAAAATTGCCGCAATTTAAATTCCGATTTTTTTCCCATATAAATTGGAATTTCAATTCTATGGATGAACCCTTGATGATATAACAATTATAGTAATAAAGATTATTTGTTTGCCATTATTGCTTTCTATTTATGAATGATATCAAAGAATTCTTAACGAAGAAAGGAATCCAATTACCGTTAATTTCATTTCAAACACATTTAACATTTTGTAGAAGTATTAATATAAATACTATAAATATAATAATATCAATTGGATCTTCATTAAAATATAATCAATTTCTTTTACAACCTCTTTATGAAGAAATTTCCAGGGTTGAAGTTTTTAGATATAAGATCAACTAAATATCAAATATTTTATTATCCAGAAGCTAAGATATGTCTTGAATCGCTCTGTGAACTAAAATGTGATACATCTATCGATTTTTCATACTTTTATGAATTAGCAAATATATGTCAATTATATACAGAGACTCACCATTAATAATGTGAATCTAAAACTTGATGGAATTGCAAAATTAATTGAAGTTCAAAAATATTTAAAGTATTTTGAATGGAAGAATGATTTTGATAATAATTATCATTCTATAAAAATTTCTTACTCTAAAATCTTTCTTGAATTAGAAAAAAAAAAGCAGAAACCCTCAATCATTTTAAAATATCTTTCGATTATGAGTATATTATAGGATACATATTTCCACGAAATTTACTTTCAAAACTTCATAATTAAAAACATTAGTAATTAATGATCATATTTATATCGAAGACTTATCAAAAGAGTTAGTTTATAAAGATCTTGAAATCCTTAATATTAGTTATATTACAATAGATGAAGCTTCTATTATAATTAAAAATAGCGGAGGAAAACTTGAGCAAATTTTATTAAAATCTGTTGATCATTTTGATGATAGTCCTCTCAATTTTATTCGTAATATTTATAAGAATTGTCCTTCAATTGAATTTCTATTACTTTTATTTCCTCCATTTACGGAACAATCTCGATAAATTTGAAAAATTATTAAACACTTGTCGCAATTTGAAATCATTGTTATTGGTTATAAAAAATGGTTAAATATATGAAATTGAAGAAATAATGAACGAGAATTATTAAAAATATTAATTAAATCAATGACAACTAATCTGAGAGAGATTAGATTTTTTAATGATTTTAATTTTTCTTTGGAATATTTGAAAGAATTCTTAAGTAATTGGAGCGACCGTCCTGCACTTTCCATACTCACATCCAATCATATTTATGAAAGGAAGATTATAAAAAATTGATTAATAAATATAAAAATGCTGGGATAATAAAAGATTTCAGAAGTGAATCTGAATGTGTACAATTAATACAAATAATTGAAAAATATGTCTGATCATTTTTTTTTTTTTTTTTTGAGAAAATAAAATGCTTTTTTCTTTAATAATAAATAAAAACGAGTTTAGTCAATTTATATCAAAATTCAAAAAAATGAAGATTATGGGATTAATTAAAAAAATCATATGCTCACATAATAATGTAGAAAAACG
Organism: Rhizophagus clarus; assembly: GCA_015698045.1. NCBI lineage: Eukaryota > Fungi > Glomeromycota > Glomeromycetes > Glomerales > Glomeraceae > Rhizophagus > Rhizophagus clarus. Next base: position 215,186 of record BLAL01000017.1, on the reverse strand, counting down.
CACAATTATGTATATCAAATTTCTTGCTTTTGTTACGAGATTACGAGGATAAAAAAAAAAAAATTCCGCACCTAGCCAAAATATGAAAATTATAAATAAATTAATAATAGTAGTCCTAAAATCTTGATAACAAATTGAATCTAAGCATATTTTCACGAATAAACATGTTCGGTTTTTATTATAACATCAGAGTTTTCTTATCCCTTTCCAATAATTTAAGATAATATCGTGATAATTCTTCCAAAAAGCTACTTTCTATCTGTTTGAAAAGAAATGCATTTTTTTTTATCTAACACGTACCTAGAGATGACAACAGTAACAGTCATTAACAGGTTATGATTGTCAGTTAAAGGCCTCTGACCGATCATTTACCCGATTTTTGCCATCGAATATAAATATTTATTTTTTTTTATAAGACAAGATTTAAAAGGAATAGTTTTTTTTAGAAAAAAACATATTTTAAAATTTATTTTTAATTCATTTTAAGCAGTTTAGACCAATCAAACGGTAGGTTAAGCGGACGGTAATTTCATTTTAATTTGTGCAACAAAGCCCCACAATAAAAAGTCAAAATTGAGCTAGCTTCAAAAGTAAGTAATCGGAAAAATTCTTACCGAAAACCCGTGCGATGATGCAATGTTATTATCACACGCGGTCTTGTGCGACATCATAATTTCCTTAACGTTAGCTTTTTTTTTCAAATGATCTACTATTTTTTTTTTTCATCTCCAATCCTATTAACACAATAAAAGTGTTGTCAGAATAAACGCTCACTTCCATTTCTACTTTAATATCTATTTGAAATAGGACCGGTTGCAAGTTTCAGTCTCCGCTAAGGAATGTAAAAAGAAATTTCACTGCAGTTTGAATGAGTATTAACTAAGTACGACCTTGACCATATATGTAATTTCATTTCGCTCCATCAATTTATGAAATGCAGGATGACAGCAAGTATTTCAAAGAATGTATCACAAAAATTAACAAGTGATTAAAAGATTATGGTGCCTTGTCATAGTTTGGAAATCATGCGTAATGAGAACACCATCACAAATATTCCCGTACTATACTTCGTATCAGCAGGAAAAAAAAGTGTATATGTGCAACAAGAAATTCTTGGACTGGACAAGTTAATTACACAATTAAGATATGAATTTTACGAAGTGGTGTACGCATACTAATAACCATTTTTTTCTACTTCAGGATGCTGATCTTATAGTCTAAGTCTCATTTGCAAACAGCGCGGAATAACGAAGGATTATCGTTTTTTATTATATGTTCTTGACTATTTCAAGCAAATGAAGCTGCTTATACGATTATCGAATTTAACAAAGAAGCTTTGAATAATACTATATCAAGATTAGATTATGTGAATACTGACCGATATTTTAGGAACAACTTTTAGGGTTATTAATAATAGGGGATGTATAGCATGTATCGATAAATAAGCGCATTAGTAATAAGAGATGTCACACGAAAGAATAATAAACATTGTGTAGAGATCCCGATCTAAGACCCGACTTTGTATTTATTTTAATGTGTTGCAAATAAAAAAAATTTATATCAGTTGATTTTTCCGAATGAAAGCATGAAAGCATGAAAGTAATGCATAATAATTGATTCGGTTCCATGGACTTTACATATTTGACTAGGCGCGACCAATTTGTCATATTAATGACCATTAATTATCTACTTTAGTCGAAAATAATGCACGTGATGATACATAACGTTACAAAATATATTTTTGAAACATTTTATGAAGAAATTCACCACCTGTAAAATAAATAAAGTTAAAAATAAACAGTTAATAAAGAAATTCCTCTCACCAAACAAACTGAGCTCGTTTAAATTTCAAAAACAAGCATAAAATGGTAGTACTTAACGGTCTCGAATGGGCATTAGCATTATATAATTATGGGCAAGGAGAAAATAACCCAGCCCCTATGAGCGAGTATTCACTAAGATACATGGTGAAGGATGGTCGACAAATATTAGACCTTACAGATTATAATATCCGTGGTCCTTTAAAATTAATAAGATTTACCAGACTAAAAGAGTTGGATTGTTCTAGTGAGCGGAAATTAAGTCCACTGACAAAAGAGTATAATGATTATTCTCGAAACGATATTACTGGTATCGATTTAAGTGAATGCCCTGATTTAAGAAAACTTAATTGCTCGAATAATGTAAATTTAACTATATTAAACATCAGCAATTGTTTTAATTTAACAAATATTAATGTTACTGGCTGCCTAAATTTATGCAAAGTAATCTGTGATAATAGTCCTTATTTTCCCACGGAAATAATCGAAAAAGCAAAAATTCCTTTCTGTTCTTACCCTGGATGTCAAGAAGCGGGATATTATAATGGACGTTGCGGTATACACCGGAAGTACTATTGTAAAGAAGAAGGATGTAAAACACAAATTCATATTTCGCAAGAATACTGTTCTTCTCATCGGATGAGTTGCAAAATATTTGATTGTTCCTTCCGAACTTCCTCTCCATACAACTATTGCATTTACCACAAGAAAGAGTTAGAACGAAAGAAAGAACAACTTTTTCACGATAAAAATCAACTGAAAGAGCAAATAACAGTAAAAGAAAACATATTAATGCAATTAATTGGGTCCACTAAAAGTGAATTAGTTAGTAAAAGTATTTTTCCAGCCAAACGGAAAGAAAAAGAAGCGGTTTATCAAAATTACCTTGATAAATTACTAACTATTCAGAAACAAATTGTCCAACAATTGCCAAGTCAAATCCAACTAGAGCAGCAAGCTAAAAAACATTTGAGTAAGAAATTAAGCGAGAAAAAAATTCAAAATCTTTGTCAAGCTCAAATGGAACTAACTAAATTGGAAATAGATTTAGCAGAGCTAGAAAAAAAACTGTTACAAATTCAAAGTTCGAACTAATGTTAATCGCCAAAAAAGATATTAGCCTTTTAAGTATCCAAAGACTTTGACTTACTTTATAAATTATTTTTTATTTCTCGTATCACTTTTATACATTAGTTAAATGTATTTCTCTTAGATTATTTCTTGATATTTATATATTTTATTGTATAGTATGATTCCATCTGAGTTTTCAGAGTTATATTTTGTTAATAAAAAAACTTTTATGTGTAAAACGACTACTTATATATTAGCTCGTACATTTTTGATGATGATGATCGAAGCTGATACAAAACATATTTAATTTAATATAAAGTTCTAATTAAGAAACAGGTTATTTTCCTCCATTTTAAACACTTGCGAGATAAATTTGCGCCCTTTTCTTATTTTTTTTTTTTTTTTCAAAGAAATCCTTTTTTTTCTATTTAATTAAAAGGATACTAGTTAAGATAAGGTTGAAAATTGAAATTAGGCAAATACAGCAATTATAAATGACTTTATACAAACCTGTCATGACTGGACAATTAAAAGATTTGACAACGTACATTACACTCAGTGTACACTGTACAAGTATAAATTTGAAGTTGTATATCAGAAAATATAAATTGATTCTTTCATTCATAATTAATACAGACAGGAAAGTGCGTGCGTGATAGAATTTTTATTTTTGAAATAGCGAGAAAAAATATATGTCCACACTATATTTCTGATGATTTAAATAAATCTTTTAGAAGTTATGACTTATTCTATGAAAGTCGAAGAGTTTTAGTTAATTCATTTAAAATATTTTATGTTTTGATTTACGTTAGCATCAGATTCAGCTCCTAAAATAAGATATAAAATTTTGTGGTATATAAAGACCAATAAATCTTATATTACTTATAACAACTCAATTTAGTATGCAAAAAAAATAAAATATTTATTTTTTATTTAAAATAAATGATAAGCAATCGGAATACTTTCACAATAAATACTAGGAAGATCTACTAATTTTATTCCTTTTGCCTTAATTTGATCCAATAATTTCATTTCTTCATCTTTCAACTCTCTTTCTAATTCTTTTATACCCAAAAATTTTAAATTATTATTGCTTCTTTCAATATAATTCAAAATTGATTTAAAATTCACTGAATCAATATCAACATCTAAATTAATCATTTCCAAATTATTATGATGATAATTTTCGAAAAAAGTTTCAATATGAAAATCATGAATATATAAACTAATAAAAATTTCCTTAATGTTAATAGGTATAAAATTTTCGGTTAAATTTGCCATCATTTTATCAGTAAATTTCGTATCACTTATACTTCCATCATATATAAAAAGAATTAATTTATTGATCCTTAAATTTTTAAAATAAGGAAATATTAAAGAATCGATCAATGGAGTAATTTTAACTTTTAAACTATCAAGGTTTAAACAATATAATGATAAATATTCAATAATTTGAAGTGTTAAGCTTCCTTCATAATCTAATTTTTGTAATGATTCACCTAAATATTGAATTATTGAAAGTGTAACATCATCTTTCCAATCGTTGTTTGTAAGTGTTAACTCTTTTAGTTTAAATGATGTAAAATTTAAAAGATTACAATCCTCAATTGATAACATTACACAATAACCAAAATTTAAGTATTTTAAATTATATAAATTTATAAAATTCTTAAAAGAAATTTTTTCAAAATCAATCCCATCAAATTCGATATAAACTAAAGAATGATTTTGAGATTCTAATGATAAAAGAATATTATTCAATAAAATTTCACTTCTTGATATTTTAAATGCTTCAAGCTTATTTTGATTTTGAATTATTGTGCAAAGGTCCTCTTTAGTTTCCTTAGAAATACCTCCCGTAATTGAAGAAATTTCTAATTTTTTCAAATTTAAACAAATATTCGCCACACTTTTTAAAAATTCTTGTGTTAGATAATTAAATGCGTTAATATCTTGTAAACTTAATGAATTTAATTTTGATAAATTTTGTGTGAAATTCCCTATATTATAATTTATAACATAAAATGAATTTAATGAAATACCAAATTGTTTAATATTAAAGCTATAACGTAAATTTGATTGATGAAATGTTGGTATAAATTTCTTAACAATTTCATTATTACTTGGTATATTATAATAATTCTTAAACCATTCAAAAATTATATTGTTTACCGTATTACAGTAATAATTTTCTATATATTTTGGATATTCAAATAATGGTTCATTATTAATATTAATATCATTTTTATTATTTATTTTGTTTAATTGATCTTTAAATCGTAAGATTTCTGATTTATCAAAGCATAAAATTAATGTAAAGATTATCGAATATTTATGAGTTTTGTCATTCATGAAATCCATTACATCTTCAAAAGGATCTGCATAAAGTAATGGAACTGTTTCTTTACACCAGAATCGATTAACTAATAAACAATTAAATAATGTTGAATGATAATTTTGAAGGTATTTTAATATATTGTGAATACAATCATCTGTTAAATGAGGTGAACTCATTTTCGTAAAAAGTTTTTTTTTTTTTTAGACGATAAAAAAAAAAAAAGAAAGAAAAAGATTATACTCATTTATATATTGATCAACCGGTGATCGGAGTTAATGGAGTTGATTCTCCGACTGTGATGTGCACAGCAGGGGGTCATTGCAGCGGCTGCGGTAACTGTGGCTGCGGTTATTACACGTATGAAAAGTGACACGTGTAGATTTTAATACTTGGTTCATCTTTTCTTGGCGACCGATATTTGTCGGATTTAATTATAACAGTTAGAGTGGATCTGCCCTCTATTGAAGAATATAAGATACAGTTAGTCATGAATATCTAAATAAATATCATCAATATACAGTATGTAATTATTTTGCTTTAAATAAGAAGGTTTAATAATTGTAAATAAGGAAGTACATTATACCGTACATATAATGCCGTAATTCCATGATTCTATCTTTGATGAACTTAATTTTGTTAAATTTGAGATGTGATTATTAAAATTTAGTAAAACCGGAATGTACATAGGATTCTAAGGCAATATTAAATTATTCAGAATTGATTGATGAAATATTGAACGGAAATTATTAAACATTTTTTTTTTTAGATTTTAAGCAATTTGAAAGTTTATAATTTTTTAAATACTTTGTATATTCAAATAATGGTTTATATTCATCATTTATATTATTAATTTTTCAGTTGTAAAATTTCTACTTTATTAAAGCGTAATATAAAAGTTAGGATTACAGTATATTTTTGTTAGTATCGAAAAAGGGGTTTGCGTAAAATAATTAATGGTTACGAGCATTTCGTGCTTCGTAACCGCAAATTATTACAAATTATATGGCACGATAGTGCCGCAGTTACGAGGTCACGAGTGCCGAGTAACTGTTTTTATTAACCTGTATTTTATTATGCAGCTTAGTAACAAGTTGTCTTAGCATAAATCCTCAATTAATAAACGCCTGACTATAACTTACACCAAAACCGGTTATTCTCAATGTTTTTAAATTCTTACATTGTTTAAATATACTGTATCCAAATTAATACAATTACTCCCTTGTTTAGCCAATTTTAATTAAAACTTCATTTATAGAATTCCATAACTTTGATACCGCTGCTGCAAGTACAAAATCATGCGTCATATTTAGCTGTTGGCGAAGAGATGGTGGTTTAAATTTTTCTTGATCGATAAGCATTAAAAATCAAAAAACTTTTGTAAATGAAATTTTAAAATTCATCTATCTTCTATCTATAATATAACCGTCATTCGATATATATATATTGTGCAACGCGTGATTGATCCATTCCATATTTCAGTTGGACGTTATATATTATGTACTGTACGACTATAAACCATCAATTAAACTTTATTTACCTTAAGAATAAGATCTTAAATACTCATTTTTTATGATCTATTAATCACCCAGACTATTTAAACTTTTAATTTATAACATATATGTTTTTGATTTATTTAATAATACTAATAAAATCTGTTTGCTGCAAAAAGATAATTATAATGACTAAGTCAATTGACAGCTATTGGAAAAAATCTTAGCATATAAAATTTAAACAATCTCTATATTAAATGACTTATCTATTATTATGAATACCCAATGATAGCCAAAGGGGTTCAACTCCCCTTCAATAGCTACATTTCTTGTGTTGATAATGGTTGTTTCACGAATAAATATATTTTTAATAGTTAATTAGATATTATAATAATACAGTATGTGTCTAATAAAAAAAAATAAAGAAATAAAGAAATACTTGTCTTCCGTATGATGATTATATTTGAAAATAATATTACCAATTAGTTAATAAATTAATTTTAACAAACTGATACAGTATTAATTTTGTTAATTTTAATATTTTAATATTGAAATGATCCAAATATCATGCAATAAAATTTAATAATTTAAAAAAGCTTATTAGGCGAAGGATTTTATCGACCTATGGATACATAAAATGCTCTAGCTAATTTTTTTTCTTCAATTCATTACTCAATCACGTGTGAACTATTTTTGCACGAACAATGTATACCACGGCAATGTTTATGAATATAAAAACGAACCAATTAATAAAATATTTTCTATGTATAAATAAAAACGGAATTAAATAATTATCTGTTATGTACCACTTTTCATGTTTATTGAGTAGATCATGTGATCTGTCCATTAAATAACGGTTAAATATTGGTGAAGATGTAGTTTATTAGTAGTAGACTTAGGATAATTTTAGACGTGTAAAGATAGTTGTTTGTGATTGGTCCATCCATGACCTAATGCTGGTAAAGATTGGTGAGAGGTGATTGGTTTTGGTTTGGTTATTGATAAATGGGAATTTGATTGTTTGAATGGATAATTGATTGTTAGAATGAGAACTCGTGTTATTATTGATAGGGCCAATTAGAATTATTTTAGATTTTGTAGGCTCAGGCACCAAACTTTGTATTTAAAGAGTGAAAATTCTATCAATAAACTAATAATTCTTGTATGTAGTTGTTATGTGTTTTGTTCTTTAATTGCAGCTGCAATGTACTATGACGTTAATAATTCCGTAAATTTATTTGTATTAAATGGAAAAGACTTTTTTTATTTTCTAAATTCTTTTATTAAAAAATTCCCTCACTATAAAAAAATATAAGTTAAAATATTGTTACGATGATAACTGCAACTAAAGCCCATAACAACCAACACAATAACAAAGATTCATATATTTAAGAAGGAATAATCATGATTATTAGAATCACAAGAAGAATAAAACTGATATAAAAAAATAAAGAAAACCGTGAATTTTGTAATAAAAAGGAGATAACAATTTATCAGAAGGTTCGGGAACCCCGCGGAACCGTTCCTAAAAATAAAAATTGCGTTACAGCTCGTGCCACAACTGTGAAAAAAAAAAATTCTGACGGCATCTATCTATATTACAGACCACAATAACAGCACGTTTCTTTATAAGGCAATTGGACAGTCGTATCATGGAAATCTATCTTTTATTTTCTCCTCAAGTTAAATGACTTTAATGAAATTTTGAAATAATAGTGTTTTTTTTTAATTATCTCTTTATTGAACAATACATAATACTGATGTTTACATACCGCAATTTATTAGTTGAAATGTATTCACTTGTACTGGATTATATGGATAATAATCACATGGATTGTTATAGAAATTGATTGTGATACTCATATAAGTTGATAGCTTTAAAAATATGAATTATGATAAAGTACCAAAAATAGTATTATCGATGAGTATATACATAATTTTTACAATAGTTATAATGATAGTTGAATATTTTATTAATACTGCTAAATTTTATGTAATAAGAAGGTAAAAAAAAAATAATAATGACTCGACTAGAATATCAAATTTATAATGTTAAATAATGTGAGTCAAAAAAAATATATATACAGTATATATATTATAATTTAAAAAATTTTTATCATTTTATATGCATCAATGTGTCAGAAAATGTTAGTATTATGTTAAATTTATAAATGTTAGATAAAAAAAAAAATGCCATTATTGTACATCAATGTGTTGGTTCAAGTCATGCTGCCTACAATTGACTATTAGAATGTCAGTATGATGTTATGTTAAATACCATGAGTCAAAATTATTATGAGCAATAAATGTAATTTTCATGTAAGAATGAAAAAAATGAGAATTTCTGAGCTAATAAATTATACATACTTTGACATAATTATCTAACTGAAATATTGACTCATATCATATCAGTGTAATAATTATTATTCATATGTGTATGTCAATGTGTCAGTTTTGTGTCATATTATATGCAAGAAATCTTTTTTATATAATTGCCCTCCCCATCTATTAAACATTTTTATCATTTTTTTTTAATATTATTCTTAACAATTTATTCATTTTTTTTCAGTTGTTAATATTATTCTTAACAATTTATTCATTTTTTTTCAGTTGTTAATATTATTCTTAACAATTTATTCATTTTTTTTCAGTTGTTAATATTATTCTTAACAATTTATTAACAATTTACTAATATACTCTTAAACTCCTAATTAATTATTAATATGAATACATCTAAGAGTTATCTTGGTCAAAATGGTAAAATCCTGTGAAGTCCTTTGAACAGTACTTGCTACTAACCAATTTTTGATTATCTACATGTAGTTCTTATTTCCTATCTAAAAGAGCGAGGCAGTAAATCAACATACTATAGTTTCCTGAATGTTAGCTATGATATTCTTATTACTTCAATATTACCTTCAATATTACCTTCAGACACATGGGAAGATCTTGACACTACCTGGTTACATCACTTTTCAAAGGAAGCAAAATTACTATTTGATCAGAAAACTTTCATTACAGTAAAAAATAGGGTGTGTCTTTTTTTTATTTTGCAAAGGTAGGGTAACTCCTGGTTGACCGCGTCTTGACTTAGGAGAATTACTGTATTGACAAATTTGGTAGCCAATCCAAACTCTCAATGCAGGCACTCTAACTTTGTTGTTGATAAAGTCTGCTAATTCTGGAGGAGGAATTGGCTATGTACCTTCTTTTATCACTAAATAAAATTTAGATGCACTATTAACAATTTCTTTGTTATATAACAGGTAAATGTGGAACGCTTAAGTTTATTCAAAATATCCACAACTATTCTGGCAAAAGGTCATCAATAAATATAAAAATGAAAATGAACCATCTTACCTAAAAATGGAAAAGGAAAAAAAAGACCAAGAGATAATGATTCTGATTTTACTAATTCATCTACTGGTAAGTTATATTATTCTCTTTGCAAATTATATTATTTTATTACTAGTTATATTAATTATCATTTATCAGAATACTGGAAGAAACAATACCAAATTTTAGAACAAAAAGATAATTTAGTGTATAAACGAACTATTGATGCTGCACTTCTGGTTTCTTCAGCACATGAAGATCTTATTACAGGTGATATTATACCTTTTATTAAAGTTTTAAAGAAAAGGTTACTAGCAAGATCACAGATGTCTCTGGCTTCAGCAGATGAACCTGTACTTCAGGCAATTGTTGAAAATATTTTGCCATCAAACTGTTTCATTCCAGAACTCTCATTAGTAGTAGATGGCAAAAAGTCAAAAGGATCAAGGTCGTTTTGGCTATTCTGATATTTTTATTCTAGGAGATACTAATGTTAGTTTAGAACTAAAATATATCTCATTAATTAGTCTTGTTAAAAATAAGGTTGGAGCAAATGAACTTGAAGATTTAGATAAAACCATTGAAAAAGAAGATGAGAAATCTCTATTAAAAAGACCATATTCATATTGGTCAAAAGAAAACAAAAAACTTAATAAAACAACTATAGGTGACATACTAGATAATGGAATAAATCAACTAATACTGTATATGAAAACAATTTCAAAGGGAAAAGTAACTAATTATTCCAGCTCAGGAGTATTTGATAAGCGTGTTTAAATAACTAATTCATATTCAAATCCCAATAAATTAAAAGGATTTGTTATTTTAGTAATTGGCTTTCGTCGTATTTTGTGGAAATCTGTTGATGAAGTAACATCTAATTATATATATGATAAGGTTTAAAATATGTTTAAAATATTATATTAATTTTGGATTATATATATCATAATAATTTGATATATATTATAATAATTTTGAATTATATATTATGATAATTTTGAATTATATATTATGATAATTTTGAATTATATATTATGATAATTTTGAATATGTGATTTTAGATATAAGATTATTAAGACTTATAACTTTGTAACTTTGTATGCATAGTATGTTAGCTATTAATCATGATTTGATTTATAAAAATTAACTAGGAAATTATTTAAATTGACCAGGTATCTGAATGTTTTTAAAAACGAACATTAATAGTATTTGTTTATTTTAGTTATAATTATTAATTACCTAATAGATTTCTTCATGTACATCATCATATCATATTTGCTCTCTCTTGATTTCTTCTTTATTTATTTATTTTTTTTTCATTTTTCATTCTTATTAGCGCATAAAATGGCAGTTTGTAATCGGCCATATACGTTCATAGAACTTATTATTCCATTTTTATCAAATAATGGTAGATATTAGCTTTTGCATGAGTTTTACTATAATGTATAACTGAACTAGGAGAATATCTTGAGCATCCGTAGAATCACATGTTTTAAATGAGATCCAAACTAAATTTATTTGAATTAAAGGTTATTAGTAAATACTCTTGAATAAAGAAGAACATTCCAATCCCAACGCATGATTAGAGATCTGGTCCTTAAAAAAAGAATATTTCATTAAAGTAAATAAATTAAAAAAATATTTCAAATACCTATCAAAATATACTTATAAGTCCAGGAAAAAAAAAAAGAAAAAATCAAAAATCAAAACATTAATGTTTCGTTAAAAAATTAAAATCTTTAAATAGTTATTCTCACCAAGTGCTTCACATCTAGACTTGTCTGTAAAAAAAACTGATAGAAGTTGGTTTCTCATTAAGATCCTATACGCCTAAAAAAAAGATTTTTTTTTTCTTGTCAGATCCCACGTTTTACGTTTAAAGAGTCTCAAAAACAGCCTAAAAAAACAAAACGAACAGTTCTTGTTGTTTCTTTTCATAAAAATAATGTAAAAGTTTACAGTATCATTTTTAATAACATCTTTTGCCCAATTAGTAATATTCGTTAATATAAAAAAATTAAAAATATATCTCTTATTTACCGGTATTCCACATAACTACACCTAGAAACTAGAAAGACTTAAAAATCTGCTAAAAAAAACAAAACAGAACAGTTGTTAAATTAAAAAAAAAAAAAAAAAAAAAAAAAAAATTACCGGACTTCCATGTCCGAAGGCTTGAAAAAAAATCTAAAAAAAAAGAAAAAAAAACAATCAGTTAGTTAGTTAGTTTAAAAAAAAAAAGGAAATTAAAAATTTTTTTATACTTACCGTAAAGCGTTCTGGGATACAATACATTCTATAGATTTGTGGTGGGTATTATACTGGGGAAGGTACTATGACCAGAGGGAAGTACTATGATTAGAGAATACTACCGTACCAGAGAATATTAATTAAAAAATCGTAATATATATATGAGTATCCCAAGTACTATACATTGCGCAGCAAAATTCGCTATTTATAGTACACATTCTAAGAAGGGGAGGATACTATACATAGAGGGTACTATACAGAACACTTTACGGTACTTTTTCACATCTGGAGACTTGAAAAAGACCTAAAAAAAGGAAAAAGCACATACCAGAACTAATACCATGTCTGAAAAGTTGAAGAGCCGCCTAGAAAAAAAATAAAACGTTAACAATTAACGTTCATCATAAAATTTTGTTACCCCACACTCACACTCATATCCACATACCCATACATACGCAGGAACCAGAGACTTACATACAAAATAATAGAAAAAATTTTTTAAAAAAAATTTTGAATTAAATTGGAAAATAAAATACGATAGTCACTGTTTTCAAAAAAATAGGTAAATTCTATTAATGTGGAAAGAATGGAAGAGAAAATAAAGAATACGCATAAAGGGATGAAATGAAAGAACGTATATGAAAGAATGTGTAAAAGGAAGGGAAGAAAATGCGTAAAAAAAATCCCAAACTACTACCTTACTACCTATAACTAACATTACATCAAATACCCTATAAAAAAAGAATGTCTGGAAATTGTCATTGAAAATGTCCGGAATTTTGCAATATTCTGGACATTTTCTGGATATACAATGGACATTCTTTTTTTATAGGGATAAAATAAAACCAAAAAAAACTATGTACACAACTATTATCAATCTTCTATACAGTTTTGTTCTCTTGTTGAATTCATTCGTATTTGACTCAAATTTTTTTTGTAAATTACTTAAAAATTGCTTAACATTAAGAATTTGATCTATAATAACTAGAGTCATACCCTAAGGCCAGCCTGAGGCCGGCCCTTACTAAGAGTGTGACATATACCATAAATTTTAACACTTATTTGCAGAAATAAAAGTATTGGATTTAATGTTCATTTGAAATAAATAAATAAATTAATTTATTAATTTATTATTTTTTTTACATTTCAATTTAATAATCTTGTAATTGGCCTTAAAAAAAGGAATATTATTGTTATAAATTTTTTTGAAATTTATAAAAAATAACATTTAACAATTTTTTTTTTTAAAAATATTTTTGTTTCTAAACAAAATAAAATTTATTCCATATGATTGATTTCAAATTCAAATTTAGACGATCCTATGTCCACATACCTTAAATAAATTCATATGTATAATTTTTTTTAATAAATTCGTGTATAATTTTTCAATAAATTTATATATGTATATTTTTTAATAAATTAAATTAGTATATTTTTTTAATAAATAACTAGGGTTTGCTATACATGTTGGGGGGACTTCGTCCCCCCACTTGTTCTACATTGAACATTAACAGCTAATAGTGGAATTATTATTAAAAAACTTATGCAAGTACAAATTGTAAATGGAATTTAAATAGTATTTTATTCCAACACCTTAAATAGGTAGCCCATTACTCGATATTTCTTCTAGCCTCGCATATTCAATTTTACTATAATCCTCTGATCCACTAAAAATACATCCGGTTGAAGAGATAAAATTTTCACATCATTCCAAGATTCACACCTGCTTAAGGTAAGATAAACCTTTTCTTTGCATTTTCTGTAACCAACAATGTGAGGTGCATTTAATACATTTTCTAAAGATAAATTATTTGAACTATCTTGAAGCTTCTGATATAGTATGTATAATATATGAGGATCCCAGATAATACAAATAGAAATACAGCTGAGATCCAGACTCAAAAGTTTTAAATATTTAATTTTACTAAAAGCTTTATACAAAATCAGCATACAAGTTCAAATTTTATTATATATTATACAATTTCAAATATAAGTTTATATAAATTACAAAATTTTAAAATCCAACAATTACATTTTAAAGGTTTTTATACTGTTTAATTTATCCTAATAGTATGAATCTAACAATATAAAAATTATATTTCTAATGTAAATATTACTAGAATTTAGACTTTTATTTTGGAAAATTAAGCTAAAGTTGACAATATGTTATACTTTTAAGTTTTTGCAAATTACACTGATTTTTAGAAATATAATTATGTAATATATATAGTAATAGTAAATTAATTTTTTATGTCATTGTGAAAAAAATTGTGAAAATTGATTCACTAAATATTAACAAATTAACAATATAAAATGGTATACCAGTAATCAAAACTTCGGAATTTTTAATTTTAATTAATATTAATGTGATATTAATATACTATTACTATTGTAATATTGTACAATGATTTTTTTTACTATTAAATTAATTAGCCAATTTATACTATAAAAAAAAGAATGAAATTTTTTTTAGAAAAAATAATTTTGCATAAACCATAGCAAGGTTATATATTTTTGTTATCTAATAAATGACAATGACTAAAAAAATCTTAAAAAATTAGGGCAATTAAATAAACAAATTATATCATCTTTTTTGTTTACTAATTTTTAATTTATAATAATTATTTTATTTTAGTATTGTCTTCATTGATGCTAGCAATTTATATTTTACTAGCTAGAAAAATTTTTTTCATTATGAACAAAATAGATGTTAAAGATAATTGACTATAATTCAGTTTGTCTTATGCAGTACTAATAGCTAATCAATAATATTTTTTTCAATTTATTTTAAAGAAAAAACAATTAGTTGTGTAATTTTTCACTATATATTGATTATCTAACACTTTTTTAGATTAGGAACAAAAAATTTGGCAAATTAATTGTTGACTAATACTTAATTATTTTAGGTTAAAAAACTAAAGGCCAAATATATAAAAAAAATAATCACATAATTTTTTTTTTTACCAATGTTTAATGACTGCCAGATTTTACTGATTTTTTATCAAATTAACTAATACTTTTTTAGAAAAAAATTGGCGTAATGCTGATCATCTGATTGAAACAAAAAAAAATTTATTGCGTAGTGCTGATCATCTGATTAGCTGACAAATTTTTTTTTAATCCGTATAAAATGTATAATGTTGATCATGAAAATTACCAAATTTTATTTATTTTTTTTTTGCCATAAAAAAAATCCCTTTTTTCTCCCTAGGGAATTGAGTCGACACCCAAAATCATTGTTCGATTAATTGGTTAAAATTATTTAGGCAAGATCGACCAAAATCGACTAATAAGCTGTAATCGATTAAAGTTCGATCAGGTATACTCGATCTAATAAACTCGAACAATTAATCAAACAATTAATCGATTAAATGTCATAAATAATTAGTATTTTATTAGTAAATTAAAATAAATAAAAAATAAATATAATAGTATTTATGCAGTTTTATACTTTCGCATTATTTATTTATAAGGAACCATCAATTTTACATAGTTTCAAAATTATTATTAAATTGACATACAGTACATGTCAAACAAACTACTTAAATACATTAAAATATTCGCTATTTCTCTTGAGAAATAGTAATTCAGTAACTGTAGATGCTTTTAACCGGTTCCTTTCTTCACAAATTTGATTTCCAGCATCACTGAATAGTCTTTCACTTGGAACTGACATGGCTGGTATACATAAATATTTACGAGCTAATTCATATAACACTGGGAATGAATCTTTATTATTTTGCCACTATTGAAAAGGATTGGTATCGTAAGAAGCTTGAGAAGTCCTAAAATAATTGTCAAATTCAGTGTTTTCATTTTCTTCTATAACTTGAGAGCCAAAAATATATGCGTGAAAACGGTCAATTGATGAATTATTATTAGAAAAATTTTCTTTAGGTTGTGTATTATTTTGAGGCTTAATCTCATCATACTGAACTTTCAGTTCAACCTTTACTCTTTCTCGCAATTCATTAGGCCAACCATGTGTTCTTTTGCATTGGGGATCAAGAATAGTTGCCAAAAGCATAGCCATAGGAGGATTATTCCAATAATCAAATAAAGCACCATAAATTTCCTTTTGAACTTTATTAATTATAGATGCAGTATTTAGCTGTTGTTGATGATGTTGACGTTGAGGTTGTTGTTGATGTTGTTGATGTTGAGATTATTGTTGTTGAGATTGTTGTTAAAGTTGTTGATGTTGAGATTGTTGTCTTGTAGTAATATTTGGCCGTATACGCTGTTCATCTTCTTCCTCTTCATCTGACTCACTTTCCCTCTTATCCTCATCATCACTTTCTTCATCATCATCTTCTAATTCATCATCATCATCTATAGTTACATTAACAATTATTAAAAATTAGAAGTTGAAATAAAAAAATAAAAAAAATTTTCAAACAATTAAAAATTTTCATCGCCATTACCTTCAATACCTTCTTCATTTTCATCATCATCTTTAATTAAAGGTGTATAGTAAAATCTAATAGATTCTAAAGTTGAATATATTAAGGATATTGTGCAATATTTTTCACCACTCAAAAATGTGGTTGCATGCTCAATTGGTTGAAATAATTTGCACAATTCTTCTAATAATTTCCATTCACAATTTTTTAAATATCTTTTTCTTAATTTTTTCCAATCTTTTATTACGCTACTGTTTGAATCTAGTCTTAAAGTTACTAGCGTCCTTTTTATTGCTTCTTTTAATTCTAAAATCTTTTCCAAGATGCTAAAGTAGATCCCCACCTTGTTTTATAATCAGCAATAGTACGAAGGATTTGCAGAGAACCACCTGGAATATTAATTGGTTCATTGGAATCTTGTAATTCCCTATCAGATGATGTTAAAGTTTGTCTTGTAATTTCTTTATTTAAATTTGCAATTTCAATTTGTGCTCGTTCTAGACATTCAGCTTGTTTAAGTGAATTGAAAAATTGATTAAGTTTTCAAAATCTACATGCATATGACTTAATTTTACGCAATCCTTTCATTACACATATCTGAAGCGTATGAGAAGTACATGCAATCCTATCTACACCATCCCACTCTCTAATCACTTTTACTACATTTGCCCCATTATCTGTAACTGTATGTTTTACTTTATCATTTAAATGAAGTTCCTGAATTTTTTTTACTAATGCTAAACGAATATTTTCAGCTGTATGAGGATATTTAATAAGATCAATACAAATAAGGATATCATATAATTCCATATTAGGAGTTAACCAATGACCGGTAATACCAATATAGCCTTGATTATTACGGGCAATCCATAAATCAGTTGTAATAGCTGCATAAGTACAAGTTTTGTTGATCAATTGCTTCATTTGCAAAAGTGCTTCTTGATAACCAGCTCCAATATCAGCTTTTAGTGTTCTGTAACATGGTACAATAAAGGCAGGATCCACTCTTTTTATAAACCGTTTAAAACCTTCTCCTACAATTGTAGCAAATAGTCACCCATCAGTAACCAGCCAATCTGTAAGATCATTACGTAAATATTGCTGTTTGGGTTCTTTATGTGAAGTGAATTTTTTAATTCACAGGTTAAAATTAGTTAAATAGGGTATCAATAGGGTATCAATAGGTTATCAATCGGCTATCAATAGGCTACCCTATTGGTAGCCTATTGAACTTGCGCCATAATCCGTCACCAATCAGGCAGGCTGATTGATAACCTATTGATAACCTATTGATACCCTATTGATACCCTATTTAATAAAAATACCAATAGGATACTAATAGGTTATCAATAAGTTATCAATCAGCTATTAATCAGCCTGCCCGATTGGTGATGGATTATGGCGCAAGTTCAATAGGCTACCAATAGGGTAGCTTATTGATAGCTGATTGATAACCTATCGATACTCTATTGATACCCTATTTAACTAATTTCGACCTGTGATTTGATCATCTATTTTAAGTTGCTTATTTCAATAAAACAAAAGAAAATTTATTAATTATTTATTAAAATTAATTCAATTTAACAATTTTATTTACCTGCTCCTTTTTTTTATTAAACACTTTATGTTTATCACCCAAATGATAACTCATGCTTGAAGTTTGTGTTTTATATAGCAAACTTGCACCACACACTATTTCATTTTCACCATTTTTTTCTATATATTAACAATACACATGCCCGTCTGTTTTCTTTACAAAGTAATCCCACACCCAACTGGTTTTATTTGCAGATTTTGGGATAATTTGTGGTTCTTGTTCATCTGTAATATCACTTGCCAAACATTTTGATGCGTGTAAAGATTCAGTGGAACTATTTGCACATTTTGGAGGCATTATTTACGTTAAAAGAGTTTATTAATACTATAAGTAGAGAGTGTGAAAGAAAGAAACTTTCTTACTTGTTACAAAGAAAAATTAGCGAAATTGCTATTTTAAGGGTTTATTACGTTTATTTAACCAATTTTATCATTAAAGCATGATTAATATTTTAATCGATTTATTTTATTCGAGTATTATATAATTGATTTTACGTGTTGCAAATTTATTCGATTATATGTTGATCGATTTTAATTTTTTGAGTACTCGATACACAAAATCATTAGTCGAGTCACTTGACTTGATCGACCATGATCGATTTTGAATTGGTCGACTCAATTCCCTATTTCTCTCTCAATAAAAAACATATTTTAAGAACCTCTGTACCGATAAAAAACTGAGGGGAACAAATAAATAGATATTAGATATTAAATAACAGATAACAGATATTAGTTAATAGTTAATTTGACAATTGATAATTGATAATTATTAATTATTAATTTGATAATTATCAATTGTTAATTTGATAATTATTAATTATTAATTGTTAATTTGATAATTTGATAATTATTAATTATTAATTATTAATTTGATAATTTGATAATTATTAATTATTAATTGTTAATTTGATAATTTGATAATTTGATAATTATTAATTATCGTGCTCCGCTGTATGATGTTGATGATTTGTAATTTAATTATTTTTTATGCGTAAGTTTAATAATTACAATAAACTATATTTAAGCTATAAACAATACATGTGTTATAATTATTAATTATGGCTATTAGGATTATTATTGAAAATAATAACAGAATTGATAAAAACTTTATCAGCTGTTAATTTCGAAACTAATTCTTCCAAATTTTGACTTTTATTTTCTTGAATTTCATTTAAATCTTTTAATGGCCTTTTTGTAACTTTAATATTACTGTTTGCCGAATTAATAACTTCATGATTATCTAGAAAAAGTTCAATTTTGTTAAATTGATTATCAAAAAATAGAATAAAATTTTAGAATATTACCATTAAGCAATGATTTTGCAACAACGAAATTGTCTGTTGATAAAGTTGATTGTTCCATTGATTCTTCTATAGAAGAAAATTAGAATGCAGGTCATTTATTAATGATTAAAAATTTCAAATTCTTACCTGATCGAATATTATTTTTATTAAAACCAAATGCTTCAACAAGGTTAAAAGCATTATTTCGTTGAATTTAAGTTTCTGGACGCTCATATCTAGCAAGCCCTTGCTCAGACTTATGTCGTGTACTTGCCATACATTCAGAATTTGAAAATCCTCATCGCTTTAATATTTGTACTAGCGTTTTCCGACCTGAATGGTTACTAATTTTGCGATCATCCACGTTAATTCTGGTTAAGGTAACAATTTTTTTCATAAAGGATTTAATTTCTTTTTCAGACACATGTTGCTTATGATACCATTGTCCATTAAATTCAACTGTATAATATGAAATAAAAAATAATAAAAATTTTGACATTAGATTTGTCAAAAAAAAAAAAAATTTTAATATTTACCTTCACTAATATTGCATGGCTTTAAATAAAAATGTGGATCAGCTTGGGTTGGACGTTTGGTAAAATAATTTTCATACATTTCAATGATACTAGGTATTTCGGGAATGTATAACTTATCACCTTGAGATTCAATATTATTGGCACCGTGTTGATTAGTTTTTGATTTGTAAATTATAACATCAAATCCACCATATTTGTCTTTTCTTCGTATAAAATTTTGAAGCTGCAAATTGAAATGTTCTCCTCCCCTTAACCCTAAAAAAATAGCATTAAAAAAAAGATCCTATATAATAAACTCGCAGGATCATTGCCAGACATTGCTGGATGATCAAGAATCTGAAGAAGATCATCTTCAGTAAATCCATCAGCACCGTTACGCTCTCCACGACCTTGACTCACAAGACTCTTAACTTTACCATTCAAAATCTGCCATAATTTGTAATATTGATCTTTATCCATAATGTTGATAGGTTTTGAAAGGACAGACTTATTATTCAAATGTCTATTTATTGCAAACATGCAACTATTAACTGAAGAAACATGATATTCAGAACCATCTTTTTTTCTCATTGCATGAACAAATCTACAAAGCTGATCCTCTAATTCTTCTTTTGTATCAACTTCCTCAATCAATCCTTGATAATTAACATCTGTTCTAAATTTTTCTAAAGCTCGTATCCAATTTGAAGTTGAATAATCAGTATTTTTACATCGGCTACTATCAATAAGATTACGAAGCTCATCATCAGTAGGCTTTTTATAAGTAAAGTTCACCTTTAATTTCTTACAAGGTCGTTTATCTTTGTTATCTTGCATCTTTAAAATATTAATAGAAAGGTTTTGTGTAAAAAAGAGAGTCAGAAATGGAGAGAAATGAAATTGGATAAAGAAAAAAAATGATAAAAGCTTAATTTATGAGTTTAATTCGAGTTTAATTAAAAGTTTAAATAAAATATCATAATGTCACACGATAATATCATTATTGTGCTTGCGTTGATAAATATAAAATTATTAACCAATGCTGCATTCTGATTGGACAGATTTGGCCACTACGTGGCCAAATCCTTACCAATCATCTGCTAGCATTGGTTAATAATTGTAATATTAATCGCTACAAGCACTATAATTTATAATTATTAATTGTTAATAGTATCTATAATGACAACATAAAACTATGTTTACAACTATGATGAAAAAATGCTAGATTGGGTTATGATCCGTATCCAAGATGTCCCTAAATCAAATAATAGATACAAAGAATATTTTTTTTTAAAATTTGGTACAATCAAAAATATTACTGAAAATTCTAGACCACCATGTTATGACCAATAAACTCAACCGGCTCTTTCAATAGCTTTCTCAGAATTTAATATTTGTAAACTACTTAAAAATTTTTTCAAGATAACATTTGGTCTATCAAATGTAAAAATTTTGCATAAAATTATAACAGAAATTTCATAAGAAAGACAATTAACTAACAAACATCAATGAAAAGTAAGTTGATCTTCTAATCATTCAAAATTCTACTTAAACAGTCAGCAGGAAACAACGAAATTAACAAGTTATCTTAAAGAAATATACAAAATATATTTATATATTTTGATATTTAAACTCCTGAAAAAAATTTTTATACGTCGTTTATTGCAAAATTTCGATCATGTGATGTTTTTATCTATATTAGCAATTATTTAATTCAACGATCGACAAAAATGTAACGCCAATATGCAAATATTACGTTTTTGACCTGTATTACAACTTATAATAATAAATATTTTATAGTATAAGGGGCAATAAGGTGTGATGATTTATGCAGTGTTAACTAGAAGGTGATAATTTTTTGCCGCCAATACGGTGTAATGTACTGTACATCCAAAAAACTCTGTATATGTATTACACAAATTTCTTTTACATTTAAGAAACTCCTTTTTTTAGAGTAAAAAAAAATAACAATGACTTGTCAACTTCCATCTGACTGCTTAAATGAGATTTTTGAATATTTAGAGGAAGATAGGTCTACCTTATATTCATGTTTGTTAGTTAATCATCTTTGGTGTGAAATTTCTATTAGAATTTTATGAAGGAATATTTGGAAATTTAAGACTTTTGAGAACAATATAGTAGCATCATCAATTCTTAGTACATTAATTTCTTGTTCTCCTAATGAATCGAAGGAGCTTATATACAAAAATAAAGTTTTCATTTTAACACCTACTTCAAAGCTACCCCTGTTCAATTATGTAGCATTTTGTAAGGTCCTCTCAATAAATTTCATTAATGAAACAGTTTGCAATGTTCTTAAAGATGAACTATTATCTAGAAAATGTTTAGTCACAGAAGAAATTATCAAAATGTTTGCAAATCAAATTTATCCTTTGAATAACTTGTTCTACCACGATGATTACTCTTATCTCAATTTTTCTTTTCCTTATTTTCCTGGATTAAGAGATCTTTCAGAATTACGTTGCGTTTCAAATCTTCCTTCTAATTTTTTTAATCAGCTTTCTCAAATATCTCGTAATCTGCACACACTTTCTATATATATATATATATATAGATTTTGAAAGTCATTATACTTCAAATGAGTTAAAAGAATTGATCTCTTTACAAAGTAATTTAAAAATTTTAGCTTTATCAGCCTGTGGTGATGCGAGTTGGAAAGATATCATACCTGCTTTAAAAAACAACTCTAATGCCATAATTAAATTATATCTTTATGGTGATAAAAGTGATTTACCACTTTCATTTGTCGGTTTACTTCTAATTTACAAGAATTTATATTTTCATTCATGAATGGACATCATTTTGAGGATTTTAAAGCATTGCAACATGTTAAATTTTCTGATTTACAAACATTAAAATTTCCTTATCAATGCCCAAGACCTGAATACATAATGAAATTTTTAGAAAATAATGGAAAAAATCTCCAGTGTGAATATTCTGAGAATGTTAAACGATTTGAAATCCAAGTTGAAAAATATTGCCCACATTTGAACCTGCAAAAAATGAGAGAAAAATGTTAATGAAACATTTCTAATTAAACAAAACCACTCTCTTCTATTTAACCTACCTTCAAGTGATGTTTTTGTTCAAGAATTGAATTCCTATAATAAAAGAAATGAATATTAACGTTCCCTTCACCAGTTTAAGAAATCAAATAACTCACTCATTCCCTTATTCAATATACCTTTAATCCGATTTCAACATCCAAAAGTCAAATCCAACAAAATAAAGAAATGCGTTAATAGTTTCAATAAAAACCTCCATGGAAAGATCTGCATACAAAATCTAAAAATTCAAGTCCGAAGAAGCCAAAGTTGAGAATTCCTACAAAAATATATTAAAACATTCTAAAAAAAAAGAAAAGAAGTGTCAATAAAATTCATTAAAAATTTGATAAAAAACATAAAGCACTAACCGAATCCCATACGTTCCAAGAAACTAAAGAAATATCTATAAAAGAAAAAAAAGGAACTTTAATAACAGTTCGCTAATAGATGAATTAGAGAAAACAAAAAAATCTCCCAAAATTTGTGTACTTTATCAAAGAAGCAGCCATCTAAAAAAAAGACAAAATTTTCTCAAGCATCAAATATTATGTGCTGGTTGCCTAAAACAAAAAAAAAAAAAAACAGCAAAATATCAGTAAAGTTTTGTTAAATAGAAGATTAAAGGAGGTCCATCGAAACTTACCAAAACTAAAAAATTTATCAAATTTTGAGTTCCAACCAAAAATCAATCCCAGTCATCTAAGAAAGGAAGAGAACAAACAATTAAAAAACATTTCATTATTAAATCAGTTAAAGAAAAAACTTCTTCGGCTTCCCTATTGAAATTCTGCACGTTTGAAAAGACCTGAAGAACCGCCTAAAGAAAAAATCGATTCATTAATATCACATTCGTAAATAAAATAAAATAAAAATATTACTTGCCAAAATTGTGTGTCCAAAGAAATCAATTTTATAATGTCCATTTAATAATCACAAATAGCGAATTATTATCAGAAGTCCTAGGTGGAAGGGTGAAGGAATCCATAAAAAATAAAAGTAATTAATGTCAATTAACGAATAAGAGTAAAAGATAATGTACACCAACCTAAGCTTACTGGAAATGCTAAAAAAATCATCCATTAAATGAAAGTAAGCTGATAAATAACGGATAGTTCATTAATTATAATGATATCATTATTAAATCAAAACGGTTTTCTTTTTTTGACATTTATTTATCCACTGAATATTGCTTAATTGATTTGTAAAAAAATTTTTCAAAATCCACCATCTAAAAAAAAGAGACGTTAATAAACGTTTTGTTATTATAAAATTAAAAAAAAAAAAATAAAATCCCACTCACCAAATTTTAACGTTTCTAAAAGTAAACGTTTCATAACTTGCAAGAAAGAATCATTTAAAAAACTCGCCCTACAGAAATTCCATCTTACGAATCCAAAAGCCATAAAGTTGCCTAGGAAAAGAGGAGAAATGAATTGTTAACAAAGTTCGTTAAAATATAAAAAAAAATTTTTTTCAAAAAAAACTTATAATTATTATTAAGTGGTTAGCTATCAAATTCCGCGTCTAAAATGGGCTGAAAGACTCGCCTAAAAAAAAAGAAAGACAATGAACCTGAACAGTTTGTTAATAATAATAATAAAAATAATAATAAATTTTAAAAGGCCAATACCGGAACTCACCAAATCCATGCTCTGATTTGTCAAAAAAAAAGAATTGCCAAATTTCGAATTTGACTAAAAATTCACGCTTTGGACCATCTAAAAAAAAGGAAACCCAAACATTAGTGTTGTCTCGACAATAAATAGCTAAAAGAAACAAAAAAAAAATATTCCCACCTAAAAGAAAAGAAACGAAACATTAATAAGAGTTTCGCTAAAAAAAGTGATGTTCAATTTCTCACCGAAATCAATACCGAAGATTAGTCTAGTAAAAATTACCAAATTTCAACAGTTCCAACCAAAATTCCCACGCTCTGAAATAAAGGAGATAATGCTAGTAAGCGTTCCATTAGGGAGAATCCAAATTTCCACATATTTGAGAACCGAAATGAAGACGGAACCTAAAATAATAAAAACGTTTAATAACGATAACGGCAAAGAGCTGGTGCAAAAAAAAAAAAGGAAATTGAACATTTACCCATTCACCTTAAAAGAGAAGGTTTCAGTAACAATCCAATGAATTTTGATTATTACTTCCAGAGTACATATTTCACTCATAGAATATCAAGTAACCAATTGTCAAAAAAAATATAAGCACATGTTTCTTCTATACTCGAGAACACATTCCCTTCTCTCATCATGTACATAATGATTTTGACGAATGAATTATATTCTTTTGGATAAGTTAGTTTTTTTTTGTGCATATTTTTTTTTTTGGAAAAAAAAATTTATTTAAATTCATATATTTAAAAGGCGAAAGAATATGGAAAGAGAAGAACTAAAGAGGGGAAGGAAGAGAATAGGGGAAGGAGAATTTCGTTAAAAGAAAAGGGTGAAAGATTGAAAATAGTTTATTTTTGATTAATGAAATATAATATTTCATTACGTTTCATCTATGAAAAAAATTTCTTTTCGATTATTTTGCTTTTCTACTGATAAAATGATTATTTAAATGTATAAAGGAAAGTGGAAAAGGGAATTATGAGAGGGATAGGGAAAACCGAGATGAAAAAGGAGGAAATGAGGGATGGAATTTCGTTAAAGAAAAAGTTTAAATCTTAAGCTCTGCGGTTATATTAATACTATGTCACATGATATGCGTGATACATAATTTTAGAATTTTTTTCAAATTTTTTTTATGTAATTTATATTAAGTTACGGACATATGTATCGTACAGTACATACAACATCTGTTTATTAACCTTATGAAAAGCCCCTCCTCTGTAAATAGGTAGAGGCCCATTAGTGCCTATAGGGGGAGAGCCATTGCTGCTCCCTCCGCCTGTTTATAGTGACAAAAAGAGGGTCTTCAGTAGTAAGGCTTAGCATAATTATAAAAAATAATATAATTTTATTAATTGCAAAATTCATTGTTGTAATATATGCATAAAAATTAATTTTAAAGTTTGTCATAAGTTATTTTGCACAATATATATACAAATAAAATCTTATGAAAACATTGTAAAAAATTATGAGATTTATTGAAAAATGTATATTTTACAATTAATTACAAATAAATTAATATTAAATAATATATTGTCAGAAATATTACACTATATACTGTATGTTTAGATATAAAATATCTTGTACAAGGTTTTGTACAAGTATTGTACAATGCATTAAGAAAATTTTGGGTTGTTAGCAAAGTATGTACCCGTAAATAAACAATCTATAAATAATTAAAACACAAATTCACTTAAAATCATAAAATTATATATTGAATATAACAAAATTTTCAATCGTTTTGCATCATTTAATAATAATGGATAGATTTCTATTTCAATAATTTTCCGGTATGGATATTAGCAGAAATTATCAAAATTAGGGATTTGTGCAGACTTAACAAAGAACCCGTGTGACCCGTTTTAATTAAATGCAACATTCGGGTAACCGTCAATTCAAAAAATCTATATCCGGATATCTGCTTATTAACTGGATATCCGATAATACAACCAACCAGACAAGTCAAATCCGGATCAGTAGGTGTATCGAGTCTGATTGTATTCAGCAATAAATTATTTTATGATTTATTTTCGATAAACATAAATTATTGTAGCGTCAAAGGGAATAAATACAATAGAAAATGTAAGCCTAATATATTTACGACAAAGTCAAGAAAAAACAATGGTCGCTACAATTCGATTGCCTGGATTAAATTGCGAAAAATTTACAATATAATGATCTATTCATAATTAATATAACCTTCCATAGTTATACGTAGTAGCAATAGGTCCAAATTTATCTGGCACTTCAATGTTTTTTCCAAGATGTTTATCCAGTTTGTCAATAAGTGAATAAGGAAATGGAATTTCACGTCCAGTTGGTTTAGAAACATCGTCAAGTCTTTTCATTTGTTCAGGTGTCAATCTAAAAATAATTTTTTTTTTTGTAGAATAAAAATGAAGAAAATATTTTTTTTTTTTGAATATTTATCATAATACTTACTTGAATTCAAGTGATTCAAGATTTTCTTCTAGCTGAGTAACTGTTCTAGCACCAATTATAGGAGAAGTAATACCAGGTTTTTGCTGAATCCAATTCGTGACACCTGGAAAAAAATTTAATATTCAATTGTTGAAAATATTAAAAAAACAACACAGTAGTTTTAAAGGTTGATACCTGAACAGGAGATCTACCAATCTCTTTTGAAACAGCAATGACTTCATCTAAAATTTCCCAATTCTTTTCATCTTTTGAATGACTTGTAACTGATCGATCGCGATAATTGGATTTTAAATTAGTGGTTGATTTCCTCGTATATTTTCCAGTAAGAAAACTATTATAAATAATTAAAACATAAAATAATTAATATGATAAATTATATTTTAATACAAAAAAAGCATCAATAATTAATATTTACCCTTCGGCGACGATGCCCTATGGAAGAATTCCAACCTATAAGTTATTAATATATAGACTTACAACCTGCTTGTGCTGAACTTGATGTGTGTATAAATTCACATTTATACTATATTTGAATTATACATAAGGATTTTAAGTCAAATTCTAGCGATCGGTCTAACAAACTATAACGCGTTTGAAGTCTGATGAAAGGGCTAAATAGAATTGATAAAAATACGTTAACATAAATATCTACAAGTTAAATTATTATAATTTTGTACCTCCATCCATGTAATTCTGCAATTGTATTGGAACGAGTGAGTACCCAGGATGGAACATCGCTTGCAGCAATATATAAAACCTATTTTTATTTTAATTTTTTACTTTTTTTTTAATATCTATTTAAATAACTCGAGCAAACACTATAAAAATATTAGTTATTTACTTTTCCACTTCAAACGACGTCATCTAATGATCTCATGATTTCTTCAATCAGAGTTCGATACTCAAAAGCATGAACGTATAAAATATCAATATAACTCATATTCAATCGTTTCAAACTCTTATTTAAATTTTCTACAAGACTTTTTCGATGATTTCCTCCTATATATTTAGTAGTCTTCGATTAACATAAAAAAAATATTTAATAATGTATTTATGAATAGTTTATTATTTTACCGAAATTTGGATTTAATCTCTTATCTGTCTGCATAGCTGTTGTGTTAACTAAAAAAAAGTCCCGAAGGTTATTAAAATTCTGAATTTTAATGGTATTATGTGGGTAATTCATGATACATACTCGTATATTTTGTTGCAACTACAACATCAGATCGTTTATCGGAAACATAATCTCCAAGGAATCGTTCACTCTAAGTATTTTATTAATGAATGTTAATAAAATTGAATTGACCAAACAGTAATTAAAATTTCTATTACTTACTTCACCAAAGTTGTAAACGTTGGCAGTATCTAAAGATTCATATATTACATATATCATAAAATAATGATATTTTCTATAATACTAAATCGAGTGATTGCGTAACTAGAAAACTTACCAAAAAAATTTCCACCTTTTTCGTAATAAAGATCAAAAACTTTTTTCGCTTCTTCTTTGTTAGAACCTATTCCCTATTTGTATAGCGTTAAATATTTAGACATTCAGAAACCTTTTTTTTTTTTTTTAATTTCTTAATCATCAATTTAATTATTAATTAATATATTCAACTTGCCCATTGTTCACCAAAAGTCTTCGATATACAGTCTATGTTAACAAATTATATTTATAATAATATTGGCTAGCTTACAAGAATAATCTTACCGTAGTACCAAGACACAATGGAGAGACTCGCAGTCCACTACGCCCCAATAAGACATAATCGTCGAGTCCTTTATTTATTTTTGTAGACGAAGTATCTTGAGCCATTTTTCAAAGATAAAAATCTATTTTAATTTATATTTGGATTTAAATATTTGTTAGCTTCTTTTCTAGTTTCTACAAACTAACTAATTTGTCTTTTTGATTTTCCAGCGAATAAATTTTTGCCCACATTATTTTTAAAAAAAATGATAAACTGAAGATGATACAAATGAGACGAAATAGCAGTGATTTAACCCCCTAGCAATTAATTTTTAATGACGATTGCAACTAAGGGGTAGGTACATCATTGAAAAACGTGATTGAATTTCAAATCTTAATTTTAATTTTCACTTATGATTTACATCACGAGTTAAAAGTGGCGGAGATTTACGAAATTACATGCATACATGCATATAAAAACTATACCCGTACAGGACATACGGTTATATAGAATTATTAATACAACTTAATCTTATTTATTTAACAAAGGAGGATTTTTTATTTTAAAAATAATGAAAAATTTAGAGTAAATGGTGACAGGAATGTTTTAAATGGTTTAAAGGTTACAATATATTAATTTTCTTGTAATTTGAAAGAAACTTTCTATTAATAAAATTTTGCAAGTTTGTACTCAGTTTATCAAAAAAATCTTTTTTTATTTTCATTCAAAGTTTCAAACGTAAAAAATTTGTAGTCACATGATGTAAATTTTATTAATTTTACAAATTTTACCCGGTGAAATTCACCCTGATGAAATTTACCCCAGGTGAATTTAATCCCTGGCGAGCGTTAAAATTTTCCTTTTATTAATATTGTTTTTTAAAGGTTATGGTACAAAATCTCAAAACTAAAAATCCCGACACTCAAAATCCCAACAGGTATAATCCTGATAGGTATAAAATCCTGATAGGTCAAAATCCTGACAGGTGATAATTTTTTTGTTAATAAATTTAATTTATTGCTTTATTTACTTTATCCTAAGTAACTTCCTTTGCCCGCTTCGTTCGCGTGTTTTTTTACCTAACATCTTCTAACCCTAACCTTAACCTCTAAACCCTAAGTAACTCCTATCTTATGCTAATAAAAAATATTAACGACCTGTCAGGATTTGGATTTTGTACCTGCCAGGATTTGGCCTATCGGGGATTTTGACGGTTGGGATGTTGGGGTGTTAGGATTTGAGTTTCAGGATTTCGGATGGCTCCCGTTTCTAAAAATACTTGTGAAGAAATAGATGTCTTTGAGAAAAACTGTACTACATTTATTTTTCAATTTTACAGTGTGGTTTCAGTGTCTAAATAAACAAGAAATTTAAATGAAGTTGTTCAACAGGTATGGGTCCACTCAAACATTAATTTTATTAAATTTAATATTAATAATGACATCACTACTTTTATATATGTAATTACTTTTGTTTTTACACTTTATGGCATATTTTTAATAAATAGGTCTTGGAAATTTAGATATTAATTTTCATTATGTTAGTTTTGAATATTTATAAAATAATTAGTGTTTTTATGTGCCTTTCATTAAAAATAATGTTCATTTGTTAATTAAAATTGATTTTGTTTTAATAAATGTAAAGTTGTGATTTATAAATAAATGTGTTAACAAAAAATCTATTTAAAATAAATTATAAATTATTTTATTTTTTTATAAGAATTTTTTTTAAGTTAAATGTTACAGTACGCGCGAAACAATTTTCCAAATCAAAACACACATTTGCTGTCGTACAGATCACGTACAAAATTAGGAAGTAAAAAAAATTTATCTTACGTTCCGCGCCTTTATTTAAAGGGGAGTAACATAATTGCCAATTTACGGTACGCACTTGCTACAACCGTGTGAAACTGATCATCTGAAAGGCACAGTATGATATCATACCGAAAGAATTCTGCAACTGAACAGTAATACTCTGATTTCACGTTCACATGGAATCTTTCTCCATTTCAGTGTTCATGTGAACATTTGCTACTATCACCAAGGTCTCCGTTTAAGGTCACTTTTAAAGCTTTGTAATAAATGAGTCAGATCTTAGAAAAAATTGCAAATTTCAAGATAAATATATTTTAATAGATAAGCATAGCTTCTATTGGTTGAACTCCCATAAAGATGTACAGTATATCATTTCCATTTTTAGACTTCCTCCGAGACAATGTAATTACACATTATGCTAACAACAATGATCATCGACAAACTCCATAAAAATGTGCAGTGTGTCTTTTTCATTATTTAAAGAATCTGGGCAATGTGGGAAATGGCCAAAGTTACAATTTATAATCGACTAACTCCATAAAGTTGAATATCATTTAATATCATTTTCATTCCCACTCCCTAAGAATTTGGGAAAATGTGGTCAAATGATCAATAGAATTAATAGAATTCCAAATTAAATTAATTCTCCAATGTGTAAAAGACATCTTTTAAGGACAATCACATCGATGAGGAATATAATCAGTTCAGAAATAGGGAGGCAATCGATAATGAAATTCGAATATTTAAAGGACTCATTTTTCCCAAGTCTGAGGAATAAGCAAATCACCTAACAAATATAAAACAAAGCGAAATTTAACAAGAATCAACTGAAAAGCAAAAATGAGATTTATTATTTTCCTTCTTATTTCAATTGCCTTAGCTGTTGCTGCTTCAGCTTCACCAAGTCCTAGAATTGCGCGTGGTAAGTGCTTCATCAATTACGATAATATTATTGAAAAAAAATTTTAATTTTCTTTTTTTTAATTCATTTGAAATAATAAATAGACGGAACTCTAATGGAAAGACGTAAGTTCTTTTATTAGTGTTATTTCAAATGAGATATCATAAATATTAATATGATGCTTTCTAATTTTTAAATAGACTGTATGTATCTCCATTATAATTAATATTGCATTTAATATTATATATTTTAAAAATTTGACCGAGAATTTTCATTTTATTTAAATGATAATAAAATAAACAGGGTGTAAGTATTTCATTACTATTACTATTATGACGATATTGTTTTTTGAAAAATATTAACTGTTATTAATCTGTTGTATTTAAATAAATAGGCGGTAAGGGTTATCTCTTATAGTTACTATTGTTATGCTTTATTATTCCGAAAACATTTTTAAAACTGTTGATTTTTCATTTTATTATTATTTAATAAATAGATGGTAAGTATCATCATTACATTATTTATTGTACTCAATATCCATGGTTTTGAAAATATTAACTGTTAAAATCTACATTTTATTAAATGATAAATAAATAGGATGTAAGTAATTTTATTACTATTGCTTAATGTTATGTTTTGAAAAGTATTAACCGTTAATTTAATTTTGTTTACATAGGTCGTAAGTATTATTATTATTAACAACGCAATGTCATTGTTTTCGAAAAATATTAACCGCTAATTCTTATTTTGATCCAAATGTTGAATAGTTGGTAAGTTATTATCATTATCATTATTATTAGAATATCATTGTTTGAAAAGTTATTAACCGTTAAATTTATTCATTTAGGATGTAAGTATAATATTACCATTTAACATCATTGTTTCTAAAAAAAAAAGGATATTAACTGTTAATTTTATTCGATTTTAATTAATATAAATAGGCGGTAAGTATTATCATTATAATTTTACTTAGTATTATTGTTTTTAAGAAAATTATTAACCGTTAATTTTATTTATCTTAAAAATAATACAAATAGAGGGTATGTACTATCACTTACTGTATTATTATAGTTAATGATTTCTTAATATTATATTAATTTTGTTAATTTAATTTATTTCTTTTATTTTCAATAATATAGGCAGTAAGTATTGTTCTTAGTCAATGTTATAATTGTTGTTTACGAAAATTCACAGAGAAATAATTTATCACATCGTTGATTTTTCATTTACTTGAAAATAACAAATAGGCTGTAAGTATAATTCATTAGTATTATTGTTAATTACTCAATTCGAAAAAAAAATATTAATCGCTTAATTTATTTTTTATTTATTTATAAATAGGTGGTAAGTATTAATATTATTAACGTTTCATATCATTTTTTTTTTTTTTTTTTTTGAAAATACTAACTGTAAATACTGTTGATTCTATTTTATTTAAATAAGATATCTGTAAGTATTATCATTATCATAATTGTTATTACACTCAATATCAAATATTAATCGTCTAATTTCATTTTATTTTAAATAATAGGCTGTAAGTATTATTTATCATTATAGTTACATTCGCTTTAAAAATATTAACCGTCAATTTTTATTTTATTTCAATTATAATAAACTAGGCTGTAAGTATTATTATTATTACGCTCAATATCGTTGTGTTTTAAAAATATTAATCGTTATTTTAAATACATAGAAACGAATCGTCCTTCCTACTCTGAGAATAGGAACGTCCAAAGGCTCCGATACATCCTGCTTTAATAATTTCTCCTTTCTTTATTTTTCTTGTACTCTTTTTTTTATAATTGATATTTATACAACGATCTTTCTAAATTATTCTTGAAGAATAATTCAAATCTATTCTTCTTTAAGTACAACGACCTTTCAAAATTATTCTTGAAGAATAATTCACATCTATTCTTTTTTTAAAGCACAACGACCTTCAAATTCATGTTTAACTTTTTTTTTAAAAATTCGTATTTAATCTTATTAATATATTAATATAATAATAAAATTGTGATCTTACAATTAATATAATAATAAAATTATAACCCTTTAATTATAAGAAATTTAAATTTATTAGTTCAAATTGTGTAAATAATAATAAATAAGATTCGCAACTTCTGTATTTTTTTTCAGCAAATTTAATCGAATCTACTAATTAGTTTAGTAACTAATAAAAGTACTATGGTAATACAGAAGGGAAAATGTGTCAAAAAAATATGCTAATGGCTTATTTAGTTAGATCATATAATGATAAGCAAAGTCTATTATATATACTTCGTCTTTATTGGTTGCAAATGTAAAGAGTCTTCATGATTATTATATGACACAGTATGTTACCAGTTACCTTGTTTTCTGGTCTGGCTTATCAATTCAACTCTTACGGTCATGGCACCGTAAGTATATATAGACTTAACATAGGCTATTTTCACCTTTATGGAGTCCCAAGAATCCATTGTACTACTACTATCAAATTTACTCTATAAAGTGGCACCCAATCTTTTCCCTAACGAACCTCCTCAGAGAACTGAACTTTGTTTAGTACGTAAGGAGGAAATTTTAAATTCCCCTGCTTTGTTTCCTTATGTGCATACTTTTTATATTAGATGTTGTTGTGGAGCTACATTTCGCACTGAACGGTGTCTAGAGTGTCGAGACTACATTAACGAGCAACTTAGTTTTAATGAAATGCATAGAGAACCGAAACTATTGGTCTCTTACGTGAGTTACAAACGGATTTAATGTGTGAAGGTTGCTATAATTACCCAAATTTTAAGGCAATATTTTGCTAAAAAGAAATCAAAAAATTAGACCGATTTCTCACCAAAGAATCCTGTTCAACCTCGTTCAACTGTGAAGTTTCATTAAAGAATCATATTAAAAAAAATGGTCAAATGGGACTAGATTTTAGTTTTGACGTTGACTTATTTTTTATATATTCGTTCTTTTATTTCAATTATAAATCATGCTAATATATAAATAAATCGAGAAAAGATGGAAATCAAAAATCAAATGTAATAAAATTAGAATTTATTCATTAATTATTGTAATCTTCCGAAATTATATGTACTCGCAACAGGTTCAAATTTATTTGGAACTTCAATGTTTTTTCCGAGATATTTATCAAAAATCCAAACATATGAGTAAGGAAATGGAATTTCAGTTGGTTTAGATACTTCATCAAGTCGTTTCATTTGTTCAGGTGTCAATCTGAAAATGATTTGTTAATGAACATTTTTTTTTAAAAAAAAAATAATAATTTATTGTACTTACTTGAATTCAAGTGTTTTAAGATTTTCCTCAAGTTGAGTAACTGTTTTGGCACCAATTAAAGGTGAGGCAATACCAGGCTTTTGTTGAACCCAATTCATAGCAACCTACGTATCAATTAAGAACATATAGGTTTTTCATATTTTATACTTTTTTTTTTTTTTCATAAAAAAATTGGATGCAATAATTACCTGAACAGGAGTTCTACCAATTTCTTTTGAAATGGCAATAACTTCATCTAATATTTTCCAATTTTTTTCAATTTTTGAATGCCTTGCAACTGATTGACTTCGAGGTTCTGGGTTTAACTCAGCGACTGACTCTCTCGTATACTTTCCGGTAAGAAAACTATTATAAAACAATTAATAAGACGTTAGATATTTAACATAAAAAATGGACAATGATTAATAATTACCCTTCGGCAATAACACCCCATGGAATAATTCCAACCTAAAAATTTTTGATTTAATATCATTTATGTAATTCAATGCAGTAGTATAAATGTAAAAGTAATTTATATGCATACGTCAAGTTCAGCACAAGCAGGTTGTAAGTCAAATTCCAACGAACGATCCAACAAATTATATCGCGTTTGAAGTCCAATGAAAGGGCTAAACACAATTAATAATTACATGTAATTCTGAGACCAATTTTATTACAGAATTTACAAATTATGATATATTATAATCTCATACCTCCATCCACGTAGTTCAGACATAGTATTAGCGCGAGCGAGCCCCCAGGATGGAATATCACTTACAGCAACATACAGAACCTAATATTTTTATTTTTAATAATAATTAGAGAAAAAAATTTTAAACAAGATATTGCAAAACAATGATTTACTTGCTTTTCCACTTCGAACTACGTCATCCAATGATCTCATAAACTCTTCGATTGGAGTTCGATACTCATAGAAATGAACGTATAAAATATCAACATAACTCATATTCAATCGTTTCAAACTTCCATCTAAATTTTCAACAAGACTCTTTCGATGATTTCCTCCTAAATATACATATAGTTTTCACTTATTATTAATAATGATTCATAATTTAGTATAACAACATTAATATTTCAGCTTACCATTATTTGGGTTGAATCTCTTATCCTTTTGCATAGCAGTTGTACTACCTAAGAATTAAATTTCAAAATTATCAAAAATTTGAATGATTTTTATAAGTAATTCATTTGTTCATACTCGTATATTTTGTTGCAATTACAACATCGGATCGTTTATCGGAAACATAATCTCCAAGGAAACGTTCACTCTAAATATTTTATTAATAAATATTAATATTTATTAGCCAAAATTTTTTTTTTTTTTTTATCACTTACTTCACCAAAGTTGTAATTACAGGCGGTATCTAAAAGGTATACACGTTAAAAATAAATGGATTAAATGGATTAAGTGAAATGATTGCGTAACTATAAAAATTTACCGAAAAAATTACCGCCCTTTTCATAATAAAGATCAAAAACTTTTTTCGATTCCTCTTTATTAACACCTACTCCCTATTTATACATATCGTTAATACTGGGAAGCATCTTTCTTTTTTATAAATAAATATATTTAACTTACCCATTGCTCTCCAAAAGTCTTCGTATATAAATTGACAATATCTATTAAATGTTATCAAGATTTTATAATTATGATTTGGTAAATTTACAAAGTTATCTTACCAATGTACCAAGACATAATGGAGAAACCCTTAATCCACTACGCCCTAATAAAATATAATCATCGAGAGATTTAGTGTTATTATTGAACGAAGTATCTTGAGCCATTTTCCAAAAAATAAATATTTTATTCAACTTCGTAGTTTTGCTTAATATGAATTGTTACCAGCTTATAAATTTCAATGATTTAATCTAATTGAAGCCGTGCCCTTTTGATTTTCCGGTGTACTTATAATTCTTGGCAAATTTGTCTGTGCTACACAGTAGACGAATAAGAAACAAAAAAAAGACAAAAAAAGAAGACATAAAAGTATAGTGACTAAGCAATTAACGTAAAGTATTCTCCTTAGGGTGATCTGCTGATCTTACGTTCCCCTTAATAGATCACGTTATAACATGCTTAAGGCTATTCGTCTACACCAAAATTCCACATAAATTGGTTGCATTTTCTGCACTGTTTTTCCATAATTGTATTGAGAATTTTCCACTATCCCGCGAAGGATCGGATCGTCTCCTTAATTTATGAACTAAAACCGAGTAAAGTTTCGCATTCTCACGCGTCTCCAATAGAAATGAAAGAAAGAACAAGAAGATGGATTATTATTATAATAATATTTTATCCATTCAAAATTGGAGTGATAAAAAATTGGATAGAGTTGTATGTAAAGAAATCTCTTTGAATAAAATTGGTGATTGTGTCGTAAATCATGATAAATTAAATGAGTTTGAAAAGCATTATTTCGTATTATCGCCGTTTTCCAAATGGTTGATGTTATTATTTATTTGTGATCAAATATTCGAATACTAATTAATATTCGTCCAGTTTTCGTCCATTTTTTGTCTAGTTATCGTCCGGGTTTCGTCCGGTTTACGGTTTCTTTTTTTTTATTCAGATATAACTGCGTACATCATTTGGAAACAGCGATAAAATAGAAAAGTTTAAAATTCATGAAAATTTTCTTGGGCAGATCTTTATTCACTTTATTACATATTTGTGTAATACATAACTAGAGTCATACCCTAAGGCCGGCCTGAGGCCGGCCCTTACTAAAAGTATGACATATACCATAAATTTTAACACTTATTTGCAGAAATAAAGTATTGGATTTAATGTTCGTTTGAAATAAATAAATAATTTAATTTATTATTTTTTTTTACATTTCAATTTAATAATCTTGTAATTGAAGGAATATTATTGTTATAAATTTTTTTGAAATCTATAAAAAATAACATTTAACAATTTTTTTTTTAAAAATATTTTTGTTTCTAAACAAAATAAAATTTATTTCATATGATTGATTTCAAATTCAATCCTATGTCCACATACCTTAACAGTTAAATAAATTCATATGTCTAATTTTTTTCAATAAATTTTTCAATGATAAATTCATTTAATGTTTTTTTTCTAATAAATCAATTCGTATAATGTTTTTTCTAATTAATATTTTTTTTGATAAATAAATTCGTGTAATGTTTTTTTTAATAAATTCGTATAATTTTCTTTTTAATATATTTTTTTTTAATAAATAAATTTGCGTATTATTTTTTTTTCAATAAGTAAATGTTTTTTTTAATTAATATTTTTTTTGATAAATAAATTCGTATAATGTTTTTTTTTTTAATATAATTTTTTTTCAATAAATAAATTCGTATAATGTTTTTTTTAATTAATATTTTTGATAAATAAATTCATATAATGTTTTTTCTTAATAAATTTGTATAATGTTTTTTTTTAATATAATTTTTTTTTAATAAGGGTAATGTTTTTTTTTAATTGATATTTTTTTGATAAATAAATTCATATAATGTTTTTTTTAATATAATTTTTTTTCAATAAGTAAATTCGGGTAATGTTTTTTTTCTAATAAATCAATTCGTATAATGTTTTTTTTTTTAATAAATCAATTTAATAAAATTCGGATATATATTATTTTTTTTAATAAATTCGTATAATTTTCTTTTTATATATTTTTTTTTAATAAATAAATTCGCATATTATTTTTTTTCAATAAGTAAATTCTGGTAATGTTTTTTTTTAATTGATATTTTTTTGATAAATAAATTCATATAATGTTTTTTTTAATATAATTTTTTTTCAATAAGTAAATTCGGGTAATGTTTTTTTTCTAATAAATCAATGTTTTTTTTTTAATAAATCAATTCGTATAATATTTTTTCTAATAAATCAATTTAATAAAATTTGGGTATATATATATATATTTTTAATAAATTTGTATAATTTTCTTTTTAATAATTTTTTTTTTAATAAATAAATTCGCGTATTATTTTTTTTTTAATAAATAAGTTTGCATAATGTTTTTTTAATAAAATTCGGATATATATATATATATTAATATAATTCAGATATATATGTTTTTTTTTAATAAAATTCGGATATATATATATATTTAATAAAATGAATATGTTTTTTTTGATATTTTCCCTTGCTTTGATGGATTTTATATTTTTGCTCGGATTCATTTAAGAACGGCAACTGTTATATAGTATTTGATTTCCTTCAATTCCTATTTATAATTAATAAAAATTAGCCTCCTGAACAATGTACTGTATATGAATAATAAGTATTTCTTTGAAGTTAGTATATGGTTAGCTCTCAGATTTTTGACCAGCCAGTTCATAATTCCTTGATGGTTAAATATGGTTAGCTCTCTGATTTTTGATCAGCCAATTCGGATCATGCCGCAGGTCATGATATCAATATATATAAAAACGGACCTTTTCAGGATAGGACAATTAGCACAACAACCAATCGTAAACAATATCACTATTAAAATAAAGATCACCTGATATGTTAACTATATAGCATGATCTGTATATAGTGTCAATAAATTCCCTGGTATACTGTATATTAGTAAATTCACTGGCTCTAAAGCAGATTACAAATTAATCTCACATTCGTCATTTATCTTTTGAAATTCTATATTGATGTCCGAGAAGTACGCCCGCATCTTTGATCGTTCTTCCTCTTCTTTCAGTATTCGATCTAATTCTTCTTACCAAACGCTTCTATTTCTTTAGGCGATAGCGTATTATCAAATGCGCGATGTATGACATTATTGAATTTCATGTCTTCTCTTCTAATCCATGGTCCTAATGGTCCAGAGTCTTGTCTACCTTACTTATCGCGTTATTAATATCTTTTTCCGAGTGAATACCGCTTGAAAATAAGTTTCCCATTACAATTACTTCGTTAGCGAACTTTAATGATATTTTTGTTGATAGTTTAACAATCTATCAACTTTCTCTCAAGATTTCGGTTCGCTCTCGGGTTCCCTGAATAGTTGAAACTTGTTGTTCGCTTGTATTTCCTTTACATTCATCGACCCTGGATATATTCTTACTAGGCATTTTGCGACAAGTGAGACGGTTTTGGTATTAAAAAATGCGAACCACTTTAGTATATCCCGAATCACCAGCTGTTCTTCTTCAGTTTTTTTCATAAACACTGTATGTTCTTCGATTTTATAATTATTCTGGGGACGAAAATTTTAAATATAAAAAATCATAATCATCACTCATTATTTGTCACGTCCTATTATTTATATGTAGCCCGGCAAAATAAATCCGGCTACCATTTTTTGTGGGTGACGCTCGTGTTGTTAAATTGGATCACTGATTAAAAAAACGTTTTGCAAATGATTTTGTAACACAGGTCTGTAGATTGCTTTAAACGAACTTTATTTGATGTTCTCGCTGATACAAATTCTAGAATTCTTCAACCTCGAACAATGGTCCCTTTCACTTTAAAAGAACGTAAATTCTAACTCCACCAAGCAATCTTTTTCATCTATGAACCTTCAATAGTATCACGTGGTGGACGTAATTTAAAAAACGTCACAGATTCAAGGATGCCACTATATAGTTGCGGGCACAACTACTTTTCAAAATCTAAAATAAATAAGTTTCAACACAAATATTTGTATAACACTAACGTATAACCTCTATTTAAAACCTTCTTCATAGCAATAGATTACAATAATACATAGAGGCTTGTCGCTAACAACACGTTTAAAGTCAAAAAAATTTTTTGTATTAGTATTAGTTAATATTATATTGAAATTTTATATACATCGTGACTCATGTTTACTCATAATGCAATAATTATGAGTCATGAAATTGACTCTGTGACTCATTAATTATAAATTACTACAGTACAGCATCACGTTACGAAATACTGTATATTAATACAAATCAAACTATGCGGTATAAGGTTTAAAATGATCGAAAAATATTTGTCGATCACGATGCAAAGAGTGAGTCACATGTAACTCATTAATTTAGATGTGTTCTTAAAAAAAAAAAATAATAATAAATAAACAAATACAAAACTTCCTTTTTTATATCATTTAAAACTTTAAATGATTCTACATGAGTCAGGACCAGATCGGTATAAAGTCATATTTTATCACGCTTAGTCAAATCGCATCATAATTGCTATATATTTTTTTTTTTCTCCGAAGTATCATAACAAGCATATTATATAAACCATAATGTATTCAGAAATGTATATATACTCTCAAACTTTTTCCAACTTCAAAACGTCCTTAACTACCTTTCTCGTAAAAAATTTATTTAAAGAAACAATAAAAAAATCTTGACCACAATGAAAGACCTTTAATCACAATGGCGAAAAATAATACGAAGTCCTTTAACTTAAAGATATGGAACATCTATTACTTGAGTTGTTTCCAAATATTCAAAATGGATATGAAGAATCCGGAATTATTAATAACATGGCTGCCTCTTTATGGACTATTTCCAAATTTCTCCTCTTTCGAAAATGGATATTAATTTTATCAAAGAAGACGGCCTGGCAACAAATGTTGATGAATATGAATGCAAAAAGGTGGGTATTTCTTCGATAGTCTTTAGCCAATACCATAGGCGTAACACGCTGTGTGCTGAAAGAAACTGGGTTTCTTGAAGGAGAGTTACCCTATGTGCCTTGCTTTGAGCTTGCCTTTGTTGACATACAAGACTACCCTTCTCAATTCCAGATTACCATCATCACCTTCAGTATTTGCATCCAATATAAAAATCAGTTTGAAGATTTCATCATGGATTTGAAGATTTTGGAGATACAAGGTGGGTATTTCTTCGATAGTCTTTAGCCAATACCATAGGCGTAACACGCTGTGTGCTGAAAGAAACTGGGTTTCTTGAAGGAGAGTTACCCTATGTGCCTTGCTTTGAGCTTG
The DNA here is from genome assembly GCA_015698045.1 of Rhizophagus clarus. Classification (NCBI taxonomy): domain Eukaryota; kingdom Fungi; phylum Glomeromycota; class Glomeromycetes; order Glomerales; family Glomeraceae; genus Rhizophagus; species Rhizophagus clarus. The sequence goes on along the minus strand of BLAL01000017.1, from coordinate 173,374 downwards.
CCTTTGTTGACATACAAGACTACCCTTCTCAATTCCAGATTACCATCATCACCTTCAGTATTTGCATCCAATATAAAAGTCAGTTTGAAGATTTCACCATGGATTTGAAGATTTTGGAGATACAAGTGGGTATTTCTTCAATAGTCTTTACCATAGGTGTTCATAGCTCGTTATTTCTCTATTTTTTTTAGAAGCAAATAATATATTTTTATAAGATTTTGAAACTAATTTGTTGTTTATAGCGATGTTTTTACAATTCGTGACTAGTTTGCTAACATAACATGCAATTACATAATTGATGCGAATTTGCGGCTAATTTACATGCTTATTAGCAAAAAATCACTGGGTTTCTGTAAAGTACATAGTAAACAGCAATTAAATGGAGACCCGTTTAAAGAGAAAAATAAAATGAATAACGATTTAAAAAATTGAGAAGTATATATTAATTTTACCGATAGATTGTTAACAAAAATTAATAATACTGAGTCTAGAGGATATCAAGTGACAATATTGTAAGGGAACATTTCTTATACGTTACAAAAGCTTTTTTTATTCAACATACTTGTAACAGAAATGTGTAACCTAAAGTCGTAATATGATCATATGATCACATTGTTAAAAGAATTTAGAAATTTGTTTTTTTATAGTATTGTATTTTAATTAAAATTTATTTAAATGCGTTTTTTTTTCATATAAAAAACCTAATGATTGAATAATTAAAAAAAAATTCTTATACATGATAGAATAAATTCTTTTTTTGTTAAATTTTTTCGCAAAATTAATGAATAATATTTATTATTGTTACAAATAATAAATAATTATACGAATATTAAAAAAAATGTTAAATTTTAATTATAAATTTAAAATGATACTAATCTTCGTCAACTGAAATTTAATGTAATAAAAAAAAAATTTTTCTAGTACTCTTTTTAATACGGTTAATATTACTATTTTAATTCATATGCAATCATTCACAAGTCACAACTTCCCTGTTAACTTGTTTATAAAATAATTAAAATACGAAAATTTGTCAGATCAAAATTACATTAATTGTAAATCTAAAATCCTACACGTGATTATCCTAATACAGTATATGTGTGTGAATTCATACCAGATACGTAATAATTATTAACGGTAAATATAACGTTAACAGTTAATGTTAACTAATTTGAACTTAGCATTCATTCATCATATCGGTCAAATCGTGAATTTCCGTAATTTTTGTCATATCTTGCAATTTCTCGCACGCAAATAACATATAAAAAATAATATTAAATACCGATAATGCTTTTTCGGTCATATGAAGAGAGATCAAATTTCATATAACTCTTGACAAGGTTTTCTATTAATATTTTGTATATAGAGTAATTTGGTTAACATCAAAAGATTTGGCGAAACTAGAAAAAATCTTGTCGATTCACCCACGAACTATAATTATAATTTATAATTATTAATTTATAAATTATTAATATAGTTAAAACTGTTTTATTTTAAAACTTACTTTAGATTCTATTTTGCAATTCATTATTTTTTTTTGTATTTTTGTTTAACGCATAACCCAACTTCGTCAAAAAAGATTCAATGTCTTAGCTTTTCACAACCCAAAAGGATTAGGATTCATATTTTTATAAAATATTTAATAATTATAAATTCATTCCGGACTTTGAGTAAATTAGAGGATTAAGTAAACATTGAACCTAAAGAGGAAAACATATTTTAAATTTTTAACGATATCGTGATAAAACAATAAATTTATAAATATTAATTATAAAAATTATAATTAATGACTCACACATATGAATTTGCAATGGTGCCCATATTACCCGTAAATCATAGTAACTATAAATATAGCGTTTGACGACATTCAGATGTACTACTTAAAATCACTATCATTGCGTTTGCATTGGTGGTTGTAATCATCAAATAATAAACGTCGTTTAGGTCGTTTTTTAACTAAAGACATTAAAACTAAACACCAAAAACGTAATGCGTTTTATGACGAAGTAAACTCGAATATGATAAAAATCATTATTTCAAAGCGACTGTCACCTTCTAACGCAGCGAAATTCCACTCTTGTATAATATGATAATGTTCTTTTACACTTTCATCAATTTTTGTCTTATAATTTTTATAAAAAGTTTTCTTACGCATTCTATTGCGTTCCGATTCCATCTTGACTGCCAATATAAATTGTTCTGAAACTACAGTGCGAAATATATTATTTCATAATATATTTTCCGGTTAAAAAAAAGTGTGTAGGCTATAATGATAAACCGATAGATTTCTGATTGAAGCGAGGAGAGAATTGAAAAGTATGATTCTTTTTCTTATTCAAATCCCAAAGATTTGCAACTTTATTTCTTGATCCAATTTACCATCATTAGGAACGTTGGTAGCGATGCTGTGTTAGATATTTCCCAAAAGCGTCTAATCTCATAAAATTATAATAAATATAGATACACAATCAAATGATTTCTTTATATCTCATATTTTTACCTTCATATGCCTACCCATTCCGTATGTTGTATCATGACAAAGAAAGAAAAAAAAAAATATGTGATATAGAATTAATTACCTTGAATAATCTCATGCATTTTCCCGTTTCAAGTCTCATACTTTAATTGCAAGACTAACGCTCTATTAATAGGAATTAATAAACGAACATACTTGCCGTCAGTAGATTTATCGATCTAATCGTTAACGTAATCTTAAATTTTAAGTAGGAATGCAAAAAATTCGGTTACAGATCCGGTTTTTTATCAGGTTGGTTATCAGTTCGGTTTCAGTCCAAGATCGTAAATGTATACAATTTTAAAAATATTCTAGAATATTTTATAAGAAAATTCTCACTTCATATTAATTTTTCTTAACAATTGATGGATATGATGTATTTTAGCTTGCATGTAAAATAGACATTTAAAAACTTAGTAAGCAATTAATACCTATTCATATTAACCAATCCATATATTTAGCTTTCGTTTCGACAATAGTATATTTACGATACTAGATTAATCATCAATATAAAACCATATGATAATAAAAAGTCGGGGATTAATATAATGAAACGGCTTATCATTATTTGCTGAGTAATTCAGCGTACAGTTATTTGTTATTCCAAGAGTCAATAATAATTTTTTGATATTATGCAAGTATAATTTTTAGTTTGTAAAACTAGGTCGCAATGACAAACTATTTTAGTTGATCCATCGTGACCTTAAACTATTTGAATCATATGAGTATGGTGAAACGATATTCATGATGTATGAATTTTAGGAATTTAAAAGGTTATAAAGAAATATTGTCTAAATCAAGCGTGCGTATTTATGCACTTGGCAACTTGGTTTGAGGTACCGACAATCCATTTAACCGACAATCTTAACTGACAATCTTAACTGACAGACAATTAAATTATTTAGAATCTTTTTTTAAAGTCGTGGCTATTTTGATAAAATTCGTTGAATTTGATCTGCGATCGTCTTAATGCACAGTAACAACAGAATACCTAAATCATTGCTGAAAATATTTTCTGCTATTCGGGCACAATTTACAAAGTATGTGAAGGTTTGTGGTGCTTGTATTTACAAGATACTTTAACAGTACTGTAATTTAAGAAATCATTTAAAAATAGGAAAAGCAGAGCCAAGAAAAGAAACCTTATACCCTATTTGCGTTTTGAAAGAAGGTATCGACTGGCATCGTACAAAAAGATCCATTACTTTATGTTCTCCAAGTGAAACTTTACCTGTAAAAATTGAGGTAATAGGATCCAAATTATATGTCACGCGCATCATGTAATTAAAGAAACTTTTTTCTTTATTAGAGACTAATTAGCTTAGGGGCTGGAATCAACCTTAACCGGTTATTACCTTTGATCAGCCCTTAATAATGACATAATCTATGGATGAAAATGATGAGCTTGATAAGAATGGTCGATTGATCGTTATCAAAAATTTCTCGGATATACTGTACTTTTGAAATATTTGACAGAATCTTAAGATAGCTATTAATTATTATTATTTATTTAAATTTAGATGTATTGTTATTTTTTATCTACGGAAATGAAATTAGTAGTGTTTTAACCATGGATTTTTTGTTGAACTTGATGAACGCTTCGGACTAATTGACACGGTAAATATCTTCAATCGTATCTTATTGAAGCTCGAGCAAGCTGGATTACGAAAACATTTTTTTACTAAAATATTCGATAACGAAGAATTCAACAACTACAATAATTAATTATCGATCTATTACATTAGTTAAACTGATCTTCCAGGAGAGATTATTAGCTGATACCTATTTCTTGGGGAATAAAAGTAGTAGTGTCATTAATTCAAATAATTAATCCAAATATTTATCCAATAAAACTTCATTAATGGATGTTGATGAAGAATCGATAGCAGGGTTATCATCTTCTTCACAGAAAATGGCTTTTGAGTGGTAGAAATGATAGTGGTAAACAAACTGATGCTTTCTTATTTTCGTTGTAATAAGATGATATTTAACGTTTGAATTTGTCCATAACTGTCACGAATGTGATCCGTGCTTTGGTACGACTGATCTTTGGATTACAGCACAATTTATAAAATCATAACGTCTCCCGTCAGCCTTTAGAAGATTGAAGGTTCGTATGAATCAGCGGCAAGTTATACAGTACATGATCTTGGAAGTTTTGAATGCACTTAAGAAAATTCTCTTATAGAATAACTTATAATTGGCGAATTCTGAATATTTTAATTCTTTTTACGGATTTGTAATTTGTATACAATAAACTATATAGCTTTAAAGAGTGAAAGACATAATTTGCTATCGGAATTAATTTCTTAACGTTAATACAAAAATTGAGAAATCATAATAAACTGAATTGGCGAACGAATTCTCCAATTTCCTCCCCTGAATCTTTATTATTGGACATGAACCACTTGCTGTTATAAATTGGAAGGCACCTAATGTATTTCCTAGTCTAATCTCAGTTATTACGTATAAAAGGACGCAAATTATGACGCAGAAGGAAATATTTTTAAACCATTTTCAATTTTTTTACTATCGAGAAAATTTAGAATTTTCTAAATACCCAGCTTTAATCTCAACTTTCATCTCCAATTCTAGGTAAGATTAAGTATACAGTATACACTATATACAGTATAATGGCATCGTGTGTTCTTTTAAATAATCCATATACTGATAAAATTTAAATAACAATTAAAGCCTAATGCAAGTAAAACTTTATTAATAAAAAATGTATGAGTAGCAATAAAATATATCATATAATAAGGTACTTATGTCATGCCGTTATAAAATAATAAATTTAATAAATTCCAATTCTTTTTATATATAAAAATTTTAAAATTTGCATTTTTATTCCCATTTACAAAATTATGATGTTCTGCAAGAGAACTTTCTAAAATGGAATAATTTCGTTTGGAGCAAAAAAATATTTCCAACAATCGAGAATATTGATGTAACTTTGATCATGTAATATGACCAATGTATCATGCATCAATTATTCAATTATGTGATAATGCACTTGCGAATCAAAGATTACGCATTTAAATTTTCAAGGAACAAGAAGGTTGTATAAAATACAAACTCAAAAATATTTCATGTGCATATATATTTTATCACTAATTATTAATACAAAAATCTTTTGGACGCATTAATCTCATGTTTGGTCTACTGCAGAAAAATCTAAAAAGTTCTGTATGATATATTAAAACAGTATAAAGAATACTATCGGTCATGAAATTCTAAAAATTTAGCGATAGAGAGCATTGCATAAACGGGTCGGTGTGGAAATCAATCACTATACATAGTAAAAAAATTCATTATATTAATGTGAAAAGATTCAAAATATTAAGCAAGACTTCATGAAAACCAGCATTTGAGCTATCCTATGAGCGTCTAACCTAGCCATAATACTTGAATTAACTACATAACGCGCCGTGTAATTTTGGATAAGAAATGGCATTTTCTTCACTCAAAGACAAGGGATTTTAAATTAATTAAAGATAAAAATTAAACAAGGTAAAATTAAACAAAGAATTTTAAATTAATTAATTAAAAATGAAAATTAGACAAAGGATTTTAAATTAATTTAATTAAAGACAAAAATTAGACGAGGGATTTAAAATTAATTCAATTAAAGACAAAAATTAGACGAGTGATTTAAAATTAATTAAGACATAAATTAGTCAAAGGATTTAAAGATAAAATTGGTCCAAAGAATTTAAATTAATTAAAGACAAACAAAGGATTTTTAAATTAACTGAAGACAAATTTATTAGACAAATATATTAATTGAAGACAAATTTATGACAATTTATTATACAAATATTATTTGATATGAAGTAATTATAGTTCATACTTATATTGTTATGTAAATATAATATTATAATGTAATTAATGTTATAATATGTCAAGAAACTTTTATACTGTGTAGAAATTTGAAACTTACATTTCTAACTAAAAAGAACACAGAATATTTTTCTATTGTCTTTTGCATAATCTGAAATCACAATACAATTTTTTATTTCTGGACCCATAAAATCCAATAACAGAAATATTATTTTTCCTTTATTATGATTAGCATAAATAATTATTTTTTTATATAGTAATTATAAAGTACTAGTATTTTAGATTACTATGCGCTCAGTGATTGTAAAGAACCTTGAGAAATTTACATATAGTTGCTATTAAACCTTTTTAATTTTATTAATATCACATGCAATTTTATGTCTTGAACAACGATTGCCCAAATAAGTACACAACAAATCATTTATGATAAAATTTACATTGCATTGCCAAAATTGAGATACAATATTTAAATACATAAATACAAATGTGAAATTTTGTCTTGATATAATTGTCCCCATGAGGCTATGACAATAAGAAATTTCGTAGGACGACGGTATACACATTATAATAATTGTAATACAACACATACGCTTACGACGATTTACAAGATTGATTAATTACTTAATTAATTTTTAATAGTAATCATTTCGGCTAATTTATTATCTTGACTTTTTTAGAAAAAATCTTAATGTAAAAAAAAATATATATATATTTAAAAGGATTCGAACATCAAAATAAAATTATATCTTTTCCATTCGAATCTTTTTTTAAAAAAGAAAAATCATGAATAAAACTCAAAAAAATAATTTCACATATATATTATTATTATTATTTTCAAACTTCACTATTGTTAAAAGTGAAGACAAAAATGAACAATTTCATAAATATGAACCTTATCTTATAGCGGCATTAATAACTTCTTTAATTCTTATCATAGGATTATTTTTAGCGTGTTTTACTAGAGCTTGTAATCGATCAAGACATTCAAATGCTTGTTGACGGCAGGTCCGTATCTAAAACTCCATAATTTCGCTATATATATGTGATGCGAGAATTTCGACTTTTAAACGAAAGATTCAAGCCATTGTAAAAGTATAGACGAGAGAATTCAACCACGATCATAATAGATTCGAAATATTGTTAACTGAAATTTTATATTTTCAACTGATGGTTCACCGGTCTTAAAAGGTGATGCTGAGATAAAAATCAGCTTACAATGAATAAAAAACGTTATCGAATAATAATTTAGTCAAAAAAAAAATGTACAGCTGACGATAACCAGAAAGCGATTAGTTGGTGGCGTACTTGAAAATTAAAACACTGATAATTCTACGCCATAAAAATTAGTTTGTGGGCTTTTAGTTTGCAACTCGGCCATTTGTGGTGGACTAATTAACTTAGAGATGGCAGAATATTGTGATAGATTTAATAATTGTTAGAATGAATAGATGATTTACATAATTTACAATAATAGAACTTAATTATTTTAATTATTCTAATAATTGATTATAGAATGACATTAATAACAATATACAATACATATATAGAACGGTAAAATACAAAAGAACGGTAAAATACAAATAAAAATACAAACACAAATCAAATATTCTATGATGATTTACCCATTATTCATTTATTTCAACAACTACATCATTACTTTCCGTATCCTTTTCTCCTCTACCTTCATCAACTTTTTGAGTAACCTCAAATACTTCATATTCTTCAATCTTATAAGTTTCCCCATCTTGTAAAGGTATAACATTTGGAACGTAACTATTATGTTTAAGTCTAATTCCTCCGGCTTGCATTAAAATATCAAATTTACCAAAACTTGGACCAGTACTTCTCCATAAATTTAAAGCAAATTTTTCATCTTCCTTTCTTATTCTTGCTATTCTTCCTTGTTTATCCGTAATAATATTTTCGGGTTGAATTAAATCTTCATCTCGTTGATCTTTATTATTATTAACCCTTTCATCAGATGAAAAACTAAATAAAAATGCGTTACTACTAGATTTAAATTTAGGCCACAAAGGAGAATCCCATTCCTCAGGATTATATCCACCAATAAAAAAATCATCATGATTTTTTAATTTAAATAATGTGATGGTACTTCTACATTTTTTAATTTTACTATGAAAAGTAGATGATGATAAACCATCTTTACTACTCCTTAATAATAATTTAAAATTATAAGGATTATTTTCTGTAGTATAAAAAACACTATCATTTTGTCCTAAATCTTTTCTATCAATCCAACTTGAAATTATTGCTCCTTGTTGTGAATTCATTATTTTTGATATTATCGCCCCACGATTTGGTAATAAATTAATGAATTTTTTCGGTTTAGGAATAGAAGAATCATCTCTTTCTTTTGTAGTTGTAGTCGATTTATTATGATAAACTTCCATTTCGTCGTAAAAGTTCGTTCCTAATACTGATTTTAAAGGTGTAACTCTTAAATAAAAATCATTACTATCCATATGATAAAATCTAATATGCTTAAGTAATTTTTCAAGTGTGAGGAATAATGATGTATATTCCTTTTCACTAAATTTATTAATATTTGTTTGAGTTAAATCTTCTGTATTAGCAATACCCCATTCAATTAATTTTTCGAATAATTGTAATTCACCTAATTCCAAAAGATCATCTTGAACCAATTCTTCTAAACATACTTTTGGTAATGTAATAAAATCTGCTGAATTAAATAATTTTAAAGGATATTTTCGAATTTGATTTATACAATATTCTTGTAATTTCGTTAGAGAACTTGGTTGAAATGTATCCCGGTACAATAAAAATAAATTATCTTTTAACCATTCCTTACGTTCTAAAAGATAAGTTTGTGCATAATCTAGAAATTCGTCAAGACATAATTCATCCGCTGCCTTTAAACAATCAAATATTTTTGATGGACTCATCTTCTCGGTAAAATAAATCTTTCCTCCATAAATGAACCTAAAAAAAAATATTTTTTTTTTTTTTTTTTTTTGATCAAAAGAAAATAACGATTTAACGAAAAAAAAAAAAAATACCACCCAAAAAAAAATAAAAAAAAAAAAAAAAATTTTTCACCTTAATATAATATCAAAGACATCACTTTCAATATTTGGTTTACTAAATAAAATAATTCCATTTTCTTTTCTAGCCCAATCTGCACTAACGGCTTTAGAAAAATATTTACTTCTAACTCTTAAAATATTTGAATGAACATAATATTTTTTCACATCAGGTTCTTCACCTACAGTAATTATCATATTATAGTCCGATGTATCTGTTAATAACGTCGTTAAATCTTTTGAAAGGCTAGAATAAAATTCAGAAGGCGACATATTGAAAGAAATTTAAGAAATCAAGAACAAGATTTTTAAATTTTTCCGTCAAATAAAAAAAAAAAAAAATTTTTTTAGAGAAAGATAACAATTAAGAAAATAAAAAGAAAATCGGGAGTTTTATTTATGTTACGTCCGAAATAATGTTCAAAAGACGATCTGTTTCACAAAAATTTTCTTCTGTGTTCATTTTCATTCTCATAACCAAATAAGATACTATGAAACCTGAGAAAAATTTTTTTTTTATGACCTATAACAAAAATAGTAAATATATATATATTTTTTCATTTTAACTATATTTTTACTGATACTTCTACCTTTTTTAAAAATTCTTATTTAAGCGATCAATAACCGTTTTTCACAATCTTTTTGTAGTTCTTCACATCCAGCTAAACTCATAACGAAATCATCATTATGCCACTTATAACGATGATCGTTACTACAACTACTATTTAATGGTAAAGCATTCAAAGTTCTCTATTGAAAGAAAAATGTGTTAATTCTTGACTCTTTTTAAAGAACATCTTTTAATATAACTTACCAAAGGGACAAATAAAATTCTTGAATCGACTTCATCTTCAAAATCGATCAAAGTTTGCATCACAATACTTTCATCTTTTAAATCTTTGAATAACCTAGGATTATAAACAGTTTTCAAAAATTTTCTAGACCAATGTGAATTACGTATGAGAAATGATGCTGTATTAATACCAAAACAATCATAACTAATTATCATTTCTTTATTATCATTTTTTGGTGATAACGTAATATTATGAAGTATAGTTGATATAAGATTAACAGGATTCGAAACGAATAATTTCTACGAGATAAATTCAAGGAAAAGATTGTTATTAATCTAAAAGATTTTTTATTAACGAATTAAAGAGTCTGCTATGTCTTACCGAATCTATCCACCATAGCCAATCAAAATTTGGATATTCATTCATGGTTTTTAATAAAGCCGGTATATTAGCCCAAGACTACGTAAGGAAAAGAAAAAAAAAAAGAAGATTATTAAAATCATTTTAACCAGATTTATCACCGTTTATCAAATATGGTATATCCTCTAAATTTGTAAATTAGTACACGAATACTAATATTCGTCCGGTTGATGTCTGATATTCGCCCTGTAATCATCCAGTATTCGTTCGGTGATCATGGTATTCTTTTACATACTAGGTAGGCTACACCAAGAAAAAAAAATTCACTAATATGAATTTTTATATAATTTACCGCTTCTCGATCCCAATCTTCAATCCCTTTAATAACTAATTTATATCCATACTTTTCAGCATAACTCTTTTTATTTCGAACACTAATTGCCTTAAAATAATCACTAGATGTCGATATGTTATTATTATTCACTTCTTTTCCAGTATCAACCACGGCAATATTGTCATAATTTACGTTATCTACAACTGTGACGATAGCGATTCTATGATTATGTCTCCACCAAGGATCTCCTGATATGACAGACTCAGGAAACGGATAAATCAGATCCAAAAGAACAAAAGATATAAGTACAGCTGCCATGAATATTATGGTACAATAAAATAGTTCAGGTCTTTCCTTTGATTTCATAGAAGATCTTATAGGTCTAAAATAAACCATTATAAAAGATAAATAATCGAAGGAAAAAGTAATTATGTGAAAGTGAAGATATTAAAAAATTTGAAAAAAATATGCTCCAATAAACTATTAATATACGATTATTACGATATAAATTAATATGATTCCGATATAAATTAATATGATTCGAAGATAAGGAATTTTGAAAAAAAAAAATGATTGTTGATAACTATTACGATGATTACGTCAATTTGATAAATGATTGATAAGTAACTAAGTAAGTATTCATTAAAAAACCTATTGTCGCAAAAATAAATTTTTAATTTTTCTTTTTGCAGTAAACCGCATATTATATAATAATACACAATATGTTCTTTTGGCACCCACATTACAGATATTATCATAAGTTTTTCTTTGATAAACAACAAATTGGTTTCGCAATTCATTGTTATCTGAAGACTGTCATGAAAAATTCACGTGATATTGTAGATACTGTTTTAATCAGGCTAGAAGTACTTCAGCCCAATTCCGTACATATGAACAAATCAACTAAGTATTTGGCCAGTCTATTCATAAGTCTTAACTTAATTTCGGTTGGCAAAAAAAATCCGACTTAACTAATTTTTTGATATTTATACTAAAACGTATTAAAAAAAAAAAAAAACATTTTTTCATAAGATTTTTTGTTATCGTTGTTATCCAAAAATGAGGTTAATTTGTGATCACCGGTTGATTTCCGGTATTTATCTTGTTAATCGTCCAGTATTTCGTTCGGTAATCTTAAAATATACCAAGATACACCATTTTTGAATATGTTACGACAAATTAAAAAAAAAAAATAAAATAAAAAAAATAAAATTTGGTGCGTAAGAAAAAACCTTCATACCTTTTTTTTATTGATTTTTTTTTCATGCATTCAATTAATTTCTCTCTTATATTTCTTAAAAACTAATGAACCAATCACTTCATTGTTTTCGTCTCCTTTGTAAATAAAAAAGATAGAATAACCAACCATCACCTTTTAAACATCATTTCATTGAAATGTTAAATGACTTTACAACCTTTCCTAAATGATTGTCATTGATCCAATTTCCACAGTAATTGTCAAACTTTAATATTCATTTAATATGTTATAAATGCTAAAAGATATAAATTATTCGTTATATATGATTGCTTATTGAAACTGAATTCTTTAAATAAGAAAAAAAAAAAATAAAATAAAATAAATTCTATAAGTAGTTAAAATAACTGACATAATAAATAAAAAAAAAAAAGACCAATCCCGATTTTTCTAAAAAAAACAATGAACCAATCGGAAAATAATGATAATATTATTATTTTTCAATGATATATTGCAGATCATTACCAAATTTACCATTGATTTGGATTGAAACCTTTTTAATAATCTTTTAACTTATTATGGTAAGTATTGGTTCTCCTGGTTCGATTGGAAAACCTGGGAAAAAGTAATGAGAAAAAAAAAAAAAAAAATATTATGAAATAAGGTTTAAAGGAAATAAAAACATTCGGACTTAAATGACTTTATACGGTCATTGTAAACTTTTTTCGCTAAATGTGAAAATAGATAACGAAATCTGTGCCACAAAGAAATGATTACGTATATATATAAATTGAAAGGAATAAATAAATGTACAAACAAAAAAAAAAAAAAAAAAGAAAAATTGGGATAATGTTATTACATAAAATGAACCTATATTCGGAAATCATATACAGAAGTTGGATAAATGCATGCATAACTTTCTTTTTTTTCTTCTTTCAATCGACGATAAATGAGAAAATAAAATTTAGAAATTTATTCTATTTTTTTTTACCTTTTTTTTATACAGCATTAATTTGAATGATTTTTTATTTTTACCCTTAAAAATCATATTTATTAAAAGGTTTGATACACTGATAAATAATACAACTTGATAATGTGTCTGGCTTTATAACTATACTGTTTTTATTATATTGTATACAAGAGTAGGAAAGAAGTATATTGATATTCATATGCATTATAAGCAAGTTCTAATATTTATAAATGAATGAAAATAATAAAGAATTATATAATAAAGGTAGAAAAAGAAAATAGAATTTAAAAGAATGCAAAACATTCTTTCAAAGATTTTTATTATACGCAGAAGCATAAAAGTGGGCTTTGTTTGTGAATCAATCCATTACTTCTTAACAAGTAAAGCAAAATCGAAGTGAATACGTGGCTCATTATTTACCGTTCATGTCGATCATGAGCCTCGAACGTTCGTTCTTCTTGTAAACGGATTTACGTGAGACATATTTCTTATGTGAAGTATACTAATAAAAAAAAAAAAAATTTTTTAACCGATTTTTTTTTTTGTAAAGATTTATAATTCTCGAAAAGAGTTGGAGAATATTTATATTAAATGTTTGTAATACTAATTTTATATATTACCTGTGGGTCTTTATCAGTTTGATTGATACATCGACTACACATTTTAGTGCCACGATCTATATTCAATACACCTTCTAATCTTTTGGGCATACCAACTAATTTTGGTGGCTTATCAAGTTTAGCTCGTTTATTATTAACAACCGAAGTAGGGGGTTTAGTTTTCATATATTCATCATGTTTAGGATGTTGACATCTTTCAAGTTCTTGTGAAGTCTCTCTTCCCTCTTCAGAATCCGAAGGGGAAAGAGGCCTCTTACGTGAGTTTTTAGAAGTCTTACTTTTAGATGATGATGCTGCTGAAGGTTTGGTTGAACTTGTTTTGGATTGTTTAGAACCTTTGGTCGCCGGTTTCGTTGTGGTTTTGATAGAACCTTCGTTTTTGGAAGAAGATGGTTCTTTAGAATTTTGAGGATATTTGAATTCTTTTTTGATTTTTTGTGAAGTTTTTCCGCTTCCGTTAGTTGTAGTCGTTTCTTTATTATTATTTTGAGTGTCTTGAGAAGTTTCTTGGCCGCTCGTATCGTTAGTCGGAGTTGGGTTAAGAATTGAAGATAATTTTCCGTTGGAATTTGTAATCTCTTGTTCGTTGCTCATTGTTTAAAAGAAAGTGTAAAAAGAAGAAAAAAAGTGGATTTTTTCTAGGAAAGATTATACTGAAGATCTTTTCTGGAGTAAATTAATTACGATTTACAACCTTGTAGTTGATCGAAATAATAAGAAATGAAAGAAAAAAATAGAAAAAAAGGACATTGAAATCAAATAGGTTTGTTTTAAATAAAACGTTTTTTTTTTATATATACACACACATATATATATAATATATTATATATTATATATATTATACATATTATATATATATTTATTTTAATTTAAAAAAAAAAGAGATTATTTTCATACAAAATTTTTTCCTTTGTTTTCCCGTTTTAATCCTTAATAGAAATAGAACACAATATCTTACCTCTTTTTTTTTTTTTTTTATTTATTTCAAATTTGCAAGGTTTGATCAGCAACTTATAGGAGAGGCTTTTGCAAAAAAAAAATAAAAAAAAAAAAAAATAAAAAAATAAAAATAAATACAAAGCAAAGCGGAAATATATTTTTTTTTTTTTTTCAGAAAAAAAGCAGGTTTTTTAAAATAACCAAAAACAATAGGGCAAGGGAAAAAAAAATTTTTTTTTATATTATTCTATATTAATTTTTTTACAGTATATATATTTATATATAATGTATATATATATATTTTATAAAAAAAATTTTTTTTTTTTGGGGTGTGTATATATAAGTTGGGATACGTCAAAGTTGAGTCACTATTTTTTTTTTTGTAATCAAGTAATCACATCACATATTAAAAAAATTTTCAATATATTTTTTGCACATAATCCACATATATACAATATATGTACATAAAATCACATGATATAACATCACGAGTATTTAATATGATTATCAATGTCGGATCTTACTTATTTGAAAAGTGAACGTAACAAAGATATTATAACGTTTAAAGATAATTTGTATTACAAAGCCCTGCGTCAAATATATATTACCATTTTAAATTTTTTTTTTTTTTTTTCGGATTTTTCTTTTTTCGATTCTACATTTTTTTTTAAAAAAGGATATTCTTATTTCCATAAAGAAAGAAAACAATAAAAAAAATAAAAATAAAAAAAAATAAAAAAAAAAAATAAAAATTTAAAATGACACAAAATTTACCATCACTTTGTCTCTTTAAAATCTTGGAATTTCATTCAAATGATTTATTAATGTTATACAGATGCGCTCTCGTAAATCGGGATTGGTGTCAATTGACGATTCCATTTCTCTGGAAACGACCGTTCAGCTTATTACATTTATATACACAAGATATATCATCAAAACGTCTTATAGATGTTTATATTTCAGGATTTTCGAATAAAGAACGTAAATCAATTAATTTACCTGAAAAAGAAGATGAAATACCAACGAAATCATTATTTAATTACGTTACATTTTTGAGAGAATTGGACGTGGCACAAGCAAGTAATTGTGTATCATCATGGTCATTAATTACATTTAAAGAAGGTTTCACTTCAAAAATTTCACCAATTATAATAATATTTTTAAAACATTTCGTTAAAAATTCACCAAAAATCTCTCAATTAACATTTAATATTAATTTAGACAATCATATATTTGGTTCAATTTATGATGGATGTAATATGAATAATAATTGGAAATTATTAACTTATAATAATGCTAATAATTGTTTTAAAAAATTAAAAGTATTGGAATGTATGGGAGATTTTAATCCAAAACTTTTATTCATTTGTTCAATGGTTTCAAAACAAATTGAAAAAATTCTTGTTTCAATTTATATTGATAAAAATATTATCCAATATCCTAAAGAAATGGGTAAATTACAAAATTTATGTACTTTGATTCAAGTACAAAAAAATTTAAATATTTTAATTATTAAAAATGTTAGAAATGGTGGTTTGGGTGAACATGGTGTACTCGATATTTTAGAATTAACAAATGAAATTCATCAATCCCTTAAAATTTTATATTTTAAATTTGTAGATTTTGATAATTATAATTTTTTAAAATCTATTAAAAATTTAAGAAATTTGGGTACATTAAAATTTGAATATTGTAATTTATCAAATCATCCTTTAAATTTTGGTGATGAAATTGGTGAAGGAAATTATTTGAGAGGTCTTTTTAATTTGAAATTATTTAAATCTAAAATTCAAATTCCGTTATTAACTTTTATGATATCACAAACAAATGATAGATTAACTATATTAGATGTGAGAATCGAAGATATTAATTATCATGGATTAATTAATTTATTAGAAACAATTTCTCAAAATTGTAAAAATTTATTGGAATTTTCGACTTATATTATTCCTGATTATAATTTATTACCATTACTTTTACCAATTTTATCTTCAAATACAAAACTTGAAAAATTAATTATAGATGCTGAAATTATTCTATCTGAGGATGTTAATAATTTCCTTCCAAGACTTGGTAAACATTTACCATCATCTCTACGAGTATTGAACGTTCTTACGAGATGGTTATTTGATTATGATTCTCTTGATAAATTCTTTCAGGAATCTTGCGCAAAACTTGAAGTACTAAAATTAAAATTAACTAATCTTATCAAGGATGGTCACATTGAAGTTATATTGAAACATTCAAAGAATCACTTGAAATTATTAGATATCGAAGGGATCGCAAGTATTAGTTATGACACTTGGGACAAACTGCAACAGGAAGAACATCTTCATGTTGAATTTCATCCCGATATCGAACCAACGATGCTTTCGAGAAATCGTTGAATTGTTGTAAATAAAAAAAAAAAAAATAAAGGTGTGATTAATAATTATTTCGTAATTATATGACGATTTGAATTTGAATTTGAAAAAAAATAAATTTGACATTTGCTTTGATGGATTATTTGTACAGATTATTAGTGGCAATTTAATCTAGTATATTTGTTCAGTCCCAAACCTCGCAAACCTCACAAACCTCCTAACCGT
The DNA here is from genome assembly GCA_015698045.1 of Rhizophagus clarus. Classification (NCBI taxonomy): domain Eukaryota; kingdom Fungi; phylum Glomeromycota; class Glomeromycetes; order Glomerales; family Glomeraceae; genus Rhizophagus; species Rhizophagus clarus. The sequence goes on along the minus strand of BLAL01000017.1, from coordinate 156,160 downwards.
ATAGTCACCCTGTTTCGGTGGATTGTTTTTTTTTTTAAAGACAAGTAGGCAATTATCTACATTTTATTCTAGCATATTTGATTCATTCATTTGAATAATAAAATTTCTTCAAATAAAATCATCTTCGAACGTTCGTTCATTGGTCAACTACGAAAAAATTAAAACAAATGCATCACTTTTAAGTAAAGATAAAATGTAATATATTCCCAACATAATAATATTTAAATAAATGGATGATTTCTAAAAGAAATTTTATATATATATATATATATATATACCGGTAATAAATCGTCATTAAACAAACATAAATGACAAAAATTATACATACTTCATACATTTTATGCATGATTTGCTGACTATTATAAATAAAATAAATAAAAATTTAAATTATCAGTTATCATTATTTTTCACAAACGTAGTACATAGACAATACCTATTTTCTTATGTATTACTCGGGGACCATTTCTTCTTTAGGTTGAACTTCGGTGGATGTTTTAAGTAGCATGCGTGCTCTATAAATCAAACATTTGAAAATATTGTCTTAAAATCAATTTTATGCGTTCCACTACGTCGTAAATAATTGATTTTACCTTGCAGGAGTTACGCCATTATCAAAGAATTTAGAGCATTGACAACAATGGCCGCATAGACACAAAGATTCGTAGAAGGTACGACAACAAAAGCAGCAATAACGGCAATACTTACAATAACGAACACCACAATAGTAGCAAATGGCGTAATAACGACAATAGATACAATAACAACAATGTTGATTATTTTTAGAGTGACAGCATTTTGAAATCAACGGAAGAGAAGATGCAGTTAAATATTTCTCATTAATGGTTTCATAATATTCTTCCGAAATATCAATTCTGAGCTTTTGTTTATTTTCTTGAGTGTTTTCATGTGCTTCATTTGTAGTTACAACAGTTTTTTGCACATTCTTTACATTCTTTTGAATATTTTTTGACCGAATAATTCCAAAACTAGGAATTTTTGTAGTTTTTGGTGTCATTTCAATTTCGATAATGTTCGGAAGAAGAAAGAGAGTTTTGTTTTTTTATTGCAATTAAAAAAATTTTAATTTTTATTGTAACATTGTTAAAAAAGCTTATGAGCATGAGTGGTTTATTCTTGTTTAGAAACTTATGCTGCATTTAAAAGAAGCTTATACTATTTTAGCATATAATTTTTATCGTAGTCTAAGATGTAATTTATATACGGTTAGTAAATCTGATTTATTGTTTGCTTATACAATTTACTGTAATTAAATTAAACTAATAATTATAATTATTATTATTATTATTTTTTTTTTTTAAAAAAAAAAAAAATGATTTAACTGTATATGACAAAATTTTTTCTAATTAAAAGGTAAAAAAAAAAAAAGGAAAATTCTTAATTTATACAATACATTAAAACAATGTAAAAAAAATATATATATATATAAAACATTAATCGAGAGAAAGTTGTCTCAACATAATATTACGCCCGTCATTCATTGGAAACTCTGAGTTTTTTTTAAACCCTATGAAAAAAAAGGTGGCGTTACAAATAAATAAACAATTACACAAGTTTCATGTAACGATTCGTTGCATTAAAACGAAACACTTGGAATAATAATTAAATACTCACAGATTTCCTTTAAACCTTTATTAAAGTCTCTGGTAACTATAATGCTATATATCCAGGTAACCTATTTTGATGATAATAATAATAATAATATGTTTGATTAGACAAAACTCTTATTACGAAGAAAAAAAATATTAGTAATACTATTAGTAATACTTACGATCGAAACCGTGATAGAAAAAATAACTAATCAAAAGAAAAAAAAAATTCATATTAATATTTCAACGAAAAGAACACTTTCACTTGGTGGCTTTTAACGCTAATTTAAAAATTACTTACCAAAACATATGAGGAAATACCAACTATCTCTTGCAGTTCTAATCGAAAAGCATAATATTAAAATTAAATCTATAATTACAGTGGTCCATAAAAATATAAAAACCAACATTCCATTTTTCTGCTCTTTTCTCATCTGTAAAATAAAGAAGATAATTATTAATATAAATTTTTTAAAAAATTAATTTATACAAATAAAAATTATTAAAAAAAAAAATGCTTACACTTCGATATACAATGAACTCTAAGAGAATAATTGAAAATGTAACTCCTCTATGATAATAATAAATTGCTTTTGGAATATAATAAAGACTTTCAAGTCTCTCTGTTTTATCATCCATAGTAAATGTCATCCAAGATTCAATAGAAAATAATAATAAAAAGAATAAATCAATTTTAAGTAATATCACGAGTATAAGTTGTCTTCTATATATTGCTAATGATTAAATTGAAGAGCAATAATTTAAATTAGAAATTAGAAATTTATAATTTATAAGGTTACATTAAATATAAATTTATTTACTCTGAATTTCGATGCTTCCTCCGATTTTTCTATAAATTATCCATCCAAATTGTTGATATAATTGAAATGCAAGAAATCCCATAATGATTGCGAATATTAATAATGTTATTACTAAAGGTAAATCATAACTTGCTGGATTTGACGCTCTTTTGAAAACATTTAAACAAGATTTATTTAAGTCCGTGTACCAAATTCTCATCTCTTCAATTTGAACCTAAAATAAAATAAAAATGGTGATTATTTGAATTTTTTTTCTAAATCTTAAAAACTAAAATTAAATATAAATAATATATATTTACAATGCTATATCCTGCACAAATACCATTCATGATTGTTACTGCAATGAGTTGAATAGTATTTTGAGAAAAAATCTAATATGTATATATCGTATATATGTTAATTATAATTATAATAAATTAATTTATAAGAACAATTTTGTTTCTTACCACATCAAAGCAAAACCATAATTGATAAATCTGAAATATAATAAAGATAATATTTTCTTGTTCAATACGTAACATTCGATTTGCACTGTATTGAATATCACACTTTGGACTTTTTCCGAATTCTTCGACATGTCTTCTTATTGAATCGTTTCGATGAAATACTCGAATTTCTAACCCAATAACTATTATAGTTTGTATAATTGAAATAAGAATAAATAATTTTGTCCATGTTGATTCGTTTATTTTTGACCACTAAATAAGAATAAGAAGGTTAATGACGAATTAGAATCCGCAGTTGCGGAAACGATTGTGGCACAGTCTAAGTAGACGAAAATACCTTTTCTAATAACCATACGGCACTCAGTATTTTTGCCATGATTCAATCAAATGAGTTTTCACTTGGAAAAAAAAAAAAAAAAAAAAATTTTTTATTATTAATATTTTCCTCTTGTCAACAAGAGAGATTGAATTGAAAAAAGTTAAAAGGAGAGAGAGAGAGAAAAAAAAAAAGAGGAGCAACATTTTAAATATTCGGATATTAATATAATTTTTTTTACGAAAATTAATTTTAAGACAATCTATCCTTACTTATTATGCATGATTACCTTTCGTAAAACCTGAAATGTACCAATTTTTTTTTTTTATTTGTATCCACTGCATAATTTCATGTACATATCGTTTTTATCGGCTCACAAAGTAAATAACAGTTGAGTTAATGTAGGCGCTTTTTAAAACAAGATAATAATTCTTTAAGTCTTTAATCGGAAAGGCTATAAAAGTTATGAATTTTTTTATTCTTTTAACAAAAAATTGGAAATATTAATAGAAAATATTTAACTTTATATAGCCACTCTACGCCGCGCACCCGAGACCCGACCATATTTTTACGTTTGTTATTATTTTTGAGGAAACAAACTATTTTAAACTATCCTCCCAATGGATATTAATAATTTTTATTGTGAACCACAATTATACCTAAATATTCCGATAAACATTGCCAAGAAGTTTTGCAAGTTTTTAAATATGTAAGGTAATTTACCTTGCATATTGCAAATAACATACCAGTTTATAAATATCTACTATATATATTCAAATGTGAAATGTCATTTTTATTTACAATAATTCGCGGGGAAAGCCATACGTGAATAAAAAGTCCTAATTATAAACAAATATTAGTTAGAAAGTCTTATTGGAATAAAATTATTATCCAAGCTATTGGGTTCATTGATATGTATGCATGCTAGAAAACTTTTTTAAGTTTTAATAATTACTAACGTAATGAATTATTATATATTAAATGGGAAATAATGTAATTAACATTTGTTTATAAATAAAAATTTATACAATTATGTATTTTATAAACGTTATCTGTTGTTATTTAGCGACATTTTTTTCTTTTTTTTTAATGTCAAAGAAAAAATGTATAAAATTTGAACGTTTTTTTGAATCTAGCTTTAATTATATATTATTGAATTTATATATCAGTAATTTTGGTACCAATCAATGAACGAGCATGTGATCAACATAGCATACAATAACTCATATTATATGTTATGTAATAAATAAGCTGCATGGACAATTGAATGACGTCTAGATTCAATTTTAATTAAAAGTGAAATTTTTATCATGTGACTTTATTCAAATTCTATTGGTAATGATTTGTGTTCAAACAAAATTTATAAAGCCAAGAATTTCAAAATAATAGGCGAAAAAACCTTATTTTAAATACAAACACTGTAACCTGTAACAGAATTATTTATTACATGTCTAGAAAATTACCAAATTCTTTGTTTGTAAGTAATTTATTTAATTATGAATATATATTTTTTTTCGGCTGAGTCGCATATCAAAAAAAAAAAAGTTTAAATTCAGTGTAATAATCAACTGCACGATCGGATCACAATTGAGTCAAGGCTGTACCGGGGCGAGTTAGTCAATTGACCAATCCGACATGATTTAAATATTTTTGATTTTCTCTAGAAAAGGAGGTTTATTGAATCAGATTTAGTAGGTTGCAAGTATATTATTATTAAATGAGAAGAAAGCACAATCATTTCTACTTACAATTTAAAAGTCCAAATCAAAGTCCATCCTTGAAAAGTAATGTTTGTTAGTAACGTTCCCAAATCATTGAAATTGATTTCAATCAATTTACCATTTTATTTGATAATGATTGTTTATTTCATTATAGAAGAATGGTATGACAGCAACAAAATAAGCCCCCTCCCCCTCTAAAATCACAATAAGAAAATATTCTCTCTCTCTTTTTTTTTTTGGAACCCTCCCCCATCTTTTTGTTATCTGTTTTAAACGTTAAACAGAATTTTATTTGGGTGTCACATTAGTCGATCCGTTTGGTACCAACCTATTTGAATTCTATAAAGAATTATTATAAAACGTTTAAGTGGCTGCAATGCACAAATTGTTTAACATTTATAATGTTTGAATGATCATCATGAAAATACCAAAAAAAAATTCCTATAATAATTTTTCATTTTCTAGTGATATTGGATCTGCTGGATCAATTAATATAAAAAATTGGTATTAGTAATTAGAAAAGAAAAAAAAAAAAAAAAGAAAAAAGAAAAAAGAAAAAATTTCTGAAAAAAATTGTTATTATAAGAACCGAAAGAAAAATTTGAAATTAAAAATGTAGATTATTGTATGAATTTTATAACCAAAACAAGAAAATATTAATTTGTATCACCCGAAACTTTAATTAAGTACATTTTTTCTAACATTGGAAATAGCTCAATCGTATCGATAACATGCCTCAATTACTTATCTCATTTTATCTGAAATTCCGTACTTTCATTAAAAGTTACTACGTCACCAAATGATTGAAGTCGTTTTAGCAGTTACTGTTTTATTTTAAATAATATTAAGAAAATTTCGTCTAAACAAAATATATATGTGTATGTAGTATATATTAGTATATTTTAGTAATGTGATAATCTCGCTGCGGAAATTTACTAAAAGAAACATAGCGTGATAAATTTCCTTAAACTTTTAGTTAAATTATTCTTCATTTAATATTTTATTACTCTTTCAAGTCAATCGGGGATGTAGCTCAGTGGTAGAGCGCTCGCTTTGCATGCGAGAGGTCCTGGGTTCGATCCCCAGCTTCTCCATTCGTAGATCAAATTTTTTTTTTTTTTTTTTTTTTTCTATTTAACTTCTTATTTATTTTTTAATACGTAATTAATGAACAAAATTTAACATTTAGATATAATATTATAGTTAATTGAATGAATTGACATTTTATTATATAATTTATATGTGCATACTTTATTTTAGATCTATAGTGAATGTTTTATTTCCAATTTTACAAACCATTTTTTCAATATTAAAAACGTGTTGTGTTATTGATTCAAAATACTCAGTTTCTTTAATTACATCACATAAAGAACGATCTATACTTGTTTCTCCAAGTGCCCATAGAATGCTTGCATGAAATCGTGGATTCTATTAAAAAGAAAAGCAAGAGATCAAACAACTGAGCTATTATTAATAAATGATTAAAAGATTTATATATTCACCTCATAAAATGGTTTTTGTCTAAAATCTTTAGCCACTTTATTAACATAATCAACCATCGAGTTCAACTAAATAAAAAAAAATATTTTTTTTATTAAAAAATTCTAAAAAATAAGGACAATTATTTCATGTGGAACATAAACATGGCACGACGTAATAATATTTTCTTTGTCTCAGATACTAGGTAAAAAAGAATAAAGGAAAAGTATGACACGTAGTGTCAAATTCCATTCCTATGCTCCTTAACACTAATAGTGTTCTATGTGTATAGTAAGAAATTTCAAACCAAATTTGGCGGATTAAAGAAATCTCAATAATATAATACCTCATTTGATCCTTTACCAACTTCTAGCGCCATAAAAGATCTAGTCTTATCATCATTAGAAAAACTAGCAATATCAGCAAATGATAAAGAAAACCTATTTTGAAAAAACAAATTTGGACAAGTTAGCCTTATAACCTTGTAAAAAAACAACAAAAATATTATAAATACCTTTTCCAATTCAAAAACCCTTTTCTTAGTTTATTCCAAAAATTTTCAATTTGATGATGTTTTAAAAATAAAGGTCTCGATAAACTAATATGTAATTTATTTTCTTCATAATAACCGTTAGGATCAAGTTCGTTTAACGAATTATTATTGTCTTGATGATTTTCAACACATGAAATAATTTCAATCCCAACTTCTTTTGCTAATTCTTCGATTTTATTTATAATATGATCCGCTTCCTCTGTAAGCGTAACTAAATTCAGAGTTAATAAAAAGAAATTTATAAATTATAAATACTTTACAAACATTCATTAATCATACACACCTTCAACATAAATATAAGTAGCCCAATCACCTTCAACATGCGGTTTAGATCTCATTCGACCTTGATGTTTTGATGGATCATCAATGTGTTTAATATAATCTTTTCTTTTCTTATCTAAAAGAAAAATTATATGTATATATTATCTTTAGGAAAATAGAAAGAAATTCAACCAGTAATATTATAAATAATAATACACTTACTTGCCTGGATACAATTGTAAAAAATCTGAAGGAAGTGGCGGTAAATCTTTTCGTGGAGTTTCTCCTTTTAACATTGACCCTCTTTTTTTGCTAAGAATTAAAAATACGAGTTTGAAAACTTTAAAGTTCAAATAAATAGGTACATGTTATATAATTATTAGTAAAAGTTAAATTAACCTTATTACTACAATCTCATCGGTTAATTCGTCAAATTTTTTACGTTTCAGTACCTTTTCTTCTGAACAATTTTCTTTCCATCCCTCATTTTCAATCCTTTCCTCTTCCTCTTCGGTTTTATAATCAACTAATAATAAATTTGATTCATTATATTCATTATCAGATTCATTATCTGATAATTCATATTCCACTAATCCACTCATAGTGAGCTGAATATGTTGAATATCGAACGTTATTAATTTTTTTTTTTTGACGCGAATTTGAAGATCAAACCTTTTATAATTGATCACATGTTAGCACTCGTATTTCGTCCAAGAAACAGGAAATAAATCGGGGAAATTTTATAGTTATAACATTCTAAGTACCTTTATTTATATTATTTCATTTTTAATAATTAGATTTGAAAGTTGCGTATGTATCTATGTTATTTTGATTCAAGTTCATGCTCAAAAAAAACATTGTATGGTTTTAGATCACAAATTAACTATTAATGTTAATTTTATTATGTTGAAACAACAATTTATGAAAATTTTATTTCATTTCATTTACAAATAAAATGTACTATATGCATATGTAAATAAAAGCTATCAATAAAATAATATGCCATGCTCTTACTACAATTAGCAAATGAATTCTTTAAAATAGAAAATGAATATAAAACGTATAGTAATAAGTATCGCGTCTTTTCATAGTAAAAATTACGTGAAAATTTAGATCAATAAGCAATGCTTACATATCCAATGAATCAAATTTAGTAACAATACAGAGATATCTTTATCCGGTTTTATTCTTTATAGAAAAAGAAAGAGAATAAAAAGATTAATCACACTGTATTTAAATATTATAATAAATGATCTCTTTTAGATAAGATAATTTAACAATTATTTACCTTTGGATTGTTCGGGCTGTCTTTCCAATTTCCGGCAGCCAATTTGAACGCTTCCTTGTGATTCATACCAGGATTTTCAGCCTTAACCTTAGGAAGTTCGGTTTTCATAAAAACATTGTAAGCAGTTGGCGCTCTTTTTGCTATAAATTATAAAAAGTTTGTTAGCTAACACGCTTTACATATATCCGTATATTATTAACTTAAAAGATTTTAAAAACATCTTTATCATAAAATCAATGATAACTTTATACGCGTATCAAATACGAACTGAGCAAATGAAAAAAAAAAATTGTTTTATATCAAATAATATTTTACATACTCGTTTCAGTCGTTTCACTTGTTTCATTGGATTCATTAGTTTCGCTGATCTCCTTATCCTTACTCTCCTTACTCTTACTGGCTCTTGTATCTTTTGTCGTATCTTTTTTTGGTGGCATTTTTACAGAAATAACTACTTATAGAATAAGTCAACTAGAAGACGAGATAATTATTCAAAAGTAACTTTTTTTTTAGTGAAAAAAAGCGCGTATTTGAAAAAAGTAAAAGGTAACAGGTGAGTAAAAGGAGTATTTTGTTGTGTATTTATAGTATTTATAGCAAAACTAATTGTACAATAACGTCATGTATTGAAATGGTAATTGTGAAGTATTAACCATATGTCCTACTAACTATAAAATGCTATCACCTATAAGCTCATTTGCCTTATAAACAACATATCATATTGATGGACTGATCAATTGATCTAGATCATTTTTGATCACGTGACAAATATGATAACGATACCCGAAGGACGCATCGTTATATGCTATACAATATTTTATTTTGGATTTAATTGAATAAATCTAAAAGTGTATTGTGTACATTAATTTTTTTTTGTTTTAGAATAATAATACAAGAATATAAAGGTACATATGAAAGAAGAAATACAGAAGAAAAAGTATGCTTTTTGAAGGTTTCAAATAAGAATAAATGAGAAAATTTAAGTTTGATAGAATTACAAATATCAAAAAAAATAAAAAAATAAAAAAAAAATTGTTATATATAAAAATTAATAGGAAACCTTTCTTCATATCTTTTTGCATCTCGATCTTTCTCTGACTTCTTCATTCCTTTTGTTATTGAATTTGTATATAATTATAAATAATACACATTTTTTTTTTTCATCAAATTATAAAAAGAAAGTCGATTTTGCTTTTCACCTAATTTTTCCGATAATTTGCTAGCATTATTTTATGGTATTAATGATGAAAAACAACGAGAACAAAAAGTTTATGCTTAATAAAGGAAATGTTCATTTTTTTTTTTAGATGGAATATTCATTCCCCAACTTAATCATCGATAGCCCAACGTGCTGGAGGTCCTATATGTTGAGACGTCGATGGATCCGCCGGTTGTTGCATAGGTAAATTTTCCAAATGGTTTTGTCTAGAGACTATAGATAACAATCAAAATTTAATGTTAATAATGTATTTTGATTCTTTGGCTGGGTTTTATTAAACAATGATTACATACGGTGTGGTTTTAGACCTTTGCCAAAGTTTCTCAATAAAAATATTGACCATAAGAGCGTTATCTATAAAGTAATTTATTAGTTTTATGCAATGAATAAAAAACAACTGTCACGTGAATTACTTACCAAACCCATTACAATCCCAACAACAACTAATATGTGGACAAAGAGAATATAAATATAATTAATTAAAGAATAACAACAATAATAAAAAGATTTTAATTATAATTTTACTTACTAAAACAAGTGAAAAAGTACCAACTTTCTTCACTAGAGGGTTTTATTGATTCTACGAGTAATATTATAAAATCTGCAATACATACTATCCAAGCCCCAATGAAAACTTTCATTCCAAATGAAGACTCTGTACGTAACTAAAAAATCAAAATATATTTAATATAACTTTTATGTACTAATAAAATTTCTTAAATTATAAAATTTACTTACCGAGTGCCAAACGAGTAATTGTAAGAAAACGATTATTATCGTTATACAAATGTGAAAGTAATATAATCCCGGCTTAATATTTAGATTTGAACGACCTGGTGACGTTACGATACAACTTTCAATCGCCAAATAATTCATAAAGAACAAATCAATTTTTAATAACATAACGAAAATTAACATTGTTCGGTAAATCTCTATTATTATTTGGAAAAAAAAAAAAAATTATCATATTAGTTTTAATTAATAGTAATGTAAAAAATCGAATAAAACGTGTAAAAACAAGTAAACTTTACTTTGCATCCTAAGATCGGCGCCAATTTTTTTATAAATATTCCAACCAAATTGTTGATATAACTTCCAAGTAAAGAACACTTGTAAAGTCGCGCATATTACTAATATTACTATTAATGGTATCTCATAAGCAGCAATAATCGGACGATAATTGAAACCAGGTAGACATACATTTGCCTTTTTCGTCCATATATCAATTTCAACAATTTGCACTATAGCAAAAAGTGCGCACAGATAATTGATAATAGCGATGTTTATAATTTGTATAGTATTTTGATTATAAATCTAGAAATAAAATGTATGGTGATATAATATTAATGAAAATTAATAGTATTAAAATATTAATAGCTTTAACAAAATGATTATATATAGAACTTACTGCATTCTGGCAAAACCAAAATTGAAATATATTAAAAATGAGGAAAACTATATTTTCACCAATTATATTTTGTATTCTGTCCCAACTAATATTACTACACTCATCTGTTATAAACTGTGATTTATTTTTAAACTGGTTTGCTGCTTTACTATTTCTAACTAGCATTCTAGATATAAAAACTATGGCAAAAACTGCTTGAATAACGGAAGTAATAATGAAATATCGTGTCCATTTTGATTCAGTAAATCTTTCATGCTAAAAAAAAAACAAAAGTATTCGTAGGTGTTAACATATTTTATCTATTATTTAGATTCATTAAACTCTTTTAATGTACATACCCGCCTTATAAGGCTTTGCTTTATTCTTTCCACACTAATATAATCTATAAGTCGAACCTTATTCTCCTCAGTTATCTTCATATTAAAAAAAAATTCTTAGCTAAATATTTAAGAATAAATAATAATTATACAAGGAATATTAATAATCCTTTAAATTATAACAAATTATTATTAATTAAATTAATTTTTTTTTTGATTTTTTTTTTTTTTTTTTAAATTCTCTTATTCTCTTTCTTGTTCTTGTTCTCTTTCCAGTAAAAACATAAAGAAAAGAGAGTTTAATATTTTTTTGTCATTTACCCACTTATGTGGAGTAAGAAAAGAATAAGTCACAGAGAAAGAGTAAAGGGAGAGAATAAAAAGAAAAGAAGGTAAAAGATTGAAAAGAAATAAAAAAGTAAATCTTTTCATTTATCGTTTCCATTGTCAATCTATAATAAAATCATGATTTGCATATTAAATTTATACTAGATTTTGAATTTCCCCGAAATTCCGAAATGATTTATGCGTCATAAACTTCTAATTTAGTATAAGCTTATCATGCATGTTACCAAAGTTTAATAAAATAAGCATATAGACTTATGTTAAGAATGCATTACACACAAAAGTTTGCTTTGGGGAAAAAAAAAATAACTGATAATGAAATAACGGTCAAACAGTTGTTGATCTTTACTTGAAATTTTTGTATTTGAATCTTGTACTTAATTGAACCATCAATTTGCACGTGCTGAGGGTGTTCATGTACAAAAAATTTCACTACATTAATTATCACATGGAATTTGACTTTACAATTAAATTATGTATTGACGTGACAAATAAGATTGGTGTCGATTATAAATTAATTATATTAGTATTTTATCGCATTTCAATCATGTGACAATATATTAAATTACTGGTCTTCATTTATATGTCGGACAGAAAAACAAATGATATAGCAATGGAATATAAGTTTTTCAAGGGGGTGGTCAGAATCTCGTCATTATCAAAATGGAATTATGATCGACTTACAAAGTACGGCTAATTTCATAATCCGAAAAGCGTAAAATGATGCAACTATAATTATTATGATTTCACCACTTGATGCGAGTTCATAATTAAGAAAATCATTATTATATCTTTGAATTAAAATTCATTCAAAATTTCAACTACAAGAATTCTTCAAAATCTTAAACCATTCCTAAAAAAAAACAAAGGAACCGAACACATCGTCACATCGATCTTTTGCAATTTTATCCGCCGATAACCGAATTAGAAGACTAATTCTTTCACGAGAGTTGACGTGATTTAAAATGAAACAATAACGTTACAACACTATTACTAAATTAGAATAATAGTAATATAACAATTTTTTAAATAAATAAATTTATTACAAATAGAAAACTTGAAAAAGGTTAATAATTGAATATTTATATTTTATACTACCGATTTTCATGTAGATCTTATTGGTGATACACTGCCATGATCGATCTTAATAGAAATTCCGTATCATATATATATATATATATCACAGCCTTTTACTAAAAAAGCCTCAGAAAGAACTTCGTATTTAAAGGCAGTGCAAAATGATGTGAAACATTAGAAATAAAAGTAACACAAATCAATAAAATCTAATGTTGCCGATATACATCTTTTGTTGGCTATGCGACAATTTCGATAATTTTAAACTTTTATCATAGCCACATGAAAAAAATCCTTTTTAGTTAAAAATGAATTCTCATTTTTTAATTTCAACAGTTTTTTTTTCTATTTATGAATTAGGAAAATTATATACATATTTATCATGATTCTTGGAATAAATCGCAGAAGTATAAAGTTGGTACGTGATTTTTTTTAAACGAAATTTTTTTTTTCGAATTCTCTTTAAAAACGTGTTTATTAACAATCGTATCATAGCTGGACCGCATCAATGAATCAAGGACAACCCAATTATTTATTCTTACATCAATTTTGCAAGCCATAACAGTAATAGTGCTAGAAATTCGTGTGTCTCAACGAAATGACGATACCAGTAACAATGTTGTCTCATACGCAATTCAAAATTCTGCGACCTGCCTAGAATCTTCTTTGCTGAGACTAAACAATATTATTGAAGAAAATGTTATCTTTATTGTATTTCAGATATTTCAAATGTGGTTATGCTTTAATGCGGTAAGAAACGGCGAAAGTTGTACTCATTATTTCATTATAAATCTAATTTATTATTAAGAGAATTTTATCCCGAAATCTTCCTCTAGATTTATAACCAAAATACAATTCAAATTATTACCATCTCTGCAGCTAATTTTTTTTGCGCTTCTTTTGGCATTGTAAGCTTTAAATCACTAATGTCAAATCAGTTACATCCCAGAATTTAAAAACATTTATTTTTTATTTTTATTTTTATTTTTATTTTTTTTTATAGATTCAAATGCTTGAAGTTAGAAAATGGTACAGAGATTTCGGCAAGTCGTGTCAAAAACCAGTGACGATAAATTTTGATCCAAAATATCCTATATATGATGTACCATTAGTAGTGGCATTAATGTTATTTGCCCTTATTATGGCTTTTCTAAGCTGGAAATTATTTCGCCAATTTGGTTGGAATATATATAAAAAAATTGGTGGAGACATCCATAAACAAGGCACGTTGGATCAAAAGATAATATATCTTCCTATATATTATATAGAATTCATTTATTAACGCGTAAATTTATTTTCGCTTTTCAGCCATATATAGAACGTATTTAATCTATGTATTATTACTTAAACTCGGATTATTCTTTATATTGGGATTAGCTATAGAAGCATGTACAGTATTTAAAGTAAATTTAAATGCCAATCCTACATCTTTAAGAGCCATCAGATATCTTCCGAGATCATTTTATTTGTTTCATATAGCAGTGTCAGCGTTAATTATTGTAAATCAAGTAATCGGATATCGTTCGGTATGTTAACTATCTTTTGAGAAGTTTTTTTTTTTATAAAAATGTTGTTAAATCAATATTAATTAATAGGTAAAAAAAGAAATTAAAGTTGGTATGATATCTGCATGCGTATTTTGGGTTGTTATTATTATAGATTTTTGTATACTCCTAGGTTATTCGATAGGAAATGTTAAGAATAGTTGGTACTTTTTCATTATATTTCGTAAGTAATGAATATTTATTTTGATATCTTCTCTTTCAGAAGTTTGGTTATTTATATTAACATATCCGCTATTATTAGTTATCACTGGAATCATAATGACTCTTGTGAGTAATTAGAAAGGTTCTAATAATTCAATACTAGTATCTCATAATATTAATTTAATTATTTAGTTATCATTAATATGGTCCGTTTTTGTTTATAAGAATTTTGGACAAGGATTACAAGATCACAGTGAGTCATTTGAATTCATCTTTTGCTTTATATTAAAAGAAATAAAAATAATTTTTTTTCCACTCAAATTGTAGTTGATCAAAAGAGTAAAGCGTCAACTGACGATAGTAATATTTTACCTGGTTCAGGCCTAAAAAAAAGATGGTCCATTGAGGATTGAAAATTAATATTTTATTTAAATCATTTTAAATTATTTAACTTATGTAACAAAATTTTGAATATAAAATAAATTTAAAATTTCAAATAAAAGTATCTATCAAGTATGTCGCGGATTTTTATCGTATCTATGACGTAAATCGATTAATTTGTCCTTAAGTAGAAATGTAAATCGTGGAGAATATCCGTTAAATGATACTGTAAATCATTTATTTAAACAACTTCGAAAAAAAATATTTTATAACTTTTACGAGAATTTTTTTTTTTTTTTTTTTATATAGAAAAAATTAAGGTAATAATTATTTATTTTATATTAAATATATTCATATAATTATAAAATTTTATCTCGAGGGAATAAAAAAGGATATTTCGGAAATTTTTTTTTTTTAGAAAAAATTATCATTTAAATAATTAACTAATAATCATTTGTAAGGCTTAACTCAACCTCTGATTACTAAAATCATGGACGTTAATGAAAAAATTGAAGTTGAATCACGTGAAGAAATCTCTCATGAACCGAACGATATTGAAATTGCTTCTATTTCCAAGCCACAAGATGATAAAATCATAATGGGTAATTTAATTAACATGTACACTTTCTAAATAATTTCCTTGCTTAGCAATTTTTTTTTTTTTTTTTTGATAATGTGATTTATTTTTTGTTCATAGATACTTCAATGGACGACAATACGGATAGCTACTCATATGTCGATTCGGATGAAGATGATCCAGTATTGAAATCACGTTTAAAATCTTTGAAAAAACAATATAAGGGTAACTATTTATGTCAATTAGTAATAATCGATTTTCACCAGCATTTTAATTTTGATTGTTTTTAGGAGGATCTAATGGATCTGATAGATCTCAAGCATTCAAATCAAAAACGCCCGAACAATCCAATGGTTCCGCTAGATCTCAGTCAAAGACATCCTCATCTTACGATTTGGCTAAAATACGAGAAAATATGAAGAAAGCAGAAGAAAGGTTACATAAACGTGAAAAAAGTGAGCTTTATCATTTAGAGTTTATTTGTTACGATTCAATATAAAATAAATTTCTAATAATTACAATATAGAAAATTTGACGAGTAAATTTTTATCATCTCATTTGAATTCGCGGGAAAAAGGATCGCCTAAGAAAAAACATCGTACTACGATTGGTAATTCAAGTATATTTTTAATGAAAATTTCCTACAATTATTACTTTTCATTAATTTTGACAAACATATTAGACAATGATGATGGAGTTGAGTACTCGTCACCAAAACCATTAACCGGTATAGTATTCATGTTTAGCTTGTTTAAAATATAATTTTCATCGAATCTAATCTATGCCTTATAAAGCTGGTCGAAAAAATGAATTCGATTCTATTAACTTCGATGCTAAAGCTGATCGAAAAAATGAATTCGATTCTATTAACTTTGATGAGGAAAGCACTTCCCATAGAAAATCTATTGGTAAAGTTTTATGTTAATTCCAATCTATTAATAATTTTAATTTTTTTAATAAATGTGAAATCATACACTTTGTTTTTTACCTAAAGCTGATCGAAAAAATGAATTCGAATCTATTAACTTGTTCGATGAAGATAACACGTCCCATAGAAAATCTATTGGTAAAGTTTTATGTTTTAATTCCAATTTGTTAATAATTCGAATTCTTTAATAAATGTTAAATTATATTCTTTGCTTTTTTATCAAAAGCTGACCGAAAAAATGAATTCGAATCCATTAACTTGTCTGATGAGGAAAGAAACACTTTTCGTAGAAAATCTACCGGTAAAATTTCAATGATTTAGTTAAAATTTGTTAATTAATATTAAATCATATAATGTCGATTTCAGGTTCTTTATCGGATGCGGATGACGAAGGATTCAATAATTTTCACTTTTCCGATGATGAGAATACGAAGAAACGTTCATCCGACAATTTGAATGGTTAGTATTGTCCTTTTATAATTATACTAAATCCGTTTAACCAGATGGTTATTATTCCTTTATAACTATATTAATTTGATGTATAAATTTATTTCAGGTGACTCTTCGAATGATGAACTAAGTTTAAATGATGAATTTTCTACTATTTCAAAAAAAAAGTTTAAACATAAATGTAAGAAGCTTTTATTATTAAGACTATTAATTTGCAATATAAATTAATCTATGTTGTATATGTCAAAAAGCAAATTCGTTTAGATTTCTTGATGACCCTGTGGAAGAATCCGCAGATGAAGATTATGTTCCTGCAATTTCCATAGACAATAAGGAAGATAAAACAAGAGGTAAAGTGGTTATCGTAATAATTTAATTGTTTCAGTACCTCTATTACATTTTAAATGAGCACTCTATAGATGAACCAAACAGAAGAGAATCGTCTTATCTTGATACCGATGATGATGACCTTGGCGAGGTCTTTTCAGGAGGAAGAAAGTCAAAAGATGGCGGTATGGAAATGCAAATATAAAATTAAAGAATATACCCACGTATTTTATCTATTAATGATAAATCTTATATTTCTCGTGATTTTAGAGATCATAAGCCCTGAGAACAGTTTACCAAAATCAGTTTCTACTGATAAAGCTACTGGTTTATATTATCTTCCTTTTATTCTATCTTGTTTTGTAATTTTTCTTTTTTAATGAATGGGTTACTATTAATGCGGTTTATGAATTAAAAATTCGAATATAATAGAGGGCTTAATGGAATTTGACTTGGAATCTATCTTAAATAAAGACGTGGATTTAGATGATTATGTTGCCGTGGATAAACCAAGATATTCACCAAAAAAGAATCAGCAGCAAAGGCAGATAATAATTCACGAAGAATCGAGTAGTAAGTAAAAAAAAGTCGTTTGCACTTTACTACCACTTTTGTTTTTCATTAATTTATTCATTATTTAGATATTACTGAGCTTCAACCACCTTTTCAGCCTGGATCATCGCCAATGAAAAATGGTCGTCGATATTTAGGTATTTAAACTTTAGTTATTCAGATTTTTTTAAAAAAAAAATTTCTATCATTAATTTAATTTATTTAATATTATAAGCTGTCAATTGGCTGGGTTGTATTCACGCAGTAAATAATACTACTTTTCACTCGGTAAATGTTGAATATAATAACAAAACACAGTTCAGAGGATATAATTTTCATGACGATGTCGGTTATACTATGGCTTGTCTTGGTAATTATCTATTCGAAATATGATTGAGATAAAAACATTTTAATAAAAAAATCACATTAATATTAATTTATTTAAGGCGCACACGGAGTACTTTTTGCAGTAGGATCTGATAGCGGGAATCCAAGTATATTATATTATAAGCCAAACAATAGTTGGGGACCAAAAGGTGAATGGATGTCAACACTTCCTGAGGGTGAAGATATAATAGGTAAATTTCATTTGTCTTTTCAATGTGTGATCTGGCAGAATAATACTCATTTCTTCTATTAAATATTAGCCATTGCTTTAAGTGATAAAGCAATAGCCATTGCAACTTCTAAAAATTATTTGCGATTCTTTTCTCTTTTCGGGTTTCAAAATTATATATTTGCTTTTCCTTCTATCGTTTGTATGGCAGCATATGACAATTTACTTTTGGTCGCTTATCATTTAAGTGTTGCTCACAAAGGTATTAATATTTTTTTTTTTTTTTAGTGTATTTATTTTAATGATAGTGTTATTTAACTTTGGTATTTGATATGTGATAGGTTCACAAAATCTTGGATATGTTTTGTATGATATGCACGATCGTGGTGATATACAAAAAGACGTTTTGCCGATATCTAAGGAATCAACTTTGAGATGGTTAGGCTTTTCTGAAGAAGGAGTAAGCTTTATATTGATTTACTGAAGTAGTTAAATACTGAACTTAGTCCTTACATGATGTCTTAATAAATTATTTAGTTACCGGCAATGTTTGATTCTAAAGGTGTCCTTTATATACTTCATGATCATCGAATGCACAAACAAGCAAGATGGGTACCTGTATTAGATACCACCAATATTGTAAAGGAACCTAAATCTGATGCGGATAGCTCAAAATCATTAAAAAGGAATTCGGATATCATCGATTTGGATGAGATACCTGAAAACAAGGCAGAAAAAGATGAAGAAAAAGAGATTGAAGAAAAGGAGAAGGAAAAAGAGAAAGAGTGGATATATTGGCCAGTTGCGGTTATGGAATCTAAATTAATGTGTTTTATTCTTAAGGTAATTAATTGGCAAAGTTTAATGTGTATATCTAATACCAAATGTGGTCTGTTTGATTATATTATTTACGTATTTTTTAATTACTCCTAAGTATGGTGAAGATGTTCCTCGCTACCCCCGACCGGCATACGACGAAATTAATTGGCAAATACCACTTTTGCATCTTGATAACGAAAGTGGGCGCTATGAAGAAAGGTTAGTTCGTTTGTTGGTAGTTTCTTATAAATCATGTAAAGGAAATTTAATAAATACTCTTTCAACATAGATGGATGCGCGAATCCATTATATCGAGCTTCCAATACCAAGAAGCTAAGGCGAAGAACGAATTAAATGAAGAAAAAATTATACAATTAAAGAAGAAAGAAAGAGATGCTAACAAAATTATAATCGAATTAATCATGGTCAATTTTTAAACATTATATTATTTAAAAATTATGTGTTGTGACTAAAATTTTTTAATATTAAAAATTTAGACGTCTGTCGGTGAAGAAAAATACGAACGTGCTTTGGGTTTGGCGAAATTATTAAATTCAGTGAAATTCTTGGATTCTGCTCTAAAAATTGCCGAATTTTACCGTGTTCCAAACTTAGCTGAAAAAATCAACAAGTTGAAATCAGTAAGTTATTTATTAATGTTTAAAGATTTGACAATAAATAATTTTTTTTCATATATTATTGAAAGGAAAAAATTAAGGAAAGAGAAAGATCAATATTACGAAGAAAAGAGAGACAAAATGCTTTATCAAATAAAACAACATCGCATTCACAACCCTTAACAAATACAGAGTAAATAATCCAAATAATCAAATTTGTATTTTAAATTATTTATTTTGCGAGAATTTACATTAATTTGTGATTTTTTTTTTCCTGTTTAAAAGTGCTTCCATATATGTATCCGACTTTAATCACAACAATGTGGGAGAGTCATCACAATACGAAGGGAGACAAATTTCTTCACTAAAAAGAAGCGCAAAAGATATGAACGATGAAAAGAAACAGGAAAATAAAGATTTGTCAAAGCCTAAGAAATCGGCCGCACCTATAAGTTCTTACTTTCTTAAAAGTAATTTTTTTAAAAAAAATTTCAGTTAAATTAAAAAAAAAAAAAATTTAATTACTAAATTAATAAATTTTGTTTTTGATAGAATCCACTTTTGCTGCTATATCCAGTTGTTCAAATACAAACCCTTCTGTAGTAGACGATGAAAAGCCAGGTACGTATACAAAGAATGGAAACATTTGACTAATAAAAAGGCAATTGTATCTAATTTTTTACAATTATTGTAGCCGCAATTAGTAAAGAAAGATCACCTAAAAAACGAATGAAAGAAAAAAATGACGAAAATAAATATTCACAAGATCAGAATCAAGAGAATGAAGCAGGGCATGATTCAGAACAGAATAAGGAAGAACATGAACGGACTAATGATAAAATGTCTGAAAGTTATTTAATGGATAATAAAAGTAATATTAGTAATGAAGTACCGAGAAATAATATAGAAGTTAATGAGCTGATTATAGATAAAAGTATGGAAGAATCAAATAATATGGATATTGATGTGGAAAAGGAAGTCATTGAATGTTTCGATTAGATGATTAAATATTAGATTTGGTAGAATCAGTGTATTAATATTCAAGTCGAATGCTTATTGCGCAATGCGCAGATTAAAATCATATCTGATTTGCGGAAATCAAAAATAGTTTGCGCTCCGCAAATTCCACAAATAGATTTTATACACTGGGTAGAATTAATATTGTACAAGTTTTACCATTATTTTCAATTAATGAATATTAGATAATTTGTGTAACTTTGAGATAAATAAAGTTTTAACCATATGCTATTATAATTTTCACATTCTTTTACTAATAGGTTACATTATTATAAAAGCAGATATCTACGATTAATTATGTCCAAAACACGATAAATGAGCACCATATTGACATTTTTTTTCTTGTAAAAGCAGAAATCATATTTAAAGAATTTAAAGACGAAATATTAATTGACATTAGATAGCAATAAATCTGACATTTTAAGATTTGGTCGGCCAAAATTCAAAAGGAAAAAAAAAGTATAAACGAACATTTAAAATGAAATTATAAAGGTTTATATTTTACATGAAAACAGAGAATCTTTAAATAAAATAAAAAGAACTATTAAGTAAAAGTAAAACAAAAAAAAAAAAAAAGATCAAAAATCCATAAAATTTATAAATAGTTCTACCTGATGATAAATATCCATCAAATTGATCAGAACTTGTTCTTTCTTTCTACATAGGAGATTGATTAGCTTTTTAAATTGTTAGTAAGTAAAATAAGTAAAAGTAAAATAAAAAAAAAAAAAGATCAAAAAATATGTAAATAAAGTTTCTTTTTACCAGATGATAAATTAGATTGAATACAGTAATTTCTCTCGCTGTGTAAAATTGATCAGCTTTTTTAAATTGATCATACCATTTACCAAGAAACCAATAATTTAAATGTATTATATATTTCAATAGCCGAAGGTCTTTTCGATGATTCAGAATTCCAGCATCCTTCCATTAACTCTATAATATTCGGGAGTATCTTCAGCCTTTTACTTTGAAAAATAACATCAGATGCGAAAGTATATTTCTCATCTCTTAAGATTTCGGGAGCAACAAATGGTAACATGCCATATTTTAATTTTGATTGTTCATTCTTGGAACAACTTAACCCTAAATCTGTTAAAGATGCTTTTCCATCATCTCCAAATAAAATATTACCAGCATGGAGATCACAATGTCTAAGTTTTGCTTTGTGTATTGTCTATAATCCATTAGTCAAACTAAATAGCAACTTTAACTTGTCATTATACCATTTAAGCATTGAAAATTTTTTTACTAAAAATAGACGCAAATCTCCGTTTCGTTCCAATTCCATTACAAACATATATTCTCTAGTGGTTGGATTTTGACTAACACCATAACATCTAACCATTACCTTTTGAAAATCATACAGTAGCACATTGTATATGTGCTTTTAATTCATTTAAAAAGTTTTTCATATTATTATCTGAATGATTTAATCACTTTAAAAGCAACATTACATGTTTTGACGTTGGTCCTAAATTATCACGAAATTGTTCGAATTTTTCATAAAATTGATCTAATCCTTCATCATTAAAAAATTGTCTTATTTCTTCATAAATTTGCCTAGTTCTTTCAATTTTCCCCCTTATCATAGTTAAAGGACTATATTTCCACGTAGCATGGCGAATCACACTAAATCTACCACTATTAATTTGTTTCATATTTCAAAGTTCATTAATCCCAAATAAGAATATATTATACGTATTATTATAGTTATCTTTGTATATTCAAGAAATAACAGATAACGCAATTATCAAAAAAAATTAAACATAAAAATATATTCCATGGTTTTTCATTATATAATCTCCAAATTGCATATAGTAATCCTTGTTCCATGTGCAATAGACAAATTATTACGTTAATTAGTAATTCCTAAACTAGAAAGTATTAAGGTTTCTACATCATCACATTGTAATATATAATAAAACAATAATAAAGCAGGTACGATCAAAAAATTTTTCCACATTTGATAAAGAATAGAACCCGACAATTGTGAGATCATTCAAAAAAAGCCAAAAATATCGCACACTTATATACAATTTTTCAATCCATGATCGGCAATGATGAAAATGAAAATCTGAATATCTGATCTCTCTGCTCATGTGAAATTAATTATAGCAGATTTCGAATTGTTCCTAAATCATTCATAAATATTACAATTTTTTTTTTTTTTTTTTGAACTAACGCGTCGAATAAAATGCTACACAAACAGCGAGGATTCTGTTCTAAAGCGGAGCAGTTTTTGGGGGGGGCATTACGACATTAAGAAATTACGAATGCGAGAAATAAATGGGTGACAAATAAGGTTCACCAACTAGAAATTAAAGGAGGGGTCAGGAGTGTGACACTTTAGATGTACTGTATTATAATTATTAACTAATTGGAGAAGTTAATTCATTTCCCATTTATTAGTTTCATTCATCGAGTATATTTATTATTTGACTTTAAATAGTAACAATAGGAATAATCTAATATAAAAAGAGAAATATGACAAACTATTTAGTAAATTGAACAAGAAAATATTTGCAAATGTTGCAAATTGATCAAGAGGATATCAGCAAATATTGCATGAGATCTCAGAGTCATTTTTAACATCATGGCTAAAACACAAAGATAACTATTCTAAACTAAAGAATATTCAGGCTTTTCCATACAAGCCCAATAATATATTACTGTCATCTTAGGAGGCAAATACAGAGAGTTTTTAAAAATGAAAATGTTGTATTCTGTGATCAGATGCACAATAGAATGATGACTATGACATCTCTTAGAAGAACATGAGACGGGATTATTATTTTTCTCGTGATTTTGACATCTCATATGTAATTTCATATGTGAGTAGTAAAATTGGTAATTTGATTTGATAAGTATATTATAAGAGACAATATTTAAACACCAATGATTTCATTACCATGGAGGACATACAATATACAGTAATACGTGTATACAATGAAGAGATTGCTAGTTGCAAAAACTATATTTCATATGAAAATGTTAAAATAATGTATTATATCTATTTCTTTAATTTGTTAGCCTTCTATTTACAAGTAATTATTGAAAAATAATAAAATTTAATAACAAAATGTTAGATATAACGACAAACACAACAATTATGGCAATATTTTATTATAACAGATAATCTAAATATAAGAAAAGAATTTACTTGCTGCACAATGATAAAATGATGTGACATGTGGTTCGTGCATTATCTCATTCATTATCTGGATTGATAAGATCATGAAATGATTTACGGAAAAAAGTTAAAAAAGAAGCCTATCCGAACGCCAAAAATTATCGACTGTAACTGTAACGTTCAAAAAGAGAGATATTACGGTTACACCTGTTCAAAAGGATTGCCGTCAGCTATAGTGTAACTTTACATGTTTCTTTTTTTTTAGTTATCAAATTGAAAATTATAAATCTTTAATGTATGAGATGGTATACTTATTTTGAATCATTCATAATTATGTTTTGTAACATTATGAATAATTTATATTTCTTTAATACGTTTTCGTTTCATTTTTATAAGCGTATACAGTACTATCGATCATTTACAAAAAATTCAGAAAAATCAATAAATAAAATTAAAAATCATTGATCTATCCTATTTTTTTTTCAAAAATGTGTTTAAAAAATTAATAACGGATAAAAAAAAAGCTCACTAATAATATCTTACAATAAAAATTAGAAAATTTTTCTTTTTTGTTATCAGTTATAAGTCGAACGTGAAAATTTTTTAAATGTGACATAAAATTTTTAATATAAAAGGGAAAAGGGAAAAGGGAAACGGGAAGGTGTTATTCGATTTTTTTTTGACTAAGAAAAATTAAGTAAGGCTTAATTTCTAGTAAATTTTTTTAGTAGTGGCTTTAATCTCGGTGCATTCCCAAAATTGATTTTAAAATAATCATCGTAAAAGGATCGATTTTACGGCTTGACTGATTAATACGACGCAGCCATTTTAAAGAAAAAAATTTTTTTTTTTTTTTCTTTTCGACACAGCTTTTTTTTTTTTTTTAAGATCTTTGTTTTTATAGATGAAATTGTCGATTTGCTACGATAAATTGAAATTTGTTTTCAATTTTTCTATTTATTTTCGAAAGTTCCGTTTTTTGATCGATTTTTCGGTCGATTTTCGATTTCGATCGTTATTTCAGTCGTTTTCAATCATTTTTTTCGTTGAAATTCTTATTTCGTTTAATTCGTCTTCGTTTCACTTTTTTTTGATCATTATTTTCGTTGAAATTCGTTAAAAATTAAAATACTTTAATTAATGGTCATATTTATAATTGTGAGAATATTTGATAAACTGATTAACGTAGATTTATCTATTTTTAAATAAACCAATTACAAAATTAGTAATTGTATACCATCTAAAAAAAATCATACGATATTATTGTGTTGCCAAAATCATTTGGTCGTTGTTTTCGCTTATAAAGGTTAACTGGATGATCGCACAGCGTTATCCATTTAAATCATGAAAATGAGAGAAAACTTTGTACGGTTAAAAATTTCGCAATTCTCCGATACATGCTTTACTCAATTTGGTACGTACCTAAAATAGAAAGTTTATCTTTTTAATCTGTTTCTGTTGTATGAAATTTTCCTATTTTGTTTATTTATTTTTGATAAAAAAGTTAAAAATCGCGTCAATTTTGTAACATAAAAAATTTGAATTCTCCTTTATCTAAAAATGAAGAACAAGAGGTTTATGGGAATCGATAAAAAAGGTAAAATTAAACAAACTTTTATTTTTAAAGTTTGAAACTTAAAAAAAAAAAAAATAGATATATATATATTTGGATTTTTTTTTTTTTATTGGCTATCAATTATTTCTATCTAAACCTTGGTAATTTCTTTGAAACGCGTTAATAATAATCAATCATATTAATATCAGTGTGGAAAGTTACATTATTCTAAATAAAGTTAGTATGATGCTTTTCGTACGTGAATTCATTTGATCCCTTTAGAAACTTATTTCTTAAATAAGAATTTCTTAAATATATTATAATATTCTTTTTTCATTGTATTCTTGGCGTTTGTGATACTTTTGAAACAATTAGTTAAGATTTTAACACGGCATTTATCAATAATTAAGTTTATATTTATTTATTTATAAAAAGAACAAACAATAATTTATAATTTTTCTCATATTATTGGTTGATCGTTAAATTTGATAATAATGCACATCGGGAAAATTAGGAGTCCTAAATTAATTCTTTCATTTACCTTTAAGATTGTTATTTAAAGATTTGTTGTGCTTATGAAACTTTGACAGCACAAACCTCTTAAAATGATAGATTATTATGATTATAATAAGAGATATTGAAGAAATGAAGCCGTAAAAATGATTCTTCGAAAAAAAAAAAAAAAAAAATTTAAATGTCAAAGTTAAAATATCATTTTTTATTTTTTATTTTTTATTTTTTTTTGTAATTTTGAAATAATGAAATGCCATATTGAAAGTTGTTAAACGTTAGTAATTTAAAATGATTTTCTAAATATGTCAAAAAACTAATGTAACGCAAACCGAAACAATGGACATAAAAAATTTCTATTTTTATGTCGGTTTTTTTTTCTTAGGCTTAATTTTTTTTTTTTTTTTTTTTTTTTTTAAAAAAAAAAAATTACAATTTGAAAGTAGGAATTAATAAATTATTAATAAAATAATCATCATAATCCGAATGTTCCGCAATTATATTTTTTTTTTTTTAACGTAGCATATTCGTTAAATAGATTGCGTAGAAATTTTCTATATTTTCGATATCTATCTATCTATTAGTCAAATGAACTTCCATCATCCGAAAAAAAAAAAAAATACACAAAATGAAAATTCAAATTCAGAAATGAAAAGTGGCAAAGCCTGAACAGGACCAAGTGTTTACTAATTTATTAATCGGAATGTTAATCCGAATGTTTTGATTAACAAAACGATTAACAAATAAAGCATTTCATTTTTCTATTAATAATTAATCAATGATTGGAATATTCGAATATCAGATATATATATTCGTCCAGTTGATATCCAGTAATCTGTTATTCTTTTTTTTTTTTCGTTCGATCATATCAGGCCACATCATTTTGAAAGTTATAATAATTTTTCTTTGAATTGCGAAATATTTAAGAGTAAGTTAAGGTCTTAATTATGAGAATGATGATATCATAAATATTTAATACCTTCAAGTACAACCTAAATTTGCTATACGTTTAGAAAGCTCCAAAGGTTTTTTGATCGGTTCGGTTCATATGGATACTAGACAGTCTTGCTAAGAAAATGTATTTGAATTTTTTTTTTTTTTTTTTTTTTTTTTTTTTTTTTTTTTTTTTTTTTGTATTAATATATTAATTTCTTGTCGCATCACAATAAAATTACTTAGAAATAATGCCATAGAGGGAAAATGTGTCAAGAAAATAAAAGAGGGTTTAGTAAAAGATAAGAGGGAAAATGAGGGTGAAAAAAAGGAAATTAGTCCACGCAGATCAAATTCGACTATAGAGCCAAGACTGAATTCGTGGAACAAGATGATGAATATTTAAAGGCGCCATGACCTTATTGAAAAACGCTAACCTTCGA
Organism: Rhizophagus clarus; assembly: GCA_015698045.1. Lineage (NCBI taxonomy): Eukaryota > Fungi > Glomeromycota > Glomeromycetes > Glomerales > Glomeraceae > Rhizophagus > Rhizophagus clarus. The sequence continues at coordinate 128,801 of BLAL01000017.1, read as the reverse complement.
AATTCGCTGGTCAATTATAAAGTATATATTTAAATCTCAATGGAATTTACTAAATGATAACGATAATTCCAACTGCACAGAAGGCGCCGTGACTTACAGATAAGAAACACTATTTTCGGGATTCACTAGTCGAATATAAGTTTATTCAAATCTCAACGGAAAAACTGCACAAACCATACGATGATGGGGTATTCAACTATAAACTTAAGAAAAAAAGAAGTATAATAAGAATGCTAATAAAAGAGAAGTAATTATAAGGATCGTCGGTCAAAATTGTGAATATTTGAAAAAAACGTAACGATGCTTTTTATAGATTGAGAAAAACAAAAGGCATTCTCAAAGAATACATTTTGAAACATGGCGCAAACGACGATAATTCTATATCAGATATTAAATAGTTGACACATGTCGCACTTGTAGATCAACATATTGCTTCTCGAACGGCAGTTATAATGTGGCAAGTAGGATCTTCAATTTTAAAACGCTAATATGTAGAATGATGCTGCCCTTCAATTTTATCAAATGTTAATATATATACGAATTAAGCAATTACTCCCTACTTGATAATAAACCGGGTAGAACTGTCGAAATTTGGAAAATGACAATCAATAATTAATGTAAGTGACCATTTTACAAGCATCCGAATATAATATGACATGTCGAGCTAACAACTTTAACATGACATGATACTTACATAGGTCCAGTTTCACAATGATCAATAATAACGAGTAATGATGTAATTCAATTCCAAAAATACATCTTTCATAACGCAGTGTATTTATATCGTACGTTTAATATTGTAGGTTTTGTACCTAAAAGGTTTTCGATAAAAAAATATTAATTAACCTTGATCCAATATTATAATTAAAGATGCTCTTCAACATTATTTTATCGCAAATACAACGCTTATTATATATAATATTATAATGAAACCGACAAAAAAAGTGGTACCTATATATATTTTACATTTACTATGATCGCTTTTGGTTTTTTTCGTCCAGAAAAAGTTCCATTAACATTAATATTATGAAAATAGTTTTTTGGTCTAGGTTTTCTTACCACTATGATAATTTATTTCGCCATGACGTCGTCGAACCCTTCCGTCTAGAATTGTGAAAACGATTTCTTGGCCTAGTTTTAATTGATTATCCGCCTTGGATTTTCGGGTGATGCCAGTGGAAAGTAAAAATAAATGTCACTATAACTTTTTTTCCTAATTAGAAACGTGACTATGAAAGGCACAGTTTTTTTTTCGCCATAACGTCGTCGGAGTTTACACGTTTTTTCTGTCCAAAAAAAAAGCGATTTTTTAGTCGGCTATTCGCGGCTATCAAAGGCACAGTTTTTTTCGCTATGACATTGTCGGAGCTATGACATTGTCGAATTACCTTTTTGATGTACTTATACGTATGTCGTATGTCATATACGCAATACAATAGTCTCTTTATCCAAAAATGATCAATTGACACAATAGTTTCTATTCATGGAATGACAGATTAATAAGGCTTATTACCATTTAATCCAACAATCAAAATTTATGCGGATCACGGACACATACCGAAATGGTCGATCATCAATAATACACTGCGGTGATCAATGGTAATTCAGTGCTACTAATACTGGATATCAAAAAATATCGGTCGTTGAATCCCGCATATTCCTAATTGAATTAATTGAATGAATAATAACAATAACAAAAGAATATAGCGAAAAAAAGGCTGAAACGGTATTATCGGTATGCTGTCCCTGCATGATAACGTACGATATTTCAAATTATGATTTTAACATAACCATACCAAAAAGTTTTGTCAATTTTCTTTGCATGAGATTAAATTCCTTTCTTTCATTCCTCACTAATTCAACTCCACGTAGTAATTTCGATGGAAAATTCATTTTTCCTTTGGAATTATAGAATTAATTTTCTTTTTCTTGACGATTATTTCTACTTCTTTTGCATTCCTATATTTCGAATTTGGAAAGTTTAATTAAATAATTAGAGAAATAATGGAATCAAAAAATCAATAGCAATAGCATTCTTTTTTTTTTAAAAAAAAAAAAAGTGAAGAGATATTAATTATAGTAAAGTATTATAATAATTATAATAATTTTAGCTAATCTTCTACATTGTTCTTTCTATACTGTTCGTTTTTGAAACCACAAAAAATTTTCTCATTAAACCATATTCTCGCCATTACAAATCTATGACGAATTTCATAATTTCTAACGAGGAAAAGAAAAATGATGAGTCAAATAACGGAAACTCCATTTTTTTTTACGACATGCACAAACAAACATCATGTGAAGGATAACATAATCCCTCCTGATCGGTAACTTACTTTATATGCACGGATTAATACGAATTCATCCAATTTTTACTAAATACGCAAAACAAGGGAGTCAATATTTATTTCAACAATTTATAATATACTGTATTACATGTAAAAAAAAAAAAAAAAAAAAAAAATATTTTTTTTTAATTAATCGTGATTATCATCTTTGAAATTTCTGATGCTAAAGATAGTAATGAATCGTCGCGTTTATTATCTAATAATTCATTTATATATCCAAATCAAGTTTAGTTTCAAGATATTAATGTCATAATCACAATTATTTATATTCTTTCACAATGAATGAAATTTTAATTTCTCTCCAATTGGATGGATTATCATTTTACTTAAATAAGGATAATTATTATAAAGATTATGTTTGGATTTCCTTAATTATATGACAGACAATTAAATTATTATTTTTTTTTTTCAAAAAACAAAAAAAAAAAAAAAAAAAATAATCTCTTTTTTATTTTTCTAAGTTTGGTTACTACCTTTTTTTTTTTTTATATCTTTTGCGATATTTTCTTTTCTTTTGCGTTACTAAGGATTTTTAATTAAAAATCTTCTCTTAACATTTTGACGGAGAGTAATTCCTTTTGGCTGTATAATGTATGTACGTACTACAGTTGATAATATCAAATACATTGTACTCATTTTATAAGGATATATTAATGTAATGGCGTAAAAGGTGATTATTCAATTATTAGCCGATTGTCGAATCGACTTTTTTTTTTCTTTCAAAAAAATAAATAAATAAATAAATAAAATAAATAAAAATAAAAATAAAATAAGGATTCAATTGCATTTTACTTATTTTATAAAATTTTTGGTCGTTGAATTCTCCCATAAATAGAATGATTTGCATCAATTTCTTTATAGATAGATCTTTAAACCTAAATTACGGATAGACTAGGAGAATTATATTTTTATATTAATTCAATATATCTTTATCTTTTAAAGTAATTTACATTTCTTTTGTTATATATAATTAGGAATGGATCGAATTCGATTTCGCGAATTCCGAAGACACTTGAAACAATTTTATGCAAAAAAAAAAAAAATTTTTTTTTTTTTAAAGAAAAATGCCACTTAAATAATAATAAAAAAAAAAACAACAATTTCCATTAAAGTCGACATCTTGGAAGTTATTCCGTGGAGATGTTCTCGTGATCAATTCTTTGATGCAAAGTAATTAACTCATGACGAAGGATAGAAAAATGTAACAATGATTGTGTTCGGTCAGGCGTGGGTTTAAAGGGAAAGCAATTTCCATATACGTAATTCACGTCACAAGTGATCATGTAATGGATGCACCGATTACGCTATGTATAAATCATATGAATGGTATGAATCATATGAATCACACAACAGCATCATGTCTTCCTCTTTAATGCAATACCAAGTACGTGTCTTCTATTAGTACATTTTTTTTTTTTCACAATGAAAATTTTTTATTGAATTTTATTTTCTGAAACATTAAATTATTATTATAGTATACTGTATATAATGTCATTAGAATATTAGAATATTAGATTTTAATCTATTAATAAATCTAATAAGAAATATTTTTTTTTTTTTTTTTTTTTTGTAAATTAAATTGACTAAAATAAAAATGTGACGCACGATGACGAAATATGAATTCCTGTTGAATATTTTCATATATTAATTACTATTCTAACAGAAAATTAAAATGAGCTAGATACCAGGAATTTGTCTTTTACAATATATTGTAAAACAAATAAAAAAAAAGGTTCTTTTTCCTGCAGCTGAATTCCAATGGAACATTTTAAAAACAATGTTAACTTTACATAGTAAAGAAATGCAACATAAAAAGTAAAGTAATCGGATAATTGGTTCCTTCTTTTGACAAAGCAATTTGATCTGTGATCTACAATTTATGTACAGTATATCTATTTATAGAATATAAAAATAATATATAAATTAATAAATATTAAAAGTGTAATTTTTTTTTTCTTCTAACTTTACGCTACGCGAATATATTATCTTTTTAAATAAAATCAATTATTAATCCATTAATATATATGAATACTAAAATTGTAAATATTTAATTTATTAAACGTGCATAAACAAAGTTACCTGGTAATCAGTGTTCCTAAAAATGTTCCTTAAAATGAAATTATCAATGCTACACATGGGAAGGATCCCAAGGAAAATTTTCTTATCACTTTAACAACATGTCGCATCAAAGTTGATTGTATACTTTCAGATTCAGTTGTGTAAAGTATAAATACTCGATTTTTTCGATCTTTTCTTTGTATAATCACCAAATTTAACGTCTTTCTTAATACTTCTATTCGAATATAAAAACATCGGTTTTTTTCCTGCTGTTTTTTTTTTCTTTCATATTCAATTTATTTAAATTAGATCTTATACCTAAAACATGTGTACCGAAGACGAAAGTAAAGAAAGGATCGTTGAAAAATTCGTACAGAAATACGAACAAGATTTTTATAATCTTATTAACTGGAATCTAGAACCCAAGTTACCAGTAAAAAAAGGTGAAAGATTACCGCGACATTGTAATTCTTTTTTCCAGTTTAAATCAATTGTATTAAGATATGCGAAAGAAAAAAGACTATCTGTAGAGGATGAAGATACTTCTATAATATTATCCTCCAGTCTGGGGTATCTTTCCAAGGTCGCATCTAAACTTTGGTACAATCATCTCTCCCAAGAACAAAAATCTATATTTGATAAATTGGCTCAAAAAGCTAAAGAATATGTACAAATGATCCACCCCGATTATAAATACAAACCCAATCGTCCAAAATCAACCTTCAAGGCGCCGAATTATGCAAAGAAAAAATCCAAGAAGGCTAACGGTAATGTTAATACAAACATTACCAGTAATACAAATAATCCTTCTCATAATCCCGATCAAATGAACGTGGATTTGGCAATCTTTCAACCATTTCCTCCCACTTATCTGATACAAAATGACATTGCTGACCCTCAGCTTATGCAAAATCAATATGGTTGTCCACTTTTGATCTCTGCATATCCCACTCCATCTGATTCACCAATTTCGAGTGTGGTGAATGATTATGACTTGATCAATAATTCGGAAGGATTTCCATTCGACAACATTCCTTACACTCTATATCCTGACGATCTATCTTATTCTATGGCTAATCTCTTTTTCGACGGTTTTAATTAATTTTTCTTCGTTTCCTTCACGTGTTAATATTTATCGTGTGAGATTATCGTATGAGATTTTCTCGAATAAAAAAATTCAATTTTTTATTCCAACCGTATTATTATTTTTTTTTTTTCATTTTTCTAAAAAAAAAAAAAATCGGTTTTTTATTTTCGTTTTTTTTTTTTGAAGTCATGACTTATTTTTTCTCGATCGAAAAAATTGTGCAAAATAAAATAGAAACACTATGATTAATTAAATCTCTATTATAATTCCCCTAATATTACTTTTCCCTGATAGTTAAATTCGTTATTAAAATCTTTTTTTTTTTTTTTTTCTTTTTTTTTTCTTTTCTTTTCATTATTAAAATCGTTTTATTTCTTATTATTTATTCAATTAGTTTCAAAATTTATACATACGTTGATTATCTTATTTATATATATCCAGATAATTTCCTACTACTAACTTATCCAGATATATATTATATATTTTTAAACATAGAGAAAAAGAAATAAATCGTTATTTCTTACAAAAAATATGGGGGGAATTCTTTTCTAGATCATAGAGATTTTTTTTTAAAGAAAAAAAAAATATTAAGCACGCGAATTTTATTAACGCGACAATTAAGATTATAATAAATTTAAGATTTTTTTTTTAAGGTATAATATAACATAATAATTTACGTAACGCGTATTATTTTTTTACATAATTTTTGCTTAATGTCGTGAAAAAAGTAAATTTCTTATGATAAAAATATGATAAAAATCTAATATTAAACGACCTGCCTAAGCGACTAAAATTCATCCAATCGATTGCTGCGTAGTTTGGTAACCTATAATAAACAGTAATATATGATATGTTAAACGAGGTAAAAAAAAAAAAAAAATGAAAAATGAAAAAACAGAAATAGAAAATAAACAAACAGAAAAAAAATTATAAATAAATTATTTCTTCAAACCTGAATTTGATTGTACTTCGAGAATGTATTTTATTGAAAACAGGGGGGGTGGGGGGTGGGGGGTCTTATTACACCATTTTAAATAATGAGAATGAGATGGAAGATGAATTTTTAATTTTTTAATTTTAATAATTCTAATAAAATAATAACATATTTTTTTTTTTTTTTGAATGAACGGAATGACTTTTCGTTGAATGTATCGTTGAATGTAAAATTATTGTTTGATGTTAAAGGGAATTAAAAAAAAAATTCTTTGAAACAATCAACCATATCCATCCCACTTTTTTTTTCGTACACACAATGTAACCTTTTTATTTAATTTTTTTTTTTGTTTCAGCCTATATTCCAAATGATTTACGCAAAGAGAAATTCATACATCATACCTTTTCCGAATGGATCTTCAAATTATTTCATTATGAATATATTTAGGTTTTCTTTTTTCAATCGCCGGAGGAATTGATTGCATTATTATGATTATTGTATACCGCTTTAACGACAATTTTTCAATCATTGAAACACTTTATTGATAGGGCGTTCTAAAATTGGGGAGGAAAGAAATAAACAAAAATAATGAAATTTGGAAAGCACGAGAAATTTTGTTTGTTTAAAAAAAATATTCCGAAAATTATGAATTTATAAATTGATTGTTAAATCAAATACATAAACGATAAAATTTTCTCTTGTATAACAAAGATTTTACTTGAATTGCTTCATAAGCTCATAAATGAATCATATTCCTGTGTAACTGATTAAAATTTTTTTTTTTTTTTTTTTTCCTGATATTTTTTGCATCTAAAAAAGAAATACAATATAAATAAGTTAATTAACATTCATAATTTTTTATTATAATGCCAAATTTATAAGTTAGGATGATGATAATTTGTCATATTTGGAAGTACAATACACATATTGTTGAATTACCGATTGTGTTATTATGGAGTTTTTTTTTTTTTTCTTCTTGTTCTTCTTGTAGTATTTTATTAAGCATAAAAAGTTTAGAAATGTAATAAATAATCTTATAGTATTCGAATTACCATATTACTTTGTCTTATGGAATTATTTGATGGGCGTTCACGGAGTTTATCAAAAGTAGTCAAGAATATTTTTGATGTGCATTATTTAACGATAATTATTGCTCTTTTTGGTTTATGCTTTGCATGAATATCGTGAAAAAAATTATTGTTATTAAATAATAAATACCTTTTATCCTTTTATTTTTATTTTGTGAATTCATTCACGAATTTATTGAGAATTATTGTAAAAATTTCAATATTATGATATGAATATTGTGAAGATTGCGCTGGACGAAAAATTTTTGAAACTTGTAAGTTTTATGATAGTCACGTGACTTCATGACGTCAAAATAAGTGACTTTCGCGCATAATTGGAATATATATATATATATATACACATATTTCATTTATTATTTTTTTTTTTTTTTCATTTATTCAATATTTTAGAAGTAACGTTGAAAATCTTTAATCCAAAAAGTTAAGTTAAATTCGATCGATCAAAATTTAAAATTCGCTCAATGAGAATACCACAGACAACTAATCACTCTATTCCATATTAATCATTCTTCAATAAAGTATAGACATTATTAACATGTGAAGAACCATTCATCAAGAAAATGAAAAATAATATTATATGGAATATACTATTCCAAGATTGTAAAGAATTAATAACCATTTAAGCTGTGTAAGTTACCTCATTATTCTGCATATGCATTTATTTATTCAGATTATCGTTTATAAATTATAATTTTGCCGTTTATCCGGATCACGGATGAACCTGATTTCCGAAATTAAGGTGGAACCGTTCAGGATTGACGTTTCAATTCAATCCGGATACAACCGTTTGTCCGTTTTGTTTATCAGATGTTTACATCTGAAGGAAGTTCTTTAAACAGCGGATATGGGACAGATAATTTAACGGATTAATTATCCGATTACACTTTTTTTACTGGCGAAAATGCTGCTGGGTTGCCTAATTAATAAGGTTCGACATGGATTGATTTATTTTAATATCATTTTAAAACATTAAAGGTTACTTGAGAACTTTAAAAAAAAGTTCTACCGTATTACCGTATTACCGTATTATCATATTAGCAGTCTAACATGTGGTGATGGGACGTCTGCTTCGGCTCAGCAACTTTCATGATCGTTAACTATGGAGAAGTCTTGCATTGGAACGGGTTGGTTGAATTTAGGGAAAACCTTATAGGCATGAATTTAGGTTTTATATGTTCCTGACTGCTGCAAGTTACTTTTGGCCTCTATTCCCTCTATCCACAAGTCACATGTGATGATGATCAATTAAAAATTTTTTGATTTGGTTATCAAACAATGACTTCCTCGAAACCGGTTCGGAATTTGATTTTTTAAAAATGGATTAAATGGTTCTGGAATCGGATTTTTTTAAAGTCTTTTCCCCATAATATTAATCTTCACATGGAGATCATGCGATTACTTGGATTGGGAGCAGGTCAAAAATGTTTTCATGTACATATATATATTTATTTATTTATTTAACATTACCTTACATTTTCAAGTAAATTCAAAAATTATTCTGATGAAAATCTTTCTTCTGACAGCACTTTTAACAATAATAAATGTAATGATTATAATATTATTTTGCTTTTAAAAACAAGAGCTTAGAAATGTAAATAATTGAAATACTTTTGCGCTTAGGGTGTTCAGTAATAATGTTTTGTTATTTATGTATGGGAGAAGGATTTAAATGGATGATTTAGAATCATGTTAATTTTTAGGAATAATTATTTAACTAGAACAATATTTATGATCTTAGAGACACATTTTGCAAAATCACTATCAAATAATTTTTTGGAAGATTGTTTGAAAGAGGTATGTCGTATGACTCCATAATTAATTTATTTTCCATGTCGGTATTAGTTATATCAAGATCCTTTTTTTTTTTTTGAGACGTGTTCTATTATTATTCATGTTTTTCATTATTATGTGTCTTAAATTTTATAGAAGAATATAATTATAATTTTCGTCAACGCCCGTTTAATTTATTTAAAAATTATTTCAAATTTAAATTTTAAAATGATGTATCGTAGATGTTTAAATTGTTGAAAGGAGTGTATTGATGTCAAAATTGTGGAAAAAAATATTTTACTGATAATTTCTCAAAGTGGGCAAGTGGAAATGAGGATATTGACGAATTAATTAGAGATACTCAAACAAAACAAAGGATTCAAATGATTATAGAATGGATACCTTAGGAGTGTTATTGTTATTAAAATGTTTAATCATTCCGATAATATTATGGAAAATTTTTTGAGTGAATTAAAAGCATATATACGATGTGATACCAAGATCCAAATCACAAAATCGTATATACTTGTAATGAAGTTGGAAGAAAATGATCGTCAACATTTTAAAAGAAAAATTTTAGATTGTTACTAGCAGTAGCCCGTTGCCTTGCACCGGGTTGATGAAGCCAATCAGAAATAAATTTTGAGAAGTTTGCGTCTTTATTCTTTTCATCTTGCTGCAAAGGTATGTTTTTAGGTTTTCACTTTCATTTACTGTCTATCCCCTATTCTATCACTAACTTTATTTTTTTATTTTGTTCTTTATTCTCATTTTATTTCTATTCCATCACCTTGTTTTGTCTTCCACTTTGTTTGTCAATTTCCCTCCATTTTATTTACTCACTTCCCTTATATTATGATCATCACTTCCCGGTACTTAATTCATCACTTCCTCTCTCACCTCTTTTTCTTCATCATTTACCTTTCATTTTATTCTTCCTTCCCCTTTCATTTTATTTATTGCTTTCTCTTTCACCTTGTTTTTACTTCCTTCCACTCCATCCATCACTCGCCTTCATTTCGTTCTTAACTCCCCCTTCCATCTCATTCTTAATTCTCCCTTTCATCTTATTCTTCTCTCCTCATTTCATTCTTAAAGATTCCGTCAAAAAAAAAAAAAATCCGCCTATACCATTGAAAAAAACCCATCTATTACAAAAAAAAAAAAAATGATTTCTCGTGAATTATTATTATTGTTACTAAAATGAGTTAACATTATTTATACTTATTACCGAAAAGCAGTAGCAAACATCGGCTAACAACTAATGGGGGATAAAATTTTTTTTGTACATTAGTAATTAACCCGGAATCTGCTGATCAAATCGTTCGATCAAATTGTCCATAGCAACACGGAACCTTCCGACTAAACAACCTGATCAAACCATCCATGCCTAACAAAAGAACAGGTTAGATCAGGCGCAGGTCACACAATTCAAAATTATTTATTCAGGTAATCTAAACGTCTACACAAATTTTTTTAGTATATAGATGAAAATGAAGAACAATCTAAATTTAATTTTGGTGTTTTTCCATTTATTGCTCCCGAAGTTTTAAGAAATGAGAAATATACTTTTGCCTTTTATGTTGGATGTTTACATTTTCTGACGAGAATATAATTTTTTACTAGGAATAGAAAATATGTAAAGGTAAAAGACCTTGCATGATTGATAGTGAGTTCATGGAATTCTGAATTATATTAATACATTAAAATTATGGTATCTTGGTAAAATGTTATGATCAGTTCAAAGAACTCTGATCGATTTCCTGCGTTAAGAGATACAATTTCTGACCATTAGTACCAGGTATAGCCACTATACGTTTTTTGATTTTTTTTTTGTTTTAACTTTTTTTTTTTCTATATCTTTATTCAAGAAACTTCTATAGATTCTTCACATAGAATTAAAACTTCATGATTTTATTTTAAGAATTTCGGATATTTATTGTTTCTGGTTCCTCTCTTTTTTTCCCTTTTTTGAATTTTGACCGACCAAATCTAAGGTTTTTCTTAATATTAGTTAGAATTTCATCTTTATATATGATATTATTTACGTTTATATGAACAATTTATTGAATAAAGTACCATCATAACAGGACAATTTACTGTTTTATAATTATTATTTTTTTTTTTTTGGACATTTTACCAAATAATCTAAGGTTTGTTTATATTGCAAGAGTATGAAAATAGCGTGTACGTTATACAAATAATAATTATAAAATCGTATAATGTTAGTTTCAACTTATCTAACGTAGGACCGGAATTAAATTAACTCTTTCTGTGCCGATTTCTCATAAATTGGCGTTACCTATTTCTATATTTTATGATTAAATGGACCTAACGCCTATGTAAAGTCCTAAATATCCCTACACTTCCTACATTCCTTATAATCAATATTAACGTGATCACTTGGTTCCAACATCCGACTGACACGAAAAAAGTAGCAAATACAACGTTTTATTGCTAGAAACTTGTATATACCATTGCATTATATCGTGGCAAAATTATAAAAACTAAGAAACTTTGGGCTTTATGGAACATCACTACAAATAGTAAAATTAGAGAGAAGAGTTAGAATCAGCCCAAGTGAGCGATGATAGTAAATCTACCAGTTACGAGGACAGGAGTAGCTCACTCAGGATCAGGCATAACCACAGCATCCGCCATAAAGGCTGCTGGGATAACCTTACCACTGCCATGACCACCATAAGTGGTAACTGCTATGGCATTTCGCTCGCATACAACCACCTCCCCTAGCAAAATATTCCTAAGTATAGTAAAATCTACCAGTTACAAGGACAAGAGTAGCTCACTCAGGATCAGGCATAACCACAGTATCCACCAATAAAGGCCGTCGGGATAACCTTACCACTGCCATGACCACTATAAGTAATAGTGATAACTGCTATGGCATTTTGCTCGCATACAACAACCTCCCCTAGTAAAATATTCCTATACATCTTTCGCACCAGTTAGGACCAGCCTAAGTGAACGATGATGTATAGTAAATTTTACCAGTTACAAGGACAAGAGTAGCTCGCTCAGGATCAGGCATAACCACAGTATCCGCCAAAAAGGTCGTCGGGATAACCTTACCACTGCCATGACCACTATAAGTGGTAACTGCTATGGCACTTTGTTCGCATACAACAACCTCCCCTGGCAAAACATTCCTATACATCTTCCGCACTTTCAAGAGGAGTGCAACTCACCTTGTATTATCTCAAACATCTTCCACCAATTAATTTGTTGTTCGACCATTTGCACAATGTCTTTTATAAGCATTTTAAAGATTAATAGGTCCTCATCTCAAAAAAACCTACCCAATAACAACACTTTTAATACATGATAAAAATCGTTCATAGGGTCGTCAGGTAGAGTTTTCCTGTATGTAAAATCTGCATTCTATAAAGAGAATATCTTATGAACAATTTAGTTTTAAAGGTTAGTATTTCTTCACCCAAAAAAAGCCCTTACCCAACAATAACGGTTTTAATAGTGAGACGAGACATGATAGAGTTCGTTCATAGGAAGAGTAGAGCGCTTGTTTACTCATCATGTAGGGTTTCCTGTATGTAAAATCTGCCTAATAACTATACGATAAATTTCTTTATTTCTTTCTCAAATTTTCTTTATGTAACGACAAAGAAAAAGAAAATAAGGAAAATTTTTTGGGGGATTTGAAAAAGTTTAAGGGTATATATATAGTTTATGAATACACTGTGTACACTATGACTGATTATGAAATGTCAAACTCTTGATCAGTGGCGTATAAACAATCAATTTATAATACAATAACCGATAACTAAAGTCGCGTTACGCGTTATTTATATCCTGAATATTAATTTTTTTACGCGTGTCTTTATGAAACACGCTAGTCATATTTATTGATTACAATCAACTTTGTAAATAGGAGTCATTCATTACTGCGGGATGTATTATATTCTGACGATTATTATACGTAATCCGTATAGCCTAGTTCGACATGTGATATCACATAATGAATGACATTTGATTTTTTATCCTTATTTCATAAATAATATCGAGATTGAAACAATTCTACTTAGAAATACACTTTGATAATATTAGCCGAGTTTGGTAAGTCGGCATAATTTTTTTTGAGCAAAGCAAAATCTAAACCTAATCGTGTAGTTTGTCACACCAATTCTTTGTTGATCTATGGTTTATGAGTACGTTTCGAGTTTAAATCTGTTTTGAAAAAAAAACAAACTCACTGCTTAGTTTGCTTAGCACATATTCATAAAAAAAGCGGGCTGGTTTATTATAAAACTTTGAAATATGAGCAGCTGATTTTATGCATTGGCACAGGGTAGAAATTCCACTACCTTTTGTGAATTTTTTTTTTTCAACGGATATTATTTTAAATAGAAAATGTGTAAGTAATATCATCCTTGAAATATCTATCTGGTTGATCTCAGTCTGTGTACGTGATCTCTTACGTACGATAATAATTGTGCTATAATTCTGGGAAAAATGAAGGCAATAACTAATAAAAAGAAAATACGTTTTTATTAGCTTGTCCCGAATGTTATTCAAAATTTGATTGCTCCACGTGTAAAAGATGTCTTTACCATTGTAATTGTGGTTCCGCTGGTGTCTGTGGTAAGTAACGATTCTAAGCTTTTTGGAATGTTTCCTTCTTTTTAAAAAAAAACAATAAATAAAAATTATTTTTTCGTAGGTTTTCCCACCTGTATGTCAGATATTGATTGTACACAATGTAAAAGATGCCTCTATAATTGTAATTGTGGTTCCGCTGGTGTTTGCGGTAAATAGTGGTCACAACGTGTTTTTTTTTTATTATTATTACTTTACCTTTACTATTAATTTATTATTAGGTCACTCCGCATGTTCATCAAATCTTGGTTGCTCACGATGCAAAAGATGTCTTTATCATTGTTATTGTGGTTCCCCTAGTGCTTGTGGTAAATAATGGTTCCAGCATATTCTAATATTACTGCTTCATCTTTGCTGTTTTGTATACTTTATTTATAATCAATCAAAACTTCATTTAATTTCCATTAGGCTACTCTATATGTAAGACGGGTATTGGTTGTTCACAATGCAAAAATTGCCTCTATCATTGCGATTGTGGTTCTTCTGGCGTTTGTGGTATAATATTATTTAATTCGTCTTCATTATTAAATATACTATAAACTAAAAGAATTTTTTTTTTTTTTTGTTAGCCCAACCTACATGCTTGTCATATATTGGTTGTTCACAATGCAAAAAATGTTTATACCATTGCAATTGTAATTCTACTGATGTCTGTGGTAAATAATTTTTATTTACCTTTGCGATTATACTTTATAAAATTAATAAAAATTTCTTTAATTATTATTAGGTCATTCTAAATGTATGACAAATATTGATTGTTCACAATGCAAAAATTGTCACTACCATTGTGATTGTGTTTCTGTTGAAATTTGTGGTAAAATAATAATGATTTTAACGATTATCGCTTGTCTTATTTATATCATATTATTAATAAATTTTAATTTAATTATTATTATTATTAATTATTATTAGGTCGCTCTAAATGTAAAGCAAATGTTGGTTGTTCACAATGTAAAAATTGTCTTAAACATTGTAATTGCAATGTCATTAATGGCAAGAACAGTAAAAATCATGCGAAGAATCGTGAAAAACGTGGTAGCAAGAATCGCGGGAAAAGAAATTGACAAATTTTGATAACCACAAATTTTAATGAACAAATAACCAATAAAACATAAATAAAAATTAAAAAATTTAATATCATGTATTAATATTTCATTAACTCATTAAATACTTAATTGTAACTGCATATCCTATGGATCTCCAATAATTATAAAAATTGGTCAAACACCAATTAAAAAATCAAAATATAATGGAATTCTTATGATTCACTGTTCTTTTAATATTTCTAATAATTTTATTTGAATTTATAATAATGAGTAAAAATATTTTTTATTCTTCTAAATTAATTAATTGTAATATTATTTGTATATTAGAAATATGCCATGAGCCTAATATTCTTGGATTTGGATTAGATAAAGTCTAACTGTCCAATTGTCCAATTGTCAATTAAACGAAGCCGTATTTAGAACACTGAATTTTTTTTTACATTACGATCAAATTTCTTACAAATGGAAGAAAATGTCAAAGTATTCTAATTTAGAAGAAAGACTTGTCTTATACATATTTATTTGAATGTGAGGATTTTTAAAAACATTTTAAATTTTTTGCGACTAAATAGTAATTCATATATTCTGGTAGAATTTCTACTACTAGTAATTTTAGCTAACTCAATATAATGAATCAATCGATCTTGTAACATTTAAAATAAATTAATTACAAGTCATTATTACCGCTGTACAAACAGTATATACCCTCGAGTATCTAAGAAGTACATAGTCTTCGTTGTGCTTGTTTCGCTAGAATCCCGTAGTTTAGGGATGTTAAATTGCTTCAACAAAGCATTTTAAACCGAGTTTGAGCACGAACTTTTTTTAACCTTTTAATATGTGCTTCAAAACGTGCTTCAAGCCTGTTTAGCAGTTTTATAGTATGAGCTCAAATTAAGCTTTAATAAATATATAAAGCCTAATTTAAACACGTTTATTTAAGCACATTGAGCAACATAGTTAGTTTTTTTAGTATTTATATATTTTAATAAATCAACGATGACTGAGGAATTAATTTTAGATGATACCTATATATCTTTTATTAATAATAACTTTGCGGAAATAGATATAAATTTAACAAATAACACCAATAGACCCGAACGATTTTTTAGTAATACAAGCAACAAGTGCACGCAGCGAGCAAATGTTTTTCAGATGCTAAACATACAATTAGCCCAACCCAGAACAGGATATCACCAGAGAAGGTTCACGCAAGCCTCTACCTAAAAACATGGTATGAAACGAATATTATTATAAATTATTCAGATAGCAATTAAAATTTGTATAAATGTATGAATGTGTTTTATAAATTTGTAATTATTTTAAAATTGACAAATAATGCATAATTTAAACCGAATTAGATATACATACACAGTATATATAATTTACTAAATCAGTTAGCCCATTTAAGAATATCTACATAATATAACCATGCTTAACCTATAATTAAGCTCCATTGCTCAGCTCATTTATTTAATATTGCTTAACTTGCTTTAGCTGGTTTTAAGCACAAAGCTGTATTAAGCTTAACCTAAACTGAACCGCTTTAGCAAATTAACATCCCCCGTAGTTCATTATCATAGGATAAGGTACGGTAACTTTGATTGTACAACTATATGACACGTCGTCATGAGCATTTATTTATGCGTACTTGGTAATTCATTCATTGCAAAAGAGAGGTTGGATAAAAATAATCGTATTGAATCATTAATAAACAGATTATTGAATTTTTTTGGGAATAAGATATAGTATCTGAATTTTTATTTTTTTTTAAAAAGAAAAAAAATATATATATGATATAAAGTTAATTAGATAAGTACAATAACTTATAATACACATAATTATAGAATATAAATACAAAAATAAAGAGAGAACCCTATGAAATTTATTTCTGAATTAAATAAAATCTATTATTATTATTAAATGTCGGGAAAAAAAATAAAATAATTTTTTTCTATTAAAATAAATAAAACGACTAATTATTACTTTTTTTTTTTTACATTAATAACATAAAGTTTCATCATCGCTAACACTATTATTATTCGTATTATCAAGTTCAACATCTTCAAAATCAGATTCACTATCTTCTTTCATAAAATAAAAATCTCTTTTACTATTATGTGAATTTCTATTTATAACATTTTTCACTATCCCTACTTTATCAATTATAGTATTCCTTTCATTTCCTGGTTGATCTTGTATATTATCTTTTGAAACATGCCATTTTTTAGGTGACCCATCTTTACCTTTTCTACTAAATACGACACTATTTAAATATAAATAAATTCTATTCAGTACACCTGAATGGAATAATCCATTCTTTCCGTTATTTGTCCATAAACCTCTTTTTTCCATAAATTCTTCTAATTCATATCGTTGCATTGGTTGATAACATATGCTTGTTCGATACAATGGTGAAAAATCTTGTTCGTATTTGCGTAAATATGGAATTTGCTGTCCATTGTTTTTCCATAAGTCTTCCCAGAATAAGTACCACCATTGATGTACCCTTGATGTGTGAACCGCTCTCATACGTTCATATAAATAAACCATTGTTGGATATTCACGTTCCGGTATTGATTGAACAAGCTGATTCTTTTCTGTGGTTATCAATAAGGATGGAAGTGCTTCCAAAGATATTGATGGGTTATTAAATACATTAATATGAAATCCGTACGTTAATGTTGTTTCTTTTGATCTTGATTCATTTTGACAATATTGTCGGTATTCATCCATAGTTTTCTGTATTTGAACAAGGCTCATTCCAATCAATTCACGATTATCTCCGAATAGTTTTTCAAGTTGATGTGACATCTTAAAGTCATCAGCTATACCAATAACGTCGTGTCCAACAACTTGAGGGCATTGATTTCCTTTATATGTGGAGTCGGTATATGTAATCGTAACTTTAAATCCGGGATTCAAATTTTGTTCACGCCAAAGAGATCCTTGTTTCCTTTGGATAGACAAAACACCTCGATGATTATGAACCTGAATTAAATAAATTAAAATTTTTTGGTTAGCAAAAAAAAAACCAATACATTTTCGAATTAAATTATAACGAATGAATTTTTTTTTTTTAAAAAAAAAAAAAAAAAAAAAAAAAAATAAGAATTATACCTTATCCGAATTATCCGAATTTGCACAACAAGGCCCAATAATATTCTTTCCCTCTAAAGCTCTAATTTTTTGTCTAATCAATCTTTTTCGTTGAATTACTTCGTCTTCATTTTGTTGTAAATATCTTTGAATTTCCCATTCTTGTTTCAATATTACAGTATTATCATTTTCATCATAATTAATTACAATACAAAATGGGAAAGGTATAACAGAAGCTTTTCCAAAATATGATCTTTTAACATTTGGGTATTCTTCAGCATAATACATATCAACTCCAACGTAATTGTTCAAGATTTTTGATCTTATACTGGACATTGATGATGATAAAGGTTTCAAAGATAAAACATAACTTTGTGAACCTACTGTTGTCAATATTTTACTATTTTCAATATGTCTTTCTCCTACGCTTCCGTCAAAATTCAATAAATATGGAACTTCATTTTCTTCATTAAATAATAAAGTTTTACCGTTTGAAAATGCTGGCGGTTTAAATTTATCATTATTTAAAAGTAGTTTTGTCCAAGTATCTTGCCATATCCTCTCTTTTATATATTTATCAAAATCTAAACCTGATGATGAAATGTCAAATGAAAATTCTAATTCCTTTTTTCCATAACTTCTTCCACCACCACTTATACTTCTGCTTCCATAGGCGCCACCACTTTCCGCATATCTCATATTGAAATTATCTATCTCCTTACATAAATACCAGATGATTATTATTGAAACTGCAATGTTAATTACGAGTAATCCAATACCATACCCTTGAATAGGTCCTGCTTGTAATACAATGAGCAATCCAACAAAACTTGTTATCAAATAGGCAAATCTAGACCAATATTCAGCAGTATTGAAATTTGAATAAATGAATGGCTCGCTCTTCCAATGTGGTATGAAAAATAATATAAAAAATACGATTTTTAGTGCTTCTGCTATCGTGGAAATTCGCTGACGTGTCGTTGATCTAAATAAACAGTTATCCTTAGAAAAAACAACTACCAAGAAAATAAAGAGGAATTTTATTATCATTATGAAAGACTTATAATTGCTCCAATTTTTATTATAACCTAAATAAATAAAAGTAAAAAAGGAGGTTAATTATATTATATTATCATAAATAAACTATTTTTGAAAATCGTACCATCATATATAAACTTGTGAGAATTTTTATCATCATCCTCATCTTTATCATTTCTAGCAAAACCAAATCTATTCATATGTTTATTCACTATTTTCTTTAATTTAATTGGGAACCAAAAGGAGAACACCGCCAAATTTAATATCCCCAAAGCAATGATAAAAGGTGAAAGATTCACTTCATTCTTGTTCATACTTGTAACATAACAGAAATCTTGTGGAAGACGTAAAGCGTCATTTCCCGCATCAATCATTGAATTAAAATCTGGAAAATCAACATCGGGAAGGTAAGGGTTCTTCACCGGCCAAAAACTATCAGACCAAACTAATGTCTCTAATGATAATCTTGTTAACGGGACATATAATGTTGTGAGAACAAATATTATCATATGACTTTGAAGTAAAGAAAAGCGAGAGGATGATTCAAGATTCTAAAAAATTTTTTAAAAAAAAAAATGAATGAAATGATTATAATTTATAATTAACAGAGAAAAATTTTTCTATTATGTTTTACCTCAACGTCCGTAACTTTCTTCCAATTTGCAATTTTCCTGAACACGAATAAGCAACCAAATCCAATAACAAAAAATATCAAAAGGAATACAGCTCCAAATCCAAATACTTGATCCATATTAAGACTCAGGAAATCAGGTATTGAACTTAAAAATATATAGATGTGATCGTTACCAAACGTTCCTTGTGTTACAAAAGAAAGAGCTAATGCCGTGAACTGTATAAAATCTCTTATTATTTCCAATTTCAAAAATCTTTGTTCGTACAATATTGAGGTAGTTTCTTGACATGTCTCTGAAGAAGGAGGCAAAGACCTAGAAATTCCTCTCTCAGAAGGTCCATCGTTTTTACCCTCATCTTTTCCGCTTACTTGACTTGTAGATGGTGTGTTATTATCCGTGGATTGACTAATAAGAGGGAACAAATTTTCAGGATTTTTATAAGATTTTCCTTGCTCCAAGAAACTTCTATATTCCTCAGAAGTCATAATTTCTTTTGGATTCGAGAATTCTGTTCTTGGACATGATTGGATGTACTCATCAAGATGTGGTAAATATACCCAAGGAGTTCCAGGTAAGAAAAGCTCATTTTTTTCAAATCCATCAAATGGATTTATGATAAATCTTGAAGAGCAAGCAGGATCGAGTGATTCAGTCATATTTGCAACAGAAATATCTAAATTATTAACTCCTTGCGTGTTCTCCATACCATCTCTCATTATTGCACCGAAATCTTTGACAGTCACATTATTTTGCTTATCCTTAAGAATAAATGCGGGTGAAAGTGTATACCTTAGAGGATGTGTCTCTGAATAAGGATATTTTTGTATTTGTACAGGTTTATATTTACGTTGTTGCCTTTGTTTGTATTTCGCAATTGAATCTAAACTTTGCACAGATCTATATTTCTTTTGTTTACGCGATTCATCATCTGAACTAATCACGTTTCCAGAACTATCTATTATATTCACAATAGGTTTAATTGCCATCGGATCACTATCATCATCAATTCTAGTCGAAGATCGTGAATGTGTCACTTGCATCTCAATAGCGATAGCTTGCGGATATAAAGCTTCTGATAAATATTTCTTTCTTTTGTCTCCTGGTAAACCCAATGTATCAGATGGTTCTTGAGTATCTACAATATCTACAAATGGATTATAATTTTGATCTTCGTTTTCCACATCTGTAGTATCGTTAGCATCATTAGCATCATTAGCATTAGCATCATTAGCATTAGCATCAATAGCATTAGCATCAATAGCATTAGCATCATTAGCATTAGCATCAATAGCATCATTAGCATCATTAGTATCATTGTCCTCCTTAACATTATCCAAATATGAAGAAAATGGATTTAAATCTAATTTCAAATTTGCTGATGAGGAATTAGGTGATTCGGAAAAAAATTTCCAGGAATCGGTACTTTCTGATAAGAAAGAAAAAATATATGAATTAGCAGTTGGATCTGAAGAATTTGTTCCAGATGATTTTGGCGCAGGTTCTTGCATAATAGTTGAAGCTTGTGACAAAAACTCTGGAACTGTTAAAAACGAAGCTGAAGATTTTTTGAACCATAAATCAGTAGGTTTGTTGTCACTTGTATCATTGTTTCCATTGTCATCGTTGTTATTTTTGTTGCTATTATTATTATTACTTAATGAAGCAATTTTTTGACTTAAGGAATTTAAATTATCTGGTTCGGGTTTCAAAATTGGTGAAATTGGTCTATTCTGATTTTCTGGTAAGGGTTTCCAAAGAGGAGAAACAGTATTACTTCCAGTTGCAGCTGCTGGATTCCAGAAAGGTGAAATTGGAGTGATTTCAGGTAATAGTTCTAACGCAAAGTTTGAAGTTACAAATTCTGGAGAGGTGGGCATTGAACCAATAGGTGTTGAATCTGGATTTGGAGACTGTGCTGGTGGT
This sequence comes from Rhizophagus clarus, assembly GCA_015698045.1. Classification (NCBI taxonomy): domain Eukaryota; kingdom Fungi; phylum Glomeromycota; class Glomeromycetes; order Glomerales; family Glomeraceae; genus Rhizophagus; species Rhizophagus clarus. The sequence continues at coordinate 107,143 of BLAL01000017.1, read as the reverse complement.
GATGAAGAATAATCAGATAAGATAACCGCTGCGGTTTCCTGACCAGATGGAGACGAAAGTGAAACTTGTGGCAATGGCTCCGTAAATGTTTTTGGCGATGATATTGTGGACCTTTTTTTCGAATCAGCTTTTGGAGAAATTGGAGATGTTGGTTCTGGAGTAGATACTTTGGCAGGTACAACAGATTTTTGTTCCATAATTGATGCCGTTTCCCTACGTGATGTAGAACCTGATTCTGATTCGGAAACAGATTGTTGTTGGTTTGATAATGAAGTTGATTTGTTAGCGAATGACTTTTGTTCAACCTGTCTCGGAATTGATGAATCATTAACGTTTTGTTTTAAAGGTGGACTTGATAAATTTTCAAGAAAATCAATATCAAAATCAGAAGTTGGTCTAATTTGTGGTAAATTTTCAATTTGACGTTTAATCAATTGAGTATCAGATGGTTCGAATTTTATTTCTAAGTCTTGTTCATCATTTGAATTTGATTTGATATCTGATTTTGATTTCGATTTGATTGTAGGAGAAACAATTGATTTGATTGTGGAAGAAATGGGTGACGTTAATTTCTTTGGTTCTTCAACGACTTTTTCTTTTTTTGGACTAGTAGGTGATATTATAGTTTCGAATTCATCGACCGGATTTGTGGAAGTTGTTGGAGATGGAATTATAATCGGATCAGGAATATTTGATCGTCGTTTCATTGAAGGTGTTCTGTTGGGACTATTTAAAGGTTTTGTCACTGATGTCTTTTCATTAGAAGTTGATATTGATAATTCAAGCGGATCGATATCTCTTTGATTTAATTTTGATATCAACGTATCTGAAATAGCATCCGATAATGGTTGCGAAATTGATAAAGGTTCAATTGTTTGATTTCGCTTTACTGGAGACATTGGTCTTGATGACGTCGAATCGGTAAAAGTCGGTTGACCTTTTTTCGTCGGAGTCGTCGTTGTTGGAGAAGTTGGAGGTGAAACAACTTTCTCAAATTTAGATACGAGATCTGATACATTTTTTACAAGAGGTAAAGAATCACGTTGAACCAATTGACTTGCAGCTTTTGCTCTACTTGTAGGATCACGTAGCTGAACGGTTAAATTATTTTCATTTGGAGGCTCAACTGAAGAACTAAAAGAAAAAGAAAAGACTCATGAGGAACATTATTAATGAGTAAGGAAAAAGGCACATGATTTATTTATTACCTTTCTTTTACAAAAGTAACATATGATGATGATGATGATTCTGCATCTTTTGAAGGAGTTGACACATCATTTATTAATAATTGAAGTTGAGTATTATTTCCATTTTTTATCGATCTATTTATGTTATTCTTTGTTGGAGATAGAGGTGGAGAACTTGTAGAAGTATCACGAAAATTTCTTTGTTTTGGAGAAGATGGTGCAGATGTATTTGGTGATAAAGGTCTTCTTGGAGATTTTAAATCTGAACCTAATTTTTCTTTCTCTTCTTGTTGTGCTGCCCAAAATTTTATAAGATCATTCACAGGTTTTGTAGTTGGTGCTTTTTTATTATTAGACATTCTTTTTTTTATATATATATATGTGTGTGATTGTTTTCTTTTATTTATTTATTTTTTTGTATCAATTATATATATAAAGTCCAATTCGTTTTTTTTTCAATATTCAATTATAATCTAAATATTACGTATTGCTCTGTATGCTATTTATTAATAAGAGTTGTTAGAAAATTACGGTATAAAGGTGAAGGTTGAGAGGGAGGAAAAAAAGTGCGAAGAGAAGGGAAAAGAAAAAAAAAACAGAATATGTTTGTAGTTTAAGGAAAGGATGGAAGTTGGAATAAATAGCAAGAGAATAATAATAATAATAACAATGAAAATAAATAAATAAAATAAATAAATATATTCCTCAAAAAAAAAAATTAAAAATATATATTATATATATATTGAATAAGCGGAGTTTTTTTTTTTCAATAAATTTTTCGAGAAAAAAATAATTTTTTTAGCGTATATACTTCATGATGATATTAGAAAAAAAAAAAAAAAAAAGAAAACTGAACAATTATTATTACTAATTAAATTAAATTAGAATAGAATAAAAAAAAAAAAAAAAAAATAGATGGTCTTTAGGAACAAAAATGTATAATACAAATATATATGCGAAGAAATTCCTAAATAAAAAAAAACACCTTCAAAGGGTCTTTTTAGAAAATAGGATTGAATTGAAAAAAAAAACGAAGGATGCAGGAAAAAAAGGAGTGACTCAGTTGCGCTTCCAAAAAAAAAAAAAAAAAAAAAAAAATTTGATCGATTCTTTTTCTGTATGACCTTTGTTTCCCTTCTCTCTTTACACAATCAAAACAAAAGGTAACGAAAAAAGAAATTAATAAAAACTATCATCACTCGAGTGGAATGTAACGCAATAATTTAAATACTCGTAAAAAAAAAAAATAAATAGCGATCGAGTTATGCAGGTTTAATTGGTTGCAGAAATTTGTTCAATAATCTTGGAAGATAGATTTCACCACATTTTGTTTACATGGTCAAATTAGGAACTCTTGAAATTACTGATCATGTGATATGATGCAGTGTAAGTTTTTTATAACACAAATAAGAAAAGTTTAATTATCATTTTACTTTTACAACTTTATTTGTGTATTATTATAGTTTAACAACAGGAAATTAAATACTTTATGGCGTATCTGAATGGTTTTTTATTTATAATAATGCATTTTTATTTTATTTTATCAGTTAGAACAATATTATATCGATATCGGTTATCTTTTTCTAACCATACATAAGTCACAATCTTATCAACCATAATGTTAATGACGCAGTATTTTAAATTTATTCGGACATTCGAATTTTTATAATGTTACGTTACATTTCGTTACATAAAATGTTTTTCTTTAATTGTGTTTGTTTAAACATTAAAATAATTAATAATTTGAAAAATATTGTGAAAATATTGAAAATTATTAAAATTATTGAAACATGAAAGTTAATTAAAATTTATTTCTTTCTAAAAATTATCTGTTATAATATTTTTTTTTTTTTTTTTATTATTATTATTAATTTAATATCATGATATTTTTAGTGAACATTCTTTTTGAGGTAAAATCTTTGTTTATTTTTTTGGAGGAATATCCGAAGATTTTTATATCAACTTTATTTACGTACAAAGAATTAGATTTTTATTGAGTTTAACCTCTTTCGTCTCATTGAGTAAACGTTTTTATTTTTGAAGAAATTATCGCGTCATTGACGTCGTGCCTCGTGTCACATTTAACGCAGTTGTTGATTTGTTGCGTTAATGAAATTTTTTATTAATTAAAAACTTTTCTTTGTGGATGTTCGATTTCACAGAAAATCTGAATTTTAATTTATATATATATATATATATATTTTTTAAAAAATAAAAGTTCGTTGTTCTGTGTCAATCAATCCCTTCCTCTTTTCATCGTTTCATTGTAGCTTTTTTTTTTTTTTTATTTTATAATGTAGGAATATATAAATAAATAACACTTAAGACTCATTATAATGATTGATTTTCACGGGGAATGCGTGTAATTCGTTACGTTATCAATTGCAAGGACTATCTGAAATGCGTCTGAAATCGTAATCTGAGGCACAACATATCATCATATGTTCAGTAATGTTTCTTGAATTTATTTCGAATCTGAATTTTTTTTTAAAAGAGAAAAATATAGATTCACTAGATTTAACAAAACAATAATATTCTTGACCTTTTTAACCTTTAGGCGACGCAAATTTATAAAAGCCCCTTTTTGAAGCTGGCCGTCCGAATTTTTATTTTATCTGATCAATAATTTTATATGTTAAAATTTTTGTAATGTACATTCATAACGATCATTAAAATTATTATCAAAATTTTGGAATGGAATTTTTCACATTTTTAAAATATCAGTTTTTTATTGGCCAATTTATAACAAATATAAAAATTTTCAACAAATTTTTGGGACAATTCCATGGAATTCCATGGAATCAATTACTAATGGTAAACATTACATCATAATCTCGATCAAACTGTAGATCATCTCCTTATTTGTGTATCATGATCAATTCACAATTCCATGTGTGGTTACATGGATTTTGAAAAGTCTTAAAAATTTGCCAAAAAAGAAATCAAAAGAAAAAAAAAAAAAAAAAAAAAAAAAAAAAAACCATTAGAACTTTTCATTATCCTAATTTCTTTGACCCAACTTTACGATGACAAAAAAATCGATTTCATATAAAGGATGTAGCACGTTTTCAATTTATGAGGGATCTAATTATAAAAATCACTGTACCAGTGGAGACATAGTTACTCCATTACCACCTAATCCAAATGAATCATCTTTTTCCCTTAGCATAAACTTTAAAACAAATGAAGAAGTTTGGTACAGCTCAGATTTTCCATTTACTATGGATAGAGATGAACTACTGATGAACTCGACAGTATCTAGGCGTGCAAAAAGGATTAAAAAATTTGGAATAGCAGAAAATCCTCCCCGTCCTCTTAATTCATTCTTTATTTACACTAAGAATGAAAATAACAAATCAGAATATAAGAATATGCGAGCAAAGGATAGGTTAAAAAAAATTAAGGAACGTTGGATGAATGAGCCAAAGGAGATTAAAGATCTTTTCGATTGTGGCGCAAGTTTAGCTAAGGAACGACATGCTAGACAACATAAGGGTTATCAATATACAAAAAAACAACGACAAAAAAGGCAGAAAAATACAATAGATGTTGAAGATGAAACAACCGTCCCGTCCAATTATTCTTCGGCGATGTCAACTACATCATTATTTTCGTTTGACCATCTTACTTGTTTGAGTCATTGTACTGGGCCAAAAGAACATTTCCCAAACAATTTTCCTTATTTACAATTTAATGATAATACTTTACAAATTCCTCCCGAATCCTCGGTTCATGGTTTATCAGGATATACTAGTATTTACGATCAACTTGAGCCATCTATTTCATCCAACTTGGAAATGATGAATCAGCATTCAGCTCGTCAAATTGAGTTATCTCAAAATTTGTCCAATTCTACAGAGTATTTGGCTTTATCGCCTTGTCTTGTTCAACCTTGTTTTGACGAAACGATAAACTTTACTACCAATAATTTGTCAATGAATGAGATTTTCTTTATACCAAAAATCTCGGAAGAATAGCTAAATATGTAATTAGCTAATAAATAAAAATACTGTGTTATAACAAACTATTTCGAAAGTTCGAAATTCGAAACCTTTCACACGTAAGAAAAAAAAAAAAAAAAAGAAAGGGGCAGTGAAATTTATTTATGCTTTTTACAAACTTTTGTTAAAGTGTATTGTATACAGATACAATTTTACATTTATCATTCAAAACAATAGTAGTTTTTTGAAGAAATAGAAAATATTTCAAACCAGCAGAGGTTGCTGTTGGATAAGTAATGTAGCTTTGAGATGAAGTTTTAGCTTGTTCTATAAAAATTCATGGTCTATGATATTAATTTTTCATAGAGTTTTAAATATAGTTCTTAAGGTAGCTTTTTTTTTTTTGTTCTTTGGAAATGTCGAATTTTCATTGAATAGCACATGAATAGAAATAGAATTCACGCGTGGTAGTAATCTCATGCCACATTATATTCGCTTTACGATTATTTGAAAATTATAATTCAAATCTTATTCGTTAATTAATTATTTTTTTCAATATATCGCCATAATGGATTTCAGTTATTTTTTTTTTTTTCGTTAGAATTTACCAGTACTGGCTAATGTCATGTGAAAATTTTTTGGAGTTTGTTGCGTACTGTAGTCTCTAGAATTGAGAATTGATAATACTAACGAAAAATGCTTATTTTATCAAATAAAAATTATCTCAATTTTAACATGTTTAATACTTCCTACCCTTTATTAAATTTATATTTCACATTTGTGGAATAAAATTAATTGGACTGGTTCTTGTCGTCATTTTTCTTTTCTTTGAACATTTTTAAACCTTTCAAACCTTCATGTTCAAGTAATTTAATGATTTCTGCTTTATGAATAAGATTATGGTCTGTCTTCATTTGAATAAATCTGACTTCATGATTAACTTCGAATTTTAATGTCTTCGCTGAACTATATTTTTGATTCTTCATTAAAGCATACCACGTTTGAATTTATTTTCCAAGTTATATTGGGTTGACGAGAGTCATGGGTATAATGATCAATTTTTATTTTATTCATATGATGGATAAGTGGATAACTATATTTTTAATAATCACGTGATGCGCAGAATAGCACGTACTCACATGACATACTAACTTTATTGCGATAGAATATTATCACATTAAAATTTTGTGATGATATTATTTTTTTTGACGATAAAGTTTGATATATATTTATTCCATTTATTCCTTTTTTCTTGAATATTTCTTTCTTTCTAAATTTTATGTGAAATACCCTTTAACTTCTTAATATTTGATTGTTCTAAAACGGTTCCCATTTCCATGTTCAAATTTTTTTGTTGATCCTCAATACCATTAAGGTGTTTGCATATTAATCTCTTTATACTTTTGTAATATATTCTATTCCGTTCTAATTAGTAGCTGATCCTCTTACTATGGCTTAATTGCAATAAACTAGTTCAGGTGATGGTTATTATGTTGGAGGGTTGTGATGAACTTGTTTCATAGCGGAGAGAATGTTATTGGGGTGTGAAATTTTCTACAAGAGAAGGCGGAACTTCTAATTTTCGTTTATTTAATGTTTTTCTAAAAATTTTTGTTTATACATGTTTAAGATAATAAAAAAATCAATAAGTATTAATTATTAATTTATAAATATCTCCTATTTACCATTTTCATTACGATCCTCAATTTCTAATGATTTATTTGATTCATTTTTTAATTGCGTCCTCCTGTGCTGGTAAAGAGACATACGGTGAGTTTAATGTGATCGTAACCAATTAATCCAAAGAATTGATGCTCTATGATATTTACGGGAACCACTATGAGGTAAAAAATTCATACATTGACATTTTATATTGGGAGGTAATTAAATAATATAAATTTTTGAGTTGGTCTATCAGTAATTATCCAAAGATATAAACTTTCACCCTATTTTTTCGCAAATTCTTTTAGCAGTTTTATCTCGATTAACTTCTGATATGTAATATGTTAATTGATTGTAATGATTTTCAAGTTGAATGCTTTCTTTGGTAAAAATGAAGTATATAATTCAAACCTTTCTTTGAGTTGTTTTTGCAATTTCTTGCTTTAAATCTCTTTTTAAAAGAATATTTAGGACAATACTTATAATTAAAATTACACTTAAAAAACCTAAACGTAAAAGATGACCATCGTTTTGATGTTTCTGTAATTGATACATCTTTAATTCACTATGAAAAGATTCAAGATGATTGTTTGTTCTTGGATTTTGTTCCAACGGTACTTGTAATAAATTAGCAGCAATAATTCTTCCATATGTACACCACCCAATAACCAAATCTCCACACCAATAACCACAACTACTACCGCCTTAATTATAGTTAATTTCTAGATAACTTGGAATCAGTTGTGCTCTCTTGATTCAATTTATTCTACAAACTGATGATTGTAAAAGTTAATATAAAAAATTACGTGACGAACGTTACGCGACAGACGTTACGAAAGTTACATGACAAATGTTATGCACAAATATTATTGATAAAGTTTATAAACCATACCTTTTAATTATTTTCCTAATCTTGCAATATTTGGCCAAATTTTAATTAAGGCGAGTCTTTCTTTATGATCACAATCTGCAACAGCAACCTATTAATACATGAATTAAAACCTTCAATAATATTCTAGATTAGATGTAAGAATAAATAAAAATATATACCTTTGGAATAAATATCTTTTTCTTGCTCTAATTTATTTTTGTAATATAATATTAATTCTTTTAATATTGAATGATTGTAACTGCTACTAGTTCTTTGTGCGCCTCCGGCAGCTGATATCCTATAAGAATTCCTTTCTTTGATCGTCTAATACAAGTAATGTAAATAAAGAATTTTTTTATTTGATATACCAAAAGTTCCATCCAGATATAAGATGTCCGATTTTCCTTTATAATATATAGTTGCCTCTTTATCATTTAGTCCAAAAAATTGATCTATATTAATTTCTTCTGCTTAGCGTTTATCCAATCCCCAAATTTCTTTTGTCATCGAATTACGTATATTCTTTAATCTTGATTTGATAATAAAAATCTTTCATCATTAATCATAACTCTTCCATCTAAATGTTTTACTATAAAATCCATGTTATCCAAATTTTGGGCAATTCTTTTTACCATTTCATTAGGTGGAGGTTGATGCCGAGGATAATGTTTACAATCCTCTAAATGACTGAGATAACTAAAGATATTTACATATTATCTTAATTTTTTTTTTTTAATTCGTGAAAATGCAGGACATCTAAAAATTCAAAACATTTGCCTTGATTTTTCGGTTTTTTGCTTTTTCTGAACTCATATCGCTTCCACAACAACACTGTAAAAGATGAATACCTTTAGCCTTGTCGCTATAATGCACCTTCCATTTTATTATGGTTTAATATTTTCAACGTATAGATAATATATTTCTTTAAAAAGAGAGCGCATTGTTTTGTGATTTCCGTTTTACATTAGTAAACTCAGAAACTGGTAAAGAATGTAACTGTTCCTTTGTTTTTGAGTCAAAATAAGGTGCGAAGGAATTTTTAAATTTGACATTTTAGGTTATAAAAAGAAATTTTGTTGAAAAGTTATGCATATGTGTACTGTACGTGAAAAAAAAATTTGATATGACTGTAAATTTATAGTGGGATCAGTGATCGGCTTGCATGGTTTCTCTATTTTTTCTCGTGACCTGGTCATGTAATCTCCATCCTCATTCTGTCCATAGGACTGTTCTGGCTTCACATATGACAAGCCTAATACATAAAACTATTGAGTGAGAATCGCATACCGAATACATGCCTTAAGAAAAGCATCAGTTATTTTTGTATGAATGTGATTTTTGGTGGGTTTGATGATAAGAGGCAGGAATGAAAAAAGCACAAAATTATTTAAGTATTTGATATTGTTTGTAAATATGACAAAGAAGACCCATATAAACCTATTTTTCACTTGAAACAAATCTAAGGCGATTGATTTCTCTTTTTAAATTCAAATTAATTAATTAATCAGAATCAGACATATATACTTGTAAAAATTACATCGTGACTAATAATAGACTCTTGTTATAACACAATATAATTACTTTGAAAAAAAAAAGGTGCGAAAAAATGAACATTTATTCCTTACATAACTATTATTTAACTGGTCAGTTGCCGTAAATAGTTGGAAAGACTAAAAGTCAATGGTTGTGAAACAGAATTAGCTACAAGTCAACAACCTACGTCTATAATATTACAACCACAAATTACTTACAGCAACCAACCTTATCCTGTAATTATTATTTTTAAAATTTTCTATAATATTTTCATTTGTTGTCCCAATTTTATCAATGAATGATATATTACAAATACCTAGTTATTTATTGTGCGGAATTTCTCATCTTATCAATAGACAACAAACGCTCATCAAGGTTAGGATCGTTCTCCACCTTCACATTGGCAAGTTTTGGCTAGATCTATACTAAATTTGCCGGCTGTATTTATTTTTGAATGTTGCAACAAATACCGCAACATTGTATCCTTTTCTGTAATGTTACAATTACAACAAAGCCGTAATGTTATAACAGATAATATTATCATAATATTAATAATTATAATTTTATCAACACGTGTAATGTAATGTTAATAAAAAAACCAGATAAATGCCAAATGCACGTACAAACCAAAATGACAAAACGCCTATCCAAAAATATTTTTTACTATAAATTTGTAAATGATATATTCGCGTGCACTCACTTCACTTTTATCAACCCGTAAATGTTGTAATATATGGCTAGATTACGTGTAAAATATATTACAATGTCATTACAGTCGGCAAGTCTAAACTATACGCTTGGTACGTTGGTTCCTTGGCACTTGGACACTTACGCAAAGAAAAACGAGGAAGAAGTTCGATCTGTAAGTGAATAAATAATGTACCCATAGTTAGTGTATAAGGTAGAACTATGAAATAGAGATAATTTTCAAAGTTAAAAGATCCTAGACTACTTCGAAAAATACGAGGACATATTATGTGTAGCTGTGTAGGTGGTCTTCAAAATAAATTTTTATTGCCAATTTCCAATTTTTGAAATTTTAACTAAGATCTAATTTCCATATAATTTCCGTATAGCGTCGACCTGTTCTGGTAAAATAAAAGCATAAAAGATTCACATTCGTGAATCAGATCGCCAACATTGGCGGAAAGATTTAATCTTGTCTTATTTTTTTTTTATGTTTTCTTGTATTGACCCTCACATATTTATCAATATAGCTCATTCAGATCGTTTATCATTCAGATCGACTACATTTGCTGAGTTGGATATTGATTTGGGTCCAGAATTTTTATCACTATGTTACCACTCTTACACGAAGTTAAATAAATCGAATGAGTGAGTAACAATGTCATTGTAGCTGAAACCGTTTTGACTCTGTTAGTTCTTATAACTACTTAAAAGGAGTACATGAAAAGAAGCTCCTCCGATTTCTATCTGTTGCGGCAATTTTAAGTCATTCCAGAACGTTATCTACATTATCACACAGTATTTGCACCACGATTACAGGATGCTCTGTCTCATTCTTCAGATGGAATAGAATAAATCACAATCGAAATTACCATCTTTACGCATTCTAGGCATATTGTATTATAATCCGATCACAGATATATGTCGAAGATATTGAATCACATTGGTGTTTTGCCTGATCTTGGTGGACTCCGCATTAAAGCAATAGGATTTCTTAGTAGCCACTTGTAAATGCGCTCAAAAACGATCATCTGGTATCACTGAAGGATCATCAACGCTTTCACAATTCTAAACCTCAGTCTGAACCATGGTTCTCGTTATTTCTTGAACTATAAATATAATAACATTGATAGCTTGTTCGGATGGCGTTTCAGACCAGCAAATTCCAATTTTTCATATTGCTAAGATTTTTTTTTTGCACTCTCACGGAGAACGTGACAAAGGGCCCACAGGAAGGTATTAAAATTTTTCGTAATTGGATATTTATTTACGGATGTATAAAATCCACTAAATTCCTTAATCATACCACTCATGTAAATAGTGTATAATTCAAATCCGACTCAATCATCTGCAGCGTGTTCCATATTTATCATAAATAAATGAGATAATACGATGTAATTCTTTGGAAAAAAGTCGGAATTTAGTCGTATAACATAGCCAGTAGCAACTAAAAAATTCGCGTGGCTAGTAGTCATTTGCTTTGTGTATAACTACTATAATACCATTAAGAAGGGAGGGCAGGCCGTTATTTCTATGTCAAGGACATACTCGATTATAATATAATAAATACATTCTATTGTGAATAGGTATAATTTGGTTGAAATTTTGATTATGATAGGTGTATAAATTAAATTAAACTTTGCTTAGTTTAAAATCATGTTGATAACACTTTTACATAAGTAATTATTTTAAATACTAATTGATTAAAAAAGTTTGATACCGCATTCTTTGTTTTGTTTTAGGAGAAGCTTTCTTTTGATTTTTCTTTCTCTTTGTTTTTTTTTTCCTTTAAGAGACGCGGCCACGCCAAAGTCTCTCCCATTTCCTTTTTCTTTTGATGGACAAGTCGGTGCTTTCCTTTAAGGGACTTTATATGACGCATGTATTAGTTTAGTCCCGCGCTGATAACTTAATAAAATAAAAATAAAATTATCACCGTCTCTATATAATGAAACAAAGTAGTATAGGTATTCATATAATCTTTCTATGGCGATGAAAAAGATTTGTGAGAATTCTATACTTGATTGATTATTGAGTAGTATTAAATACGGAAACGGTTCATTGATCAAATATCGTAATTCTTTGTCTTATTCAAGTAATCAAGATTACACTGAGTATTATTAATAACTTGTTACTTGCCAATTAATGAAAATGGAATAAAATTATCTGTAACATCAACCAATCAGAACGACCAAGCAGAGAGAACGAATGCTTTCAATAGTGAAACGTTGTCACTATGGAAGTGTGGTCAGAGGAGAGAAAATAAAAGAGGAAGGAAACGGAATATACATGTACGAATAACTAATTAAATTTCAAGAAAAGTGTCACGTGATGCGGAATGTCTACACATAAATGATATAGGTAAATAAATAAATTAGAATATTTCATGGGTATTATCTATATATAGGGATGGCAACGGTCGGTCACGGTCAGTGATGGGCAAATGACCAGGTCATTTGTCCATTTTGAGATGACCTCTGAATGACCTTTGAATGACCTAGTCATTAGGGTCATTTGTCATTTGAGTCATTTAAAATTAATACTTTATAATTTAGGCCAGGTTTATGATTCTGACTAGAATTATAAATTTATAGTATCACATGAAAATTTTTATCCATAAAATATTGAAATTGTATTGGTCAGAATTATGACGTAATTTTTAAATGACTAGGTCATTTGTCATTTAACGTTGAAATGACCCAAATGACACGTGACCAGTCATTTGGGTCATTTGAGGTCATTTGGGTCACTGGCCAACACTGGTCACGGTCGGTTATCGGTCGGTCATAAGACCTTTGACCGACCGACCGTTTTGGCTGACCTTTTTCCTGACCGTTTAACCGACTATGACCAGTTAATAACCGTGACCGTTGCCATCCCCATCTATATCTGATATACACAAATTTCATGCGAAATTACGACACATTATTTTAAATTAGTTCAAAATTCGACGCATTCTTCTTAGTTATGAATAAATTATTTAAGATATAAACAGGATAATAGAATCGAATGATCGAAATGTTTTTAGTAATACATGATAAAGAAATATAACAAGGTAAGTTTATTAATAATAAATAATATACATCTAAGTAATAATACCAATAATAATCTCTGTGAAAACAAATTTATAGTACATATATTTATACTAATTAAAAACGGTTGTATATAAAAATAAAATATCATTCATATATTAAAATTATAAATTTTCAGTTATTTGGCTACCGATAGCGCTTATAGCAACGGATCGCACAATAGTAGTACCAATAGATCCAATACGATCCAAGCCTAATTCCGTACTAATTTTGTCATGATATAATGATTCCAAGAATCCGTGTCTTAGTACATCATCAGGAGACTTTTTAATAGTTACCAAGTATGATGTGAAAAAGTTACGTTTTTCTCTTGTCACGTAAAACTCAATTTGTCTAAGAAAATTGATAAAATTTTCACCTTTCACTGACTTTTTTTTATCTTGAATTATTTGTTGAGCAGGAATTTCATAATTTTCTAATAATGTGCATGCTTCTTCTAAGTTTCTATCTTGAACTTTGATGATTATAGCATAAATATTAGAGACATCCAGCTTGGGAAGAAGACCAAGTGAGCTAACCCCGCCGAATCCACGCCCCACCGCATGCTTGTTTCGAAATCGAAATACTGTGCTGTTATCATCGTTATAATGTTTGTAAAGAATAATATTCCCTTTCCGAAAGCTGTCACAAAACACATTGGTATTATTATTATGATTCATTTCATCCATTTAATAGGTGGTTTGTGACTATTGATTTTGGGAATCCCTTTTCTTTTTATCTTCCAAAAATTTTAATTATAATTTTACGATTTCTAAAAGATTCAATCCTTTTATATTTCTTTCTTTTTAATTTTTTTTTTTATCTTTTTATCAAGATAATGAAATAATTTGGCGTTTTTCTTCATTCAACACTATAACTTAAACACTTTCATAGAATACTAAAATTAGATTCTGTATTTCAAACCTTCATTCAATTGTATTAAATAGGAAATAGTTTTGTCATTCCAAATCTATTCCAAAGATAGCGTTTTTGTTGCAAAAATTTTAAATTTACATTATCTATTGCGTAGTCAGTAGATGAACTTGCCATATTTGGTTATTGTTTAAGTTGCCTTACGGAATTGTATTTCCGGTGCATTGTAAGTAAAAGAAACTATTTTTTACATTAAATATTACACAAAAAGCTTTTCGTTTAGTTATGTTTTCCTTTTCCCGTATCAAGTTATACCAATCAACCATTAATGATGTTGAACAAAGATTATCTAAAAAATCATCTCTTTAATAAAAAAAAATCAAACGTGTAATTTGACGGTAGAGTTGTAAAATAATGCGCAACTTCATGAAATGAGAAAGTTTTTTTTGATTTAACAAATGTTCTTTTACAATTTTTTGTAATGCTGATTTATTTGTTTATTTATTGTTAAGGATGAGAAAGTTTTAAAGTACATCAAAAAGAAAGTTTCTATTAATTAGTTATTTATTTATACATTGTCGCATAAATATGCACCAATATTGTTCAACATGACCCAAACTTTATCGATCTCATATAATTATTCCAATAGTAATGTAATCGATTTATTTTTAAATTATATAATTTTTTAAAAATAATAATTAATATGTTTATTAATTATATTATTTAAAGAAAATTAAAATATATTAAATTTTGTTATATGTATAATTAGATATTACTTCTTCAACAGATCTCCATAAAATGCGATGAAAACCAATTACTAAAACAACAAATCCTTTTAATTTATTAGGATTTGATTTGGTTATTTTAATACATTTATCACATACTCCTGAACTAGAGTAATTAATAGGTTTTCCTTTTGAAATTACATTCATATATGATTTTAATTGATTTATTCCATTATTTAATATTTCGTCAATAGTTGTTTGTTTTGTTTCTTGATGTTCTTTTGACCAATAAGTATATATCCTTTTCAATAAATATTCTTCATTTTCTTTTTCAAGAATTTTATCTAAATTTTCTAAATCATTTGCACCAAATTTGTTTTTTTGATTTTTTATCAAACCAACTAATGAAATATATTTTAATTCTAAACTAACATTATTGTCACCTATATCTTTTAATATAAAAATGTCTGAATAGCCAAAACGACCAGATCCTTTTTGCTTTTTGCCATCCATTATTAATGAAAGTTCTGGAACACGATAATTTAATGGTAAAAGGCATTCAACAATTGGGCTCATCAGCAGAAAATAAAGACATTTGTGATCTTGTTAATAAAAATGTTTTTAAAACTTCTATAAAAGGTATGACTTCCCCTGCAACAAGATTTTCATATGCTGAAGCAACGAGTAAACCATCATTAATAACCTGTCTATACACCAACTTATCTTCATTCTGTTTTAAAATTTGAATTTGTTTCTTAAATAAACTATTTGTATCAGCATCATAATTATTATCTCTTACTCTTTTTAATTCTCTTGTTTGTCTATCCTGAAAGATAAGTTCCTTATTCCATTTTTTATTAAAAATAGATTCTAATGCTTTACCTGAACAATATATTTCACTTTCAACATTATTATATGTATAGATAGCAATTGCAAAATATTAAACGAATATCTTCTTCAAATTCTTCTAATTTTGTATATTCATTATTTTCTAATTTTGAATTTATGGTAAATAAATCTATTGGATATTTTACATGCTTATTTATAATATCTTTTTCAATATGTTTAAAAAATGAATGAGAAAAAGATATGTTTTCAAGTTCATGAAGAATATTATAATAAAAGTCAATAAGTTTAATATTCTTCTTAGAATCTGATTGTAAATTAAGATCTGATTGTATAGTTTTAGAAAAATCTTTAATATAAAGTGGTTTTTCTAAAAGAGTATTCTTTTTAGAGCCTGGTTGTAAAGTTTCAGAAAGGTCTTTGATATGTGTTTTTTCTGGAAGAGTTGTAGTAGTAGATACTAAATTTTCTTTTTCACATTCTTTAATAATTCCTTCCCAGAATATTTGCAACTTTTTAGGATAACGTAAGTGATCTGTATTTAACTGTTGTAAGAATTAAACAGAGATTAGTAGTGCATTAAATTTTTTATTTAGTGATTAAAGAAGGCACATAGCCAATTCCTCCTCCAGAATTAGCAGACTTTATCAACGACAAAGTTTGAATGCCTGAGTTGAGAGCTTGGGCTGGCTACCAAGGTTGTCAAAACAGTAATTCTCACTAGGTGACCACGGGGAGTATTAGGGAGTTACCCAAACTTTGCAAAATAAAAAACAAACGCACCTTTTTCTTTAATTCAATGAAAGTATTTGGTTCTAATATTTCTTTGGCTTCAATTAAAAAGCGATTGTACCAAGTAATATGATAGCTTTGCCATTTAACTAATGTTAATGGAGCATCAGTCAGTGAAGTTAGTGATGCAATAACAGTATTTCGGTTAAGATCCAAAAATCCAAGATAAGACCAATTTTTTGATCCATGTAAGTAAGAATTAAGAGCTAATAATAACAAAAAGGGTGGTTAAAAGCTGAATGAACTTTATCAATTATTACAAAATTTTGTACCTTCATATCCAATGTAGTTCTTGGTGGTTGTGTCCATCATGAAAGAAATGGTAATACAAGGAAAAAAAAAAATAATAAAAATATTTGTAGAAAAGTATAAAATAGAAAAGTGTAAAAAAAAAGGTCTTTAAATACAAAAAATATTATGACCCGAACTGACACATCAATGCGTAAAAATTAAGTTACTACAGTTTTTATGACCCATTATTACAAAAAATGATAAACTCCTGTGTAAGAATGAATCTTAAATACAAAGACTCAGATTGACACATTAACACGTAAGAATTAAGAGACTCATTATTGCGAAAAATATAAACAGTAAATGCGTCTATGTTAGAATGAAAAGAAACAAAATTTTAAATATTGTTCACATTAATGAATAGTATCGTAATTTACACATTTTTCTATATTACTCTAGAATCAAACTAATAAATATATAAATCTATAAATATCATAATGTATCCAACGTTCAATATAGCCAGATAATATATTATCTCAGTCTTCGAGCGTAACACTCTTGTAAAATCCATTAATTATCTGATTGTCCAGGACCCGGGAAGCCATTGAACTACCTGATTGGCCAGCTTAAAGCACCATTTTCCGTGGTTTTTGAATACTGATTGGCCAGAATTACACATGAATCACGTGAAGTTTTCCAAGAAGTAATCTTCATATGTTTGTTTAATTGGAGGAGAATTTTGTTATATTTCAAACAATATTGACACATCTATACCATCAACTATTAACAATAATCCATGATTTAGTGAATGCAACTATATGAGGATTTAAAAAATATTTTTCTAATTTTACCAAATAATTACTTTTTTTTTTATTTCCTATTAGAGTTATATGATGAATTTTGTTGTTTAACTGAAAGAGCTGTTAAATATAAATCTATCCATAAAAAATTTACAGCACCAATTCTTATTAATGCAAACGAATCAACTTAGTTACGATACCAGAATAATATTTATTTACTACTCGATAAGAAGAAATTAGACGTGCCGTATTTTTATTAAACTCTATTATATGATACTGACCTTTCATTTTTACTTTTTACTGAATTTTGACTTTCACAACAATAATAGAAACCATTATATGACAAAAAGTAGAAACTTGAATAATTTATTTTATAATAGAAATAATAAAAGATAAATTTAATATTTATCATACATCGCTAAATTTTGGATATTTATGGATCCTCCGCAGTTATATTATGTATATCCATATATTTAACAATATTAATTATAATTATTTTATTTTAGTTACCTTAAGAATCGAAGCTAGAACCTTAAATACTCATTCTTCGTGAAGTATGTTTTTGATTTATTTAAGTTAAAAAATGACAGTATTGTCTTATTACTGTCCTACATAAATGATTTTTTTTAACTAGCGCAATTTTATTAAAAAGTTTGATAAATACAATATTAAAGCCTAATTTTGCTAAAATTTGACGCATTCTTCTTAGTTATAAATTAACTTAAATTGAATTATTTTTAATCGAAAAGTTTTTTTTTAGTAATATATGATAAAGAAATATAGCAAACAAAAACCTCCATGAAAAAAATATATATTTTTAAAAACGGTTAAATATAATACCGTTCGTATATTAAAATTAAAAATCATCAATTTGATCATTGATAACACTTATAGCAATGGATCGCGCGATAGTAGTACCAACAGAACCAATACTGTCCAAGCCTAATTCAATACTAATTTGGTCATGATATAATGATTCCAAGAATTCGTGTCTTGGTTCATCATCAGGAGACTTTTTGATAGTTACCAAGTATGATGTGAAAAAAGTATATTTTTCTCTTGTCACATAAAATTCCATTTGTTTAAGAAACTTGGTAAAATCTTCACCTTTCACAGACTTTTTGTTATCTTGAATCATTTGTTGAGCAGGAATTTTATAATTTTCTAATAATGTGCATGCTTCTTCTAAGTTTCTATCTTGAACTTTGATAACTATAGCATAAATATTAGAGACATCAAACTTGGGAAGAAGACCGAGTGAGCTAACCCCACCGAAATATTGTACTGTTATCGTCGTCATAATATTTGTAAAGAATAATATTTCCTTCCCGAAAGCTATCGCAAAATACACTGGTATTATTATTATGATTCATTATATCCATTTTAGATATTTTAAAGGTGGTTTTGTGAATATTGATTTGTGAATTTCTTCTCTTTTTATATGTATAAAAAAAAAAATTATCTTCCAAAAAAATTAAAAAATTTTAATTATAATTTACAATTTCTAGAAGATTCAATCCTTATATATATTTTTTTTTTTTTCAAATTTTTTTTATTAAGAAAATGAAATAATTTGGCGTTTTTCTTTATCCAACATTATAACTCAAACAATGCTCTCATAGGAATACCAAAATTGGATTCTGCATTTCAAATTTTCATTCAATTTGTATTAAGTAGGAAAAGAAGGAACGATTGTATTATTATTAGTTTTATTCCGATCTATGCCAAAAATAGAAAGAATTAAGAGCTTTTGGCTTGAAAAATTTTAAATTTACACAATCCTACATTATATTGCGTAGTCGGCAGATGAACTTACCGTATTTGATTTATTGTCATAGTTGGTCACGGAATCGTATTCCCGATGTATTGTATGTAAAAGAAACTATTTTTACATTAAATATTACACAAAAAAAAGCTTTCTTGTTTGTTATTTTTCCTTTTCCCGTTTCTAAGAAAAAAAAAAAAAAAAAGATCAAAGTAACGTATAATTTTGACGGCAGAGTTTTAAAATAATGCAGCTTTATGAGATGAAACTATTTCTGATTATTCGGTGCAAAAATGCTAAAGTTCTTCTACAATTTTCTGAATGCTGATTGTCCAGGCAATCCCGTGAAATTTTCTACAATTATTAAAGTACTGTGCATACAAAAGGATTTAGACTAATATTCGGTTACACATACATGACAATGTTGTACATTTTTGGTGTCCGCAGCTTTTTTGGCTGTTCCGGACATGTCCGCGCTCTGTCCGTATTCTCTTCTATAAATTAAAAAACTCTACAAAAATTATAATGTTTATGCGCAATTAGGTACTGAATACCGAAACAAGTTTGTCATAGTAAAATTTTTGAGGATTATCATTTTTTTTTTATGTCACATGTCCCGGACATAGTCCCGACCATCAACTCATCATATTATCCGAAACTATATAAATTATCGTGAAGACATAGAATTCACAGATATAGCATAATATTTCTCATTATACTTTATATAGTTCCTTATTAGATAAAAAAGAAATAAATGACTTATTTTATTATTTTATTATATATACAATCTATCACACTTCTTCAATATACCTAAAAATTTTAAACTATTATAATTTAGGTGGCGATTAATCGATTTGCGTCAGATACCTAACGTTGGTTACTCGTAAATTAAGTTATAAGCATTAATTATAAAACTCAAACTTATGAAAAGCACTTCATCAAAAATACTAATGAATTGCAAGCTTTTCAAGTAAATTTTTATGATATATAATTTCACACAAATTAAATCATTAAAAACTTTTAAAATATATAATTAATTTATTGTGATATACGAGACTTATTGTGCGATTCAGTTGATGTGCATCAGGTATCAATTTACATCTGACGCACGCCAGATAGCCAGCTCAAATCGACACTTTGACGCGCAGCATGCAGCATAATAATATAAATTATTATTTGAATGAACATAATATTATTAATGTTATAATAATAGTTAAAAAAATATATCATTATATTTTAATAAAAGAAGGTTTCATAAGTCCAATTTTTGTAATAATAGTTCTCTCGAAAATTTATTAATAAAAGGTATAACAAAATTATTATCAAATGTATTAAATTTAATTAAATAAAGCACGTTTTAAAATATAATACTTTACACATCGAGATCGGCCAAGAAACGTTTCGGGTTCAGGTTTCGGAGGGTTTCGCTCACAGGTGGGTTCGGCCTCAAAAAACTTTGATTAGTTTCGTATTTAATCGTACTGTATGATCAAGTTGACTATGAAAAAAAGTTATTGGCTTTAAGCTCTGACATGTATTAGCAATACGTTTTATTTCTTTAAGGTTAATTATCCGTTCATTCAATAGATAAGATATAAGCCTGTTCATAAAAAGATTCATTGACCAATTCTTATTAATGCAAAAGAACAACTTAGTTACGATACCAGAATAACATTCTTTTATCGCTCGATAAACCGTTAGGGGCCAGTTTTTCCTAATGTACCGTATTTTTATCGATCTCTTTTATATTTTACTGAACTTTGATTTTCACGACATAATAGTTGTAGTCCAAACAATCACATCCTAATCGGTATAAATTTTCTATTTAAATAAAGTACAAATATTATTGAATTTATTATTCCCTAACAAAAAATAGTACATATATTATTTATCTATACAACAATCTATCTTAATAAAATAATAAAAGTTATAAAATTACGTATACAGTGCATATATTTGTCCATACAACAAAAGACCTATTCTATCTAAATTAATGTATGACCATCGCTTCGTGAAGCATCATAGGAGTACAAAACAAACTCTTGTCCCTTTGCGGTTTTGCTAACATATAGAATGCTCAACAATATGGACGAATGAATAGATTCTTATTTACATATTAAAATCGTGCAATAAATTTATTTTTTTCGTTATATAGTATATGCTTAAATTAATATAGTTCTTATTCCAGAAGTTTTAGGCGAAATACTTTGATCATATAAATTAGGAAAATAGGGTAATAATATAAGTAAGGAAAAAGAAGGAAGAGGAATATAGTGAGGAATTCACTAGACAACACGCTTTAATTTCATTTCATCTTTTCCTAGACTATATTAAATTTGAATCAATTGACTTTTCTCCGCTGCTTTGTTATAATATTCAAATGATTTGATTGCATTTATTTCAGTTCCTATTCCATATCGATAACATTCTCCAAGTTTATACATTGAATCAAGATCTCCTTTTTCAGCTGCTTCTTTATATAATTCAAATGCTTTAATTTTATTTAATTCAGTACCTATTCCAAGTATATAACAATTTCCAAGATTGTGCAACGAATCAAGATGACCTTTATCAGCTGCTTCTTTATATAATTCAAATGCTTTAATTTCATTTTTTTCAGTTCCTATTCCATTTTGATAACAACATCCAAGATTAAATAATGATTTAATCTGACCTTTTTCAGCTGCTTCTTTATATAATTCAAACGCCTTAATTTCATTTTTTTCGGTACCTATTCCAAGTTTATAACAATTTCCAAGGTTATGCACTGAATCAAGGTGACCTTTTTCAGCTGTTTCTTTATATAATTCAAACGCTTTGATTTCATTTTTTTCAGTTCCTATTCCATTTTGATAGCAACATCCAAGATTAAATATTGAATCGATCTGACCTTTATCAGCTGCTTCTTTATATAATTCAAACGCCTTAATTTCATTTTTTTCAGTTCCTATTCCATTTTGATAGCAATATCCAAGATTATGTATTGAACTAATTTGACCTT
Source organism: Rhizophagus clarus (assembly GCA_015698045.1). Classification (NCBI taxonomy): domain Eukaryota; kingdom Fungi; phylum Glomeromycota; class Glomeromycetes; order Glomerales; family Glomeraceae; genus Rhizophagus; species Rhizophagus clarus. The sequence goes on along the minus strand of BLAL01000017.1, from coordinate 85,158 downwards.
TTTCAGCTGCTTCTTTATATAATTCAAATGATTTAATTTCATTTTTTTCAGTTCCTATTCCAAGTCTGTAACAATTTCCAAGGCTATATATTGACTTAATATTACCTTTTTCAGCGCTTTTTTATATGATTCAAATGACTTAATTTCATCTTTTTCAGTTCCTATTCCAAGTCTATAACAATTTCCAAGATTATACATTGATATTATATTACCCTTTTCGGCTGCTTCTTTATATAATTCAAATGATTTAATTTTGTTTTCTTCAGTTCCTAATCCATTTTCGTAACAATAGCCAAGAGCATTTATTGAATCAATCTGTCCTTTTTCAGCTGCTTCTTTATATAATTCAAATGATTTAATTCCATTTTTTTCAACCCCTATTCCATTTTGATAACAATATCCAAGATTATGTATTGCCATAATATCACCTTTATCAGCTGCTTCTTTATATGTTTTGGTTACATGTTGATAACGGGTTTCAAGATTATGCATTGAATCCATATTATCCTTGTCAACATTTGTTGATTGGATATTTTCATTCATTTGCATTTTTATTTCTTCCTCGGTTGGTAATTTGAATGATGATCTAAGACACTTGAAAAATTGAATAACGAATGGATCGTCAACAAAAGAAAAAGGAGTTTTGGTCGAAGATAATGCTTTGAAGAGTAAAATCTCAAGAGATTTTTGTTCGTTTTCGCTAACGTGGTCATTTGTTGTTGATGTAATATTTTGTTGCCTGAATTGTATATTAGGCGCTTTTGGACACTTTTCATCAATATGTAATTTCATTCGATGAGGAACACCTTGTTTAAACTTTTTGAAACAGTATTCACATTGGTTTACATTAAAACTTTCCCAAGAGAATGTCTTTTTTCCTTCGTTTATATGGTCAATGTAGTCGATTTTTGATGAATTATTCTGTTTTTTAGTTCGTGATTTTGCATTATTTGGTGCTCTTGGACATTTCTTGTCAAGATGAGCTTGCATTCGTTCAGCAGCAGCTCGTTGAAAATCTTTGAAACAGTATTTACATTGTACATGAGGGTGCAAATCAGTATTTATATTGAAATGTTCCCAAACAGGTCTCTTTTTTCTCGCTTTTCTTAACATTGATATAGTAGTATGTAAGAAATTTAAAGCTGTTCTCCAACAAAAAAAAAAAAAGAAAGAAATTAATTAAATAGATATGTATGGAAACGGGATTTAAATGTTGACTAATATATGATAATTTGCGTAAATTTTTGTCTAATAAATAGGATTAAAGGGGGGTTTCAAGGAGTTTTAGTTTCACAACATTTTGATGCTGTCAATTCAATTAGACATATCCAATCGGACATACGTCCAATTGTCCGACTGTTCTTTGTATTGGATTTGGCCAATTGGATTTGGAGATGTGTCTCAATGCGTCTGCGCCTGATCTATTCCATATTTGTCGGTTGATTATTTACAATACTAATCCAATGAGCTAACAGCTAATGATTTTATTATGTATAACAGGTTGTAGAATTTTTTAAACAAATCGCACAATTTGTTTTTTTTTTTTGAAATAAGTTGAAATGACAAAAAAAGTGATTAATTATATAGTAATTAAATTATGTCATTTAATATTTAATATTTATTTATTTATTTATTGAAATTCTCCTGCACCATGCCCAGGGTGAACCCCAGACCTACAGTTGCTTGTCCACATTATTGGCTCGGTAACAAGTGTAATTATGTCATTCAATATATATTAAATCATATATTTTTATAACATTGAACTGTCAAATAGGATTGGAGAAGCCAATCTTTCTTCAACACTATGTGGATCAATTCCTTACATTCAAAAAAACACCGATTTTTTTTTTTTTTTTTTTTTGAAACAAGATTTTTTTAATGTTCTCTAATAAATAATAAATCTCACTTATCATTGAGAGAATCATTTTATTTCTTATTATTACTGTTATTTTGGTACATGAATATAAAAATTTTTTTTAGAAAAATTAGATGTTCTTGCAGGACTTCTCGGACTTCCCGATAAGGGAAGGTTTTATTTTAAGAAACGAATTTTAGCTGTTTTTTTTTTTTTAAGATAGTACTTGCGAACTTTTGGACTTTTGAAAAAAAAAAAAAATGTTGTGCAGTACTAAAAATTTTTTATTGTATATATATTTTACGTCCGCCATTATAATATTACGACTTACGGATTTCATCACGGCTGATATATGGAATACACTCAAAATCTGCCTGCAAAATTTATGACTAACCAATTTTCCCTCCATCTAATCAAATTTCCAATATTGATGGTGCGTCGTTATTCGATCGCTTAATCAAATTAATTCCGAACAGCAAAAGCTTTTGCTTAATTTCATAAGTCCGTTAACATGTCGTAATTATAGAAGATAAAAAAAAATGAAACGGCAAAAGTAAAAAATTGGCAAATCTGAATAGAAAAAAGAACAAGATACAAAATTGGCAATTAACAATACCTATTAGAGTCAAGGGAAATTTTATGGTTATTATAAACAAGAGCTTTATGCAGTTAAATGATTAGTGATGCCCCAGACATTATTTTCTTAAATCATTTATGTAGTAAATTTTGTAATCACGAAAAATTTGATAAATTAAATCAGAAAATATTTTAGTATAAAAACATTTTTTTTTTCCTAGAATAAACTTTATTGTTCTTTTTACCTAAAACGGTTTTGGCGCATTTTAATCTTTTATTTCTATTTTTTCGTATGTTTCTTATTGTCAAAGTTTTAGAAGACATGTGTACGAAGTCGTAGACAAGTAGTGGGATACTTAACAATTTCTCCAATCCATTATTATCGTATCATAAATGATCCTATGGTATTCCATTCACATGGACCTTGTAGTGACCTTGCTTGAGTATGATAATGATCTCTCAATGTGCGCGGCTGTGCGTTAAGTATATTATTATATCGGCAGAGTATAATCACCGTATATATATCCAAATCCATTCCTCTTTCTGTTTCCACATAATCATCGTCACAATATCCGTCAACAGGACAGAAGGGCGCAAATAAGTATGCGCTATTTTTCTCAAACTTTTGCACAGGTGCTAAGCGAATTGGTCAAGAACCGGAGAACGAAGAAATTGTAGAACTTTTGCGAGAGCTGAAGGACTTATGACTTGGCTCTGAATTTAAGGTCATTTGTGAGGAATAACTTGTTGCAGTTTGAAAATGAGCGACACTTTAGCAATATTAACGAAGAGAATAATTTTACAATCCCTGGCATGTTAAAATATCTGAGAAACCTTAAATCAGGGTGTTTTTCTTGACAAAGTATTACCTCTACAGCTCATTGATACCTGAGATGGTTGTAGAAAAGGAAATCAAAGAACAAATGGATTCTATTATGATTGAATTTGTCGTTAAGAGATCCAATTTTAATTAGCCTGAGACAACGACTTTGATAAAGTAATAATTCATAAAATATTCTGCGAGGCCTTACAACAATAAATACTGATCAAAGGATTCTTTAGAACTTTGTAACTTAATATAAACTGAAGCTTTAATGAGAACGGAATTTTGAAGTGAGTTTTTTACCAAGTTACTTGCAACTCTAAATGGTATGGGTTTTAAATCGGTACATTTTCTGGGCATGTTCTGGGAAATGTTTGGTCTGTACTTCTTATTTATTCATTAAATTTGATATAATAGAACAATGTTGCAGTGAATAAACTTAACTTGCTAAAAAAAATTAAAATTCGGTGTAGCGATTTTTGGTGGAATGATTTTCGTGAAATAACTCGGTTGGTGAGTTGGTGAGATTATTTCGGTGAACTCTGTCGGTGAAATAAACTGAACCCAAACAAATTGACAAATGATTATATTTATTTGTCATTTGAGGAAGAACTTCAATTTAAGTTGTTTTATGACAACGTGACATGATAAAATTCTTTTAAAAAAGAAAGATTAAATTATTAGCATGTTCATGTACAATTATAAATTGGCTATAAACATCGATGTCTGGACTTTCAGTTAATTATTCCAGTGGACTGGACAAATCAAGATCTTGCCGGTATGATGTAGCAAAAATAATATTGACTAAAAATAGCTTAAAAAAGATTTATGAAAATCACCTTCATTATGTTATGTGCAAATTTTAAACTCTTCCTCCTAATACTTTAATTAAAATTAAAAAGAGGCATTAAATAAATGCAAAAATTAAATATTCCAAATGTTCAAAGTGAAGAATATTAAAGGGCATTAAAATTTAACGGCTATGAGCGAGAATTGTGTTAAATAAAAATAAAAAAATAATTCACAACCAATAATACATATAAAATTCAAATTTTATTATTTAATTAAAAGTATGTACTGTACGATTGTGACCGTCTTTACTAGTATTCCTATTAAGAGAAAAATAAAAAGGATTAATATGGTGGCAAGTCATATCAAACCCTATGAGAAGTACTATCACGCAAGAGAGCAAGGTGCATAGAGGTACCTCATACAGTCACGTGCTATAGTTGTTGATATAATAAAAGAATAATGAAAGACAAAGAAAATAAAAAAGATAAAGAAAAAAAAAAATACAAAAAAAAAGGATAAGAAAAACAGAGAAAAAAAAATAAAAAAAAAAATAAAATAATAATAAAAAAAATAAAAATCTACTACTAAAAATTAACCTATCCTATTTGCCAAATTATTTATTATCATTAAAATGAACAACTATAGAACCTCAGTTTCTCTCAGGCTACAGCTGATCCTCAGCGAAATAAATCCGCCTAGCAAAAAGAGCCATGTACACGTGAACTCCTTCCCTTGCAAGAACATAAAATAAACTTACCAGTTACTACAATAAAAAATATTAACCCTTCTGATAAGTCATCTATTAAAAACGCATAAACCATATTGCGAAAAAAACGAACCCGAACCACACCAATTTAACGAACGCCTTGATTTTGACGATTTAAACGACCTATTAAAAAATAAAATAAAAAATTTAAAAAATTTTAGAGAAATTTGCTCCTTTTATATTATTTTTCTCATCATATGACATAAGTTTGTAATGATGTAATATTTTAAAATTATTATTACTAATCTACTCAACTGATGTTACAATGACTAATAGTTTATCCAATAAGGGAGATTAGTCATTTTGACTAATTGTTTAATATATATACAAATTACAAAATGATTAGCTAAAATATCTACAAATTTGTCAATATTATACTTCATGTTTCCATAAAAGTTCAATCATATTTCATCATAGTTACTAATAATATGTCAAACAATCGACTTTTTATACCTGAAATTATTAAAGATTTTTAGTATACAAACTTTCTGTGATATGATGTAAAAAGTTGGATTTATCGAATAATAAGTTTCAAGTGTCTTCAAATAAAAAAAAAAAAGGTCATTTCTGCGGAATATTGAACTATAAATTTAGTTAAACCGTTTAGGTAACGTCAATCATTCAAAGTAATATTTAGATATATTTAATATTGAATATCTAGAAAAATGCAAACGTTTCGTGAAATAGCTGTAAACACTATTAAACACTTCTGTCTATCTACAGCCATATATCAACATTTTCGCCATCTAATTATTAATGAAAATATATAAGAAATGCTAATAATAATACATTGATTCTTTTTGATATAATTTTTTTATAAGAACGTTTCTTTAGGCACAAATTAATTATAATTTTTTTTTTTTTTTAAAATAAAAGGTTTAAACAATAAAACTTTTTTTTAATATTAGAATAATAAAATTATCATGAATACAAAGGTATAATTACCGTTGAAATTGGTAATAATTAAAGTATTCTACATGATTTCTTAATCTGACTTTAACGGGCTCTGGCCTCGTATATTTAAGCTGTGAAGTAATTTATTTTTGCTTTACAAGTTAAATTTATGAATACACCCTTCTCTTAAAATATGGTCCTTCGATTGATTTTCATACACCTAAATATTAATTATTCACGCGTTCAAATCATAATTTTAAAAAAACGTTTATTTGTAATTGTGTAAATAAAAAAAATTACAAAAGCCCATTGAATCTATGTTTAAATAATTACATTTAATTAATGTAGAATCCGGTTATTAAATCACACGAATATTTAAATTGGAATGATTGGAATGATGAATTGTTATTCAAATAGTGACCACACGTGATGAAAAAATTTTCAAGACATATTTTTGATTTAATCAAAGTGCCAAAATTACCTAATAAAGCATTAAAAAAAGAGTAGCCCAAAATAAACTAGTTAGGTAGCATCGGCACGATCAACAGTGAAGTGCATTACACGTAATATCGTAATGTTGATTATGTGTGATTATTTCTTAATTCAAAACAAAAGAAATAATTGATAATCCAACTTGCAGTACATGAATTGAGTAAATTGTTAATAAATTTCAATGTAAATATGTAAAAGAAAAATGATTGCAAACGAAGAAAAGAGAAAAGAATCGGATGTACGGTAGTGTTACCTGTTACAAACACTTGTGATGGCAATCATCCGCAAAATCCAGGGAAATAGATCGACTTATTACAGTATTAGTAAAGTTTCCCACAGTCAATATTACGTGTAACCACATGATTTCCAAATTTAGGGCTTATAATAAAGGCTCGGCCACTAGTTTACTCCGATACTCCGTAAAGATTTTTTTTTCTTTCCTAAATTTTCAAAGATGACTTTACCCTATTTAACAGATGATTGTATTTATTATATTTTACAACACCTTCAAAATGATCGTTCAACATTATTTAATTGTTTATTAGTTAATCGATTTTGGTGTAAATCAACGATACCTTTGCTTTATGCAAATCCTTTCATAAATATGATCGAAAAAAATTATTCGATAATCTCGACCATAATTTTATGCTTTAATAGAACCGAAATTTTACGATTGAAGAATCAATTAGGGATAAGTCAAATCAATGATATTGATTTTGACGAAGAAGATTACAAACCATTATTTGAATATACGAAACATTTGGAAAATTATAATTATTTTATAATAAATTCCGTAATTTGTAAATGGTTTGTAAAATATTGTTCAGATTTATCAATTTCTCACAATAAAATATGTGATGATATTATTCCAATATTTCATCAATCAATTTTACGTCAAAGTAGAAACATTAAACAATTGGATCTTTTATTATATTTATTTTATAATGAAAATTTTAAAAATTTTCAAGTTCAAAATTTCACATCAAATTTAACAAAATTAAATTCATTATCATTAAATTTTCATTTAATAGGAACAAATTATACAAAAATTAATGAAATTGAACAAGAATTTTTAAGCAATATATCGAATATTAGTTTAAATTTGAGAAAATTAACAATTAAGCTTCCTCGAACTAATAGATCATTATTTCAATATGTTACTTCCAATAATTTGATCAATACTTCTACTATGGAAAAGCTTTGTACAATTATTCAAAAACAAAACAAACTTAAAATGTTTAAGATAACAAATTGTTATACTTTATTAAATAATGTTCTTTTATCCTTAGAATTTCAAAAATATTCTTTGGTTCAAATTGAATTTATAAATAGTGATTTTAGTAATGTAAGTTTAAAAAGTCTTAATGATTTCTATAATTTAGAATCTTTAACATTTGAAATTTGCAAAGGTTTATTTTTGGATCAATGTGAGGTTTTAAATTTGGCTTCATTTAAACTCAAAGGACTAACATTTAAACGTAATATTTGGAATATTGATGTTACATCATTAATGGTCAAATATTTGGGTGCATCATTACAAAGATTATTTGTTGATAATCCGACAATCCCCCTTATTAATAATATATCAATGTATTGTTTAAATCTTATTTGTTTAAAAATAAGAATTAATTTTCATATCGATTTATCAGTTTTACCTTTTTTTAAAAATTTAAGATCAAAAATATTAAATATTAGTATTTCTTATTATTATTCTAACAATATTAATGAATTTTTTATAAATTTAGCAAATAATATACCTTTTGATATTAAGAAAATTTCTATTCATTTGCTTAATTCCAATAATTTTTTACGTTTTAAGGAATTTTTAGATAATTGTCATAATGGTTTCGAAGTAATTTATTTAAATCATATGATTGAATTGGAATTTCTTAAAATTGTTTTAAATTATATTGAAAGAAGTAACAATAGTTTGAAAATTCTTGGTATTAGGGAATTGGATAAAGAATTAAATGATGAGGAATTAAAATTGTTGAATCAAATTAAAGCTAAAGGTGTAAGGATAGTTGATTTTAATACCTTTTATAATGTTTATTATATTTAGTACTGTATGTATTATCAAGTTAGATTCTTTAGATTTTTTTTAATTTATTTTTTTTTTTTATCTTTATTTATCTTTATTCATTAAATAAAGTTGATATTTAAATATTAAATCTGAATGTATTCATAAAAATTCATTTAGTACAAATTTATTACCTGAAACTTTATATTGTGTAACTTATTTTTTAAAGTATTTTGCTAAAATATAATAATTGCAAAAAAAAAATTTCCATATTACATGGAATTTTTATGGATTTCTCGTAAAAACCCATAAAAATTCCATGAAAATTAGTCCAAAATTTTATTGTTACTTATTAAAATTATCAAACTTTGACCCGTAATATTAATTAAAATTCTTACTAAATTCTTTAAAATAAACCAATAGAAATGTTCAGTACATTTTGCTCTATGATCACTTTATCGGTTTAATTTCTTCTTTTTAATATTTAATTTATAATTTATAAGAGTTTGAAGTCACACAATATTATTGTCATTTATAGATAATAGCCACCATAGAATTCCCACACTTCCTAAAGAAAGAACATGACACGATTCACTTTATAATGATTTGATTGAATTAATAAAATAATATGAATATTATATGTTCCCTCCTACCTCAATTTTTTAAAAAAATACGGACGTTAACAAAAAAGTTTTGACAAATATGAAAATTAATATTCAAATCTGCTTTTTCGCATAAGTAAAACTTACAGTTTCAGGGCAGATCATAGCTAAAACTACGCCTGCTCAATTACTTTTAGTAGTTATATAAGAAAATTTTCTCTATGATGATTTTTTGTTGCACACAATGGGGGCTGTGCTAGTGATCAACTGATCAACATGGTTCAACAATTATATATATCTATTTAGGCGTTTAATAAAGAAAATTATCTTTTTAAGAAGAAATTTGTTATAGTAATGGCTGATGAAGGTAAAAAGCATAGTATAATTATTTAATAGAAAGTTAGAATTATTCAAAAAATTTTAATATAATTTGCAATATAATAAAATTAGTTTCAACTAGCACCGAAAAATCTAAAGGTAAAATATAAAATTGTTTGTAAATAATTTAAATATTATTTTACTTTATATAAATATTCATATGTAAATTTAAATAATTTAGCTCGTAAGTTAATGGATTATCTTAGGATGATTATCTTATAATTATTATAATAATTTAATAATAATGGTTTTGCTATTATATGACCTTTATAATTAATAACATTATAGTTAGTAAGTTATCAGCTTTCTACTTTATTTTATATACTATTCAGATAACTAAATTCTTTAACTATTTAATAATTAATAATATTATAGATGGTAAGTTGCATTTATTAATTATACTAAATTTATGGCATAATATCCACATGTAATTCAAAACTAATTATACTTTTTACTTAAATGCATGATTAGATTGTAAGTGACATTTAATTTGCAATATATACTTTTGTAATAATATTTGCATCTAATTAATTAATAAATAATACTACAGGGTGTAAGTCATATGACATCTATATTTCTGCATTTATATGATTCATTAACTAAATCCTTTACATAAAAATTAATAATATAGGGAGTAAGTTATCATTATTACATATTTATATAATATTTACTTATAATTTAAACTAATTAATTTTTTATTTAAAAATTATTTAATAACGTAGTAAAGGGTAAGTTAATTAACTCTATTGTTACATATTTACATATAATTTAAACTAATTTATTTCTAATTTTAAAAAATTATTTGATAATTTATTTTAGATCGTAAGTTATAAGTTATTTATTTAATTCTATTATTACATATTTATATAATATTTACATATAATTTAAACTAACTAATTTCTTTATTTAAAAAATTATTTGATAATTTATTTTAGATCGTAAGTTATAAGTTATTTATTTAATTCTATTATTACATATTTATATAATATTTACATATAATTTAATCTAACTAATTTCTTTATTTAAAAAATTATTTGGTAATTTATTTTAGAACGTAAGTTATAATTTATTTATTTAATTCTATTATTGTTACATATATATAATATTTACATACAATTAAACTAACATTTTTTTTATTTAAAACATTATTCAATAATATAGGGAGTAAGTTATTTATTTAATTCTATATTGCATATTTATATAATATTTACATATAATTTAAACTAACTAATTTCTTTATGTAAAAAATTATTCAATAATATAGGGAGTAAGTTATTTATTTAATTCTATATTGCATATTTATATAATATTTACATATAATTTAAACTAATTAATTTCTTTATTTAAAAAATTATTTGATAATTTATTTTAGCTAGTGAGTCGTATTTTATTGTTACATATTTATATAATAATTACATATAATTTAAACTAATTAATTTCTTTATTTAAAATTATTTTGGTAATTCACTTTAGAGTGTTGTAAGTTATTATTTATTATCTGTTATTATATTCATATAATATTTATTTATAATTTAATTAACCGAATTTGGTCTTCATTTTCTTCATTTAAAAATGCTATCTATTTCTTTAGTTGGTAAATTATAAAATATAGATTATATATTATGAATATATTTACATGAAACTAAAATTTGTTTATTAATTTCTAATTAAATTTTAGAGTAAGTTATCATATTACTTTTTTTTTAATTTTGAGTTTTAATATAAATTTTATCAATTATTTAAATTATAAGTAGATTTGGAAAAAGTGAAAATGCAACTTTAGATGAATTTATTCTTGAAAAACGATTAAAATGGATTCCTTATAATCACTTTGAAAATGTTGAATATCTTGATAAAGGAGGATTTGGTATTATATACAAGGCCATTTGGTTAAAAAGTAATGGAAAAAAGGAAGTAGCTCTTAAATGTCTCAATAATTTAAATGAAGATAATTTAAATGAAAATTTAGATGGATTTTTAAATGAAGTATGATAATACATTATTTATTTTTAATTTTTATTATAAATCGTTTATACTAATATATCTAATTTCAATTTTTTTTTTATAGTGGGATTGTCATAAAAAATGTTTAAAATCAGTTAGTATTATTAATTTACATGGATTTACAAAAAATCCAGATACTTTGAATTATATGGTAGTAATGGATTATGCAAATAAAGGAAATTTAAGAGGGAATTTAACAAAAGTAATTGAAAATAACTGGAATCAAAGATTGTTTATGTTATATAAAATTATTTCTGGCCTTAAAGAAATACATAAACAAAATCTTATTCATTGTGATTTTCATGATGGCAATATTTTAAATCATGAGGATGAAAGAGATAAGGTTGATAAGAACAAAGTTTTTATTAGTGATTTAGGATTATGCAAGGCTACAAATTTTTTAAAGGAATATGATATTTATGGTGTTATTCCATTTATGGCACCTGAAGTTTTAAGAGGCAAACCATATACTCCAGCTAGTGATATATATAGTTTTTCTATGATCATGTGGGAATTTACATCTGGAGTTCCACCATTTAATGATAGAGCACATGATCTTCTACTAAGTTTAAGTATTTGCAAAGGTGAACGACCTGAAATTATTGAAAATACTCCACAATGTTATGTGGATTTGATGAAAATATGTTGGAATGGGGATCCATTAAAAAGGCCATCTGCATCAAAAGTGTTTGATATTATTACAAATTGGATTTTTCGTCCTGATGATGGTAAAGTTAGTGAATTGGAAAGTAACATAATGGAATTTATAAATGCACAAATTGGAAATAATCATCTTACTACTGAATCTCATCCAAAAGCATGTTATAAAAGTCGTTTACATAATTTTACTAGTAAAGAAGTAAATGAAAATCTAGGAAGCTACTGTTTAGATTGTATAGTTGATGATGAAAAAAATTAATGAAATTGAAGAAAGTAAATGTTTAGGATGTATATTTGACAATATAAAGTCATTGGGTATATATATAAAACTGAAATAAATTAAGTCAGGTTTACGATTTTTTTCTTTTTAAAGTGATATAATTTTTTTTTTTTTTTATTTTATTTTTATTAGAATTATTTAAACACTAAGGTTAGAGTAGTAAGATATTTTTACAAGTTTCTTAGTTTGTAATTTAAATATTTCTTTTATATTGTAGCTTATCCAATTATTAAATTAAATTATCAAATTTATTTTATTCATATGTGTTTGACTTTAATGTGATCGCTTGATTAACTGAAACAATGTAAAAAAATTAAATTATCATAATAAAAAAATTTGACTGAATGTGAACAAACAAATTTTATTGGCTGATCAATGTGATTATTTGCTTATAGATAATCTTTTTTTTAGACGTGACATTTTTCTTTTAAATAAAACAAAAACCAGGTATGTTTTATTCCATTCCTTTATATTTTTCCTTCTTATTCCCATTCCTAATTTCTTTTTTATTTCTTTTATCTTCTTAGGATTTTAAGATCTTAGGTATGTTTTTTTTTCGTTCTTTTTTCTTTATTTTGTTATTATTTTTCTTCGTTCATTTCTAATTTATCTCTTCCTTTAGGTTTTAAGTTTTCCGATTTTGTATTAAAGGTATGTTATTTCTTTATACTTTTCGTCTTATTTTTGTATTAGTTTTTTATATTTCGTTTTTTAAACTTTTCTTCTTTTTGTTTTTAGTTTTCTTCTCATTTCAATTTCTTTTTTTTTTTTTTTAGATCTTTAGCCTTTCAGTTTCACGAATAGGGTATACTTCTTTTTTTTCTTTTTTTTTTTCTTTTTTGTTTGTTCTTTATATTTCGTTTTTACTAACTTTATCTGGTCCTTCTTATGGGTTTTAGATTTTGGTTTTTAGCTTTCCTTCCTTTTGTTATCTTTTGTTTTCATCCGCTTTCTCTTTCTTCTTATTTTTCTGCCTTTGGTTTCCTCCATTTCTTTATTTATTCTCTTCATCACCTATTTTCTTCTCTTCGTTTTTGGTTTTCTCTGAAATATCTTTATTTTTATTCCCTTTTGTCTTTATTTTCGTTCCTCTTCATCTTATTTTCATTCTTCTTCACACCTTATTTTCGGTTCCTCTTCACTTTATTTTTGTTCCTCCGCTTTATTTTCGTCCTCTTCTATCTTTATTTTGTTCTTTTTCTTTTATTTTTGTTTTTCTTCCCTTTCTGGTTTTGTTCTCTACCCTTTTGTTTATACTCCTTTCTTCATTTTCTCTTTCCCTGTATTTTTCTTCACTTTAATTCTCTTTTGTTTATTTCTTTATTTCCTTTCTGCTTTTTCTCCCTTATATTTTCTCATCTTCTACCATTTCCTCATTGTTTTTTTTTTATTTTTCATTATTATTTCCACTATTATTCTCATTACTGCTTTTTTCCTATCATTATTGTTAGACTTTACATAAACATTATTAGTTATCTATTATGTTAAAAATAAATAGTTGTTAATTATTTACAGGTTAAATTGTCCTTTAAAAGTTAAGTTATATTCACGGAATTTTAACAGAAATTTTTTTTTTTGTTAAAAAAATTAGCCAATTAAAAATTTTACATGATCATGTGATAGGGGTCGCCAAATAAAATAATAAAAACATACCTAACACTAACTAAAGTGCCCTGGGTCTTTTACAATTAATCCAATCTAAAAGTTGAATAGTACTCGGGTACACTAACAGTAATAGAAAGAATAATATGTGGGAGTTTAAATTTGATTTATAATGACTATTCAATATTCCGATTTTATATATTTGAATAAATTTACATAATATATTACGGGTACTGACAATTATTTCACCGACAGTCAACTTACTAACAGAGAGTTCACCAAAAATCATTTCACTGATAGTATCATTTCATCAACAGAATTATTTCACTAAAATTCATTTTATCAACAGTTATTCACTAAAATTCATTCTATCAAAAATCACTTCCAAATTTTAATTTTTTTACTGTAATTAATAACATAGCCAAAATCATTAATTTAATATTTATTTGTATTTAATATTTTTTATTGTGAAATATAAACATAGTCACGATTATTAAAGCGAAAATACAATTATTTTTTGCGTAAAATTTTATTAATATACACATAAAAGGAATGTTATGTAATTTGAATATAAAAATTGTTTTTTTTGATTCTTGAGTTGCTCAGTTTTCTATAAAGTGAGATGATAAAATTTCTCTAATAAAGCTCAATATTCTAAGCGTTTTCAAATGAGCTCCGCCAAAATTTTTTTCTAATAAATACTATATACTTAATTATGGGATTATACATTAAGTGTTTGCACTCAATGTTTATTAAATTATGAAATAGTATATTAGATCAATAAAAAATATTATAAGAACAATAAATTATTTTATTGTAAAATGTTATTTATTTAGCGTTTGTCAGTGAAATAATTATCGGTGAAATGGCCATGTTAGTGTAATGACCATCAGTAAAATAATTGTAGGTGAAATGATCTTATCAGTGAAATCATCGTCGGTAAGTTGATATTCGGCGAAATGATTTTCGATGAAATAAATGCGTCACATATTACATGTTCGATATGTTGAAACAGGTACTTTATTTGGGGGTATGTATAAAAGGATACTATAGGCAGTGTTTTATTATAAAGCCATAAAAATTATTACTTGACATTGCATCTTTCTGAATTTTATGGCAATTATACCACCAATTCCGATTGTATAACACTTTCCACGAACATAAATACTATTTTTTTTTCAGATTTCCTGCCGGACAAAGCATAATCAAACTTTCTACTGTTATTTCTCTTATTTCTAGCAGACTCATTAACATAAACTAATTGATCTCTTGAAAATTTTTACATCTTAATTCGAAATATTTTACATTAATATCCATTTCTTTCTTTAGCTCTTTTAAAAAGCTATTTTATTAATTTGATAATTAAGTAAATTGGTTAAAAATTTTATAGAGTAACATAAATTAAAAATTAAACTTGACTGTTTGTGTTTTTTCAACACTTGCTTGCTATATTGTAAAACACAAACTGAAAATCATTTGCGTTTCTTTTTTTTGATTTGCCATTGCTGATTTATCAATGTAATAGCCGAGCCTTTTAATTATCAGTCGGCATAATTTCTATTTTAAAGAGTAGAAAGAAATAATATGATTATATTAAAGAAATTTTTTTTTGTATTTACAGCATGGCTTTCTTCATGTTTCATGGGTTCGACTTTGAAGTCCAAGTCGATCGGCTCAGCTTGACTTCAGTTTCAAGTTGGACCGAACTGGATCGTTAGCAACACTAGTTTTTTTGTTTCAAATAATAAACTCAACCTAAATTTTAATATATACAAATTATGTAGCGATTATGATAAGAATGTATCAGGAGAAAATTATAAAAATAAACTTATTCCGTGGTCTTTCATATCCTATCAATAAAAAAAGACGCGTTAAGTTTCGCGTATACAGTCAAACTCCAATATAACGCATAAATTTTTCATATAGGGGAAATTTTGTCGCTATACAGTATATATACCAGTATATAAAATAAGATTCAAAGTTCAGTCTTTAATCTTTGCACATTACACGTCTTTTTATCGGTAATTTATTTTCAGAGTTGCCATAAGCAGGAACCTCGCTCACGCACATATACTTAACTTTGTAATATTCTAACATCTTCATCATTCACTCATTATTTATTATCTTATTTTTATGATATGTAATTACTAGCTAATAAGTAATTGTTATTTTTTCTAAATTTTTCGAAATTTGCCAAAATATTTCTGAATTAGCATGTTAAACTAGCGAAATAAACGGTATCTTTACGTCGTGATAATAATGTCTTGACAATCATCACATCGATCCTTTTTGCGTCACAGTGATACAGTACTGCAAAATTACGTATACCACGTGATTTCCAAAATTGGGCTTATAATAAGGCGTTTTTACCCCTAAAACTTTTTTTTTTTTTTTTTTTTCTTCATTTTCTTTTCTAAATTTTCAAAGATGACTTTACCTTATTTAACAGATGATTGTATTTATTATATTTTACAACACCTTCAAAATGATCGGTCAACATTATTTAATTGTCTATTAGTTAATCGATTTTGGTGTAAATCAACGATTCCTATACTTTATACGAATCCTTTCTTAAATATAACAGAAAAAAATTACACGATTATTTTGACCATAATTTTATGTTTTAATAGAACAGAAATTTTAAAATTAAAGGATCAATTAGGAATAAATCAAATTGATAATATTGACCTTGATGATGAAGAATATAAACCATTATTTGAATATTTAAAATATTTAAAAAATTATAATTATTTTACGATAAATACAGTTATTAGAGGATGGTCTATAAAATATAATTTAATTTGTCGTAATAAAATATATGATATTATTCCAATATTTCATCAATCAATTTTACGTCAAATTAGAAACATTAAACAATTAGATATTTTTTTACATTTATTTTATTATGAAGGTTTTCAAAATTTTGATGTTCAAAATTTCACATCAAATTTAACGAAATTAAATTCATTATCATTAAATTTTCATTTAAAAAGCACAGCTCATTTGACAAGTGATGTTGAACAAGAATTTTTGGGAAATATATCAAATATTAGTTTAAATTTAAGGAAATTAATAATTAAACTTCCTCGAACTCGAAGAACAAATATTCAACATACTATTTACAAAAATTTGACCAATAATACAACTTTAAGAAAGCTTCGCACAATTATACAAAAACAAAACAAACTTAAAATATTTAAGATAACAAATTGTTACCCTTTATTCAATAATATTCTTTTATATTTAGTATCTCAAAAGCATTCATTGGTTAATATTGAATTTTCAAATACAGATTTTAGTAATGTTGATTTAAAAAGTTTTAATTATTTATATAATTTAAAATATTTAGTATTTGAAAATTGTAAAGGGATAATATCAGAACAATGTGAGGTTTTAAATTTTGTTTCATTTAAACTTAAAAAATTATCATTTAAGCGTAGTAATTGGAATGATAACGTTACAAATTTAATGATCAAATACTTGGGCGCATCATTACAAAGATTATCAGTTGAAGATCTGAAAATCCCTCTTATGGAAAGTATATTAATGTATTGTCCAAATCTTATTTATTTAAAAATAAGAATTGATTTTCATTTTGATTTATCCGTATTACCATTTTTTAAAGATTTAAGGATAAGAATATTAAGTATTAGTATTTATTCTTATTTTACTAATAATACTACTATAGAATTTTTTATAAATTTAGCAAATAATATACCTATTAATATTAAGAAAATTTCTCTTTATTCTTGTAGTTCAAATAAATTTTTACAATTTAAGGGATTTTTAGAAAATTGTCATAATTGTTTTGAAATAATTAATTTAGGTCATTTTATTGATTTAAAAATTCTTAGGATTGTTTTAAATTATATTGAAAAAGGTGAAAATAATTTAAAATTTCTTGGTGTGCAGAAATTCGATAAAGAATTAAATGATGAGGAATTGGAATTATTGAATCAAATCAAAGATAAAGGGGTAAAGATAGTTGATTTTTATAATTTTTGTCATTTTCATAATTTTGTTTAGTACTTTATGTATTAGAAGTTTAAGGTTCTTTGAATTCATATATTACGTTATGTGTTAGAGAGTTAAGGTTCCTGGAGTTCATTTAATACTTTATGTATTATAAAGTTAGGGTTCTTTAAATTCAATATATTTTTATTTTTTATTCATTAAATAAAGTTGATATCCAATATCTAAACATTTTCTTTCTATTACCGATTATTAAATTGAGTTATAATTTATCGTACTTTACATGAGTGACAAAAGAGACGACGTCTTTTGAGCAAATACAACATTAGAAGCTTTATTTTTCGTAAATTATAAGAAATTATATAAATGCGACCTAAAATCTATCTATCTGCTTAAACCCAATATTGATGTGTTTCAGGCTATATACTATTCAATACATTTAATAAATTGAAAGTTTAAAGAAAATGCGCTTGATTACATGAACTCCAAATTTTGCAACTCAAACGCACGTAAGTCGCACGTACCAGAATACATAATAAGAATAATATATTAATTCCAGCCATTAGTATGACTATGCTTCGTTCTCTTTCTTTAGCCATATCTTGAATTTCCTTTAATTAAACTTCATATATTCTTTCGGCTTCAATTTTCTCCATATTCCGTTCATTTTTTACGCGTTCCCTTTCTGCTAATTCTTCCTCTTCTTGCCTTTGACGCAAGTTAGACTCGTAAAGTTGTCGAATCTCTTGAAATCTTTTTGAAGTATAGACTCCTGAAATACGAGCAACCAACCATTTGATCCTGCTTAATAGAGCTTTATGGATTTGATGATTCGAATCGAAATAATCACAATTAGGAGAAATCCCCAACAATCATTCAAAACTTCGATGAAATCGGGAAATTTTCTATTCCAGGCGCGTTGTAATTCATCTGGATTTGTCATCTGGTCTTTAGTTGGTTTAGAAAACATAATTATAGCGTAATCCCTAACTGCTTCATCTCCGAAAAATTCTTGTATCTTTTATAAGGTCTTTGTTGTTCAAGTGTAAGTCGGGTCGCTTCTACAAAGTAAATCAAATGAAATTAAATGTAAATTAAGATTTACTTGATGACGTAAGATATAACTGTTTATTATACCAAAAACAATTAAGATGGTCTTTATTCCGTAAAAACATAGAAGGCTATATTTATAAATTTCCATAATTATATCTTCTGTAGGAGATTGACTATCAAAGATCCCAGAAGTGTTACCCAGAGTGCTTTTTCCTGAACCTATTGTAACAAATATAGTGTAATAATAGAAACAAAGTGTGAAAAGCTTATTTATTAAGACATTTACCCATTTTTCCAATCAGCAGAGTGACAGGGTATTGTGGCGACTCGTTGTTTTTGGGTCTAAAATAAAAAAAAAAATCGAAAATGAAAGGCAAATTTTATCGTCGGAAAACTTAATTAGAAACATTACTCAACTGATCCATTTCAGCAACGGTACGGAAGACAAAAAATTTTGGGCTTTGCGAAACCAATATATCACCAGTGAAGTGTTTCCATAATAAAATTCCTCACAAAAATAATGTCCGAATATCAAGTTAATTTTTTTAGAACTATAAATGTGTTATCGGTATCAAGTTATTTCTTTACCCTATTTATAATTTGTTTAATAGTAAAAGGAAATTTAAAATGTCGAAATTTGTATGAAATTATTCAAAGTTGACTATGGTCATTGTAATATCGCAATTACTAAATTTTGATCAATGATGGTCTGTCGGGTCTGTCGATCAAAGAATGTTGATCAGAATTCTAACTTGATAGGCTTCAAATTTAGTTAACGAATTAACTATTCTTTTAATTATTTTATAATTATTGTATTGTACCATAATATAATAAATATATACATTTTTTTAATTTATATTTTATTAAGTATATCATTTTATGACGTATATCAATTATCAACCATTGTTACGTATATTAAAAGTCATTGGACGTAACTTTGGCCGCGTTTACTTAGGGCGACAAAGACATTTCTTAATATATTCGCATGTGTATATTCACATGTGTAAAAATGGCATATACAAAAATGGTCATTTTGTTATATCACGGCCCATAGTATCCCGGGTATCCTGCAAGTCCCTGAGGATTGACTTTATACTACCATATCAATAACTCAAATTTTTATTATGAATAGAATGTGTTTAAAAGATTGTATAGTACCAGAGAATAATATCCGGGAAAAATTAGATTTATTAAATAATAAAATCAATAGAAAATGAAACTTTTTTTTTCGGGTGAAAGAGGGGGGATACTATACATGGGAAATACTATGGTCCACGATATTCAAAATTTCAAACGATGTGTACTTTTTATATCTAGGGCAGACCATAACATTCTTTCATTTTGCACGATAATTGAGTTATTTTCGCCCAAGTTTATCGAAAAAATCAAGTAATGGTATGAAAAAAAAACATTGACTCCCATTGAAAAATTTTATTAATAGATTATTTAATACGACACTTGTTGCTTAAAATATGTTAAGAAATTAGAATTTTGCTTTGCGCATTCTTAAATTAAAGATTTCTTGGTTTAACCTTAACGAACAATTCTTTACTAGTAGTTATAATGGCAGATTTATATTTAAGAGGAGCGTTCATATCCGCCATTTCAATATCATACTTTCTATAAATTAAGGACAATAAACATTTTAATTCTATCATTGCCAATTTTCTTCCAGGACAGATTCTAATTCCACCTCCCCACATAAAAAAAGAATTTTTAACATGTTGTTTTTCAAGTAAATATTTATCACTTTTTTCAATATCATAAAATCTATCAGGATCAAATTTTTCAGGATCAGTCCAATAATCCTTATACATCATAATTGCAGAAAAAAGCATTTGAAATGAAGTATCTTTTGGCCAATTATATCCTCCACAATTAATATTTTCAATATTTACTCGACCTACTGTAAAAAACATGGGAATATGACGATATACTTCTTTTATAATTGCTTCACAATATCTTAATTCATCAAGATCTTTAGATGTTATAGGATTTCCCGAATCTTTACCAAAAACTGTTTCCAATTCATGTTGTAATTTTTGTTTTACTTCTGGATAATGACCAAGATAATATACGATGAAACAAAACAAATTCGCCGTCTAAAAAAAAAATTAGATATTTTAATTAATTTTTTGAAAAGAAAATACAAAATAGAAAATGTGCAAAATAAAATTTATAAAATACTTACAGTATCTGTTCCTCCCAACATGGAATCGAGCATATTACCAACAATCTCTCTATCTGTCATAGGTTTTAAAAAATCAGCATCGACATGTCTTACAGCATTAGGATGACGTGAAGTATTCATGGTTATATGTGATGTCAACATATCATGACGAAGAGGTTGATCCAAAGGTGTATTATCAATTTCTATTCTTCTTTTTTTAATAATATTAATAACTTTATCAAATAAATAATCTCTATTTTTAAATAACTTTTTCACATAATCACGAAAAAATGGAACATAACGACGTATAAACTTATTAAAAACGAAAAAAATCATCAAACCTCCAATATAAGTATCAAGTGATTGAATAAATTTTTCGGATTCTTCAATTTTTTCTTTTTCTTTTTCATTCATATTATTATTAATAATAAGAGTATTATAATAAGAAAGAACGGAATCATTTTTGATTCCAGTAGTAATCTTAAATATCATATCATTAGTAAATCTTTTCATCCATTTTGTAAGATCCAATTCATAATCATTTCCAAGATTATTCCAATAAGATTCCATTTGTTCCCATAATTCAGTGGTCCATTCAATGGCTTGATTATTAAAATTTGAAGTCGTCATGGATTGAATAAAAAGTTGTCGATTATATTTCCAATTTTCATATACATCATTACTAATTATACCTAAACCAATTGATTTAAAATATTCTTTTAAATCTTCTGTTACAACAAATCTAGAAGGATATTTAGATTTAGTTGAAGGTATAACCATATTTTCTATTAATTCCGGTCTACATAATACGATAAAACGTTGATTTAATGTTATTTCGAATATATCTCCATATTTTTTATGTAATATCATGAACCAATCATTAAGTTCATGTCCAAATTGTTGATGTGCATTACCAAGAATTGGAATTGGTAATGGACCAGGTAAAGGATTTGGTCGAGTAAAATATTTATAATAGAATTGAGTTACATATAAAATTATAAAAATCGTTAAAAGTGAAAATATATCTGAAGTACTAAACGACGAGAAAATTACGGAAATCATTTTTTTTTCTTATTTTTTTCAAAAAAAAAAAAAAAAAAAAAAGGATACAGACCAAAAAACCGACACACCAATGTATTTATTACTGACAATCATATGGTGGGCTATTTACAGAATGGTTCTTAATTGACGATCCGTTTATGAATTACCAGTAATTTTGGGGCGATCGCCATATGATAACCTCCGAATGCGCAGTAATCATTTGATGTTAATTACACAAGTTTTTTTTGACGAATAATAAATTAAATCTGGAAATTTAAGTTTATTCGTTAACGAACCATTTTTTTTTTTTTCTTCACGGAGATTTCAGTTCTTGGTTCAAAATCATATAGTAAAAAAAACTTCATACGAATGTTTTAAAAAAATTTCATTTAAATAAATATTTGAATAAAAATGAATGTAGAGTCATAGCTTTCTAATTATATAAATTTTATCCTTTTAATGCTATTATTACAAAGTTTTTATTGTACAAGAAATTTAAATATCACTGCTCCGATTCATAGGCGAATTAGAGTTCCGATTACCATTGTGATGATCGACCAGCGTTTTTTGATCTTCCAATAATTGTATTGTCATTATATTGCTTATTTTAGTTTTTTTTTAAGAATGAAAATTTGTAATTAAATGAATACCGATCATATGAGATGATATCATCAGAAAGTCGCACTTTGCTGATCATGGACTTGTGCTCAAAAAGTTAGTTTATGACCAAAACGAGATATAATAATAAGAATACTTGATTTGAAAATTTGTACATCCTGAGAGTAAATTTGATTTATAATAACCAATTAAATGTGCCGATATTTTATAAAATTTCCAAAATTTTCCATGACGATTATGTTCGTTACGTAATTATAGCACCAAATTGTTTCCTATTAAATATGTTAACCATGAAAATTAAACAGATAGTCATATGTGATTTGCTGTATAACAACGTGTTAAGGTTCGACCTGTCAATATACGTTTAATTAGGAAAGATGTACGGCAGTGTTACAGCGATCCGCCGATTTTCATACGTCATAAATCATAAATCCTTTACTTATTAGCGGAATTTCCCATGGAACTATGATGTCATTGTTATGTACTCGGCTTATAATAAGGATAGCTTCTAGCTTTACTTGAATACTCCGTGAAATTGTCTTTCCTTCTTAAATTTCTAAGATGACTTTGCCTTATTTAACGGATAATTGTATTCATTACATTTTACAATATCTTCAAAATGATCGGTTAACATTATTTAATTGCTTATTAGTTAATCGATATTGGTGTAAATCAACGGTTCCTTTGCTTTACGCAGATCCATTCAAAAATATAACCGAGAAAACTTGTCAAATTGCTTTAACCTTAATTTTTTGCTTTAATAAAGCAGAAATCTTACAATTGAATAATCAATTAGAATTAAATTTGATTAATAATATTAAATTTGAAGAAGAATACAATCCATTATTTAAATATCCAAAATATTTGGAAAATTATAGTTATTATATAATAGATACTGTTATTTATAGATGGTTCTTAAAATGTTCGGGTTTATCAACCATTAATTTAGGTGAAGAAACTCTTCCAATATTTCATCAATCAATTTTACGTCAAAGTAGAAATATTAAACGATTAGATATTTCTACACATATATTTTATCATGAAAGTTTTAAAAATTTTGATTTTCAAAATTTCATTTCAAATTTAAATTCATTATCATTAAAAATATGTGTAAATACGGATGTTTATAATGAAATTGAACAAGAATTTTTAAGCAATATAGCTAATATTGGTATAAATTTAAGGAAATTATTAATTAAATTTCTTGAACCTCATATTATAATGTGGAAACATTCTAATCATATTTTTGGTAATTCAACAAATACTACTACTTTAGAAAAACTTTATACTATTATTCAAAAACAAAAAAATCTTCAAACATTTAAGATAGGAAGTTGTAATTCTTTATTAACCAATTTCCTTATACCTTTAGAATTTCAAAATCATTCTTTAGTTCATATTGAATTTATATCTATTAATTTTAATAATGTTAATTTAAAAAGTTTTAATAATTTATATAATTTAAAATATTTAAAATTTGAAACTTGTAAGGATATATCATTTAGTCAATGTGAAATTTTAAATTTTGCATTATTTAAGCTCAAAAAATTATCATTTAAGGATAATTATTGGAAACCTGATATTACATCTTTAATGATCAAATATTTTGGTGAATCATTACAAAGATTATTAATTCAAAATCCGAAAATTTATCTTATTGAAAGTATTTTAATGTATTGTTCAAATCTTATTTGTTTAAAAATAAGAATTGATGTTCATTTTGATTTATCACTTTTACCATTTCTTAAGTATTTAAGTATAAAAAATTTATGTATTAATATTAATAATTATTATTCTGATAATATTAATGAATTTTTTATAAATTTAGCGATCAATATACCTATTAATATTAATCAAATTTCTATTTATTTTTTTACTAGATCTGATAAGTTTTTATATTTTAAGGATTTTTTGGAAAATTGTCATAATTGTTTTGAAATAATTAATTTTGATCATACTTTTGAATTAAAATTTCTTAAAATTATTTTAAATTATATTGAAAGAAGTAACAATAGTTTAAAAATTCTTGGTAATCCGGATGATACTAAATTAAATGATGAGGAATTTGATTTATTAAATCAAATTAAAGCTAAAGGTGTTAAAATAATGGACTTTTTTGATATTTATGAAGCTATTAAAGATATATAATAATATTTACTATAGATGGTTTTTATTTATTTATTTATTTATTTATTATTTTTTTTTTTTTTTATTTATTTAATTATGAATAAAATATCGTTGGTTTATTGGTTTTTAAGTTGTGTAATTTGTGTCATTTTTGATTTTTTTTGTTAATATCACTGTCAAATCTTTGGCTTCAGAAGAAGATGATCAATATGTATATCACTCTAAACAATTTCAACAAAAAACTTATATTTCCTTATAAACATGAGGTACAGATCCACAAATTCGAAGACGTGCATGTAACGGTTGTATATCAATAAAAATTGATTACCCAAATGATCTTATATTTCTTAAATTAAAACATGCTTCGGAAATATGTTCTAAAGGAAGGTGTACTATTGGTGGACTCATGAAAGCTGCATTGAAATATAGGCGAGACAATGATAAATAAAATCTGCCAAATTACTTTTTGAAGAAAAAAGTTATTCAATCATTTTTCAGACAAAAAACCAAAATCATTTGCTTTTATTACACCATTCTTTCCCCTAACTTCCATATTTTGCTTTGAAAACTATAGTTACAGACGCAACATACAATACAAATATGATAATGGGAGTAGTAGACAGAACATCATTCTTTTTTAGTATCAGCCAGTAAAAATCGGCCAATAACAGAAATTTTAATAGGTTGGTTCACAGCACTTAAAGAACATGATCTTACTGATAAAGATATGGTTCAAATTAATGATTTAATGCAGCAATGTCAAATTGGCCTGATGCACATGTGCAATTATGCCCGTGGCATGTTAAGCGAGCTGTTGAACAGCATTTATCCTCAAGAAAAAAAGTAGTCCAAGTACGATACAATGCTCAATATTTCAGCCTAATATAACGATTTGGCAGAAAATTAAATGCGAAAAACATTTGTAATGAATGGATTTAATGTTAACCCGGTTGTTTTGTTAATGGATAATTCAGATAACAAAGATTCTGATGTAGAATTTGTGAAAATGTGTTAATCAAATTCAAAAAATTACTAAAAGAGGTAATCCTTTATTTGAAACTAGCAAACAAATTTAGCATTTAATAATACACTAATAATAGATAAAGTTCTTTTGGATGAGTCTATTAATTTACCTCAAAGAAAAAAATGGATAGAAATTATTATACCTCTTGAACGAATGGTTTAACAAATAAAGAATACAAACACCAATTAGCAATGTCAAGAATATGGAAAGGCAAAACTAAAAACACATTTTATTTGCAGTAGTAATCAAAAATCATAAAAAATGTAATTTGTTATTAAAAAATTCATAAAACATTAAGGAAAATT
The DNA here is from genome assembly GCA_015698045.1 of Rhizophagus clarus. Lineage (NCBI taxonomy): Eukaryota > Fungi > Glomeromycota > Glomeromycetes > Glomerales > Glomeraceae > Rhizophagus > Rhizophagus clarus. Next base: position 59,104 of record BLAL01000017.1, on the reverse strand, counting down.
TGTTAAAAAAGCAAAAATTTATTAAAATAAAAAATCTGTTAAAGAACAGTAATTCCCGGTTAAAAAAAAAAAGCAAAATTCGTCAAAATAATAAAAAATAAAACATTTGCTAAAAAACAATTCATTAAAAAAAAACTTTGTTTAAAAAAAATCGAAAAACTAGAAAATTTTATAAAAAAAAAAAAAAAAAATTCGTTAAAAAAAAAAAAATTCATTAAAAATGTTTGGGAGGCGACGCTAGGTAAGTTGACACCTATTTAATTCCTCCTCTAGAATTAGAAGACCTTTATCAATGACTACATAAATCTAGGGTGTCTGATTTGGGGACCTGGAATTATCAAGCTGTCAAAACCAATAATTCTCCTAAGTTGGTCATAATTGACCCGGAGTTATCCTCTTATTTGCAAAATAAAAACACATCTTTGATTTTTAATTTATTCAAAACATGTTATGCTGAAATTTCATTGTTGTCCATATATTATTAAGAATATTCCATTTTGTTCCTACTTCCTAGAAAATTTAAAAATACAACAATAATGTTGAAGTTGTGAAGTAAGAAACAGTCTTTTTGATTTCTTAAGAAATAAGTTCTAGAAAGATAAATAAATTAGCAACTAAAGAGAATTTTACAAACAGAGAAGAAACGCAAAACAAAAGAACTTACCATCCTGGCCAAAGTATTAGACTTTATGACAGATGTGTTAATTGTCATTTGTTTATGAAGAAAGTTATAATTGTTGTCGTTTGTTTATATTTGAAGAGAGAGTTATAATGCATACATAGATACACGACTAGTAAACCACTTGGATATTACTTCACAATATTATAAGAAGCTTTTATATATAAATAGCGTGCGAAAAAGTAGTCATTTTTGTAAGTCCGTTGTAAGATAAGCTAGGAAAGAATTTTTTTTGAGTAAATTATATTTTTACAACTACTTTAGTAAAAACAGCATACGAAAAGTAGTCATTTTTGATAGTCCGTTATAGGAGAACAGATGCATAAGAATTTTGTAGAACAAACGCAAGAGAATTTTTTTTTTGAGTGAAAACGCATAGGATTTTATTTTATTTATTTTTTTTTTGATTAATAAATGAAAAATCAATCAGAGCTACACAAAAAATTTTGCGCATAAATTACTAAATTAATTATATACTTTACAAGCTCAATGTATCCTATGAAGTCAACTTTTTCAATAAATTAACTAGCACCGATTGGTACACAAGTCACGAATATACAAATCTCATTATTATTTGCAAAATATAATGTTCGTTTTGATTATGACGCAAAAATAAGCTGTATTAGTTTGAATGTTTCGTTTGATTTGCACAAGAAATAAAGAATTTAATTGTCACTTTTTTTATATGTAATTTGCAGTGAGTTTTCGGAATATACCCTTAAAGAAATTTACGCATTACAAAATCTCGATTTCCGTACCATGATAAGGTCTGATCATAATCCAAATTTTACACAAATCCTTCTTCATGTTATATGTTATAAATTGGTGTTCTTTGAATACATTTAATCCGTAGACAAACACTAATATTTGAACTTAAATTAATTAAAGTAAAATAAATTTAATTATCTCTTTAGCGACTTTTTAATGATCAGTAAATAAATTTATTTTCTATTACAAGTTGAATCCTAATTTAAGGTTGTCGTTCAGAAGATTAGGAATATGCGGGATTTTAATGACCGGTATTTTTATAAGAATCCAATATTGGTCCAATATTGAAGTCAGTATTAGTAGCATTAATTTCTATTGGTCGCCGCATTATTCCTATTGACTGAACAATAACTCAGTTATTGGATGGGGATATCGGTCTTATATATCTACCCCATCCGATAACTATTTATTATGTCATTTTAAATAATTTCGAAATATGTCGTAATGTTGATTCAAGAATTTGACAGCATATAATTATCATAATAACATTAATATTTTCTAACCTTTCTGGATCGAAATAATCCAGGGCTATATTATCGTTTGCTTAGAATGATGTTTCTTTCTATATCATGCAGTAAATTAATAATTTTTACGTTTCGAAAAAACAAAATTAGTTCTAAATCGATCAGGTGGCGTAATTATACTACTAGATAAAGTTTTGATGGTAATACTTTGTGCCAATAACTGTAAAAGTCATCACCATTCATCAAATGGCCCGGCGTGGGTTGAGTTTGGAGAGTTTGATTGAAGAATAACCGTTGTGAGGAGTCGGAAATTAATTTTGTGCTCTGTCTTGGAGATTTATGATTTTGTTTCACATTGTATGAGTGGAAATTGAGTGAAATATCGTAATAATAATGTTGGCGACGTTTGAATTGAGAACTTAGATATTGTATATTAGCCTATTTTCTAATTTTACGAACTACGATAAATAGTTTACTAGTTGTTCTAGGATGCAGTCAATCCACGTGATTTTATCTATATAAGAGCTCAATCCTCCGATCGGCATATCTTACGCTTATTTCCAAAGTCATATTTATTATCATATAACGAAAATAGTTATGTCGTTTATTTATCAATCAACTACAGAGGATGATTTAACACCCTTGTCTGTTACGGATAGTATGTTATTATTTACATATATAGATTGCTTGACATATCAACTTTCCTTCTTTGTTCATTCGTTTCGTATTGTGAAAATGTGGAACATAATTTGGTGTATTTAATTTAGATATTAATGTTAACTTTTATATATATCTCAGATGAAACTATAGCAAATAGAGTTCTGCCCGAATTAGGTCAAGAAACCGAAGACTTTAAACATAGTACATGGCATATAACAAACTGGCAAAATTTAGAAGAACGAATAACAGGACCAGAATTCGAAGTTGGAGGTTGGAAATGGTATAGATTTTCAACAAAAAATTAAGCAACAAAAATTGTTTAGTTAATATTCAAAGAATTTTTTTTTTTTTTAGGAGAATTTTGTTATTCCCCTTTGGCAATAATAGTAAAAACGTTGTTTCCATTTATCTTGATTTTGTTGATCCTTTGGATGCTCCGGAGGGTTGGCATTCATGTGCGCAATTTGCTTTAGTCATGTGGAATCCTAAGGATCCAACACAATATATTTATCACCGTATGTATAAAGACTAATTTTCAAGCCAATATTCTGCAAATATTATTATTTTTTTTTTTTCATGGTACATTTTGATACATTTGAATTTTAGATGCTTTTCATCGGTTTACTGCCAAAGAACAAGACTGGGGTTTTACAAGGTTTTATAAATTAAAAAAATTACTTGTCCCTTGTGAAAACCGAACACTTGCAATAATTGAGAATGGTTCAGCAAATATTACGGCGTTTGTACGAGTATTTAAGGATCCTACGGGTTTCTTATGGCATAATTTCATCAAGTATATTGCCTTATCTTTTATTATCATCAAAGTTTGATTCATGTATTTTCCCTTTGTTATGGTTAACCTTCAATTTATACTTTAATCTTTCGCATAGTTATGATTCAAAAAAGGAGACAGGATATACGGGATTGTACAATCAAGGTGCTACAGGTTATATGAATTCACTATTGCAGTCACTTTACTGTATACCTTATTTCCGTAAGGTTGATTTACAATTATTTAAAAAGAAATTTTTAAATAAATTATTTTAAAGTCTAATCTTTATTTATATATTATAGGCAATCTACAATATCCCCACAGAGGATGAAGACGGGCCAATAAAAGGTGTTCCCTTAGCGTTGCAACGAATTTTTTGTGATTTGCAGACATCAAATACTCCAGTTTATACGACAGAATTAACAAAATCTTTCGGATGGGATTCACTTGACACATTTATACATCAAGATGTACAGGAGTTTAGCAGATTATTGCAAGATAAGCTCGAAGTCAAAATGAAGGTAATTTCTTTACCATTATGATTGATTTTTTATCTTTAATTTTTTTTTTTTTTAGTAATTTCAGTGAGTAAAATTATTATAATCGTGATTTCTCATTAGGGTACGAAGGCTGATGGTGTACTTACTAAACTTTTCGTTGGTAAAATGAAAAGTTATATCAAATGTATCAATGTGGAGTATGAATCTTCTCGTGTTGAAGATTATTATGGTAATAATAAATTTTTTACAATATTTTTTTTTTTTTTTTTTTTTTTTTTTTTTTTTTTTTTACATTTTTGCAAGCTGTTCAGAATGGTAATATTAGAATTAATATATGCTTAGATATTCAACTGAACGTGAAAGGTTGTAAAACTTTAAGAGATTCTTTCTTGAACTATATACAAGTAGAGACACTTGAAGGTGATAATAAGTATCAAGCAGAAGGTTATGGGCTGCAAGTATGTTATCCAATTTCTTTATTTCAGTTATTTCTATTTAAGACGCTTCTATTAAATATGCTTCACGACGGATTTTTAAAATTATGAAGGATGCCAAAAAAGGTATCATATTTGAAAGTTTTCCTCCAGTTTTACATTTACAACTTAAAAGATTTGAATTTGATGTACAAAGAGATGCAATGGTTAAGGTAGCACATTTATAATAGGTATATATATATGAGGTCAAACATTATTCCTTTTACTAATTTCTTTTTTTTATTAGATCAATGATCGTTTTGTATTTCCAATGGAAATTGATTTAGAAGAATTCTTATCAAAAGATGCAGATAGATCAAATTCACATAAATACTTATTACATGGGTTTGTTTACAACTTTGTATCGATCACCGTATTATTAATTCTTAATAAACTTTTCAACTTAGTAAATTTACTTTTTTTTTCAGAGTACTCGTTCATAGTGGCGAATTGCATGAGGGTCATTATTTTGCTTTAACAAAACCTGAAAAAGATGGCAAATGGTTTATATATATTTAAATTTTTTATTTTCTTTCTCTTTTCTGTTTGAAAAATCAATGAAACAAACTTTTTAATTAATTTATAAAATAGGTTTAAGTTTGATGATAACTATGTTATACCTGTTACAGATAGTGAGGTACTTTGGAATAATTATGGTGGCGATGTTCTAAATGCAAATCAAATAACTCAAATAAGTGCAGTTAATCCGACCAAATATAAACCTGATTGGTTACCGTTTACAAATGCTTATATATTAATTTATATTCGGGAATCAAATATTGATGAAATATTGTCTCCTGTGGTTCCTGAGGATATACCATATCATTTACGTACGTACGCTAATTATGTTTAAAATTAATTAGTTTAAAGGTGATTATAACTCATTTCATTACTATTTAATAGAAAAACATTTGGAAGAAGTAAGGGCTTTAACAGAACAAAAGGAGAAAGAATTAGAACAATATGATCTTTATTTTAACGTCAAGGTATTTTTTTTTATTTTATTTTTATTTTTATAAAAAAAAGAAAAAATAAAATCTTATTTTTTTAAGAATTTATTTCATAAATAGGTTGTAACCGCTGAAATTTTCAAATATTATCAAGGATTTGACCTTACCAATTTTGATGAAGTACAACCATATAAGATTCTAAAAAGTGAAACGTATGGGGTTTTTAAAGAAAATATCTCCCAAATTTTTAATATTCCTTCAGAGCAAATACGATTCTGGGTTTTTGTAAATCGTCAAAATAAAACTGTTCGACCTGATGCTCCAATACCAGAATCTTTCGTAAATACTAGTAATATAATTTAATTTTCTATATTTAAATTATTACATTTATTGTAATTTTAAACTTTTCATTTAATGCAATAAATAGGTATGGAAGAAATTTTCACAAATATGACTTCTCGGCAGAGTGTTATGAAGTTGTATATGGAGGTAGCAGACAAACCAATTAATGACAAGGTGTGTATGATTGTTATTATTAGCCGTTCGTAACTTTTTTAAATTTAAAATTATATTACAATATTATGTTTATGTAGACATGGTTTCCAGAAGGGGGTGAACACGAAATAGTTTTTCTCAAATATTTTGATCCCGATAAACAAGCTTTTGAGTAAGATATAATTATGTCATACTTTATATAATTAAATACATTAATAATTTAATTTTATTGAAAATGCAGAGGTTTAGGTCAATTATATATACAGAAATCTCATAAAGTGGGCGATTATACTCGTGTCTTCTGTGAAAAAAAGGGTTTTCCATCAGATACTCCTCTGGAACTTTATGAAGTATACATGTTTAAATATTGATCTAGATCAAATTTATATCTGATTTTAAAATATTCTTTATCACGCTCCCTGTTATCGTTTGCCTCGATGAATTGAAAATTATTTCTTTCAACATAGGAAATTAAACCAAATATGATTGAAAAAATGGATCCTATATCAACTTTTGAACAATCGGAGATACAAGACGGTGATATCATTTGTTTCCAAAAGATTTTAACAGATGAGGAGTATGTTTGACATTATATTATATATAATATTTCTTTTGTATATATTATAATATTATTATGATATTTTATAGAATTCAAAAGCATACAACAGCTGGCCGTTGTTTTGATATTCCTCAATTTTATGAATCTTTGATCACAGTTTCATTTAAGTTAAAACTGAAAGATCGGGATCCAAAATCAAAATTTGATTTAGTTTTAAGTAAAAAATGGACTTATGATATGGTATGTAGTATTCTTTTATAATTTTTACTTATTCCATTATCCTTAATTTTATTTAATATTTATAATATAGGTTGCTAAAGCAGTCGCTGCTCATTTGAGTATAGATCCTCTTAAATTACGATTCACTTCAATGTTTTCAACAACGGATGTACCGAAAAGTGTTATTAAACGAACCACCACTCAGACTCTTTTGGAGATGCTTCAACCCGCATATTCACCACCAGCCTATGTAAATTATGGTTTTTACTATGAGGTGCTGGACACAAGTATCGCTGATTTAGAAACAAAAAATTTCTTTCAAGTTTTCTGGATTGGAAACATGATTAAAGAAAAGGTGTATTACATTTGAATATCATATACTATATACTTTTAATTTTAAGTGTACAAATAAAAAAGCACTAACATAACATGTAATATTCTAGGAGGTTATTGATATTCGTCTTCAAAATAATGCCGTTATTAGTGAACTTATGAAAGAAATCTTAAAAAAGATTACATTGTCATCACCAAGTTCTAGAATCAGATTATTTGAAGTTTATCACAATAAGATTCAAAAGGATTATGTTGGAAACGAACCAATAGGAAGCATACAAGAATCTGCGACATTGTATGCAGAGGTCGAGTATTTATGATACAGACTAAATATATATATTTTTTTCCCGTCATTAAATCATTTATTTATATGTAAATATATTTATAGGAAGTACCTCTAGATGAAATTGTTATCAATCAATTCGATCGAATGATTCAAGTATGTCACTTCACACAAGACCCAATATGCTTACATGGAATTCCATTTAAATTTGTTATTAAAAATGTAATTTGTTTGTTATTAATTGTTAATTGTGTATCGTAATCTTTTAAGAATTTTAAACATTTATATAATTTTAAATTTTCTTAATCTAGGGTGAGAAATTTGCTGATACCAAGATACGCCTTCGACATCGGCTTGGTATGAACGAAAAAGATTTTTCAAAGATTAAAATTGCGATTATACCTGGTACCTTATATGCAAAACCGGAGTATTTTGATGATGAAGGTAAAATTAATATAATAAAAAAATCATTAATTTAATAATTTTAAATCGTTAAATTTATTTAATTTTTTAGATATAATTTTATCAGAAAAGAAATTGTTGAATGAAGATTATCTAGGTCTTGATTATGTAAATAAAACAAGATATACAGAAAGAGTTGAAGGTGCAAAAGTTATTTCAATTCTAGGCTAATATATTGTTATAATTAATAGAAATTTATCAATTTGACTATAGAAATGTAATAAATTTAGTTACCATACTACAACTGCAGGTCACAGGTGTTAAAGAATGGATCTAGTGATGATAGATAATTAATATTATTAATGTATATTTATAATAATTTACAGCATTATCCCGATTTACTTTTATAATTATATATAATGTATGATTTGTGACATCTAATAAATTATTTAATATATGATACGTAAAAAAAAAAAATTTTTTTTAAAAAAAAACAATTATTGAGAAATCAGGAAATTCAATTCCTATGTTACAAGTTAGAACATTAGCTAGAAAATCTTAAGTATATGGATTCATATAAAAATTAATTTAATTAAATAATGTAAAGCAAGCAGAATGTGGCAATGTGCGGCTAAAAAAATAAAGCACGTAATTCAAATTAAAATGTTTTAATGCCAGCCAAAATTATGCTCAATTTCTTAATACGGGCTAAGTACCACCTTAATTTTGGAGTTTTTGGGATAATGTGATTAGATCCTTCGTATTCATAATAGGTTATGTATTTATGTTTTTTTTCGCGCCTGCATGGGTCACGCACAGGCTAGACCGTATATTAAAATAAATCAACTACAATATTAGTCATTGGTATTTGCCGTTTTAATTAATCTGATCGTGACCGACTAAATTTTTATAGTATACTTATTCTTCCCCTTCCTCACGAGTGGTTGTCTACTGACTTGCACATAAATGACACATATAAATATGGTTCTACTTTGCTTATTTAGCTTTCATAGCCCTGATTATATCATATTAACCACTCAATGTTGATGTAATATATCACACCAATATACCAATATCAATTCAAATAATATATATCGAAATGAATTACTGCTGTAATGCCATAATGCTGTAACGCTGAATTGTGGAATAGTTCCAAATTGACAAATTCAGCAATTCACCACTATTTTTTCAATTAAAAAGCTAAAAATATGTTATAAGTTTTAACACAGGAAAGTCCTTTTAAAATCTTTTTTACATAACATATTATCCATTTTGCCCACATATTCAAATACTTTATACCTGTAGGCCTAGAATAATTTAATCCTCCCTGAGCTATGCTAATAAAACTGAAAATTCTAATTCAAATAAATAGAATGTTTTTGTGATCTTTTTCGTGGAGGGGAGATTGAAACCAGCCAAAAAAAACTTAACCCGATTAAATAAGAGTCTTGGCCGACTAACTAATCGGTTAATATTAAAAAAAATAAATTTTTTTTTAGTTGCAAATTGTACCAATGTGTTTTTATTCATACATTTAAGTTATATTTTATTAATCTTATTATTAATTCAGAGAACACGTGACTAAAATTCCAAACTGATCCGCATAAGATAATCTGACCAGAATTATTTGATAATTTTAATCGGTTGACCGAGATACTGTTACTGATAGGTTGGTCACGTGATGTTGATTAATGTTGGAAAATGTTGAAGTTATATTTGTTTTATTTGTTATATTTATTATGTTAGATTTATTAGATAAATTAGATATATTTTTATTATAGTTTTATTGTATATAAATACGAGTTGAACAGTCAAGATTCTAGTGAGAAGTGAGAAGTAAAAAAGAATAATTAAGAATAAGTCTTGGTTTTGATTTTAATTTTAGTTTTAGTTTTCATCTGTTGTATTATTTTTATTTTATTTTATTGTTTGTATTAGTTTTAGTTGACAAGTGATCGTACAGAGCGCCGCCTGAGGCAGTACGAAGGATAATTGTAACTAAACATCGTATAACAATAAAGATAGATCATTTATCTATAAACATATACCTTCTGCTTACCATTTTCTAACGTCTATATCCCAATAGACAACCAAAGAACTGAACTCAACTATACTTTAACCGTTTAATTGTCTTAATTGGTTAATTAATCTCAATTGACGCATCGGTTTGAATTCCCCTTGGGAGATTTATTTCACCTCCGGGACCATCCGAGCTTACCCAGTAATTGTTATGTGCGTAGATTTTTAGACTAATTTTAATTCAGATAATTTATGCATTCATGCATACGTGTGTGTGTAAATATTCGGATAAAAGTTGTGATCCAACGTTAATCGGTTCAAACCTCCATTTTTTTGAGGTTGAATCCTTTGTAATAAAAAATATACACCGGTTATTTATTTGGCCTTCATTTGACCATTAATTTAAATACATAGTTCGTCTTTTAGATTAATTGCCAATGCAATATTAACGCAATTGCAGAAAATAAATGGTTGATTTTAAATCTCGTAGTTCTATTTTGTGCTAATTTGTATAATATTTTTTTACAATTAAAAACAACCCATTTAATACATCACTAATTAGAATTCTGTAATACAAGTGTGACATTAAGCATTAATTATTTGGTAGAGGGTTAGAACTGCAAAGCAGTTCGGATGATATTTAACCCCTCTATTTTAACCCCTCTATCATCAAATACTGTAACCTGCAGCTGCCGATCATGCTTATAAATACGAAGTAATACGATATTTTAAAACTATTCCCAATTTAACGCGACACGTGACACTTCCTTTTTAGCCTTTTTTAAACTATTTTCTTTGTACATGACATTTAAATATGATACAGTCAACCCCATAAATGCACACTATAAATGCACAACCTCTACTTAGTGCTAAATGCACACCCTCTATTTTCTACACGTGCAATGATTTTCTCATTCCGCAGATAAAACAATTTTCTACAAATGCACACATGTGATTTTTGTGCGACCTAAACAGGTTTTTTTTTGTTTTTTTTCACTATTACAATTAAAATAACTTATTAATCGCAACAAATATTGCCAAATAATAATGAAATTTCTTGTCAATTGTACAAATACAACAGACTATTATAGATAATTATTAATTTTGTTATTTAATAACAAAGAATATAATATTCAACTTTGATCTTTTCGATATTATTGTCATATAAACAACTTATGAGTTAAATCTACAAATGCGCACCCTCTTTAAATGCACACTTGTGCCTGGTCCCGAAGGGGTGATTTAGTATATGAATAATAATTATGCAATTATTATTTATAGCTTAATAAAAAAATATCAGCACGATGAAAAAAGCATGATCCTATTTGGCTGTAGGATAACTATATTTATCTTATTTATCTTCTTACTGACAGTGTGCCAGGTCGTGGCTCAGCAAATTTAAAAAAAAACATCATTAGATTTTTTTTCTTCGACATAAAGTTTTCAAACTTGTACTGTGGATGTAATTTCACCTGCTCCGGAAGAAGGTTTTGAATGCTGATTTTGATTTAACATATAAATGATTGATTCACCGTCTTTAGTTTCGTGAAAGAAAGGATTTTGTTAAATAAGTCAATAATGATATTTAAAATCGCCTTTTATCGCTATAATTAAACTTGAAGAGCAGCCAAAATTACGTTTACTTAATAATTTTTGAGGTTATATGTTATTAAAAAAAATTTTTTTCCTTATGATCTTTGTTGCGCCACAACCTGTTGGCTGCACCACGAATCTGACACACAAAAAAACAAATGTTTCTTACTGTATTGATGACGACATATATACATAACAGTCGTGACACCAGCACTTAGTCGATATTAAATTAATTTATTCGATTTCATTAATATTATATTAACCGTTTCCGATTTTTTTAATTTCATACCAACATATCAATAAAGTCTTGAGAATTTGTTTTTTTCATGATCAGATTTGCCGTAAAATTATGTAAACAAATATATATTTCCAACTTAAGAAATCTTATTAATAATTTACATCTGCGTGTTTATGTTTAACCCTTTATCTCTCGGAAAATTATTTTAGAAACTTAGTAACTTCAATAGTAAAACTTGCTATAATAAAGTGAGCTGAATTTAAATGGCAGAATGATAAGGAGAATTAATTTCTTGAAAAAAAAAAAATGATGAAAATCAAATGGCATTATTTACCGATAATGATAGAAAAAAAAAAACAACAAAAAAAAAAGAACATAGATTTAAAAAAAAATTTTTTACAATCTAGTTACTATTATTAATTTATTATTAATGAAGAATTTGAATCTGAGTTTTTGTTATACAAGTAGTGTGTTTTTTTACAATACAAAACACTATTAATTATTATTGTTGTCATTATTATTATTATTAAATTAATTAATAAATTGAATAATTTCCCTTCCCTATTGCTTATTGTTTGTTGCTAAAAACTACCATTACAGTACTTTTTATTTCTAACTAAAAATTATCTAGGATTTGTGTGAATTTTATATAGTGATAATGTATTAATATACAAAAAAAAAAAAAAAATTATAATAAACAAATACTAAATTACAAATAAAATAACTTTTCAAAACAACTGTTCAACAAATTTGCTTTGACCAGTAAGATTAGCAGAATCATGTGGTATCGGAAGAATATTAGAAACAGAATTTTTGATGCTAGAAATAAATTTTATTGAAGATGATGATAAGGATGATGCAATAGATGAAGCTCCGCTTGTTCGTTGTCTTATATAAGCTCCTGGAGGAGTTGTAGGGTAACTTTCGTATGCGTAACCATATTCCATTGAATCGCTATCCGACAATGGAACACCTTTAATCACACATACTCTTGTTTTCTTTCTCACCATTATTAATGTTATCATTCCAATTGCTGCCGCGCCTACTACAGCTCCTCCAATTGCTGGTCCTAATACATCACTATTTGCCGTATCTGGATTTTCGGCATATTTATCCGAATTATTATTATTTGAGTTATCTGTTCCATCTGGTGGTCTTGATTTCCCAGTCTCTGTAGAACCTCCGGAATCTCCTGGACCTTCTGGTACTCCTGGTGTAGGTACACCACCTGGCACTCCTGGTGTTCCTGCGGGTACACCACCTGGTGCTCCTGGTATTTCTGGTGCGGGTATACCACCTGGTGCTCCTGGTATTCCTGGTGCGGGTACACCACCTGGTGCTCCTGGTGCACCACCAGGTGCAGGTACTTCTCCTGGAGCTGGTGCGTTTACAGGCTCACCTTGTGCAACAGGTCCTTTTCCTCCTGCTGGTACATTTGCTCCTGGTGCGGCAGGTTCATTTCCTCCTACTGGTACTGGTGCAGCTGGTACATTTACTCCTGGTGCGACAGGTTCTTTTCCTCCTACTGGCACATTTGCTACTGGTGCGACAGGTTCTTTTCCTCCTACTGGTACAGGTACATTTCCTGGAATTGTGGGTTGTTTTGGTGGAGGAAAGATTACGGGTATAGGTGTTGGAACAGTTGGTTTATCAGTCGGAATAGGGTTTGTTGGTAATGGAGGTACATTAGGAGACGGTATAGGTGGTAAGGTTATTAAAGTCGGTTTTTCAACTGATATTGATACTGTGACATCCCCTGGTAATGTAGCTGATGTTATTGGTGGTATCCCAATACTAGAATCCGTTGAAACTGTCGGTAATGGCGGTATAATGGAAATCGAATCCGTGGATTTTGTATTTGTAGATGTTGGATCTGCCGATGCTGAATCTGTAGGAGTTGTAGGAGTAGTAGTTGTTGTAGGTGTTGCCGAACTCGTAGGTTTTGATGTTGGATCTGTAGATATTGTACTTGTGGAATCTGTAGCCGGTAAAGTTATTAAAGTTGGTTGGTCAACTGATATTGTGACGACATCTCCTGATGACGTAGGCGATGGAGTTAATCCAATATTAATATTTGTCGAATCTGTTGGAGTCGGTGATGTGGATGCTGAATCCGCGGATACTGAGCCTGTAGGTGTTTGTTGATCTGTAGGTGTTGTATCTTTTGAACTTGTGGCCGTTGGCGTTGAATTACCTGTGGGCGTTGAACTATCCGTAGCTTTCGACGTATCTGTTGACGTTGACGTATCTGTTGGCGTGGGCGTTGACGTATCCGTTGGCGTTGAACTATCTGTGGTTTTTGAGCTCGAGCCAGTCGAGCTATCAGTTGTTTTTGGATCTGATGACGAAGTTGGTGATTGTTTATCAGAACTTGTAGGAGTGGGATCTTTATAATTGAAAAAAAAAAAAATTTAATTATTATAATTAAAGGAAAGAATACGTAAGTATATAATTATATGTTTTATATTACCTTGCTGATTTGAAGATGTGGAAGTAACATCAACATTAGCTTGTTTAATAAATTAAATAATATTAACTAATTAGAATTTTAGTAATGAAATTAATTTCATTATTTATAAATATTACTTACCACTAACACTAACTTGTCTGGACTGAAGGTTTATCATGTGATATATTCCATGAACTTTGTCTAAGCTGGCTCTTGCTCGAGAGCGTATTATTCTTTTATAATAATTAGCGTTCACAAAACCTATAAGTAAAAGGAAGTTGACAATTAATAAAACTTTAATAAATAATTATAATCATATATAGATTTTTTTTTTTTAATAATTACTTCAATTATTTCAAATATTTAAACCTAATTGATAAAACACTAACCGTTATCGTCTACCAATAATGAAATTATTATCAAAATCATGAGACTTAAAGATCTCAATCTCATACTTTGTTTGCATGTGAAATTTTTTTTTTTTTATATTAATGAAAGTAATGGGAAAGGGGAAGTATAAAGTAATAAGGAAGGAATAGGGAAGGAAAGGAAGGGAGCGGAGAGGAGGGGAAGGAAGGAAGGAAGGAACGAGAGAAGGAATTAAAAAAAATAAAAGGAAAAGAAAGAAAAGGAAAGGACTAACAATAATAACAACTAAGCGAGAACAAAAAAGAAAGCATTTTTTGGTGCATCTCCCTTTTTATTCATTTCATTACGATTTGTTTATTTCTATTTCATGTCATGCAATTAATTAACGTAATATATTGTGTATCACTGTCGATCGTATTAAATTTTATACATTTTTCGAAAAAATTTTTACCAAAATTAAAATTGTGCATCATGAATAGAACGAAAACAATGAGCTTAAATAATACATGTAACACGTGATCACGTTTAAAAGTGCATTTGGTAAATTAATTGAAGTACAATTATAAAATATACCATTTTTATCATATTATAATATTATTTAATACATTTTAATACTTTATTAGAAAGAATAAATATCTTATAGGATATTTTATTATCATAAATTAAACCATTAGAATAAAAGAATAAAGATTGAGAATGAATACAAGGATTTCCATGAATAAATTTCATGCGTTAAAATATTAATAAAAAATGTTTATTCACAAAATAAATAACATCATGTAATCCAACTTATCATCATCTTTTGTCGTATTCGACTTTACTATCTGCAGAAGGCAACACAAAATTTAAACACTTATAAATATTTATTAATTAGTAGCACCAATTATTTTTGACAAAAAGCGTCACTTCCGAACATTCGCAACGCAGAATATATATTTCAACGTAAAATAAATTAAATGTTACACATCATCACGACACCGCTAAAAAACGTTCCAAAATCTATTGTAAGATTCCTTTTTGGTATAAAATGGTAACCGCATTTATACATTTTTAATTAAAACAATCCGATTTTTGTAAAACCCAGATACCAATTTTTTGGGTTTACTCGTTAGCGCGTGAAGATGAATTACTTATTATAGAATGGTGAGATCATCTGCACGGGAATATAAACAAAATTTAATAAATATAAATAAAATGGCAGCATTTCTGTTGTTACATTGTTCGGCTATTTCCTAATTAGGCTTTACCCGTGATTTCAGAAAAAATATTGCTGTAAAAACCGTTGGACGTTATTTTTAGCGACGCAGCAATTCTTGATCCTTACATTAAATTGGTTTCAGAAAAAAAAAATTAGTAATTTATCGTTATTTATCAAATTTTTATATACATCATAATGGAAATTTTTTTAAAAAAAGAAGAGAGAGAAAAAAAAAATTGTTCATTTTTACACAATAATCCAACCAAAGTCCTATTAATTAGTCGCAGGAATTTACTTTATAAGAACAAATCTTGCCATTGAAGGAAAAAAAACTAAAATAAACAAATTAGGTTGTAATAATGTAACATCTGCTTAACATCTGCTTAAAGCAGTAAAACGACATAAAATAACTGCATAATATTTTATATCAGAAGATTTATACATATCTAATGTTAATCCCAGCATCGTAAATCATCAAGAATTGATATTCAGGCATTGTAAGAAAAAAAAAAAAAAATAATGTAATGTTACATAGACAATTAATTGAACCGTAATTTTTATTCGGTCCCTTAATCGACATAGATTATTCGCTTTCTCAAAAATTTTTTAATTAAAAGATCGACAATGTACGTTCACCTGAGACCAATTAAAAAGAATTATCGGAAAATTCCGGTTTACCGAATTTTCCGAATAATTAAAATTTCTGAGTGACTGAAAAAAAATTTTCACTATCGTTACGAACGTAATTCTATTTGACATTGATTTATTAGCCATCATCAATTTTACTTTTATCCGTAAATTATTGTAATACACTATAATTAAATATTGTGATATTTAGAAACACCACGAATCTATTAAATTATTGGCTCTTTGCTAAATTATTTAATTTAATGAATTGATAAAAAAAAAAAACAAACTTGAAAATTTAAACTATTTGTATATGAAGTGTTATGAAGTAAATATGCTTTACAAAGCATGTATCTTCAACCTTATCTAACCTGCGTAATTAATTTCTTTTTAAGTCTTAATTACTCGGCATTACGCATTATAAAATTAGCAGGCACTATCACGTGAACGTTCGTACTCTGATCATGTGAAATAAGAATTGCGCTATGTTTTAAATTTTCTATAACGTTAAGTGATTAATACAAAAAGTTTCATCATTTGGTCTGTACAAATCAGAATAGAATATTTGAAAACATTGAAAACCGTATTGTGATAAATGAGCCTTATTTAATTTTTTGTACGGAAAAACTTCATTTATTTGAAGGAAACACGAATTAATTTATAGAAATATATTATTTCTGTTGTTAAACAAAGAAATTCTTTTGTTTTGTCACCAATTTTCTACACTAGAGTTCCAATCCGTTAAACCCGTTATAAACAATTACACGAACGTTTTAATTAATAAAAAAGGTATGTCTTTTGGCGTATCCTACGAAGTACAAAACAAACATACTTGATACTTCATAATAAACTTAACCCTCTCTTTTAACAAGATGAAAAAAAAGAGATTAGGAACGGATTAAAATATCATCCGACAAATGAAAAATTCAATCGACTAAAGTTACACTATTATTTTTTTCATTCAATTAATAAAATATGGTCGAGATCATTTCTTATGTCGAATGCAGATCCTAATTTAATGGATTGTCCGTCAGATGTCTGATTGAAACACAAATTAACCAAAATTTAACCATTAATTTTCCTTGATATGAAAAATTTGTGTCGTTTTAACTCTTTCTTCTCGAAGTATTTGGCGTTATTTATTAATTATTCTTATATTGTAATTAGCACGCAACGTTGAATATTTCATTTATGCTAATCTAATTATTCATTTATTTGTGCATTACTAGGATTGAGAAGTATTCAGTGTTACATTGAATCCATAGTTTGGGAAGTTATTTATATGAATGATTAAAAAAAGTAATATGAAGAATTCCTAAAAAAGTAAGAAATAATCTTGGCAAATTTTAGTTTTTATTCCGTAATTTGTAGCATTGTTAGCTGGGTTAGCGTATAATACGAAAATAAATTTTAGAACCATATTCCGGACAAATTCAGGATATAAC
The DNA here is from genome assembly GCA_015698045.1 of Rhizophagus clarus. Taxonomy (NCBI): domain Eukaryota; kingdom Fungi; phylum Glomeromycota; class Glomeromycetes; order Glomerales; family Glomeraceae; genus Rhizophagus; species Rhizophagus clarus. Next base: position 41,609 of record BLAL01000017.1, on the reverse strand, counting down.
TAAAATACAGTATGTCATATCTGTTAAAACCTTTTTTTTTTTACCTAAAAAGGAAATAAGAACGAAAAGCCAATTTTTTATAATTTCAAAATCCGACACTGATTAATGATTAGTTATACCACTCAATATGGTAAACTGAAGGAACGGGCAATCAGAGACTTCAGAGTTTACCGTCATAGGAGACGCGACAAACGGACAAAGAGCCAATGAAAATTTTTATTCTCAGCCATCCGCAGCGCTTTCCATATTCATATATTAAATATGATGCAATTTTCTATTTTCTAAAAAAAAAAAGTCAGCTTCATCATGTAACATAGCCCGTAGCAATTAAAAAATCGCGTATTATCGTTCACCAATTTCCCTACTTTCTCAAAAAAAATTACAAAAATGTCTATCTATAATTATCTTCAAACATGCTATTCAAAATCAACAATAATCCTAAAAAAAAAAAAAATGTTTCAAGTCTCTACAAATTCTTTACAAATCATTTAGTAACGTTTCAAATATTAGCTTTTTTACCGACATTTTGGTCTTTCAGATTTCCTTGGACGTGATATTTCGGTAAGATTTGTTTTATATTTTTTATTTTAATTTTTTTTTTTAACAAACTTTACTACCAGTTCGTTTGATATTCTTTGTAATACGTTATTATTTCCCTTTCTCTTTTAAGGTGATTAGAAGCTTTACAATGGTAATAAGTATTGTAGGTGAATGATCAAAAGTAAAGAAAGTCTTTCAACCAAGGAAACAAGAAGCAAAAAGAAAAGGTGGGTGGTACTTATTTAGCTTTCGCAACTTTATTTGTATCATATTAATCACTCAGCAAATGCGGACAACACCAGGAACACTCCAGGAACTCTTGAGGAATTTTAATTATTTAGGCCAGTTTCGTGGTATATTTCGTCCAACCACGGTATATATTAAAGTCACGGGACTGCAAATCATTTTTGGAGTATAGTATCAAAGGTCAGTATTTCCGTCTACTTGCTTTATGAGCGTGCGTTATTTTTGAGTGTTATGACATAGGAGTTTATGTGCTCGTAGTACGTACCATATGCTCACTGGCTAGTAGTCATCTGTTTTGTGCACAAAAGTCGTAGCTACTATGATGCCACTAGGTGGTCCCACAAGCCGACTGATATGAGAGGGCAGGCCGTTGGTGCCCGTGGAAGTGACACATATTTCTATGTTATGGGCATACTTGATTATAATATATGCTAACATAATAAAGTTAAATCTATTTAACAATAGAATGCATTGAAATCTTGCGGCAAATAGGTATATAAATTAAATTTCGCATTAGTTTGAAATCGTGTTGACAAACACTTTCGCATAAGTAATTATTTTAAATATTATGGTAATATGTAATCAATAGAGATGATAAGAAAATTATTAATAAATAAAAGTCAATTTTTTATGTATTCATAATTATCGCTTTGTTCAATTTGTTACAACACCAAAATTACTATTTAATCCAAAACAATTTGATGAATGATGATTATGATGTAAAGGTTAGTGGCAAAGGTTTTTCTAATTTGACCAAAGTACGGTCAGAAAGAAGAAGATATATTTACAGTATAAGGGAAACAGTACGATAGTTTCATATTTTTTTTTTTGATCTTATCTTATTGGAGAGCACATACTTGCTTAATTAGTTTAATTCCAAAAACAATTTTTGAGACTTTCTTACTTCTAGTTACCGCTCGTAAGAGTACAATCATAATTAAAAGAGTCTATACTTGATAACTTACCTCAAGTCCGGCCCAGCGCTCTAATTTAAAGAAAGGAGCGTTAGTAAAAAATCAATACACCATTCTTTATTACTATAAACTTAACGAATAGCTCCCCTAGCCAGTTTTTTTCCTTTTGTTTAACGTTGTTTACGTAGACGATATCGTTTTTGGTACGCTTGGTTATAGGCAAAGATTTTTCATAGTTGACAAATTTAGCAACTCTGAATTTACAACTTGCCTTCAGTGAAGTCGGAAAAGAATTTACCGATAAGTTGTGGCGGAGAAAAATAGGTTAGAAAGTTCTGTAAGGGAAAATTATGCACAATTAGGAAATGAGACGCTTAATGTCTAAAGTTATATTCGCATTGTTCATCTAACATAGTCAAATTCCGGAAAATCGAGCTACTATTAATAAATTGAGTTATATAAGATGATAAAGCAGCCATCGAATGTTCCTTAATAATTGAGATCAGTTTAATGGCGTGATTTTTGAAATCATAATATGTAGGAAGATGTTCCTAAGTGATAGCTGGAATCATCTGCCAAGACTCAATTAGTATGTATAACGAGGAGTAATTTCGTTTAATATATCATCCGTCAGCAGGGAAAAAATATAGTTTTGATACGATGGCTCAGAAAATTCAATATTTTTTGAGATTTCAGCAAAAGGATTATAGTTGAATTATTACTGAATGACCTGCCGCGTCCGTCTGGTGATAAAGGATACATCCCGTGACTTCAGCATCTAACACTCCCTTAGCGAATTTTCTCGAGGTTATTCCATGTGATGAAACTTATGCTGGTGGTGAAAAAACGATAATAAGTATTTGTGATATAGTTACTTATTTAGCCAGAGCGTTCTCAGAAATCAGGTGAGAGATTAAAAATCAAACTGGAAAGTTTAAACGTCGTCGTGATCTCATAGTTTGATCTATTATAAATTTGTGAAAATTTAGATACAATTAACGGAGTTCGTATAAATTTACTAAGCGTGGGTTGTAAAGTAAAAAGAATTGTAATATACAGTATGTCTGAATTCTGATCGCTCTGATCCTCCACGTGATCGTATCACAAATTTAATTTTGTTCCAACGGCTTCCGTTTCCTAGTTCACTGTCACATCTAAATTCAAAGATGAGGGTGAAATGTCCTCCCTCTCTTTTTTCAATTACATTTCATTTCATTTCATTTAATTTTTTTTTATCGATGCCTTTCCCTTCCATCTCAATATTAGAGTAAATTCAATTCTATTGGTTAAACGAACGTAAAATTAGTTATCCTGAAATGCCATCACTTTTAGAATAATGTTAAATTAATACTCACAACTTTATATCGTTAATGCTTTTCCTTGATGATATATAGTTGATAGATAACTTCTTCTTTTCTATCTTGTTAACTTCGACTCCAGCTGATTTGTAACTTCGACTAATTTTATAACGATATTATAATACCGAATTTAATTCATTATCAAATATGAACAAATTCTTATGATGCTTCAGCGCCAGAGTAAAATCATCTATCTCATGTTTTCAAAAATTGACTAACAGTCTGTCATGATAACTAGAAATCTCACATTTTAGACAAATCATACTAAATTTCTACGCTTCGCTCCGGATAACGTTAATATAATTTATTATTTATTATTATAACGTTTAATACATACAAAAATAAAGAAAAAATTAATTTCTAAATAAAATAAAAAAGTCCCCAAATGATCAATTAAAATGTTTTTTTCTCTTGAGCCCATTCAAAATCTTCAATAGTATGTATATGCCAATAAACGTCGTACGTTTTAACTATCCCTTTCGTTTTATATCTTTTGACTAAATCATTTATCTGCTGTTGCTTTTCCGTATTTGTATTATAAAGACTATAAAGTGAATTTGTTTGTAATAAAATAGGATGTCTGGTTTTCCAATTATCAAAAAAGAATTTTAAAGTTTCTAATTTAAGGGTTCTAAAAGAAGAAAATTTAAATTTATATAAACTAATTGGTGAAGATCTAACGAATATCTTAAATAAATTGTCCCAATCAGGTTCATTTTCGAATATAATAACAACCAATCCATTTAAATATTGACATTTAATTAATAATTTTTCTAATTCTGAAATATCGTTGTTGATAAAAGATAATTTAAGATATTTAAGTTTTGGACAATTTTGATAAATTGATTGAATAAGTTTTTTATTATCAACACCTTCATAACAAATACTAATTTCAGTAAGTTCTCCTTTCGTATTTTCAATTAAATTTGCCAAAATTTTAGATGGGACTTGTTGAGTTCTTAAAATTTTTAAAGCCGGTAAAGATGCACTTTTTAAATGATTCCAATTAGTGTAATGAGGTAACTTCATTAAACTGAAATTTATTAAACTTAAATTTATATCTAAACTTGTTAAGTTTACAAGATATGAAAGAGTATCTGTAGTAGGTGCCCAATCTAGTTTTAAATGTTGAATATTTTTCGCATTTATAGTTAATGATTCCTCAAGGGACATGCAATATGATTTATCCCTTATATTTGAATAACAGTTGAAACAAATATCTTTTAGATTTTCTTGAGTTTCGATTAATGAAATGATTCCAGTATTTTTGTTGTGATCATTGTATTGCATTATATTATCAAATCTTAATCTTTTAATTGACTTGCTTATCTTTGACAATCCTTTTAAAATATCTTGATCGATATTAGCATCGCAACGAAGAGAATCAAGTTCTGAAAAGCAATGTTCTGCCCCTGAAATAAGATATATCTGATAATCAAATCGTTGTGGTATATAAAGATCAATAAATTTTGTATTTTTGTTAATAAATAATTTCAATATTTCCTCTCTAACAATTGATAATTGAGATCTTTCAATAGTTTTAAGAGAAACGAAAACATTTAACATTTCTTCCAAAAGATATAAATTCAAATATCTCCAATAACTAATATAATTAAAAGTAGGTCGTTGATATTTTTTTGTAATAAGAAATTCGATTCCTTGAACCTTTAAAGTATTTCTTGATTCTTCTGATAAATGTAAAAGTATTACATTTAATAATTTAATCTTTGTATTACTATCATTTGGATAATGTAATCCAGAAATTTTCCATAAAATTGGTACCGTCGTTTCACACCAAGTTTTGTTAATTAAAAGACATGAATAAAGAGATTTTTGATCATCTTTTAATTCTTCTAATATTAAAAAAATTACGTCTTTGTTGAGTTCCAACATTTTTTTTTTTTGTTTTTTGTTTTGTTTTGTTTTCAAATGTAAAAATTGAAAAATGAAAAAAAGTTGGGAGTTGTTAAGGGAAAATTATCGCGTGACAAATATTTAATGTGAGGGGCGCATTGTGTGTAACAAACAGTAATCTCACAAATTGTACATCCACTATTTTTTTTTTTTTTTTTTCTTTTTTTTTTTACTTTAGATATCAATGTCGCGGACGAAACCGAAACCTACTGTGGGCGAAACTGGGTGAAACTAGTTTCACCACAGGTGTAAATTCCGAAACCTCCGAAACCTCCTAATACAAAATAGGAATCGATTGGCTGATTTTTATATCACAACTGTGCGCAAACGTAATTAATTTACCTATTAGATGATGATTTGATATTTATTTAAGTAATATATTAATTAAAAAGTTTAAATTAAGAATAGTAAGAATAATGTTAAATGTAGATGAAAATAATTATGTAAATTCTGTAATAATGCATACTATATAAAAATTTATAAATCGTACGAATATTTTATTTTCTAAAAAAGGTAAATTAATTAGTAAAAAAGATAAAATTAGGGTTAGGCAAGCTTTAGAAATAGATATAGGTTACGAAGTTTTCGGAAGAAGTTCCGGAAAATTTAACGAAACGCTTCGTCAATCACAAAAAAGTTTCGTTCGCAACATTAATCAAAGACAAGAATATGAATAAAATTGTTCTCAACTAAATATATATATAAAGACCGTTCAGGTTGGTAAAACTTATAGGCCCGGGCGGTTATGCCCTTACTTCCATCGATTCTGGCGTCTGATTGATCAACATCTGGAATTTTTTTGATTTGTAATCATTTGTAATCATCCGGTCCCATTTCTTCTGCCGTCAATACATGGAATCCGAGCTAATTCTGCATCGGATCCAATGGGGACTTGGGGCGAAAATTAGTATGACCAGGCCCGGACCCGGGTTTTAAATGTTCCGGGCCGAGACGGCGCAAGGTTCTTATTTTCGACCATGTAAATCTCTATAATAGAACTAGTATAGTAAGTATGATACTAACTATACTCAGCAAATATACTTCTTGAGATTATAGATTTTTTTTTTATTTCGTTATATTTTTTTTTAAAAAAAATATTTTCAATACGACTTTTTTTAATCATTTTTATTTTTATTACAAAAAAAAATTCTTATTTTTAACTATTTTCGAAATTTTTTTTTCAAAATTTTCTTTTAATTAGATATTTTTTTTTAAGAATTAATGTTTTTTTTTTAAGCTAATGGAAATGAAAAGGTAAAAACAATATTTATCTATTTATTTATTTTTTTATTAAAAAAAAAAAAAAAATAATAAATTTCCCTTTTAAATAAATGTTTTAAGTACTACTGGGCCGGGAACGAATAGAATTGGAATAAGAATGCCACTTGTGAAACTGGAGGGCGGGTTTAGAGAACATTAGTGAAATTCTCTAACGTTCCTTTTGATTTTTTTTTTTTAATTTTGTAGATACCTCCTAGATATTGGACTTCAGAAGTTGGGATCGGTTTCAATGGAAGGCAGAAATTAGGAAGTAAGGATTTAGGGAATATTAGTAATCTTTATTAGTATTTTTCTTGTCTTTTTTCATTTGCAGGTATCTAACTGAACGTCTAGACGTAAGTTTTTGGTCTTAGATTTTGGAATAGAAGGTAGGTGTTAGGAATTGGAACTAGGGACGTTAGTAATACCTTTATTAACATTTCTCCCATTTTTTTAACTGTAGATGCCTTCTACTTGAATACCCAAATTTGTATAAAAAGTCCAGGATTAAGAACAACATTACTTAAAATGTTTCTTTGAATAAAATTCAATTAAGTCTTTCGTTCATTTTATTTTCCTTTATGTAATAACGTTTAACCGATTTTCCAGAAATTTGATTAGTCGACGGTATACTTATATGTAATTGAATTTCAATACTGTTTGCATATGAATGCAAATCGTCAGGAAACTTTTCGCTTTGAACATTTTTCGAAAAAACCACATAAAATAGAGAACCGAAAAAATGAAAGTAAAGCATTTGAATTTTATAATAAGCAGCATAACTTGATTAACTACGTCATCATATGATAAGTTCATGCATGCCATATTGATACAACACGAAGCTACGTCTCTAATCAGTTATTAGAAATACCTCAAAACTATACAAAGTTTTATTAAACACTTAAAAATAAGGCATATGTAATAAAAGAAAAGACACTAATTGTAAACGTTTAAACAAAAGTATTTATAATTTTTTATTGGTATTTTAAAAAGAAAAAAAGATTTTAACTTTTAAAATAGTAAAACATATATAAAACCAAGAACAGAGTAACTAGTGGTCCAATTTAAACAAACCAACTTCGTCTATATAAAGCCGTCATATACAATCTTAACTTTTGAAATCGGCTGCTTTTCCATGTACGCGTGTCAAAAAAAATTAAAAAAATCTTAATCGTTTGTGTAACCACCTTTAGGATCTGTTTATGGTAACGTCCGAGGATGGCAAATAGATAGATTTTATCCCTTTAGCTGTACCCGTTATTTATTTATTTATTTATTTTTATTTTTACTGTAGGTAACCACAGAAAAAGTAATTACATTACAGTACAATAACGTTGTAATATGTACCCATTTATTTATTTATTTATTATAAATCAGTTAGCAAGTATCTATACACTAATGTCGAATAACAAAGAGCGATGTTCTCCAATACTAACTCAACACTAACGTGTCGACCAGCCTGGGAGCGTCTATACACACTAGGGGAAGGGTCGGAAGTAAAAATGGGGGAATAGAGGAAAGCGAAAAAAAAATACAAGCGAAGAGAACTCGCGAGCAATGACAAGCGGCCCCCAAGAAAATAAAACTATATATATATATGTAAAATAGAAAACTATTCTATAAATGCTCAATCCTTCGGAATAACTAAAAAAAATAAAATGAAAATTCTCATCCTAAGGGAAAGACCATTCGCTAGCTATCGGGGTGATATCACAGCGTTAAAGGATTTTGGAAACAGAGCCGAAAGTTCGAATGCACCCGGCTAAAAAAAAAACGTTAGTAAAACAGGTTAAAAGAGAGACCAGAAGCTTCAACAGTTCCACTTTGCTGTCGTTGCTTCCAGTAGTTGGGTTCTTCTTGCGATTGTTTTTTGACTCGTTTTGAGAAGAAGCCCGGTGTGAATTAATAGGCTTTTGAGGTTGCTGTGACGAAGAGCTGTCCTTCTTCTTCTTGTTGGACTGTGGAGGAGGTGGTGAAGATTTAGACCATCGACATTCGGCATTCTCCAGGGAACGGGGCGTTAAGGGCTTTAACGTAGTATCGTATTTCTCGAAATACCCTAGGAATAACCTCTCTCCTTTATTCGTCCGTATTACTTTAAAAGCTTTGACGTTCTGATTTTTCAGAGACGCGTGACTATTAGCGCGGTTCCAGAGTCTGTTGCTGCGTAAATTCTTCAGGGACGTTATGCAAAGATAAAACGAACTTTTCTCGAACTTTGCGTTGCTTCAAAATGTCCAGACGCCACCCCGGAAACCATCTTACTGGCGTGGTACCCAAAACTTCCGCTATCGAAGGTATGTACCTAATTGTAGAAAACTTCACGTGATTTATGTGTAATAGTGAAATCTCACTGCAGTGATGTGCATTTTGTGCTTCCAATGACTTTTTATTGGAATTGGAAAGCTTGGAATTGGAAGAATTGGAAGATTCCAATAGCTTTCAATCTTCCAATGCACATCACTACAGTGTAATGGATATGACCAGATGACCTTTGGTATTTTTGCACCGAATAGCCAAACACTTTTTCGTTTCATAAAGTTGCACATTATTTTACAACTCTACCATTAAGATTACACGTTACTTTGATTTTTTCTTAGATGATCTTCGTCTGACTATATATTATAAGGTTGATTGATTTAATTTTAATTTGACATGGGAAAAGTAAAACATAACCAAAAGATAAACTTTATTGTGTAATCTTTTAATTTTTTTTTACATACAATACCACCGGGAATACAATTCCGATGAGCCAACTATGATAATAAACCAAATTCGGTAAGCTCATCTGCCGACTACGCCATATAATGAAATTATAATTTTAATAATACCTTAAAATGTCAATTATACAACAGGATCGTGTGAGTTTAAAATTTTTTACAAGCCCTCAAACCAATTTCTTTTTATCTTCGGAATAGTTCCGGAATGTCTAAAAACAATTATTATACAATGATTTCTTTTCCTACTTAATACATAATTGAATGAAAATTGCTATTCGTATTATTATTTCATTGTTTATACTTTGAAGCGCAGAATCCAATTTTGGTATTCCTATGAAAGAATTGCCTAAATTATAGTGTTGAACAAAGAAAACCGCCAAGAAAAGTTCGTCCTTCGGATCAAATTATTTCATTTTCTTTGATAAAAAATATATATATATAAGGATTGAATCTTCTAACAATTGTAAGGTTATAATTAAAATAATTTTTTTTTTTTTTTGTATAAAAAGGAAAAGAATTTCAAAATCATTAGTCACAAAACCACCTTTAAAACATCTAAAATGGATAAAATGAATCATAATAATAATACCAATGTCTTTTGCGATAGCTTTCGTGAAGGGAATATTATTCTTTACAAACATTATGACGACGATAACAGCACAGTATTTCGATTTCGAAGCAAACATGCAGTAGGACGTGGACTCGGTGGGGTTAGCTCATTAGGTTTTCTTCCCAAGTTCGATGTCTCTAATATTTACGCTATAGTCATCAAAGTTCAAGATAAAAACTTAGAAGAAGCATGCACATTATTAGAAAATTATGAAATCCCTGCTCAACAAATGATTCAAGATAAAGAAAAGTCAGTGAAAGGTGAAAATTTTATCAATTTTCTTAAACAAATGGAGTTTTACGTGACAAGAGAAAAATATACCTTTTTCACATCATACTTGGTAACTATTAAAAATTCTCCTGATGATGTACCAAGGCACGAATTCCTGGAATCATTATATCACGATCAAATTAATACGGAATTAGGCTTGGATAATGTTGGCTTATTTGGTGCTAAGATTGCGCAAACTGTTGCTGCAAGCGTTATCAAAGATCAAATCAATAATTTTTAATTTTAATATACAAACGGTATTATATTTTTTTTATATACGGGGTTTTTAGTTAGTAAAAATTTATATGTATATTGTTTGCATTATTATTTAGGTGTATATTTAATATTATCTTGTTTCTTTATCATTTTTGTTATTTTTTTTTCATCACTAAATATTTTCATATGACATAAATAAACTTATTATATTTGTATTACTAAAAAAATATTTCAATTAAAAATAAATATTTACATGATATAAATAATCTACAGTAATTAAAGATAATTTATTCATCAATAAGAAGAACGCGATCAAATTTTAAAAGAATTTAAGCAAAATTGAAATAATTTGTCGTTATTCACATTGAATTTGTGGTTTCAATATTGTATAATTATATCAATTATCATAAATTGTGTTAGATAGTTAAAGTGCTTAATTTACATATATCATTTATGTATTATTGTTGGCAATAATAGGTTATCGTTATTAATAGTCTCAGTATAATCTTAATAATCTATCAAGGAGTTCTCATACATCATAAAAGAAAATCATACACATAAAAGAAAATCGATACTATATAAATACATATAATCTGCTTGTTTTCATTAAGATAATTTTATTTTTATTTTTGTAAAGTTACTTGCACTAAGTGCCCCAAAAGAGAAAACTTATCTTGCTTATCGAAAGAAAAAGAAAACGGGAGATTTGGCGTGACCGCGTCTCTTATACCGCAAAACCAGAAGGTAATCACCCGAATAATTCCTAAAAATAAAAATACAAAAGGATTAATATGGTGGCAAATCATATTAAACCTATGAGAAGTACTATCACACAAGAGAGCAAGGTGCATAGAGGTACCTCATACAGTCACGTGCTATAGTTGTAAATCTCAAAAAATAAAAAAAGTGAAGAAGAATAAAGAAATTGAAATCTATTACTAAAAAAATACATTATAATTTAAATTCAATAAATAAATATTCACTAAAACTAATCAATCTATTCTATTTGCCATATTATTTATTATTAAAACAACTATAGAACCTCAGTTTCTCTCAGGCTCAGCTGATCCTCAGTGAATAAATCCACCTAGCAAAAAGAGCCATGTACATGTGAATTCCTTCTCTTGCAAGAACGTAAAATGATACTTACCACAACGACTTTAAAACACATTTTCGTGGGCAACAAAAGCAATAAAATCTAGTGCATGTTTTGCTCCTTTTATATTATTTTTCTCATCATGTGGTATGAGTTTCACTATCTAACCGTTCAACTATAACTTGATATCATCATAAGTCTCTTGCCACTTAGAGAGAAAGGTAAAAAATAAGTGTATTACAAAGAAAAAACAAACGAACTGTTATTAAAGTTCGTTAAATAAAAGAGAAAATTAAAATAAAAAAAAATACAGTCAAAGACCAAAAGGATGCTTAAAAGAAATTATATCCGAAACGTCTCGTAAAGACGGTATGTTGTTGAAAATGGATAAATATTATTGTTTGAAAGACAAAATTTTTTTTATTTGAAAATTTCTTTTTTGAAAAAGTAGAGAAATTGACGCGAAAAGGAAGAGTTTTATAAGATTTTTATTCACATAGGTACCGCGATAATATTGCCGTATAAGTCAAAACAAAACCGCGCTTGCCAACTTGACTAAGGATTATATTGTATGACGAAATTTTGACATTTTTTTTTTTAGAAAATTACATCATACTATTTCATTTACTTATGAAAATGGAAAGCGTTGCGGATAGATAAGAGTGCACAATAACCAAAAAAGTTTCTAATTGGTATGACTAATCAATTATCAATTTAGCTAATGTGTCGGATTTTGAAATAGTATACCTGTAAAAAAAATATTTTTTTTTTTTTTTTTTAATTTATGAAACTTAAAGGATAGTACAACGCGTATAATATAACTTCTTATGGACTCTTCGTCACGTCTGTAAACTCTGATTCCCCACACCTTCTCGATTGATATGACTAATCAATTTGGCTAATGTGTCGGATTTTGAAACAATACATATCTGTACAGGTTAAAAAGTAAATTGCCGATATTAGCATGTTTTAAAACACTCAACACTATTATCTAATTACTTTAACTGTCCATTTGTCAATTAACTTTACTTCTCCTCCATAATTAAAAGCACTTTGCAAAAAAAAAAAATTTATTAATAAAAATTTTATTGTAATAATTTGTTACAAAAGTTCCCGTCCATTTTCGTTTTTCACGCCATAATATTTTCTTATTATAATTATTTGTAATAAGTATGAATCAAGAGGTCGAAAATAATTCTACAATAATATTATTATTTCAAAGAATAGAAGTTTCAAATGAATACATTTATACCTTATTGTGATATACAAAGTTGTTCGCTCAAATAATCCCAAAAAAATTAACAACACTTAGAATACTACCATTCAGAATAATTATATGATAACAATATTAGTTTGAAATTAAAATATATCTTATTTGTTGATTTCATGAAGAATAAAAAATGTAAGTTCGTGCAAATGATTTAGAAAATTTATGTAAAATTCTTGAAAAGAAATATGAAGAATTTTTGTTAAAAAGATTGTATTCATATTGGTCAAAAGAACATATGAAATAAACAAACCAAATAACTATAAGTGAAATATTAGAAAATGGAATAAACCAATTAAAATCATAAATGTATTTGATGATTGGTTTTCATCATATTTTGTGGAAGTCTCTTATTGGAGAAAAATAAACAAACCAAATAACTATAAGTGATCTTATTGGAAAAGTAATCTCTAATTATTTTATAATAAGTCTTTTTTTCTCGTGACAGCAGATGAGTATCAAAATGTTTGTATATTTCAGTAGAACTTTTGTTCGATACAAAGAAAAAAGGAAATGGTTTCTGTTTAAGAGAAGAAATTAAAAAATTATATTGCATTTATGATTTGAAAATAAGTCATATGTTCATACATCCATATAAGGAAGAGATTAGTTTGAGCTGAGTAAAGCATCTCTTGAATGGTTTTCTTCTCTAAAGAAACGTATATATAGTGCATAACAAGACGAGCTCAATAAAGTAAATGATTATAGTTACTGTAAAGTGCATAATAATTAGAAAAATTGTTTAAGAAAGACAATTGAAACATGAGACTTTAAATACAATACTTATATCCAATATGAATAATAATAAGCAATACGAGTTGATCAATTACTCAAGATGTGTACATTCTTCAAGCTACCGCGCAACACATCTCGATGACAAATTATTATTAATTCAACAACTAAGGTACTGCGGATCCCGGGTCAACCAATCAAATTTGATTTACACAATATAACAGGACATAAACTAATTGAAATAAGGAAGGGATTCACCTCGGACCCACTTAAGATCTTCAAAATCATGACCACACCAATCAACATCATATTCTTCGATTATTCCATTCGTTTTATAATCATTGATTAAACAATTTAATTGTTTCTGATAATATAATTGTGGTGGTGACATATTCATACAATAACAAAATGGAATGGTTTGTAATAATATAGGACATCTTTCTTTCCAATTATCAAGAAATGATTTTAAAGATTCCAATTTAAGTTCATATGATGAAAATTTAAATTTATACAAACTCATTGGTGATGATCTAATCAATATTTTAAATAAATTATCCCAATTAAATCCATTTTCTAATGTTATAATAACTAAACCATTTAAATATTGACAATTAATTAATAAAATTTCCAATTCTGAAATATTATCATTATAAAATAATAATTTAAGATATCTAAGAGATGGACAATTTTGATAAATTGATTTTATAAGCATCTTATTATCATTTTTATCATGACAAAAAATACTGATTTCACTAAGATTTCCTTTTGTATTTTCAATTAAACTTTTTAAAATTTTAATTGGAACTTGTTGTTCACTTATAAATGATAAAAAAGGAGCTCCCATATGAGCTGAAAGATTTGGATTTATAAGATTTGTAAGATATGAAAGAATTTTTGTAATAGGAGTCCAATCCATTCTTAAATGTTGAATTGTATCTGAATTTTTAATAAGTGATTCTTCAAGATTATCACAATATAATTTATCTTTTAAATATGAATAACTGCTCATATAAATATCATTCAGATTTTTTTGTGCTTTAATTAATTCCAAAATTTTAATCCCTTGAATAATATCAAATCTTAATTTTTTAATTGATTTGCATATTTTTGTTAATCCTTTTAAAATACTTTGATTTGTATTAGCATCACAATGTAAATATTCAATTGTTGATAAACAAGATTCAGCTCCTAAAATAAGATGTATATGATAACTAAAATTTTCTGGTATATAAAGACCAATAAATCTCGTATTTTTATTAATGAATAATTTCAAAATTTCTTTTCTCATAAGAGTTATTTGAAACTCTTTAATTTTTATAGAATGAATCATACTTTCTAAAAGTTCTAAATTCAAATATCTCCAGTATCTAATATAATTAAATAAAGGTCGTTGATATATTATTTCAATTCCATGATCCTTCAAAATATTCCTTGATTCTTCTGATAATTGCGAAAGTATTACACCAAATAATATTTTCATTGCTTTACTGGTTGGTTTATACTTTCCAGGAATTTTCCATAAAAATGGTACTGTTGTATTACACCATATTTTATTAACTAAAAGACACGAATAAAGAGTTTTCCTATCATCTTGGATTTTTTCTAATATTAGAAAAATTATATCTTTGTTCATTTTTCTTTTTCTTTTTCTTTTTTTTTTTAAAAAAAATATATATATATATATATATAATAATATATAGATGTATTTATATTTTAATATACCTATCATTATCTGTCACCAACACAATATACTAGTTAGAAATACACGTTACATATTATATAATACACCGTAGATTATAATATGGCATGAATCTAATTGAGTCACAAGTTTCAAATCACATAATTGATATACCTAAATAAGTTATATATAAGATGATTTATTAATTGTTTGTCTTAGTGTTTAAATTTATTAAGGTTTTTAAATCATTATTACATAGGCTTAAGGATATGACGTATAGTGATAAAAAAAACTCCCATAAAAAAATTTCTAACCCCTAAACCTTAATTCTAGCTGAAATTAATACCATGATAATTTTATAACGTGATAAAAACATGATGTTGTACGTGATATTCTTGTTGCTCTAAAAAATTGGAAATGCATATTTGATTAGTTTAAGCCCATGAGATTCTTGTTGCTCAGAAAATGTAGAAGAAACTATAAACCTTTTCCTACAAAAATTAAAAATTAAAGAATGGAAGCTGTCAGGTTTTATAATCATGGTATTACGTGATTAGTAATTGCGAGTGCGCATACTTTATCAGACGTATTATTTAAAACGCTCTAAATATTAAGTAAGACCAAAATTTTGAAATCTGTGAGCATGACAGGAAATTTTTAAACAAACCGGACGTTTTCTTACGTCTGACATCACCACCGATACGATCGACGATAACGACGCAATTGAATACATAGAAATCTCATTGTACAGGTTTGCCAAAGTTCCGCGTCCTTATTTACGAATATGTAAAATTGACCAAAGTTTGAAGTACGAACTTCAACTGCTTCAACTAGCGATGATTTTACGACTTACAATAAAAATTGCTTTCGCGTACAGTTTCTCATTCTTATGATATTATATTTAAAGTTTTAAACCAAGAGTCTTTGCCCATAACATAAAAATAAGAACTATAAATAAGATCATATGATGAACGAAAATTATAAATTTTATCACACGACTTTTGGCACGCCATGCAACAAATAGGATTTCGCTAATAAAAAATTGTCCGTCGTGTATAAATATTAAAAAGCGAAGAGAGTGACAACTAACAAAGGTAATAAATAAAAATACAGGTCACGTGCACAAATGTTTTATCAATAAATTGTGCTGTATGTATTGAAATTTAAAGTATTTATTATATACTATTATAAGTATAAAGTATATATAGTATGATAACGAAAAATTTCCGCGCACATACTAATTTCTTCTGAACTGCCTATAGCAGATAGTACTATCTCATAATATAATAACTTCACTAGGATTATTTAACCAAGTATCAAATTGTTTTAAATTATTAACTGCCGGTGTAGAAATATCTGCATATTCATGAGATAAAAAAGCAAGTTAAATTATATTTATTTTATTTGGTTAATCTTCTTGTACTAATTATTAAATAATTTAAATATTGCAGCCTTGACTTTTGACGTTTATAAAATTTGTTTGAAGATTTATTTAGTTGTGTAGAAAAGGATATTGGCGAAGTTTTAATTTTTATCACATTCACGGAAGGGGATTAGGATATCATCGCGGATAAGCATTAGGTAAATTGAGAACAAGACATAATTTTTTATTTATCTAAGCATTAATGTGTTATTAATTTTTATTAAGATTAAGACAGTATCTAAATTCAAGATATCCACACTTAACTCTAATTGAACACTTGGAGTATATTTATAAACTTTACCAGGTTCACTATAAACGGTAAAAATAAATTTATTATTAATGGTTTCATAATTTTCATTTTAGAAATGTTGACAAAAATGATCAAACTTTAGATACAAAAAAAGTTTTTTAACAGTAATAGATAAAATACAAAATTGTGGTGAATCAGTCGCAGCAGGTAACTATTATTAATTTTTGTAATTTATCTTGTTAAGATTTAATTGAGTATTAAAAACTATTTTTATATCTTGGGCAAAAGATAAATTAACTCCATGGGTATCCAGACCGAAAAACGTGCAGGTAAATGTTTAAAATTTATTATTTTATTTAATTTGCATTTATTATAATTTATATAATTTGATTATTTAGAGAAAAGGCGTAAATTTAACAATCTTCAGGTATAATGAAGCAGCAAAAAAATAATCGCAATAAGGAGAACGTGATTAAAATTTTTGATGATGAAAATCCACATCTTTGTTGGTCTTAAGCGGCAGAAAAAAAATTAATTCCCTGGAACAAGAAATGCTAAATATTCAAAAACAAAAAAACGATTGTCTCAAAAGAGAAATTATGTTAATTGAAAAACGGAACCAATTATTAAGATTATAAACTTAATCAGAAGGTTTATTGTATTGTGAAGGGTAGGAGATTGGGAAGTGATTTTTTTCCGATCTTCTCGCTATTCAAATAAATTTTGTTTATAATAAAACTTGTCATTATTATAGGCATTAAAAAGAAAAATAATCATCAAAAAAAGACCGACAAACTTATTACCATCCGGATCAAATTGACATATATACCTAATGCTCTTTTATAACCTCAGTATAGAGATTTACTAAGAACATTCGAAAATGGACTTCAACTACTTTGAATTGTATTACTATCACTGATTTTTTTGAGGATCACATCTTTCGCTCATCCTCATACGCAATTTCTCCCACTCAGGTTGATTGGAATAGTGATTGGAATCGATTCTAATTTTGAGAACCGATTCTAGAATCGACTTCTCGCGATTAATCGTTTCACAAGATTCGATTCTGAGATTCGATTTTCGGTTTCGATTAATTGATTCTAATCGATTCTCCGCGTCATGAATAGAGCTCCGAACGGATCGGGTCGGATTCGGTTCGGGTAACCTGCTCTGACCCGACCCGACCGTTGACCTTAAAGTATTCGGGTTACTTTGAATGATTATATTAATAAAGAACATTGTAAAAACGTTTTTAATAAATAAAACGCTGTGACCCGTTTTTTTTTTTTAAATTAAATTATGTATTAAAAAACGTTTTCGCAACGTTTTTATCGAGTTGTTAAAAAAAAAAAAACGTTTTTTAATTTAATTATATATTAAAAAACGCGTTTATTAATAAAATATCAAAAAAAAAAACGGTTCGAACCGTTTTTTTTTTTTAACTAAATATATATCAAAAAACGGTTTTGCAACGTTTATCATTAAAATATCAAAGAAAAACGTTGCGAAACGCTTTTTTTTTATTAAATATATATATCAAAAAACGTTTCGCAACGCTTATTACATAATAAGATATTAAAAAAAAAAGTTGCGAAACGTTTTTTTTTTAATTAAATTATACTATATATATCTGATATCAAAAAATGCGCAACGTTTTTTAATATCAAAAAAAAACCATCGCGAAACGTTTTTAATTAATTGTGTATTAAAAAACGGTTTCGCAACGTTTTTTAATAAAATAACAAAAAAAGTTGCGAAACGTTTTTTTTAATTAAATTATGCATCGTTTTTATCGAGTTGTTAAAAAAAAACGTTGCGCAACATTGTTTTTATTAAGTTACATATCAAAAAGCGTTTTCGCACCGTTTTTAATAAAATATCAAAAAAAAAACGTTGCGAAACGTTTTTTTATTAAATCGCATATCAAAAACGTTGCGTACCGGTTTTTTTTATTAAATTATTCGTTAAGAAACGTTTCGCACGTTTTTGACAAATTATCAAAAAAAACGTTGCTAAAAGTTTTTTACTAAATTCTACATTAAAAAACGTGTTTATTAATAGCTTATAAAAGATTTTTTTTTTATGTTTCAAAAAAACGGCTTTCTTAAACCGTTTATAACAAATATTTTTTTTATAAATAGTTTTTTAACCTAGAACTTGAGTTAAAAAACTTAGGTCAATGACTGTCGCCGTCAATCGGGTCGGGTCACGACTCACGAATTTGATAACCCGACCCGAATATTTCAAGTCAACCCGACGGGAATTGACCCTACCCGTTCGGAGCTCTAGATATTAATAATGATAATGATCAATCAAAATCATATGAACGATTGGCAATGACCTGCACATGAAAATACTTTAACCGCAGCAACTACGCCAGATTCGATTTTTTTGTGCGATTTTCGATTAATCGACTTTCGATTAATTCGATTATCGCAGAATCGATTCCGATCCCTAGATTGGAATGCACTTCTTTATGGCTTAACTACAATAACGATGGCTCCACCTGTACTCCGTTTAGCACTTACACTTGTTCTTTTTGCAACAATGCCTCATTTACAAATGACCATTTTGGTTAGCAATTAGTAATATTCATTAAAGTAGAGAAAAATAAAGAAAAATATCTACCAAAATACCGTGTTCTAAGATCTGTGAGTCGCTTAAAAAAGTATTAATCGTCACTTCATCCATTTTTTTTTTTTAAACGCAAAATAAAACTTTCTTTATTAAGAATATTAATCGTATCTTGGTGAACGAGTTTTCACTGCTGCGATTATCTTATCGACTTTCTCACTGAACATTGTGACAACGGCCTTTCTATAGATATTACCCATCAAGTTAGACGTTGCAACCCGTTTGTTCCTACTTTCTACTTCACACCTTATACTTAGCCTTTCACCAATCGGTCCCTACTGTTTTTACACATCTGATCACCAACTTTATCAGAAATGCGAAAACCAGACGAAGAGTCACCATCCTTTAGATGCCACTTTTACCGTAAGATTACGAGATACTTCTGGCGCACTCATATGAAATGTTTCAAAGATTGGGAAAAACGGCAAAACATCAATAGAACAAAGAAAAGATTTTATCGCTCCTCGCAAAACAATCGCAAACGGTCACGGATGTCACTCGATCCTCTCCTACTTCCACTTCCGATATAGCACGTGACTCTCACCAACGACCTGTTAGTTGACCGAAACATTCCCCCTTTATGGTTGACAAAAGGTTAACCATATATATTACTAGTTCAACCTACCTCTATTCGCGTTGTTCATGGTTATCACATTTTAATAGTGACGCTATTTTAGCGGATTTTGTTGTTCCTGATAGATTTGTTTTTGGGATGGGTCAGAGGGTTAATGGTCATAGCTGTACAGTAGTAAAATACTCGGCTGACGGTCTCTCGAGGGATTTTACATCTTGGATTATATAGAAATTCGTTTCTTAGTTTAGATTCTTTTATATTTGACCATTTATGTAACGTTCTAGTCGCTAACATGTAAATAAATAAATACTTATATAAAATGATTTGATCATGGTTAAATTATATAAACCACAATGCTAAATTCTTCCTGCCTCCTATAAATAAGGTAAGGCAATCATTACCTACTCCAACTAGGCGTATGGATAAACTGTACTGTAAGAATTTTTTTGAAATCCCTGGACATGAACATGTAATGATAAGATAAGGATAAGATAAAAATTTTTATGGTAGGGAAGAAAAACTTCTCTTTATTTCAGTTTACCAAACATTTCTAGTCGATTGTTTTTTAAGTGCTTATAAGTTAGCAAGTAAAAAACATTTTAATTTACTAGATATTTTAAATACTAACTGTCCATTTCTTAAGTCCATTTGAGTATATGAAGCTGAGAAGCAAAAAATATAATTTTTCCTTTTTTTTTTTACTCCATTTTTGAGTCTTTCTGAATGTGGAAAACTGAGAAGTAAAAAAAACTTTTTTTTTTCTATTTAATGAACAATTAATAATTTCGTTTTTCTTTTTTTAATCAGTTTCTTAGAATCTTTTTGGATGTGAAAATTTGGCAAGCACTAAAAAAAAATAATTTTTTTCAACTTTTTCTTTAATGAACATTACTAATTGTTCATTTTTTTTAGTCAATTTTTTACTGCAGGGAATAAATCAAAGCGTGGTAGTGAAATTGTGGCAGTCATGTATGGGCACTTGTAAGTAAAAAAATTAACAAAAAAAAGTTGAGCCAATAATATTCAAAACTGCTCCAGCAAAAGTAACTACTTTTAGTAATTATTTTCCTATCATGATTTTTTGTTGCGCCATAGTAGTGAGGTGTGACTGTCATACATGCAGTGATTGTCAAACATACAGTAGTTGCATTTTGCATAAATATTATGTACCTAAAAAACGAAGAAAAATTATCTTTTTAAGAAGAAATTTGATGCAATTATATAGTAATGGCTTACAGTAATAATAAAGGTAAAAAGCATATAGCATAATTATTTATGAGAAAGTTAGAATTATTCAAAAAATTTTTAAACAAAATTTGCCAACATAATAAAATTAGTTTCAGGTAACGTCAAGGAATCTAAAGGTAAAATATACTAAACTTAATTATTAAACAAAAATTATTGCATGCAATTTAAATAATTTAGCTCGTAAGTTAATAAACTATCATAATTTTATAAGTTAAATGGGTTTGTTGTTATTTTATATAATTTAATAATTGATATTATAATATAGTTGGTAAGTTAACAACTATTTATTTTTTTACTTTATTTATATACTATTCAGATAACTAAATTTTTACTGTTTAATAATTAATTATATTATAGATATAGATGGTAAGTTATAATATTTAATTATACTTATAATATTCATATTTAATTCAAACTAATCATACTTTTTACTTAAATGCATCAATTAGATTGTAAGTATTATTTAATTTATGGTATATAATAATAATATTTACATCTAATTAATTAATAAATAATACTTATTACAGGGTGTAAGTTATATGTTATTCATATTTCTGTCATTTATTAATTTAATTAACTAAGTTTTTTATTTAAAAATTATTCAATAATATAGGGAGTAAGTAATTTATTTAATTCTATCATTACATATTTATTATAATATTACATATAATTTAAACTAACTAATTACTTTATTTAAAAATCATTTAATAATATAGAAAGTAAGTTATTTATTATTACATATTTACTTATTATTTACATATAATTTAAATTGAATCTTGCTAATTTGCTCCCTAGGTGAAATCACCCAGATGATTTCACCTGTAAATAATTTGCCAAAATTCAGATGATTTACATGTATAAAAAATTTTACCCCGGGTCATAATTAATTTATGAAATTTGATTGGCTAAAATTTACAATATTACGCATATAAAAAATCTAATGATCGGCTAATTTTTATTTGAAAATTTCTGTTAAATAATTAATCTGACTACAAAAATAATAAAATTTATTTATATATTAAATTATGACTTTATTTATTTAAATACTGTTTATCAAAGTACAATTATTTATCTTTAATGTAACTAGTAATGATAATAATGATATAAAAAAAAGTCTAACAATAATGGTAAAAAGAAAGAGAAAAAATGGAAATAATAAAAAAGAATCATTAGAAACAAAAAAAAACCAATAGGATGAAATGGTGACATAAAGTATAATTGGAAACAAAGAAAGTGATAGGGAACGAAAGAGATAGCAGAAAAAGAAAAGATAGTGAAAAGACAAGGAAAAGGATGCAAAAATAAAAAAGAATAGGATTGAAAACAAAAGGAAATAGGAACAAAGTGAAAGGAGACAAAAACGAAAATAAAAAGATAATGAGAGGGGACAAAAAACAAAAAAATAACGAGAAGATGATGAACAAAAAGATGATGAGTTTCTTTATTTTTATATTTCAATAAAATGATGAAAGTAAAACGATAATGAAGGTAAAATGATGATGAAAGTGAAATAATAGTGAGGGTAAAATGATGATAAGGATGAAATGATGATGAGTGAGAATGAAATGATAATAAGGAAAAATAGTGATGAGAACAAAAAAAAGAAAGGGAGTGAAAATGAAAAGAAAAAGGAAACAAATTAACGAAAAGACAAACCATAAAAGAAGAAAAAATAGAGTTAGTAAATTGAAATATGAAAACAAATTTGAATAAAAATATAGAGAAGAAAAAATCACCATACCTTGTTCGCAAAACTAAGACTTAAAAAAAGAAAAGAATTAGAAACAAGAAAACAAAAAAGAGGAAAAAAAAGAAGCAATATACTTTAATGCAAAACTGGAAGAAATTAAAGACCTAAAAAGAGAAGAGAAATAAGAAATGAAAAGAAAAATGAAAACAAAAAAGAAGGAAGGATGAAAAAATAACACTTTTAGCGTGAAACTGAAAGAGCTTAAATAGGGCTCTGAATTGCGGGTTTTGATTCTATTTTTAGTTCTGGCCCATAAAATTTTATCAAAAACATTTTTCAGTTTAAAATTTTTATTGATAACCATTTCTGGATAGAACTTTTAACTGAAAAAGTTTTCAGTTAAAAACATTTACCAAAAATGGTTACAGTTTAAAAAAACTGGTTCAGTTTCAGGTTTCAGTTCCAAAAAAACTGAACCAAACTGGACTGAACAAAACACTTCAAAATAAAGTGTTTTTGGTAAATAGTTTTAACTGAAAATATTTTCGGTTAAAGTTCTATCTAAAAACATGTTTCAGTAAAGATTTTAAACTGAAAAATACTTTTGGCAAAATCTTATGATCAGATTTGGCTGAAACTGAAATGGAACTAAACTGAACTTTACAGAAACTTAAAAATTCTAAACAATGACGAATTGATATAGTAATGATATTAAATATACATCGTAACAATATCGATTTGCAAATGATATCATTATGATATCAAAATGATATCGATACATTATTGATTGGATATATCAAAATGATATCGTAAAGATATTTACTTAAAGAAATATCTAATCGATATCATATTCATATTGTTATAACAATGATAATTTTTAAAAAAATGTGAAACAAACATGATATCAATATAATATCGTATCGATATGTATTCAGTATCATTATGACATCGTAAAAATATCATCTTATAAATATCAAATTGACATCAATTCATTATTGGCAATATAACGAATCGACATCATTTTGATATAGTTAAACAATAATAAAATTTTTAAAAAATGTGATACAAACACGATATCAATATAATATTGTATCGATATGTATTCGGTATCAATACGACATTATAAAACATTATCTTATAAATATCAAATCAATATCAATTCGATATTGGTAATATAACGAATTGATATCATTTTGATATAATTAAACAATAATAAAATTTTTAAAAAATATGAAACAAACATAATATCGATATGATATCGTATCGATATGCATTAAGTATGAATACGACATCGTAAAAATATCATTTTATAAATATCAAATTAACATCATATCAATATTGGCAATATAACGAACGTATCAATATCATTTTGATATAGTTAAACAATAAATAGTATATTTTCAGATCGTTTAGTTCAATATTAAATTGAAATATTTTAATAATTTGTAATCTAATTAAAAAAAATATAGTATCATAATAGTTATTATTGTAAAATTCGTACAAAAAAAGAAATAAAAATTTTTTTTTAATTGATATTTCAAATATCGTATTGAAAATTTAGATCTTTGATACGACTAATGCTACCTGTTCCAAATTATTGATGAGTTGTTGCTGTAAAAAATCAAAAAAAGTAAAAAAAAAGCAGACTGTCAAATTATTTGTATGAAATGTGGAAAAGTGATAAGAATAGAAGTCAATAGAATAGTTGAGAGAACTGAATTATACAAAATTATTTATAAATTTATTTTCTATACATTTGCCATTTAATAGTTTCATTTTCTAATTTATTTTCTATTTCTATTATTTGGTTTAACTTTTGTTGATATAATTCTACAGCAAATATTTTTTGTCGTTTTAATTGTGTAATTTCTAAATAAATATTAGTAATTGATGATGATATTATTTATAAATAATAATTTATAATTACCTTTATCTTTATTTTAATCGTTTCAATTAAAGAGTTGACCTAAACCAATTTTTTGATTAGAAACCAGATAACAACCAAATACAATTATATACTTCACAAATCCTTTTATTAAACCCTCCAAAAAAATAAATAAAAAAAAAAAAAGATATGTATAAAAAAAAAATAAAAAAAGCTATCTAAAAGATCTGAAAAATTAAGGCGAACCTAATAACCACTCTAAGCGATTTTAAAGTGTTCACTCACCTTATCTCTCTTTCTTTTATTGTTTGAAAAGGATTTATTTTCCTTTCTTTTAACTTATTTTTGCTTCTCCAGTGAACCATTTTCTATCATTTGTAAGTTATTTTTTGGAGGGAAAGGTATTTAGGAATTTTTTAGAGAAAAAAGAAAGAAATTTCTTATCGAAGTAATTTAGATTATTTTATTAACGATATGTTACTTTATTTAGTAATAAAACATTCAAGGTCAAGATCAGATGTACACTAAATATTGTGTAAATGAGGGTACACACCAACACACGTTACATAATTCAAATTATTTATACAAAGAGTAATCTAAACGTCTTCCAAATTTTTTTTTTTAATTAAAAACATTAAGGTGTGATGTTTAGAATAATGGTCAATTCACTCGTAAAAACTTACTAAATTTATTATCGTTATAAAATACATAATTTTATAAAAAAATTAGGCATGAGCTTTTACTAAAGATTTTATAACTATGTATAATTTAACATTATTAATACTATGTATGATTAAAGGACATTATAAATAAAATAACTTACCGATAAAGAATTAACGATGTTACTACCGCTTCTTGATGGTATAGATAATTCCTTTGTCATTCTATCTAACGCCTTAATAGCAGCTAAATTTTTACCATTTCACAAAATTCTGACAGCTTCTCTAACGAAATCAACTAATGTAACCAAACCTCCATTGTTAATTAATTCTGAAATATTTACGGCAACAAGTTGTCTGCTTAAAATTTTTTGTGCAACACTTTCGTCAACATATTCTTTAATCTCTTTCTAAGATATATTTCCAATGGTACCTCTATTTTATTCATTAATTATTAATAATACAATTACAGCACTATTTATTGCCAACAAAACAATTAAACATATACCTGCTTTTTCTTATTTCTTTATATTCTTCTACAAAGCTTAAAATATTTTGATTGAATTTATTCCTGAAATCTATAAGGAACTTACGAGTACATTCAAGATAGCTTTTTACCTCGCTAGTATATATTTTGATTTGGAAAATCTTTACGATCAGGTCATCAAAAACCTTATTGTCTGGATTCCTCACGCGCAGGAATAGACATTTTACTGACTCATCCCAGAGTCAGATTTTATCTTAAAACATTAGAAGACGCATTATTTAATGATTTAAACATAATAAATATTACCATATTGATTCAATACTAACTTCATTATTTTTTGATTCAGCAACATCTGATGATTCGTTCATTTCATTTGCGAGTCGTAAGATATCAGGGTGTTTGACAAGCCAGTTAACTATTTCCAATTTTGAATGCTTTCAAAATTGTTCTGGAATTTCATCTGCTTCTTCGCCATTATCATCTCCTTCATCATCATCATCATCATCATTATCGTAATCCTCATCACTTTTGTCCCTTACTCCCTCTTCAACTATTACATTTGGTTTATTGACACGCACACTTATATGTAATATATCATTGCAATTGTTTTAATTAAAGATTAATATCAATGAATTAAAGTCTACACATATTAATATTACCTGACATTAATTCATTCGCCCCTTCAATGTCTATATCTCTTTTCTTTTTCGCAATACCAATTTGTCCTGAGTTCTTTTGACTTTTTTTCGGTCCTTTCATATTTATTTTTGGTATTTTACTATTTATTATCCTTACATACAGTATAAGCAAATCTTATTAAAAAAAGTAATATATATACCTGTTCTAACTTCTATTTCTTTACCTTTGGATGATTTATGTTTAGACATAGTATCAGGAAAATATAAACAAAAAAATATGGATATAGAAAAGAAAAAAAAAACGTACTGCATCCTTACGATATAAATATGAAATCTTGGTTATTGTAAATTATGATAACAGTATACAATTGGAAAATATACATGATCTTGACATCGTGAGGAATGCAGAATCAGTTGAAAATATCGAAAGAATTATGATGGAAAAGGGAGTGAGAAAAATTAATGGAATATTTCGTTTTAAATTCCCATTTTTATAAAAAAAGAGTGAAAAGAAATATTTTTAACGCTGATTTATTATATTACAAACATTACAAACATGAATAATATTGTTTAAATTTGACCATTGTAATTTATTGTAATACAATTTATTGTATTACAAACACGAATAATATATGTTAAATTTGACATTGTAATTAGAATTTTATTATCAAAAATATATATATATAATAAAATATAAAAATGAAAATAAAATAAAAATTATAATATAAAAATAAAAAAAAAATAGAAAATAGTAAAGGGTAAAATGATAAAAAAAATTGTTTTAATGACGGTGTTGATGACAGGGGTAAGGAGAATAAGAGCGCCTATGCTCATAGCGATGATGAGATTGAGAGCGCCTGCGCTCATGATGGTGATGAGATCGAGAGCACCTGCGCTTGTGATGGTGATGAGATCGAGAGTGCCTGCGCTTGTGACGGTGATGAGATCGAGAGCGCCTGCGCTCTCAATACTCATATTTTCTATGATCTACCCTATTTCTTCTCACAGCGCAGACCGGTGCTTAAAATAAAACAATTAGTTAATTATAAATATGATAAATTAAATAAAAAAAATCAATTAAATAATAAATTGTTACTTTCAGCAAGCCAGAATTCATCTAACAACTCACCATGAAAACGTTCATCATGAAGAGTTGGTGTGTGGGTAGGAAATCCTTCCAGATTTCTACTCAATAACCTTTTTAAATTTTCATACCCACTTTTTAGTGCATTTCATTTATTCTTGCGCTGTTTTTTTGTCAGCGCGAAGTTTTAGTAATCATTATTTATGTTTTGCGATATATGATTCTAAATCACCTTTTGATCGTGAATGGCAGTAGTACAAAAAAATCGTTGATACAATCAATGATACTGAATTAACGAGAGAGTAGTGTCGTTTGGCCACTGTAAAGCCCCAGTATTTAATTGTGCCATTCTTTAATATTATTATGAATAAAAAAAAAATATTATAAAATCGAGTAATTGAGAGTAATTGATTTAATTAGAGAAAGAAAGTATTTTAAAATGAGTGAAATGGCGAACAGGCTCCATATTTATAATAAATTTTATTATTATTTCTTGAACTCCATATTACGATTCTGTATAGATCTTAATGTAATCATCTTTAGATCCTACATATATTACGCATATTTTTTTGATTATACCATTTGTTAATTTATTCAAAGCATGTCTTAAAAATATAATTTTCTTGGACCTTATAATAATTCATAAAAATTTTACCCAAATTTTTATGATCTTAATGTAATCATAGATCCTGCATATCATTTGCGTATAGATATTTTATTACATTATTACAAAAAACAGGGTTAAAGTGTTTGTTTCATTATAGCTATCTTTGCTAATTGACGATTGCTATTCGAAGTTCTATAATAATGAGCAATAAGGAGGAAGATTCAAAAAATAGGTATGCTAATTTTACATAGCAAATAAAAAAATAATTTTTTATTGTGGTAATTTAGTTATCATCAAGTTTAACAAAGTAAGATTGAATATTTGTTAGATATTCAAATATTATTGGACGTGAGTCGAATATATCATGTGATTTGAATACTCGTTACGTTCTTCAGATTTAGAAAAATTATTTAAGTCAATAAATTCAGATTTTAAGTACAATTTATAAAAAAGAAATATTATTTTTAATAAGGTTGGCCACAAGTATATCAGCAATAGAAAATATTTTATATCAATAAAAAAAATATATTTTTTTTTTATTATAAATCAACTCACTAACTGTATACAAATCGATAAAAGTAATTCTTAATTTCCTTACATAATCCCATGTGTGAAATTGTGAATACAGATAAGAAGATAATCGGTGGTCTTAAATGAATTGTTAAAAAAAAAAGAATATGATTACATAAAATTTTTTTTTAAAAAAGAAATTCTTCTCACCGCTACCTTACCACATAAAAATTCTTTGCCGATTTGTATACTACATTATAGTTAAAAAAATTGTACATCAATATCGGCATCAAAACATCAATATATACCGATAATTAGAACTTAATTCGAACTTAATTTACTCCATTTTGAGAATACCGTAAATAATTGGCTAGTGACCTGGTACAGATATATAATAAAATCGGCATTAATTTTAACTGAATTGATCAACTATTTTGCTTTTTTTTGGTTTTTTTTTTTGTCGACACGCTGATAATATAAAGGTATTTATAATTTAAAGCTTTAATTGAATCATAAAATTCTAAATTAAGATATCTTAAATTTTTTATAAAGATGAGAAGACGATTTAATCATATCGAACCAATAAAACCCATTCGAATTCGAAATCAGTTTTCCTACAGCAATTCTAATGAGACAACAGAATCTGACGAGAGAGTAGCAATACGTTCATCCGTACGTTCACCTGATAATGATAACGAAGACATGGACTTTCAATATGATTATGAAGATGGTAATTTAAGTTTTCAAGACAATAATGATGATGATAATGCATATGATTCAATTAATCCTCAACACTACAATGATGAGATAATATTTTCGCAAGATGATATAAATTCATCAGATACTGAAGAGAAAGAAGAAAGTGACAACGATTACAATAGCGAAGAGGAGGAAGTGGATGATAATGAAATCAATAATGAAGAGAAGGAGGGGGAAGGTAATAATGATGATAATGAAGTGGAAGAGGAACGTAATAATGATGAAGAGGAACATAATGGCAAAGAGGAAGAAATACATCAAATTATTGAAGCTTTGGATAAAGACGAGATACCATCCTGTGACAGTGAATTTGCACTGTACTTTAATAATTATATGGCTACGGCACTATTTTGTTGGCTTCAGAAGCACAATGTTTCTATGAAAGCATATGAAGATCTTGTCAATTTGAGCCTACCCATGTAATAAAAAATATCTGAAGATTTTAATTATCGAGGAAACGTCTTCCTCTCCTACCAATAACAACAAAGTCTATTAAAATTTTACCAAAAAAAACTCCGTCAACTTCACGAGAATCAAAGCTTTTGTATCAACTCTCAATTAGTGAAATTATATGGCGTGTTCTGAATAATCTGATGCTAAAGAAGCATATGTATTTTAGACCTGCTGGTATTGATTCCAAAAAAAAATCAGAATTTTGGCATGGAAACTTATGGGGTGAATCACCACTTTTTGGACAACATGAAATATTAATATCAGAAGGTAATAAAATAATGTATTTTGATACAATTATGATTTATTAACATTGATTATTTACTTTTAATAAAATAGTTTTGTACCGATCTGGTGATTTTATCTACTACCAAGATAATGGCCAAAAAAAACTTGAAAGATTGAGAGCAATTTTGAAAAATGATGAATATTATAAGTTACGAGTTCAAAAAATCCTGAATTATAATGATTTACCTGGAAATTTAAAAGAATTATCAAGACAACATCGTTCTATTACTGGGGAAGTATGGTTACAGGGCGAACCATTTTTAACCATAATGACTTCTCAAATTTTAGAGAAAGTAGCTATAATAATGATGTTTCAGCATCAAAATATTCCCAAAGATTCATTACAGATTAGCAAAATAATTTATAAATGTAATGACCATTGGTGTGTTCGGGACGTAAAGTTTTCATACCTACACCCATCTGATTACATTTCTATTAGAAACCCACCATCGTCATCTATGCCAGTTTATAAGTTATTTTTAGATCTTTATTATGATGATTTTGGTACATTTAGAAATGTATATCACTCTTTAGGTGGCGTCTATATACAGTTTGGCAATATGCCAACACATCAAAGAAAGCTAATCAAAAATCATTTTGTTCTCGGATTTGTACCGTTTGGTGGAAATTTTAACGAATTCATGGTACCTTTCGTTTCAGAAATAAAAGATTTTGAGAAAGGGAAGATAATGACTGTTCAAGGACAAGATGCATGGGTAATTGCCAATTTGGGCATTGTTATGGCAGATCTACCCCAAGGTAACGACTTGGCAGGAGTAATGAGGTATCCTCAATTTAATCAATAATTTTAATAACATTATTTTGTAACAATTATTAAAATTTTTTAAAATGAATTTAGACATAATGCAAATAAAGGTTGTCGTACCTATAAAATTGATAAAGGATCATGGAGTGCTCATAATCAGGATATTATAACAACATTACGTTATCATCATATCACAGATGAAGAAATTTCAAAAATTTCTCATGAATCTGTAATTTCAAGAAGAGACCAACTTTGTACAGAATATAGTTTACAATCATCATCTAGTATTTTAGATAAATTGAAGTGGGAAAAACATCTACAGACTCCGCAGGATATTTATCATGCCACCGCGGGAAAGATTGGGTGGTTGTTAAAATTAACCTGTGAATTATTTTCATGAGAAGGAGAAGATGATTTTATCAAAATTTGGAAAAATTTTGAAATCCCAAAAAAGTGGTCTCGTTTACCTAATCCTATTTCTCATTACAGTAGTTTTATGATGTCTGATCTACTTAGATTAGCTATGATTATCCCATTTTTACTAAATCAGTTTTTAAAAGAATCAAGTCTCAAGCGTAATGAAGCAGTTACCATTCAACAAAGAATTAATGCATCTCAAATTAGCTTAGTACCAAAAAATATTATAGCTTGTTGGGTACATGTTGCAAAAACTATGAGAACAGTATTTAATAGGGAATTTACATTAGATAGCTATGAGGAATTACAGCAATGTCTTGAAGAAGAGTTTTCAATCCTTCCAAAGGTATAATTATGAACTTGAAATTCAGAATATGGAAATAATTTTAAATAATTAATATTATTTTATTTTTTTATAGGTTTTTGTTAGTTTTGTTAATTTACCGAATATACACGTTAATATGCATCTTTTGATGCATGCTAAAACCTTTGGGACACTTACTAATACCCAAGTGGGTATAAAAGAAATGATTCATCGTATATTTAAAGGAATGGTACCAAAGACTAATTGCAAAAACATAGATTTGGATTTATTAAAATGTTACAATACTCTATTTGCAATTCGACATTTAGCAGATGGTGATATAGATCCAAGATTTAATAGATCTTGTACTGGATTTACAAATTCAAATTTTGGCCAATTATTTCTGAACTGGTATGTTACAGAGGATAAATATTCAATTGAAGAACAAGCTCAAAATAATGATGACACAAAATGTAAGATAGTAGTAATAGTATAATATAATATAATATATACTTTATATTTATTTTTTCACATGTATCTGATCTTTATTTTAGTTGTTTCACCGGTAAATTTTATTTCCAATATTTCCTTAAAAAAAAGAATGTCAAAGCAGAAACGTGATTCACTTCTCTTAACTTTGCATAATTTTAAAACTGAGTTGTTTTTATCTTATGTTGTTCACCAACTCAGTCCGTCGAGTAGTGAATTATGAATATCTTCAGGGAGACACTAGCTATGAAGTATTCCAATCAATTCCTTACACACTAAAAGGCAGTGTATTCGATAATTAAAATGTATCTTTATTAGTTGTAGGTACGTTAACAACTTATACAATAAGGCAATCTTATAACACTTGCAATTACAACTTTATTATAAACAACTTGTCTCTACTTGTCTCAACTTGTCTGATCTTCTTTATTTTAAGCGAATATTCAAGATATTTATACAAATTGAACTTCATTTAAATATATAAATAATATAAGATATAAAAGATATAAATATAATAAATAATATATAAGAAATTTAAATAATAAAAGAAATATAAGGAATAAATACTATATATACTATAAATGATATATAAGAAATATATACTAAATATACTAAATATACTTAATATACTTTATATACTACGTTGATCATTTATGGCGCAGTAATATTAATATTCACCATCACGTGAATGCAAATCATTCGTCTAACAACTCTCCTCTCCTAAATTTTGAGCTCCTGCGAAATCCTTATTCAAATAACTTCTTAATACCAGGATTTCTTGACGTTTCATTTTTCTTATGTCTTGAACGTTCAAATACCTAGTTCGCAATATTTGAGAGGGATTAGGTTCAAAAAGGTCAAAAGTATATTCTGTCATGGTCGAGTAATGCTTTGTTAACTTTCTCTTCATCCTGAACCTTTCCGATGTTGATTCTATCTCTGCGAGTATTTTTCTTACAAAATAAGCATTTACTAATGATAGAATCCTATTTTTAAGCTGTATCGAGCGCTGTAACTGCATATAGGACTTCAAAAACTTTTCTTCTATATCCATATCTTCTAAATATGGCGGAATCATTGGTCCTATTTCTAAAGGATGAGTTTCTTGAAGATCAATAAAAAATAAAGAAAAATCCATATTTTTTTTTTTTTTTTTTTTTTTCGATATTTATACTTTACTATATATATATGTAATAATTAAAT
This sequence comes from Rhizophagus clarus, assembly GCA_015698045.1. Taxonomy (NCBI): domain Eukaryota; kingdom Fungi; phylum Glomeromycota; class Glomeromycetes; order Glomerales; family Glomeraceae; genus Rhizophagus; species Rhizophagus clarus. Next base: position 8,423 of record BLAL01000017.1, on the reverse strand, counting down.
CGTCATATTATGTCATACTTCATCATTGTTGATCACTAAATTAATATTAACTCAAAATTTGCTCAGTATTACGAATTTTGTTGATCATATCATTATGTAATAATGATACATATATTTTTCTATTCACTACACCACACTCCCAACCCGCTAGTAAATGGGGGTCACTCGTGATATACCAAGCTAAGAGGCCCCCAAAGGGAATTCGTGCCGAAGCCCGAAATTAGCAAGGCATAGAAGCCGATCATCTTGGCCAGAAATGACCGAGTACGTGTGACGAAGATTTGGTGCTATGATCAGCCTTCCCTTATATCCTAATTTTTCAAATTTTCCAAATTATGGGATTGGGAAATATTGGTAATTTCTGATAAAATTCGATTTGATTTTCGCGGCAATTTCTGGGAAGCTGGGAAGATTCTTTATTTAAATTTTCATCAATGTCGCACCATCTCTAAATCATCTTCATCTTTTCTTCATTGATTTTTAATATGACTCGCACTGACACCAATGTTGCTCGCAGAAAACTTCGCAGTTCGCGTGCCTCTCGAGGCCAAAATAACAAAAGAAAACATAATAAACCAAGTAAGGCCGTCAGAAGAAGGCATTTTCGAAGAAAAGGCATTGATAAGCCTCAAGAAAGTGAAGGCTTAGCTCAACAAGCTCTTGGCGTCGCAGCTTCCTTGTTCATGGAAAAGGAAGAGTTGGAGAAGAAGGTAGTTCACAAAGAAGATGAGATTGGGCATTTAAAAGAAACGGAAGACCAAAATAGGCTTCTAAGAACTCAAGTACAGTCGTTAACTTTGAATAAGTCTCGGTTGGAGACGAAGATAAGTTCCTTAAGACAGGAACGAGAAGGGTGGCGTCGTAAATTTGTGGCGGAGCAAGAAACAGCAGTTCGAGCTGTAGCGATTGCAAATAGAGTTCAACAATCCCCTTCTACTCCTACTACTTCTATCACTAATTTCAACAATTTTCCTCCTTCTCCTCCTACTGTATAAATAATTTTCCTTTCTTTCGTTTATTTTCTTCTTTTCTTTTGCGTTGTAATTTTTCTTCTTTTCTTTTTAATAAAATTTTCGCAAAATTTTTCGAATTATTTTGGGGCAACTGGTTGAATATTCTTGTGATTCCACTGTGAAACTTGTAGATCATACTTAAATTAAATTGTCATATTTCCACGAGGTGTAAATCTAAATTATTACTAACTATACTGCAATGATCGGTGCCCAATTTTGTTGATTGTAATACAATTTTAACAAACTTCCATTTACAGGAGTTCGTAAAACTTTTCCTTCCATAGAGCGTAATTTATAAGCACCATTTTGCCTGATTTCATGAATATAAAAGGGACCTTTCCATTTTGGGTCTAATTTTCCGGTCCATTGTTTTTCTTTTGCAGCGTCGTAATATAAGACTTTATCTCCTATTTCAAAATTTAACTCCTTTTTAATTTTCTGATCATGATAATCTTTTTGCTTGACCTGACTTTCTCGAACCTTTATCTTTGCTTCTTCTCGCACATGAGGAAGATCATCGATTAAAGATAAAAGTCTCTGATTTATATGTTCCAAGTTATCAGATAAATTATCCACAGGAAGTTTAGCTTCTCTTCCATTTACCAAATAAAAGGGTGATATTTTCGTGGTAGAATGTTTGCTTGTCCGATATGCAAATAAGACTGGAGCAATATATCTATCCCACTCGTTGGTCTGGATTACTAACTTTGATAATGATTCACATAAGGTACGATTAAATCGTTCGACTAGTCCATTTGTTTGTGGGTGATAGGGAGTAGAAAATACATGTTTAATCCCAAATTTCTCCAAAAGTTTTTCTACCATTTGATTATTGAAATGTGTTCCTCTATCTGACAATAATTTTGCAGGGCATCCATGACGACAAATAATATCTTCATAGATAAATTGTGATGTTTCTTCCGCAGTAGCATGTGACACTGGTCTCGCTTCAGGCCATTTGGTCATATAATCCATAGCAACAATTATATAACGGTTTCCATTAGGAGTTATGGGTAATGGTCCAACAAAATCTATTCCTACTTGATAAAAAGGTCCACGCACGGCAATAGGATGGAGCAATTGGTTTGCTTTAGATTTTCCTCTTCTTTGACAAGAATCACATGATCTAACATATTCTCTTATGTTTTCATACATTTGAGGCCAATAGTAACGATCCTTAATTTTATTAAACATGGTATCTACTGCGAAATGAGCAGCAGTAGGATCATTGTGCATCATATATAATAGTGGTTCCAATTCAAAATTTCTAATAACTTTCAATAATTGTCCATTTTTTCTTTTGTTCTTCTTATAGAGATAATTTAATTTTAATTCAAAATTGTTGCAGAGGTTAATAAATTTCTGTTTTTCTCGAGACGTATTAAAGGTAGGTAATATTTGTTGATGTAAATATTGATATATTTGGTGGTATTGGTTGGGATCCATGATGGGCTGTTAGTCACAATGCTAACACTTTCGCTTTCACCCGTTTGTTTTCTTTTCTTTTTGGCACTGAGTTTAGAAAAGTGGTTGTTGGACGACCACTTTGATATTATTCATGATTATTTCAGTTTCGTAATAGTAGTTCTCAATTTGAACATCGATAGGTTCGTTCCACCAGGGTTCATTAACCAAATAGTCTGGGTTCATATCTGGATGAATACGGGTTTGTTGAATTTCATATTCCTCTGCTTCATCATACTTCCAACCGATTCCTGGAAAGAAATGTTCATCTTGTGGCATTTCCATCTCAGTGGTCTCTTTAAGGATTTCTAAGTATTGCATCTCTACATCTCCAAAATATTCTTCTGCTAATTCTCTAAAACAAGTTTTGCACGTAAGTATATCACTACGGCAGTACCATTGATCGTATGGGGGTGGATAAGAAAATAACATCCAATTTTCTCTTTTTGAGTTTAAAAGCATTCCACAATTCTCGCAATGGTTTCGATAGTTAGGACGATCCTTATCTAGGATTCCTAGATCTTTGGTGAGTTCAACATTTCTTTGAACTATAGTACGTTCTATTTCCATGTCGCATTTGCTCCAAATATAAGTCTTTACTTGATTGATGATTTCTTCTTCCTTTTGTAGTTGCGCTTGAATTTTCTGACTCTTAGCGCATCTTTTCTTTTCAATTCTTTGTTGACACTCAAAGCAAATTCTATGAGTATGATGTCCATCATTAATAAAGCATGCATCTCCTATGATGGAGCAATAACTATTAAAGCCGTGGAAGATATCCCATTCATCAGTACATAGGGCAGATTTATGACATCTTTCACAGATTTCCTCATTATTCAATCCAGACGGAACAATAGAAACCATATAACACTCAACTGGGTCTTCATGAATTCGTGATAAAGCATCAGCGTTAGCATTGGCTTTTCCTGGGCGATGCTTAATTTGGAAGTCATATTGCTGGAGTTCCATGATCCATCTGGCTCGCCTTCCTTTTGGAATCTTGGAGGTTTTAAGCCATTTTAAGGCAATATGATCTGTAACAATAGTGAAGGGCTTCATTCCCAAGTAATGCTGAAAGTGTTGAACAGCCCAAACTACAGCAAGACATTCTTGATCGGTGATAGCATAATTCATTTCAGCCTTGTTCATACTTCGACTCGCATATGCAATCACATGTTCTTTACCATCCTCTTGAAGTTGTGAAAGGACAGCACCTAAGCCCGTTCCTGAGGCATCCGTGTAAATGATAAAAGACCTGTTGAAATCTGGATAACTTAAAATGGGGGCTTTCATTAAGCATTCTTTTAATCTTTCAAAAGCATTTTGCTTTTTCTGATCCCATTTAAAAGGTACGTCCTTTTTAAGTAATTCATTCATGGGACGTGCAATCTTTGAAAAATCTTTGATGAATTTTTGATAATAAGAGAATAATCCAAGCGCAGCACGCAATTGTCGCAAGTTTTGTGGTATAGGAAAATTCTTCACTTTCTCAATTTTTTCTGGATCTACTTGGATTCCATCCCTTCCTACTACATGTCCAAGGAAGTGGATATTGGGGTAACATTTTTTCAATTTAATTTGAAGATTAGCGCTTCGCAAGGTTTCAAATACTTGACGCAAGTGATCCAAATGCGTCTCCAGAGGTCCTCTGGTGTAGATACACAGGTCGAATGAAAAAAAATCGGATTTTGCTCTATTTAAAATAGCCTTGCCGACTTCAATATAGAATATGCCAAATTTTGCTTATTTTAGTATAGCCATATCTATTTTTGCCGATTTTTGTTAAATTCCGATTTTTCAGTCATAAATGCCGATTTTAGCGGCCGATTTTTACCTTTTTTTAAATAAATGCCGATATTTAAACCGGAGATATTATATTTATTATATACTTTACCCTTTTCGTATAGTTCGAATAAAGGATTTTATCTTATTTAAAATTCCCTTGCCGACTTCAATAAGGCTTTGCCGATTATTTTACTAATTTTTTGCCGATTTTTGTTAACTTCCGATTTTTCATCCAGAAATGCCGATTTTAGCGGCCGATTTTTACCTTTTTTTAATTAAATGCCGATATTTAAACCGGAGATATTATATTTAGTGTAAACTTTACCGCTTTTGACACAGGTCGAATAAAGATTTTACTCTATTTAAAATAGCCTTTGCCGATATTTAAATTGTAATATTTCGTAATTTTACATCATAGGATTTTTGAAATTATTTATTATACTAATAAATATAAGATACTATTCTAAATATTCTACTTGTTTTGTACATTGAATTCCCAGTTGGTTCGATTTCACAAACAATAACTGAAGTATTCATAAGGTTGAACAGTGATAATCGAAACTGATGAGATCGCATTGATAAGGCCTATTCCTAAAAAGTTAATTAATCACATTTAATTAAACGCTATTTAATTGTACTATTTTTTTTTTTTTTCAAAAAAAAAACTTTCTTTCTGAAAGAAGAGTCTGCCTCCTATACCGTTTGCCGTCGTGCATAGTGTGTTATAGGAAAGGTGGGCTAGGTGGCCACCTAAAGTTTGTAAATAACTCTGGTACCAAAGTTGATGATCTATTTACTATACATAGACCTCTCGCTTCGAATTTTGGTTATGATAATTCCGCCTCCTCTGTCGCATTATTCGTCGAAGTCTAAATAGATATCATTATGACTTATGAGTAAAATATTTACAATAATAATGTAAATTCTTTAATCATAGTTAAAATAGGCATGATGGAATAACTCATATATCATGAGCTCTGTCTGTGCGAAGTGCCGTTTTATTTATAATCAAAGTAGACTTAAGTCGTAAGTAACTTTGATTATCATTGATTAGGAAAGTACATGCAACGAAAATCCTTTATCAAGGGGTAAAATAGGCATGATGGGATAACTCATATATCATGAGCTCTGTCTGTGCGAAGTGCCGTTTTATTTATAATCAAAGTAGGCTTAAGTCGTAAGTAACTTGATTATAACAATGATGATTATTGGAGAATTAAGTTGCAACATTTTTAAACATTTTTGAATAAGTGCCGTATTAATTTAATGTAATTGTTACCCTTTTCAAATAAGAAGGGCCGATTTGCAATACAGCTTTGCCGGCCTTAAATGTATTTATATAGCCAGAATAATTGTTTTATACTTTATGTGATATTTAATTAAAATAAAATAAACCTTTGATATCTAAAAATTATTACATGATTAGAGTTATTAATCACAAAGTATGGTGCTTGTATCGTAATGCCGTAATAAAAGACCGATTTGCAATACAACTTTGCCGGCTCAAAATAAGATCTCTTGTTATCTGAATTATCTGATTTTTCACGCGGTTAGAATTAATTACGGTATATGTAACCTTTATCGTTATTCTTGTGCCAAAAAAAAATGATTGTTATAATTTAATCAAATACAAATGCTATAATTGAATTCGCCATTCCGATTTTACATATAATTCATTTTATATTATATAAAGTTTTTAAAACGAAATTTTTTTATTTAAAGGAATCACAGCCATATATTCTTTTGTTTTTCTCGTCCCAGTATCAAAATTACATTTAATGAATTTTCCTATTATATGATGTATGGGTATAATACTGTCTCTTCTCATATCATAAAACTCATTTGTCCATAATTCCATATTACATGATTTTATGTCGTTATCTACTTGGCAATAATATCTTGTACTATGATCTTGAACCGGTTTGTACCATTTGACTAACGCTAATGAATGGGTTAATGATCGTGAACTATTTAAATGAATAGTATGCTCAAAATAAAATTGTACTTGACCGGGATAAACATCGATCGATCCATCATAATGTACAAATTGAGCTAATATATATGAGGATTTTTCGTGACGAGCAGCCTGAACAGAACCATATATGTCCGCCCCAATTCTTATTCTCCCATATTGTATAATTCTAGGGTTTACGACAGTACCGTTATTTGAACCTATTATAGAGTAGATGGAGATGAAACAATAATCATTATACAAACTATTATAAAATTCTACCAGTAGGTCCAAAATTTGGTTTGGAAGGGTAGTTTCTTTGCGCGGTTTCATTAGCAACCCAGGAAAACATTCCGTTCCGTAAGCCGAATCTTCCTCAATAAGAGATAGTCTTATAAAATTTTGATACTCATCGCTCGCAAAATCATCAAGTGCAGCCAAGCTGCCAACAGATTTTCTTGGTTCTATTATCTCCAAGGAGGAAAATAAGTGATCGTTGTCACAATTTGAGAGGAAGTATTGAAGGATTGTATTTTCGGACATAATTCTTAGTAGTTCAGGTTCAATATTACGTCTGCTATTATTATAAGAACCTACAATTTTTAAAAATAATTAATAACATTGCGATTTTCAAATCGGAAAAATTAAATCACGTACCTAAAATTCCGTTCATTCGTTCAAAGCTATAACACCAGAATGAGGACAAAGGACCATAGTCTAATGCGCATTCACAGATATGGAGACAGAGATGCAGATTAGGACTTATTTTTTCTTGACCATATTTTTGTTCAATTAATTTGTTCATCTCTATCAGTCTTGTAAACGCTTCATTTAACATATTTTTTTGTAGCTCTCGGTTTGTTAAGATCTTGCAAGCGCGCACGAAATATGCAAGAATTTTTCGGTCGATGTATCCAAGGAAACTCCATGTGATAGGTATTGCAAAAATTAACATGAAGGTTTTCCACATGTCCGCCGTGAAACTTGAGAATCCTTCACCGGTAGCTATTCTGACAGGGCGGCGTCCAAGGTCACTTGGGAACTTTATCATGTCAGCTCTCTCTTGCATAATTTTGAGCTTTTCGTTATTTAATATACCTTCGCCTATCCAGAGTTTCGTTACGATCCATTTCGCAACACCGAGAAAAAGGCAATGCATAGGATCAACCACGCAAAAGCGAACAGGATTAAAATAAAGCAAGCGGTATATCTCCGACCAGCGAACATGATGTTCAGAGACATGGGCTCTTCGTGCTTCTTCAGTTGCACATTGTTTCCACTCACTTGCTTTTTCTCTTATTTCATTAATATCTCGCTCAACAAACCAGTCGTCTAAATCTGCAAACCCCCAAAATTTGGTTGATTGTTTATAAAATTTGCCGATTTGTAACATCGGTAGCATGCAATACGAGCCGAGATGAAACCACATAATTTCCGAGACGCAGGGACGTCGCTAGAACAGCCAATGATTGCACCACGGACAAATCGACCGTTGTTGTGTTCGTTTGTTTTTATAAAATAGCCATTCCACAAACGATTTAACTGGTTAACGATCGGATACAAATAATTGTTAATTTCATGTTGGCTTGGTTCTTTCGGACCAGGCATTACTGCTAGTGTGAGAATATTGTGTGGCTTGAAGCGTTCATTACGCGGCAAATTACAAAAAACGGCATAAATCACACCAACAGAATATTGTGAATTTACGAATGGCTGGAACCAATCCATATTTAACATTAATCCGATATGAGTATCGGCAAATTCTTTTGTAAAAAACAGCGCACCATCATCATCTGTAAAACTTTTCCACCCTACCATCATAGATATCGAATAAAGCTTCAGTTCCGTTTTTCCTTTCTGACCACTTCCGACATGACATTTCAAAATTTTTGCGATTAAAAAAAAAGGGTCAATTGTTGCTTAATATTTATTAACGGGAATGTCATTATCGGAACGGAAAATGGGATTATTATACTTATATTACTATCTATTTTCGTTAATAGAGGGTTATTGCATTGTTGTCGAAATCGTTCTATTCTGTGATTTGGATAGTTTACAAAACTGCAAGTTGGTATTTCAGTATTGTCTAATAATTCTTTTATATCATACAATTTGTGACATCTGTCACAGGCTGCATATTTAATTATCGTTGTGGATATCCCCAACACCTTTTTAGCCATATATAAAGAGGAAGGAGAAAAGATGAAATT